>FR990061.1:8178434-9428434 GCA_905404095.1 Glaucopsyche alexis
TTAAATTAGCAGCTGTGAAACAAATGACGACAAATTGTCAAACCAATTTTATTTGCAACAGTCTGTTCCTGAAAATAAGCAAATTTTCTGAAAGGTATGGATAACTTATCAAAATAGAAATCAAAATCTTATTTCGTGTATTTTTTTATACAAAAAAATCCATCTGACTCAAACTCTGACCCACAGGAGCCTGTGTCCAACCGTTACATCAAACAATATCATATCAATTTTGTTACCCCTCAGCCCACCTACAATAGGATCATCAGTTCAAAGGTAACGTCTTGGCGCGTGCGCATGCAGCTGCATAACAAGTGAATTTAAATCTCGAATGCAGCTGCAATGTTGCCAATATGAAAAAAATAACGCCCACGCAATGAAGTAAATCAGAAGATGTTGAAGAAGTTAGTAAAAACGACTTTCCTGACAGTAAATAAAAATTACCAGTTGTAGGAAGAAGGTACCATTTTATCATCTAGAACATAATATGAAGTCATTAAATTTGTAAAATAATGAAATATTTAAAATATACACATATTCTAATTTTAAAAAATCTAAATTTTGCAGAGTAAAAAGAACAATGGAGATAAGAACTGACTTGATGAGATATGAGATAAGAAAGAAAACAAATTTGATTTATTAAGAAGAAAAAAGATAATAACGGCAAGAAATCGATAAGAAGACAAGTAACGGTAAGTTACAGCGACCCCAGCAAGCCCCAGCTCATCAGTTTATAATGTAACGTCTCGGCGCGTGCGCATGCAGCTGCCTAGTACAATAGCGACAAGTGAATTTTAAATCTCGAACACAGCTGTAACGGATGCAGTATTGCCAAACTTAAGATTTTATTCGTTAAGGAGGTGATTTATATTTAACATTAGACGTCAGATAATTTTTCTAATTTAGTTTCAATCTGTACGTTTTTTATGATAGGTATTTAAATGATTATAAACACATATTTCAAAAAACATAAAGATAATAAAAACAGTAATAGCGTTGCAGGAAAAACTTAGTCTTCTATAACACAACGGTCGAAAAACTAGGTCTTTCTAAACCAGTCACAAGGATACTACTACTTCCCATTTTTCAAAGCAACTTTACGCTAGTTACTATTTCCTAATATTCCTTTTTTTATCTCAAGGAGCAACAAGTGAATTTGTATCGCAGCTGGGAGCCCGGAGCGCAGATGTGGTATTGCACCTTTATGAATTGAGGCGCTATAGCGTAATGCAATTAGCTGACATGGGTAAAAAATGGAGAAAATATAATATCTAAGATATTTGGGTCTACCCTAAAATGTAGTTAACCCGGGCCTGTTTCACAAAAGGATGTGTTAGATAGTTTATTAGTATTTTTTGTCTGTGTCGCTCAGTATATAGTAAGCAGCGACTAAACTGCCCAGTACCGAATAAGCTAACCGACACTTATTAGAAGATTGTGAAACAGGCCCTTAGATTAATAACTAAAAAGGGTTGAACTTCTTAAAGTTTTTTTTTTTTTAATAGAGGTTTACAATTTTTCAGAGAACAAGTTAATTACAAAAAAGTAGATACCTATTAAAAGTTAGGATAACTTTTGTGGCTAAGATAAAAGATAATAAACTAATTCAGTTTTCTTTGACTTTAAGTTTTCTTTAATTTAGTTAATAAATATAAGATAACTTACACGCCTAACTTGATCGGAAATAATATTTATGGACCATAAATGCGATAAAATTCGACAAAAGGGAATCTTTATTGTGTTTTATATCAGGGAAATGTTTCGCGATGGAACTTAAGGAAGTAAGGGGGAAGATGGCAGATGTTTGAACTGATAAGCATAGGCTATTTGCGCGGTCAAATGGTTTCAAAGCCACATTGCAATCTCTTTTTATAAGCTGCCAAGAAGCAAAAACGACGGCTTTTTCTTTCTTTTTAAGATCGAAGAAACCTTAGAAATAAGAAAAAATCATCTTAAAAAGCAAAAAACCCTTTTTGTCTTTAAAAATGTCGCAATTACCTATTATTCGCAAACCCTGAAATTTTTAACGCTGCTTTTATTCTATTTTTACAAATGGAATGTTTTGTTTCACAAATACAACTTGTTTCATCAATGAATATTAAACGGATCCGGATGCGGAAGCACGTGCACACGCTCATCCAATTCACGTTGATCCGTATTATCCGTTTGTTTTCACTTAACGCAAATCTTGTCAATAGACAAAATTGAAATGGTGTAGAACGGTTTGAATTTGCAATATTTAAGGTTTTTTTAAAAGATTTTTGAAATCTGGTTTTTACGTTGGTTACAATTTACAAAAAAAAAATTCTAACCGTCGACGTAAAAACCGGAGGAGGTTCTCAAGTCAACGCGCATATTAATTGCTTAGAGCGTTAATCCAACATTGATTGTCAAATTATTATTGAACTAAGTAAACTTTTTTTTTATTTAGTGTTAGTTTTTTTTTTGTTGAGATATTTACTATTTATCTAAAATTTATAAATTAAGCTTAAAATAACAAAATTATAGTTTATGCTGTTATTCAGAACTATCTAAAAACTTCTAATCCTAATAATAAGAAAAAAAAAACAAAAACCGCCCTCGACGTCCAAATCATAATGGGCCAAATCAAAACCGTTACCGATCGATATGGTGGCCCATTGTACATTGTTCGTTATTCAAATTCGAGGGTGGATTCGTATCACCCCTAATTGAGCATTGTTTATTTAATCTTGAACATAGATAGTGGGCCATAATTTTGTTTCATCCTCAGAAGTTTGGGTGGGAGGTTCGATATATTCTTAACCGCTATACTGAGGCTCTAATAGATCTTCAGATGGATGAGCAATTATATACTTCTAAATTTTTCAAATTGTTAGTTAAACAATTTTGATGCAATACTTTTGTATTTTCACTTCATTTTAATGTTCGAGTGTCTTACTCTTTCTTATTTAATTTTATTAATCTTAGACTTTAAAGCTTTAAAATATTTTAGACTAGTTAGATCAGGCTTGCATTATGAAACTAGTAGTAACGGATGCAACTAGGACCTAGGACCTAGGTAATGACAAAGAATATATATTACTAACGTAGTAATGACTCTGAAACTTGATACACGTGGAAGTCAGTACAAGTCCTGTACAAGAAAACTCATTAAAACAACTATAAAAGCGCGGTAGCTTGTGCTTTAAATTATAATAATATGTCGAGTTTATATCGTAGCCGCGTCTGATATAAAGATAATCGCAAATAATAATCATAAATTACCTACAAGTAGAATGGTTCTACAGTTCGTAAATTGCTACATAGCTCATAGACTTTATAGTTAAGTGTTTTAGAAAATAATAAATAACACATGAATAACAGCTTCGTGAAGTTGACGCTGGAAACTTCTTGCAATACAAACTTATATCAGCTATAAACTTAATTTTACAATATTGTCTCCGGCTAACGCTATTGCGCATAAAAAATATAATATCCTTTTAATTGTGGAACGTTATTCACTGTAAACAAAGACCCTCACAATTTCCTCCGAGCGTCTTGCGCCGGAAGCCGCGACCACCAGGATTCAAGCTCCACTTGTCTGTGCCCTCCTCATGTTACGTGAAATCACAACGTACTTGACTAACCATAAAACATTATAATTATATAGACCTATAGCATGTGCGGTAGGTATAATATATCCTGTATTAAACTGTATATAAAAAAGTTGCAACATTTAGTTAGTAAATCCTTTTTGCTCAACTTTATGGAAATTTAAGAAGCGTATTTATAGGTTAGGCCTGAAATTTTTGAAATAAGAACAAAATATGTTCGAGGCATATGGTGCGCTGCCAACATTCAAGTTAGAATCATTGAACAAATTTCATGTGTGAGTGCACGCGCAGACCATCTGGTAGCGAAGCGGGAGGGAGATACGGGAGGTCAAATTATATAAATAAATATGAGCTGCCTGTTAGCACAGGGGTGGGAAAAGGAATCTCCCATACAACTTCATTACATCAAAATAAACATAGATATCCAAACGTATCAATTATACGATAGAGTTTAAATGTCTCGAGTCAAAGAAGAAGCCGCCAGATAAGCAAAATATTGTCATTAAATTATAGCTCGTATAAAGTCATTTACAAAACCCACTTGAAAATATAGAAAAACATGCAACCATTAAGCTTGAACTCATTTAAGAACACTTAAAGGCGGTTAACTTGAATGTGACGTGTCATTCAAAAACTAATCTATTGAGTGTTGAACCTTTTTAGCTAAAAGAGTGCAAGTGCACGTGTTATAACGGAACGGATTTGAATTTCGAACTGTCGCGGTCGTGTGTAAAAAATTGGAACACACTTGCGTCGTCCTGCCTCATTACACGGTCCTAAACGATTTTCCGTTGAAAAAGTTATTAGCTGGCAAGGGTAGGACAGTGTTATGCCAGATCGAAATGGTGTAAATGATTACAGATCCAAAGTATTATATCCCAAGTCCTTAATAAAGATATTATTATATGTACAATGTGAGTATTTTCGAAACATGGTCACACAAATTCTACAATATTGTACATTGGAAAACCAGTAGAATTATAGACAGTAAAAATATAATTTCAAATTGAGAACAATGCCATACGCGTTATTTATTTTCATTGCACGGATCCTTGGCCCCTTTAAGTGAATTGGTCCACTTGTTACATCTGTCCGCTTCCTCCTAATAAACAAAGACATTTGTTCATTTCACTTTAAGTAACAATTATGATATGGTATGTAGCGTTGGACTCTAAATTATCCTTTTGTTCACATGTGAACACTTGTATACACGTTCTATTCTGTTTTAGGTTACGTGGGTTGTTTTGAAAACATGGCTTACTCTAAAAATTGTCTAACATAAAACGTTTGTGTTCAACAGTGCAAACATAACAAATCATTAAAAAACGACCTAATTAAATATAAACAGTACACAAACATCTAATTGACCTGCTTAGATTATTGATATCAACGCGCTCTTGTTTCATAGCGTGAATTGAGTGATCGGTCACCCTACATTTCAGTAACTGCTATAAGAATTGCCTATAGACATACTTCTGATCGTGATTATGAAACAATTTGTCGCGTTAAAGATTCTTGTAGCTTGTAGAACTTTCTTATAGTCAAAGATATGGTTTTCGTACATTTTAATTTTAATGAATGTAAATAAATGAAGTAGTCTGTGGATGTTATAGTTTATGTGACAAGTAACATTACAACTCATAAACCAGGGATGTTATGAAGCTTCGTAACCGTAACCGATATAATTTTATTCTACTTCCGTATCCGTTTCCAGATCCGAAATGTCCATATCCTTAGCATCTCTGTTATAACTTATAAACCACTTTGGTAAAGTAATTCTTCGGAGCGGTCTCGTATTATTATAATTAAACCAATAAGTTTATTGACGCCAGGCCCAGGCCCATTCGTAGAATTGTCCGCGCACAACGGGTGCAGTGTATAAAATCCGTTAAAATTACGTCATCCGAACAATACAGGCGCCTTGTTTTAGAACGTTTCAGCGACAGTTTAAAAATACTTTAGCCCATAGACGTATATATTATAGACGAGGCATGTCGAGGCAAAGACTGTTGTTCCCACTTGTATCAAGATTTGTTCTGTCAAATGTACCTCGTAGTCCATCCTTAGATTTGAAATCTTTGCTAGCCTTATTACTTTTTAATTTAGAAGTCATAGGCAATGATCTTACGCAAAAAATGATTAATATGTCAGAACAAATTAATTGTAGCTCCATATATAAATAACATATTTTCTTCGGATACAATTTACAAATGACGCTAAGTTAATTTTATCTACAAACAAAAAAGGCCGAACATAAAAAGTAAGTAACCTCTTTGCATAGACCGGTTTGGTTTTATAGCGAAATTTATTATAATTGTGAATTATTTTTTATTAATCATCCTCCAATATACGCTCGGTTCTCACGGATTTTTATATTTATTACCGGAATAACTTAATTATTTCTTATTGATATATTTCGTAGTGTAAAGTTTCTTAAATTTATATCATCAAGAATATAGCATATTGGTATTTGGTAGTGTCAAGTCAAAAATTTATATCGTCTATTTTCTTCTTGCGTGGAAAGGCATTCGTCAAAAAAAATGTTTGCAGATTTTTTTAGTTTCCGTTGTCGTTGCTAATAAGTTCTAATAACAAACAAGCATAATAGGTGTTATATATTCAAATGTCCGTTACATTATTATCAACGTCATGTACTCATGTATAACATATTGTTCCTTTGATAAGGTTTTGCGGCAATCGAGAATTATGGGCATTATGGCTCATTATTATTATAGTATGTTTTTGGTATATCGTCAACCGTATTACAGTGTATTTATTACATTCTCTTTGACTACGACTGTTATAAAAAAAGTTTATACCAAATTTTTAATTTTAAAATAGACCTTTTTTCTAACTCTGACGCACAAATTCGAAATTTAATTTACAAGCCGTAGCCCTCGGGGTCACGACCTGTCAAACAAAAGGTACGCCATTTCCCGTGCGAATTTGGATCATCTGATTGTCTATTGTTATTTTTTTTCTATGCTTCCGTAAGATGGGTTTGAGGGTGCTTCGAGATGAGATCTGCGAGGTTTTAGTGACAGAATTATAAGGATCAAAGTCGAATAGCATTCTGTAAACTGGCGTGAAATTATTATTTATAATGAGAGTACTGTTACATTGCGTTCCCAGGATGTCGGGAAAGGCTTTGGCAGATGGACATCTCCGACCTTTACATTGTTACAAATCCTAAGCTTTGGGATATTTAATATCGGTAACATTTCGATTGATTTTGAATGGCTGATTTGTAATAAAATTTTGCCATAATGGTAGCCAACAGTCAATCTTCGACCAACGTATGCAAGAGATTTTTTTAGGATAGCCTGTACAATCTTACTATTCAAATTTACAACGTTTCTTATCTTGTTTGAAAATTCAAAATAATATATTTCTCTATGGCTTAAAATTTTCATATCACAGGTCATGACTCCTGAGACGTTATATACCAACCATAAACAACTTAAGAGAGTACGTACTATGATGACAAAAATTCTTTTAAACTTAAATTTGAGATGTCAGGAATATATTTAGGAAATAATCGTTAGTTTTTTATAGGCTACGGCATTATGAGACAGGCTGTCTGATGTGGCTTGTTGGGAATAATAAACAAACATTTACATAAAAAGATGTTTTAAACTTCCTTCCTCCCATTTAACACACCTAACTTATCTGCCTTTAAGAGCCGTTTAGAATTTTGTACGTTTGATTTTACTTCTACACTTATAAATGTGAAAGTTTGGATGCATGAAGATGGATGCATGTTTTTGACTCAAAAACAATCGAACGGATTTTTATGTTATTTTGCATGGCAGTAGTTTAGGCTCTGGTTTAACACATACTTCTTTTTATCCCGAAAATATAGGCTTATTCCAAAAAAAAATTGTCCACAGCCGCGGGTGATGATAAAAAAAAGATGCCTTTCCTTTTTTTATACATGTAATATTTAATCTTTTACTACGAAGCTTTTAAGAGATCACAGGGTTTGAATTGCTATTCGGACAAAGATAGTGATGATGATAGATCTAAGCAGCCTAAGCACTGGTCCGCAGACCGCATGAGCTTAGTCATTATTACTAACATCCTGCTCTGATAAACGGGTATAAAGCAATCACCATGTAAACAACGCTTAAGGAAAGTAACTGGAAATATTGACATTCTATTTTTCCTGTTACACTTTTTATTAGATGAATAGGATTAAAAACTACAAATAATAATAAGAAAAAAAAATGTAGCATATATACCAAAAACATTAACAAATCTCTTCTGAACTTGAAAATACAAAAGTCAATAATAAAATATTAGCCATAAATATTATTATTGAAAATGAAACCTAAACTATAATCCAGAGCATAGTAATTAGAGTAGCATCAATAAAATAAATCTTTTTAAAAAAGGAACTTGTTCTATTGTTGAAAAAAAAAGAAGTTGAACAGGATCCAACGGCCGACAACTATCTTTTTCTAACACGCCTCTCCCACGCATATTATCCGGAATGCTACTAGCTTTTTACGGCGGTGCTGCTCGGAAAATCTCCTTTCTCAGTACGCTCTCGCATATCAACTTTTTTCTTACAATGCAACAATAATAAAGAAAGATAAATCTGATAAAATGTTTGTTAAAAATAAAATGTATTAGGTAAAAATGGCATCACGTCATGCGTCTCACTTATTTTACCAGGGTAATGACCTTCGAAACAGGCTTCAGAAGTCGATAATAACATGATCGCTGCAAGC
Source organism: Glaucopsyche alexis (assembly GCA_905404095.1). Taxonomy (NCBI): domain Eukaryota; kingdom Metazoa; phylum Arthropoda; class Insecta; order Lepidoptera; family Lycaenidae; genus Glaucopsyche; species Glaucopsyche alexis. The sequence continues at coordinate 8,186,740 of FR990061.1, forward strand.
ATGTCACTCGTTTGATGTCATATTAATATCTTCGTAGAGAATATTGCTACATCTAAAGTTTTTGATTTATAAAATACGTAGGTAGTTTATAAAAAAATAAAAAAAATCAACGAAAAAAAGACATTAAGCATCATAATATTGAAACGTATTATATATTATTTTGTTATCGGCATCTAATCCTGCCTGGGGCAGAGCAGTCGAAAAGCTACGGAAATAGTCGAGCGAAACCAATGATCTACTAGCACTACATTTCCATTTTCTTTTTATATATATGTTAGTCAATGTGATTAAATAGCTATTATACATAATGACTGGTCATTATATATAATAACTATATTGTCTAGATAATGTGATAAATTAATCACTTTGTCCGGATATTATTCATAATAGCGGGCCAAAGTTAGCTAAAGTAATAAACACGATTCAACTTAGTGATGCAACAGAACTCTGCTTCTGCTTCCGCTTCCGCGGAAGTTCTGCATGTCTTTTCACTTTCCTTTCGGGAAAACGGGACCAACCTCGGATTATAATCCGAGGTTGGTCCCGTTTTCACTAAAGTGGTGACCTGATGATCACATAAGCTTTGATCAGAACTCCTCAGTCTTTAAATATACGCGTTTGAAAATTTCGGCATTCAAACTCAAACTCAAACTTAAGAACTGAGTTCAAAGAACTGCAAGCATAATATGCCACTATGTAACTTACAGTAATCATCATCGTCATCTTATTTTTACAACTATACAATACCTAATGGAAGCTTGGCGCGTATTCAATAATTATATATTCGATTGTTTATTTAAAACGTTAGTTAATAATTTAACATATATCACTAAAACCTTACCAAGAGCATGTCAGGACATGTGTAAGGAGGGTTCCGTAACTATAAATGCGTAATATGCTTTTTTTTTAATTACTCCAAAAGTTCCTGTCCGATTTGGATCACAATAATTTTCCTAAAAAGTTTTTAGCATGATCTATCAGCATGAAAATTTGCAAGTTTCTATCTCCTATAGTTTAAAAATGCTAGGGGGGGGGGACCAACTTACAAACTAGTTTGGAGGCCGATTACTCGAAAATGGTCAACTTTATAAAAAAATAACGTATGAAACCTTGCCTTTATTTTAAAAGACCTATTCTACGATACCCCACACGATGGGGTAGAGTGAAAAAATATTTTTCATCCCCACTTCACATGTATGGAGGGCCACCCCTAAAATATAAAATTATTATTTTTTTATGATCCCGAAACTATGATCTATACACAATCTATAACTGCACAAAATTTCATCAATTTATATTCATAATTACAGGAGCTAGAGGCGCGGACAGACAGACAGACAGACAGACGGACAGAGCGAAACTATAAGGGTTACTTAAGTATTACGGAACCCTAAAAAGGGTAAAATTATTATAAAAAAAATATTTCATAAAGTTAAATTACTTTATATAGATCACAATAAAATTGTATCTATGACAATGTTATTATAATAATTATAATAAACATTATAATTATTATGTACCTGTACCTGTACCTACTTTTTTATTACTTTATCCAATTCTTCGAAGATATTATATAAAATGGCCAGTCAATGTAATTAATACTGTGTCATTTATCACTTTGTCTAAATTGAGTAGACATTATAAATAATGGCTGGATAGTATATATAATATCCGAATTTATTACTTTGGCTGTAACATATACATTCGGCCATTTCAGTACACATTCGGCTGCCCTGCTTTGAGGCAGTTTTAGAATTCGAGAACGCCAATAGTTCAAGAAAAGTGCATATATGTACTGCTTCATACTGCTTGTACACGATGATGAGATTTCTAAGGAATCGGAAATAAAAAATCTATGGTCCGGACATGTTGGGCATGCCGCAGTTGGCTATGGTTTTATATTGCAAATGAATACTAGAAGGAATCTAGAACCAGAATGTTTTTGTGTTGATAAAAAGAGATTAATGACACTTAATGGTCGCTATTTGAAAGCATTGCTTGTTAATGTTGGAAAATAACTAGTATTTTCACAATACGTGCACGTATTATGTATAAAATACAAGTTTTTTGTACGCAAGTATTCTGAGATTTGATTTGCAATCAAGAAATACATAGATTACTTCAGAAGTGACAAGAATAAACAATCAAAACAGTTTGGAAAACAAGAAAAGCAATCATTAATAAAATATTAAAAGCATAAAACCTCGACAAAAAAAATGTTACAGAACGTCTCAATTCTCAACATCAATGAACAAGTTCATTAACAGTTGCATAATAACCGTCACTATTTGAACTTGGAACTTTCTATTACACATTCAAACTACGAAAAATGCCGTTTCCAAATTTGAATCTTAACCGACGTCTTCTTTGATCGCAGTGCCGCACACGCTTCACTTGTCTTTGTGATTGTATTTTTTTATTTTTACATGCAAAGGCTTAAATAATAAGGAGGTAACGAACTATTACGACACTTTCGCGTCAGTGCAGAGGAAATGGTCAATTGAAAGTAGTTAACACTTGAAGAGGACCTAATAAGTTAAGAGGAAATGTTGTAATGACACTGCAAGATAAAATAAAAATATGTTTCGACATTTAAGTACATACTTTACAAAAAGAAAACAGTAAAGAGTAAAGACGACATATTATGATATAATACTTAAATAATTGGAGAACTGTAAGTGAATTGGATGATTAATTGGTATTTGTTGACGATCATCTATATTATGATGTAGTCGACAAGTATTTACTGTCAGATCAAATAATACATATTATGCATCCAACCGCCGCAGAAATAAGTTTGTTTTAATTGAGTTTTAGGAAAGGAAAAGGACAGTTTTAGGTATGCTTGCATACAAGTTACTACTAATTTCAATTTAGACACAAATTCAGGCAGGCGCAATGGAAATTTAGGTATTTCTTTTAATGAGTTGGCCATCCATTTGATTCCTAACTCAAACCTTTAAATGTAGTATTTTCTGTTAAGGGATTTAATTGGTTTGCTTTTGAATGTTAATTGCCTGTGTTTTTGTACGTCTAACCTGCCAAAAGTTATCTTAGTTAGCAGTTTGTGAATCGTGACTTCGCACTTACTATTCGCCATATTTTTGTCGTGATAAGCTCAAGAATTTGTGGCAGTTAGATTGCCGGGAACGGAAATTACGTCATAATGTCATACGCTTAATGCTGGTTAATAGAGAATACTAATGCAAAATACTCAAGTGCCTCTAATCCTCACATATTATTAAAAAAACAAGTTCCAAAACGTAATGTTCCAAAGTTGATTGAAATCTGTACTGGTTCGGAAACATCTTGAATCCTTTTTCTTTTTAAGATCGATTAAATGGTTAAACGATTATGTTCAGGTTACTATCCAAATTGAGATTTTTCTTCTTTCTATCCTCATAGCAATACCTACTAAAGATCAGATTTTCGTAACTGGATACATATTCCAAGATTGTTGAGTCAGCAAGTCAGTAAACGACGAAAGTTCCATAGAAGCAACCCCTATAAAAGCGACTACTTTTAAAATCGTAAGTCGTGGGCAATTAGATTATCTTATTTCTCTCTTTTATCTGGCAATGGCTAGTCTCCACATATTTTTTATGATCCCGGTATGACTTGAATATATTATTCGAAAGAGACGACGCTATTTGTTGGAATGAGATATAAGATAACGGCCGCGCGTGTTTTGGACGGGATTTGTTTTTTTATTGGGCCTCTTGTGTGTGGTTCCGGCGGAGGCTGTAGAAGTTGAAATGATAAGTACCTACTAAGGCGTTCATTTGAGTTCATGGTAAAAAAACTTTTGCTTCGAACCAGGCTTAAATTGAACTGGGCGTTCCCTGTCTTGTCTTGGAGTTTTAGAAAAGTAGGAATATGGATGGTTTTAGGATGTAAATATTGGATATTTGTACATACATGAATAATAACATCAATGATTGTTGCTATTCAGAAACTTCTGATTTTCAGTAACCAGGGGACATTTTCAGTAACCAAATTAAAAACTCCTGAATGGGAAACCCTAAAAGAATCTCCAGAGGATACATTTCTTATCTGGCAATACTAGAGCAAATCAAAAGTCACTCAGTACGCGCAGATGAAAACGAAAGTAGAAAGTGAATTGCCACTAGTCACGGTACAGTTACCTATAAAATGAGCTCATTATCCACGGTTTTTTGTCAACAGACTCACTTTCAATGAGTGCAATTGATGTTTTTATCTCTTTACTATAAGCTTATAGCTAGTCTTGAACTGCTAGCGTCTGTATTAATCTTATCTTAATACCTATTACGAATGCAAATAACGCCTGATTGGATCTCATTGAAGTTATGAAGTACTTAGGGTATGTTTTAATCCTTAATTTTATAATTTCTAAGGGTTAAACAGCTTTATATTTACGAGTACCATACTTTTTTGTCATTTGGTGCAACAATAACATCATCAACAAACATAGTAATATTATTATCTATACAAAAAAATTAAAAAGTGTATGTTTGTAAATTTAAGTTTTATAGCAGCTTTGCACTACATGCATATGATTGTTTTACAAATCCATTGATTTGAGAGATTGTTTTAAAAAACCGTTACAAATCTTATTCACTTATCCCTGAAACGGCCGGCCGGACCGAGATAGACCGAATCTTCACTGGCAGAAATAGCTTATGTTATAAGATATACCTTAGTTACCTAAGTTATAACTTAGGCTACTCTTATATTAGGGTTCTGTTAAAAAACAGGGTTCCGTTTCTATTAATAGTTCCAAGCAAAGAAAGTTGCGGGCACCAGCTACTTTATTCTATAAATCAATCCATGGTTGCACTTGGTCGCATTGTGTGAGCTATTCCTTATCCAGTGATGGACATAAAAAAAGATAGACAATATAAACCGGGTTGGAAGAATGTCGAGTAATAGTTGTGTGTAAAAAACGGGGTGAAACTATAATGAACTCTATAATTTTTCATGGGTACGTTTCGAGCTTCGAAGAGTTATTTTTTTGTGGCGACCGCAGTAAAGGGTTACTCTAGTTCTTTAGATTTTATCAACGGTGAACTTGAAGACAGGGTTTTGACTTTTGGTGTACTACGTAGGTGAGTAGAGTACGCACAGGCCACAATATCACGCAACATTTTGAAGCAAAATAAATAGTTTTGAATAGTTTCATGGTCGAAGTTGCTAAATTCCAAAACGGTGTTTCCAAGAAATCCTTTTTCTGCTGTAAATCAATCCTTTAGCAGGTAATGTTAACGATGTCTCATGATGACCAAAAATCTATTTATTAACCTGAACTGTAATATCGTTACGTCAAACTTTTTTGCTAAGTTTGTAATGATATCATCAACATAGAAATCAAGTTTTTCATAAAGTAGAAGACGCACGCATTGGTCGCATGTATGGCGAGGGCCTTCGCCTTACAAGATTTTTTATCGGCAATGGCTTTATTTCAAGGCTGGAGGAAACCACAGATTACACTGCATCAAAGCGGTCGTTCGTCCTTTGTGATACTATTACTAATGGATCTGACTGCGTCTGCGTTAGTTTTATCGCCTCCAGATAACTAAGCCCATCATTTTAATCACTCCATAATCTTGATCCGCTTTAGTGTATACTCGTTACAAACAGAACAAAAGAACACTTACCGCCGAACACTGGAACTATAGTTAAATTAAGTGACGCTCAAGTCACAGGCTGTCCTTGTCATTTCGGCTAGCAAAGACAGCTAGGAGGGCTCTTCATTTTGATTAGCTTTCCAGTATTAGGCCGATAGTGCTTCAGATTTAAATGTCACTTAATCATCGCGCAATAATAAAGAAATACATGACACATTTATTTGGTCGAATTTAATCGTTTTGTTTACGTTTAGATTAAAGTGGATCTGAACAAAGGTTGTGGGTATTTTCAAAGTAGGTATAAGTAAAATTTAAATTACCTATTTCATGATTCATAATGTGCTTGAGGCTAGGAGTTGAGACTATATTATGATCTCCGGCGGGCCGGGGAAAATTTAGAGCACTGAAAATAGAACTCTTCGCTAATACAATAGAGTTGAAAATCGAAGTGTCGAGTGTGGAGCTGCCATATTGACTCGACACTCGTGTGTTCGATTTTCAACTCCATTGCATTAGCGCAAAGTTCTATTTTCAATGCTCTGAATTTTCCCGGGCCCGCCGGATTACGGATCATAATATAGTCCCAGCGGCCAGCCTAAGTCATTATTTTTTTAAAAGCACTAATTAAGTTAAAAGTACTTTCGGTTCTTCTACGACTGCGGCTTTTTAAAGATTTCAATTAATAGCTCTTATGAATTGTTACGAAATGAATTCATTTTATTCGTAAAAGTGCTGCAGATTAGCAAAACATAAAAAAACAATAAATGGCAGCACTCGATTAGGGTAAACCGCCACCTGCGGTACACAAAGTTCATTCCTACTTGGCGAATTAAAGCGTATGACATCGTAATAAAGTTGATATTGCATTGTTTAAATTAGTCCTATTGTTATTTTTATAGCGTTTGATATCGATCCAATGAGTTCGCTTACTTTATTGATAGAGCAATGGACGCATTTTTTTCTTAAATTGCAATTTACTTCCTCGTTTCTTTTATTTTTTTCATGTTTAGATACCTGTTGCGACAGTTACCTTTTTCACCGTAAAATACTTATAAAAATATTAACATTATTACTTACGCTCTTCAGCGTTTCACATCTTGAATGAAAAAGATCACAAATTACTGTTGGTATCGGTGATGAGTGCAAAATTACTTTAACATCCATCTCACAAAGCTAATGTTGGGACCGGCCAGTTCTGTATTTAATAATATTGTAATCGCAATCTTTTTGAATTTCGAACAAAACATTTCTCTGAAGTAAGCACGCAATGTTGCCATATTGCGGAGCCATAATTACCAATGACAATGAATTAAAATATATTAAGATACTAAAAGGTTTTGGGAAAGAAAGTAAATTATCCCTATTGTTATATTCCTCAGAAAGATAATTAGGTGAAGACAGCCGTAAAAAGATGAGTGCATTCGTGGGGAACAATTTATTAGCAACTGATTTTAATTTTTTTGAAGTTTTTTTTTTCAGTAAGTTTAACTAAAAATTCATCGAAATTTACAAACTACCTACTGAAGTTTTCTAATAGCGAAGTGTAACAGTCCGTATCGCGCACGCGCCACCCTCTATGGGGTGCGCATCTGGTGAGTTGAACGAACTGGGGGTAGGTATTGATTGCGCCCGCGCACTGCGGGCACCGTTAATACGGAATTAGAGGGTTAACTCCATTTAGCACTATTGGGACATAAAAACGCCATCTACTGGTAAATAGAAAAAACAAATTGCGGAAATTGAAGAATAAAAAAAATACAGCTTATTGAAGTCAAAATCAATTTTTTATTGACATGTAATGTACCTTTTATTGAACCTACAATTGCAATAAAAAAATATTGAAATAAAAAAAAGGAATCGCCAAATCTGCTTTTAAAGTTTAACTATTTTTATCTTTCTATCTTCAAGCCATTTTTTTTCTAAAAAAAACGTGGCTAATAAATAATCATAACTAGCAAAATTATAAAAGTTTCTTTCGTTGTATCGTAATATTATGATTTGAAACAAAAAAGGTAATTTTATAGTTAGTTAAATCTTAAAGGTCAATAGAAATGTGTGGTTCAAGTCACAAGCTTTTCACCTTGTCTCTTTATGTGTTAAATTTTTTTGAATAATAGCCGTTGCCCGCAGCTCCGCCCGCGTAAATCTCAAAGGAACACTGTAGTTTTTCGGGATAAAACATAGGTTTTAATCTAGAGCCTAAACTACTATCATACCAAATTTCATCGAAATCGGTTCAGTACTTTTTGCGTAAAAGACTAACAAACATCCATCTGTCCATACATCCTCACAAACTTTTACATTTATAATATTAGTAGGAAGCGGGATTGTAGCTGTTTATGTAATGAAATTGCATAAAATATATAAAAAAATACTAAATCAGTTCAATATAGAAATTGCTCAGTTTGCAAAAAACAACCAAAATATTTTATTGAAATGAGTGCCAGGAATTTTTTTTTTGGCTGTATACTAATCTTCAATTGTTTCTTAAAACATCGACTCAATAGCGACTTATCGCTTTTTTTTTTTTTTTTTTTTTAATGAAATATGGGGGCAAACGAGCAAACGGGTCACCTGATGGAAAGCAACTTCCGTCGCCCATGGACACTCGCAGCATCAGAAGAGCTGCAAGTGCGTTGCCGGCCTTTTAAGAGGGAATAGGGTAATAGGGGAGGGTAGGGAAGGGAATAGGGTAGGGGATTGGGCCTCCGGTAAACTCACTCACTCGGCGAAACACAGCGCAAACGCTGTTTCACGCCGGTTTTCTGTGAGCCCGTGGTATTTCTCCGGTCGAGCCGGCCCATTCGTGCCGAAGCATGGCTCTACCACGGTTAAAACTAACTAACCCAAAGGAACATAAGATACTAGGTATTTACACTTCCTGATTTTTTTTAATCCGTATAAGCTGAAAGCGTATCAAATGGTACTCCGCTACAGCAACGAACATGGTCGGCCACCGTGACGCGCCGTTAAAGTACGTTAGTACGTTACCCCAACGTAGCTAACGCTTCTATGACATGTGCTCATATTTACATAACTGTGTAAAGTGTCTTCCGGGATCTTGTCGTAGTGCTAGGTTCAGTGACCTTTTCAAAATGGTGGAATGGTCCTCCGAACCGGATAATTTAGTTTTTCTGAATGTGGCACATTTTCATAAATCTACCTCTATCAAAAACTTGAGGAAAACCTAATTAATGAAATATAAACCTAAATAATAAGATTTCAGTAACGCTCTAACGCCGAACAGGATAGAGTGGCAAAAAAACCGTATGTTTTTCGCTATGTTTTAGGTAAGGCAATTTAAAACTATGTGAAACATGAATGTTTTAGTCTTTTAGATAACCTGCGGTCTATGAACAATGGACCCGTATCGTTTTTATCTGTGCAGTGTGCTCTCCTTTTTTAGGTGACTGGTAAAAAATAAGTCACTAAGCTTTTACAAAAACCGGCCAACTGCGAGTCAGACTCACACTTGTATATAAGTTACATTATAAGATTTATAAGTTATAATAATAACCACACCGATCTCGGTGACAGTGGCCGGTTTCATTGAAACCAGGCCAGTTACGCAGGAGTAATTTTATAGTGCCCAAGTGTGTGCGCAGTACACAAGAGCACTCTCTCTTCCTTTACTCTCGTAATCCAGTAGGACAGATAACCGACACGACTGACGAGAGATGAGGCGCAGGTCCGACTTTTTACATGCCCATTCCACGCATGGATCATCTTTCTTGTCAGACAATCAGGTGATCAGCCTGCATTGTCGTAACCAAACTTGGAAACAACATTTTTGTTGTTCCAATGCGGGAATCAAACCCACGACCGAGTCGATAGCTAATACTAATGAGTTCTCATAGTATTTTACACTAACACGGAGATCTTTGAAGTTTGAACATTACTCTGCCGTTTATGGATCTATTTGCAAAATTCTTTTGTTGTTGTAAAGGGCTTAATTCGAAATTGTCACTTAAGTGGAAAACTGATGATGCGATCTATGAGGAATCGAGGGAACTCCTCGAAAAAAACATGAGCATATGCTACCAAATAAGATATTGCACCAAGGTATACCCTGGGTCCAGAAAAACTGAACCGATACGCGTTTGGAAATTTCGGCATTGTTTTAAAGAACTGCAAGCATATGCCACTTTGTAACTTACAACTTAACTAACATTGAGGTCAGTCACAAGTCAGTTCCTTTTTTTTATTTTTTAATAACATTTGTGGTCATTTTAAAATTACATAAATTAATAGCACAGTTTATTTTATATTCTTGAAGAATTACAAAATATTTTCAAAATCATTTAAAATCGTACTTCTAACCGTACTTTTATCACTCATACGTTAGTTCTGCGACTTTCCGCTAGGGAATCTGCTCACCGCGAATAATGGCGATAATAAACGCGGTGCCTCAAGGGCTAGAGATTTTACGACTGGTACAACTAACAACTTACACGTTATATTGCCTTTAAAATACCTACCGGATACTGCCCGTTGTTTGATAGTCATCCAAGTGTCTTAGGCCTTAGTATTAATATTTACATAGCCATAAACCGCATAGTTTTATGGTCTTTCTTGTAACTCCAATGGTGTCCGTTTTAAAATTCCAACCGGTGTCGTATCGATTTGACAGATACCTATTAAGTACCTACTTGTTCTTTATTACAATGAAAGAATGAAGATTACGATAAAGATAGACTATAATAGGACCAATAGGACCACCACGGTGCATAAATGAAGAACAATATTAGGGTTGAAGTTTGGACTTGTGTAGTCCTAAATACCTTTCTCTACAATAAAAGTTTCTTTTTCCTCTTATTGAATAAGAATAAGACTTATTCTCATTACTAATCTGACATTATTATAAACGCAATATTTTAAAGATTAGTTTGTGAGTAGAATAAGAGATAAGTTACATGATAATAAACCATCTAAACAAGCTAAGAAGATAGTTTTAATGAATTACGATGATCCTATTTAAACAGATGACAACATAATATATTTACCGATGGTAATTGATAAGTCAGTTAAAAGTAATTTGTCTCAAATTAGGATAAAGATCAGTATGTTAAACTATCTATCTACAGACCCAATGGCAAAAAATGTAAGATAGTGATGTCAAAGTACAGGATTCGAGGCCAAATGACGTAATCCAGACGGTACAGGCATTCGTTTTTTTTTATATTATTTTCGGGTATCATCGCCCGTCGTCGTCGTCTGCTGGTTTAGTTCATAACTTCCTCCGATTTAAGGCTGCGCTAGTCGGTATTTGTTCATACAAACGCTAATTGGTGATTTACTCTAAAGTCAAATATTGTAGACCCAATCGTAATATTGATTTTTATAACACTAATCTGGGTCGGTACGTGCTTGTATTTCTAAAATTTAAATTACCTACCTAGTAAGATAATGGCCTCCAAACATCGGATTTTTAACGCAACTTTGACCGCAAATTAAACGGAAAAAAATATATTACCTATATTGCTTTTAAACAAAAAAATTAAACCGACTTCAAAAGTAAAAATGCACAAAAAGTATGAAATAAATCTTATTTTCTAAATAATTCCCCTTTGAAATTCGGATAAAATTTGAACTATTTTTCTACTCAATCTCAAACTTTGAAGTCGGTAGGTACCTACCAATCCAAACAATATCCTACAATATTTTATAGAACTCTCGTTCAAATTTGCTGGTACCGACTTCAAAATAATGAAGATTGAGTAGAGAAATAGTCAAAATTTTAGACCGAATTTAAAAGTGGAATTATTTAGAATTTTTAACGTTTAAAATAAATAATGAATAATGATCCATTAAGTAGGTAGGTACCTATTGTAAAGCATCATGCCAAGCATCCATTAGGTACCTATTGTAAATAAGATGATGATTACTGTAAGTTTATACCTACATAGTGGCATATTATGCTTGAAGTTTTTTAAACAATGCCGAAATTTCCAAGCGCGTATCATGCGCGTATATGATACTGACTACTGAGGAGTTCTGTTCGGTGCTTTTGGATCCAGGGTAGGTAGGTACTAGGTACACATTGGTGCAAAATCTTATTTTTGGTGGTATAAGCTTGTGTTACTTCAGAAGAAGTCAAAATCACCATAATAATGTGTCCATATACATTTCGAGGAGTTCCCTCGATTCCTCGTGGATCCCATCATCAGGTTTCCACTTAGTGACTAAAGGACCAATTTCGAATTGTACCTCGCTCACTGAGCCGTGGCTCGTGGTAACAAATAATACCTTAGAGATAGCAGTCATCACCTACTTACGTAGGTATGTAAGGTATAAACCTTCCACTATTCATCAGGGACGAGAAGCAGGTTGGTAACAATAAATACTAGGTAACTATGTAATTAGTTTCAATAAAATACCAAGGAAACGTCTACACAGGAAGTAAAAAGGAAATCTTACATTCTTCACACTTATGCAAAATTCATAACCTCATTGTCACAACTTCCCGCCAAGAAATCATCTGTCTCGCTTTTGTGAAGCTAAAAATCATCGCGCACGAGCGAGAAAGAAATATAAACATAAATCTTTATAATGATAACGTTCATGTTACGTCCGCTATGATAAGATGTAACGTTCATTCATAATTTGCCATTTTTTTTATCGCAGTGACCCATAAGTCATAACCGTACATATAAAAATAAAGATCGCAGACCATACAATGATAGATTTTAATTATACATACAGTTCTACTATACAGTATATCTAGGTATTAGTTTATACTTTAACATAATATTACTAATAATTTAAGGATATAAAATAAATCATCCCCAGGGTTAATAAACTACATATTATTATTTCAAACTACAAGGTTAAGCGGGTTGGTGACATAGGCCATTTAAATTCACTGTAAATTGTTAAACCGGTCACTAAATACCTCTAGGCAATTAAATCGCCAGAAATAGTCAACATTATTATATATTTAACTAGCGACCCGCCCCGGCTTCGCACGGGTACAATACTGATACTAATACTACAGAATGTCACCCACTTCGCAACGGGCCGTGCAGCAGAAATCGTAATATTTTAATTTCGCCATAACTTCAAAACCAAACGTCCAATTTTAATCATTCAAAGACCAAATATTATCTACATAAACTGTACTTAGTGATTAAATAATTTTTTTTGATAAGGATTAATAGCATGAGTAAAATAAACGCGTTTAAATGTATTCCAAAAAAATTTCAAGATTTTTAATTAAAAAAATGTTTGTTGTGCCTCACTCGACATAAATAGGTATAGTATGTCGCAGACTTTATTGTAGATATTTATAAGATCTACAATTAATTAGAACATTATATGGTTCTATCTTTTATAGTTTAGGTAGCGTACGCAAAATAAGTAACTTTTCTGTTGTGTAAACTTGTGTTCGAAAAACCCAAATATCTTACGGAACCCTATTTTTTTCCAAAATAAAATTTAGCCTATGTTACTCGTGGATAATGTAGCTTTCGAATGGTGAAAGAATTTTTGAAATCGGTCCAGTACTTTTTGAGCCTATTCATTACAAACAAACAAACAAACATACAAACAAAGTTTTCCTCTTTATAATATTAGTGTAGATAGTGTAGATTACGTACTTATAGCTTTCATTGGTTAATATCACTGACACAAGTAACAAGCACCTATCTTTTGTTTTTTGTCTATCAAGTGACAATTCCAAATTATTTTTTTTGAATACCTATAACAGCTAACTATAAGTAGATACAAATAGCAAAGACAAAAAAACTACCTTAAAATTATAATTACGGTTTAATTTATACAGCCCCGTTCTTCCATGTCTTTAGTGTTTATGTTCCGAGTCGCCCCTTTCTCACCCCATAAACACATAAACATAGGAAAAAATACATACCCGGAGCATTGACAATCATTTTCGCAGTTTTCACTGTTATCGCCAAACATTTTGATCACAATAGTTCAATTTATCACTCGATAAACACTTGAGTGAAGGTGTTTTATTTATAAGTCCATGATTAGGTTGTTTTTTAAAAGTTTAGAAGTGACAGAGCGCGAACCAACGACGTACCTCCGATCGCGGTCTCGCAGCGACTGAATGAAATACAAAATGAATGTCGAGTGGGGCTGCGGATCTGTCGGCCCTGGCTTCCTTTGCCTCCCGTGCCCTTCCCGCCTTTGCCAAGTTTTGGGGTTGTCATTATCCTAAATTCTACTAATGTGGCAGAAAAATTAATAATATTTGTGTCATAAATCACACAATTTATAATTTACTTAAGAAAAAGGTTTCCACGTTCAATAATATTAAAGTACCTATGTAATAAGTAGTAACTTGTCGATGCTAACAGCATTACTCCAATTTTTTAGTATGTACCTACTTAATATTATTATCAAGTTCATAATGTGAGTGTTAAATTGGATTATATTATGGATTATGTATTATTTATTTATGTAGGTAGGTATAATAATTATTATAGTAAGTATACTTAGTTATTATTTTTTGGTGTTTGAGGTAACCATAACATTCAAAAGTGTTTAAAATTTTTATAATCTCAATGGGTACAACTTGGTTATAGTATTTAATCAACTACGTATTGTAGTGAAAAAAACATATTTTATTGTAAAGACATTACCAATTACTATTAAAAAATAACATTATTATGTAAAGAGCAACATAAAACTATAGGAAAAAACTATAGGCAAAGGCCATTAAGTGTTATGCCTGAAAGCTGGATAACAAGACAATTTGGGTAAATTTTAATTTTATTTAATGGCAACAAAGTTGAGACTCCCAACCAACCCGTCTGACCCCACCTAAATAGACCAATAATCATCATTTTCGACTTAAGATTTCTAACCGTAACCCAATGAACTTAAGTTTCAATATTATATAGCACAGTTTGGAAAAGGAATGTCATACAAATATCATATGGGAAACGAATCCTGTTTTAGCGCCAGAAGTTATATGTTAAGTAAAATCATACCTTATTGCTCGAGCCATAAAAGTTAATGTCCTTTAGACTAAAAGTTTCAATGGTATTTACTCACACATACATAATAATTCACGTACAATCATATGATATATGACGCATTTCAAGGAAAGTTAATCTTTAAACTAAAAACATACAGTTCAAATTACAACCCACAAAGTCTTATTTGACCATATGACCATAACGTTCGTGTTATTCTTGAAAGTTTATATTTTGATTTTTGTCCAATTTCAAACAACTCTTATCATTTCAAAAGGAGAATAATTATTATCTTTTGCCACATCTAGCAAAGAATACCTACTAAAGAACGTAATATTTTGAATTTAGCCAAAACATGACGTCGATAGTCGATACGAACTTTAGAGATAAGTCCCTGCTGGCAAAGAATATATTATAATATATTACTAACGTACTGCTGGCTGCTTAGCTGTTTTGTTTAGTTGTTAAAATTTATCCATCTTGTGAACTAACTAAAAAGCCGCTGATAACAATGATAAACATGATATCGTTTTAATTGTAGGTTGCAAATCTTGATTTTGTTGAGAGAATTTCTCTCTTCGTACCTAGGTACTTACATTTGTACTCATCCTCTAAGTAACATTTAGGGTTTTTCGGTTTTTAGGACACCGCAGACACCACACTATTATCAACTTGTCACCAGCGTTGCATTTGTTAGCCAACACCAGCACAAGGTGAACTATCCTGCGATCAGTGTAGTAGGTAGGGTCTTTTCGCCAGTTTGCGACCGATTAGCGAGGCCTACAACTTTAAGATGCGATTTTTTATAAAAAATGAACGATTTATTTAAATGTTTTTTAGTAGAATCGTTGCTAATATAATTAAGTGTATTATACTCAAAAATATTAAGTAGGAGTATCAGTGGTTAATTTTTTATTTAATTAAATATGAAAAAATTGGTAATTTACTAGTTTACGACCACTTTTTTTGGTTTGCGACCACTTGTTTGCTAGTTTGCGACCACCACCGGATAGAATACTTTACCAAAAAAAAATCTTCTTTTTATATTAAAATAATAGGAAATTTATTTAATCAGACAATAATCACAAACTTAACAGTATTTACTCTTTCATAATCAGTTTTTTATAGATTAATTACACATAAATATATTAACTGTCTACTTAAACAAAAAGGAGTCAAGCCTGTTTGAAATACTATGGCAGTCGACAATTCGAGCGGCCCTTCGTCGGATACGATCCAGAGGGAGAAGCTGGTACTTTGGCGCCCCTGCCCAGAGTTGAGAACAGTACCTATTCCATGTGAGGCCGAACCTGCGTAGAGTTGTAGGCGTTGGACCGGACTGAAATACTGCTTTGACCTGTTTAGAAAACCAAGCTTCTTGGAGGCTAACTTGCCCTTGCCCTCGAAATGATATCAGAACTGGACCTCGCTCGATATGCTTACGCCAAGTATTCCATTGTTGGAGGAGACAGTTATGGGTATGCTTTCAAAACGAGCACATACGACCATCGGTAACTTTTTAGCGGTGAACGCGCAAACTTGTGTCTTAGAGGGGTTGAATTCAGAGATCTTCTCCAATGAAATCTCAATTTGAAAGACAAGTTCGTTTCGACTCTCAATGACGTTTTGCCGAGAGATGTTTGAGGGGGCCGGTATATAAGGCATCACCCGTACTATCATCTGCATAGCAATGAATGTCATTGGTTTGGAACATGCCATTGATATGCAGTATGAACAGGGTAGGCGATAGCACACAGCCTTGTGGAACACCAGCATCAACAGACAGAATATCCGATCTCACCGTTGACTACCTTATGCTCCTGTCTGCTAAGAAACTCGTGACCGACTTGCATAATTTTTCGGGGATCCCATAGGAAGGAAGCTTCGAAAGAAGCGCTTTGTGCCAAACCCTATCAAAGGCTTTAGCTATGTATAAACTTACAGCCAATGCTTCTCCCTTAGACTCGATCGCCTGTGCCCATTAGTCAGAAGATCACCAGCCCATCGATCTTTACTGAACTCGTACTCACTTAGCAACTGCTGAACGTCTAAGTATCGAAGGAGCTGGCTATCAACAATGGACTCCATTAACTTCGAGAAGAGAGAGGTTATAGCGATTGGTCTGTAGTTGAAAGGATTGGAGCGATCACCTTTTTTAGGGATCGGGAAAAGCTGTCTTCCAAAATGCCGAGACTGTGCCATAAGAGTAGGAGAGCCGAAATAGACGCATTAAATCCGGTGCCAACTCTGGAGCACACATTTTCAACACAATTCAAGATAATGTGTGTATTTCTCAAACTGAGTTTTTAAATATACTTCTAATCCTTCTTCTCTCTCTTTTTCTGTCTCTTTCTTTGTTTCTTTTTTTGTAATATATATTTTCCTCTATGAGTTTCTTGTTTCTTATTCTCTAATTCCTATTTTTAACGTTTAGCGGTAGCTTTTTTCTCGTGTTTTACCCTTTCTTTTTCTAATTTAGCCTCTTCTTTTTCTTTATAATGATCTCGCCATTTTTGACTTGATATAGAGGAAGGTAAAGTAGATCTTAGATGATTTTTTGACTTCTCAGAAGGTCAGGGTTGATATAATTTCTTGGCAAACACGTTATCCGTCAATGTTTTTGATTTTGAGGTCGTTGCAGTACTAACAGCTTTTGTTTTTCCTGGCTGTAGAGCAGTCTGTATAGTAGGGATTTGGATGAGGGTATTCAAAAGGTACCTAAGTGGTAAGTGAAGCCGAAAGGAATGGAGTTATAGGAACCCCACGCCACTGCTGTAGAGTGAGCATACTTGTTTCAGTTGCAGACGTGATTTGTGTTTGGGGAGACGTAGTATTCAGTTTAATGTTTATAAGTTCAGCAGGAGTGGATAACCTCCACTCCTTTTTTTTCTCCTTCAACTCCTAAATATGGCTCCAACCCCCCTAGCTTGTAGCACATCGTGTCTCCTACCTACCTGCTAACCGTTCTGGGTATTCCGTATTTTCTGCAAGTCTCCCTGATACCTTTCTTATCGCCTCTAATTTCTTTTAACGCTCGTTCTATATCTTCAGGTCGATATTTGACAGATTTCTTCTTTTGAGACTTAGAGAAAGGCATCTGTAAACAATCAAAATTTAAAAAATATATGTAACTCCCGGATCGTCAAGTGAGAGTGAGCAAAGTGAGCTGACGATGATGAATTATAGCTAAAACACTGTCGATCGTGTCAGCTTTCAAACAAAAAAACTCGATCAGTATCGGTTCATCCGTTTGGATGCCACGATGCCAGGGGTAGACAGACAAACAGACAGACACGTCAAACTTATAGCCCTCTGTTCTAGTCGGGGGTTAAAAAATGGGCACTTTTTTCACTTTCAAGTCAGAAATTTTGAGATATTTTTAACGATTATGAGTAAGTGGTCGTCTATCGCCTCACGAATAAAAAATAATTCAGTTTACGGCCGTGTAATCTCCTTACTTTTATATGACGGCCGCAAATTAGCAACATCAATGTCTCGATATTAGTTTGCGACCACGTTCATATTTTGAATGGATTAGTTAGTTAAATAAAGTGATATTAATGGTCGTAAACTAAAACCTATGTAATAATCCCAAATTGAAACCAAAATAAAGTCTCAAACTTTGAACTCTATTAGTAGGGCCATAAAAAAAACGAAAAGTTCATTTAAACTATTATGCTAGTTATCCGGCCACCCGGCCGCAAAATAAAACTTTACTGATTTTCATTATTCAGTTTGCGACCACCAAATTTTTTAAGAATGTAGTATTTTTTTTACATTAAACAATGTAATAATATGTTTAACTAAGCTCCCGTATCATGTTAAAATATTCACCTAGTACATAATGTAATGAAGACTGGGTAATACTTACTTTCAAACGCACCACTGTCCACTATTTTTTCTGTAAAATACGACGCGTGCGCGGCCTCGCGAAATTTAGTGCAAAACTAGATGCGATTTTTCGATTGATAAGTAAAATGTCCGGAATTTCAAATACGCATTAGGGTTACTAAAGTCATCCTTGTCTAAATCACATAATATGTTACTAGAAAAAAGAGACAGCATTCTTATTATCATAGTATTTTCGCTGTGTCACCGTCAAATGGTCGCTTACTAACGCAGGGCCGCAAACCGACGCAATGACCCTACTAGGTATACGTCTATGTACTAGGTAGGTATGTAATGTGCTATATTATGTTATATAGAACTCAAACTCAAACTCAAAATTTTTATTTCCATGTAGGTTATAATATAACGCTTATAGAATTGTCCTACATGATGCCTACCACCGGTTCGGAAACTAGCCCGGCGAGAAGAACCGGCGTAAGAAACTCGCACGGGGCCACCTTTTAGCAAAAAGATGGGAAAATTGTTCTTTTCAAAAAATATTTTACAATGTTGTAACTAAATCTATATAACATTAGTCATAAGTACATAGAACATACTTAAGTACATAAAAGCAGCCTTGCATGGGGCCATCTTATTCCCAAGGTGTGCAATCGTTAATGAAATCACTGACTTTATAATAAGCTTTAGCACACAAACGTTCTTTAACAGCTTTTTTAAATTGATTAATGGAAAGATTTTGAACGTTTTCTGGGATTCTATTGTAAAGGCGTATACATTGACCTTTAAAAGATTTACTTACTTTACTAAGTCTGATCACTGGTATTTCTAACTTGTTCCTATTTCTAGTATTCCTACAATGTGTGTCACTTTTCTTTTTAAAATTCGTTAAATTCTTTCTGACATACAACACATTGTTCAAAATGTATTGAGAAGCAACGGTCAGAATACCTATTTCTTTAAATTTTTCTCTCAGAGATTCAAAACATGACATCTTATAAATAGAACGTATAGCTCGCTTCTGTAGCACAAATATTGTATTAATGTCCGCAGCGTTTCCGCAAAGAAGAATGCCATATGACATTATACTATGAAAATAACTAAAATAAACTAGCCGCGCTGTATCCTCATCGGTAATGTAATGGGCGGTGTGAGTGTAGAGGCTTCAAGTGATCACTTCGGTATACTTATTATTACTTTATTGTGATATAATACACAAAGAGTAATCTTGCACTATCTTGAGGTAACGTCGCGTCGGCTGCTCTAGCTAAGACTGATTTTCAATACAATTCTAATAACTTATATACTATAAACAATATCTTAAATAAACAAATTAACAACAAAAGAAAGTCAAGGTCCATTTCCCGAAGGATACATTATTTGTTTCTCTCATAAGTAACGATGTTTATACAACGATTTGATAATGACCTCGTCAGCAAAGTACGATACTTAAGACTATCTTTGTTGTTTATAATAACTAAATATTATTTTAATACAGATCAAAAATAACAAATATTACAATCCTCCCCCGTTAAGAAGGACAATACCTTGTCATTAATATTTTAGATTCCTTTGAACACATAATAAGCATTTTCTTAAACATATACATTACGTTTCTTATGCAAAATAATTTCATGCAACAATTTTACTTATGTTTACATTCAATTTACTTTTAACTGAGCTATTCTACTACTCCTTCGCAAAGGTTCCTTAACAACTGTTTCACTAGTAGATGGAATTTCTTCTAATTCTATATCATTTTGACTATTATTATTTACCTTTAAAGTTATACAATTCGTAATTCTACTACAACAATTTCTTGTGTCTTCTAATGCTAATATTCTACTACGATTAGTACAAAAGAACTTACGATTATAAATGTATTTTCCAAAACGATATAATATATAAAATCCTATTACTTTTAAAATAGAAATCACTATATACACAAAATAAACATTATTAGTAATTCTACTGTAAATTGTTTCTTTTTCTAAATTTTCAATTATTTCGTCAATTTTATCAATTTTATGACTTGCGATATTTAAACTTTCTAAATCTAATTTCTTGTGTAATCTCAAGGGTAAAAATTCTACTTTTGTGATATTCTTATCTTTTAACTTACGACAACAATTGTCGTTCATAATATCTATCTTCGGTAATACAGAATTATATTCACTAAACAACCCAGTGTTTTCTGTTTGTAAAATCACATTTATAGTATAAAATTTACAATTTTCTGCTAATGATAGAATTCCAGTATGTATTAAATGAAAATCAAAAGGTTCTTTATTTTTACAGCTTAATGTTCCTAAAGTTCTTTGTGGTACAATATATAACCACTTATTTTCTGTATGTAATTTAAAATACTGTTCATTATTTATAAATGTTATTCTGGTATCACATTCACCAGGAATATTTTGTTTTCCAAGTAACAATTCTGTTTCACATGTTGGATTTCCATGTACAGAATATAAAGGCGAATCTATCTTACAAATATAATTACTGTTTGATAACTTTTGACAATTTTCTAGATTTTCTAAATATGTGTAGTGTATTTTGTTATTTGACATCATAAAATATTTCTCTTTAGGTAAAATGAACACAAATGTATTATCCTTATTTCTAATCGGTACAGGTACAAGATTATATATTTCGTAGCTAGTTTGGGTAATTAAAGGTGTTTTTATAACAAATACAAGTTTATCATTCATGTAATAACATACTAATTTAACTAATGATAAAAGTTCTGACGCTTCGCTTAATATCAAACTCATGGGATATTTTGTTTGTAAAGGTAAGTGTGGCACAGTTTTTCTAAGTTCTGTTATAAATTGCTCAGGCGTCACAATCATTGGATGTAATGCATTATTTTTCGCAAATAGAATTGCATTTATAATTGTCGAAATTTCATTGCTCACCTCTGAAGTTATTAAAGTTAACAAGGATAAATGTTCATCAATGTCTTGTTTTAGATTTATATTAAAAATAAGTCTATCTACATTTTTCGTATAATTTGAAAGAATTAATAAATTTTTATTGAAAAGTATTTCATTTTGTTCTAGATCTGTGATCGTATTATTAAAATTCGAAATAGTAGATTTTATTATATTCGTTTGACTTTTTAATAATGATAAAATATCTTTTTCATGTGCATCTAAATTAGTAATAGCGTTGTCATACTTTTCTGCATCTTCACTATCTAATGTACCGAATAAAACCTTAAATATACTACCTACACCGTCTATATACGATCTTTTAACTCTACGATTATTATTAACTCTACCGGTTAATTCCTTTAATATATTTTCTTGATTAAATAATTGAGGAATAATTTGATCTAAAACTATAAATGACGTATCACATAAAGATAAATTATTAAATTTTTGATGACTACATAATATTTTAGTTTGAACGTATGTATTATCGATTAAATCTATTTTCTTATGTATATCTGATATATCTATGTAACTTATCATTGACCATTCACTATCATAATGATTTACCTTTCCTATATTTTCAAAGTATATACCTCCAGTTTCGATCTTACTTAAATTATATGGGCTATAACTATTTCCTTTTATTTCGCTCGCGAAGTATAAGAGTGTGGCCACAAAGATGATCATTCTGAAACAAAGGCATGTTTCAATCTATTGGTGTGGACTCTCATTTTGTTTTTCTTAGTTTGGATGGTTACGTTTACTGGTGAATTTATTTCTGTTATTTTATATGGTCCTAGCCAATAAGGCGATAACTTTTTTGATTTTCCTATCTTTACTTGTTCGTTACTTAAATAAACTAAATCTCCTACTTTATAATCTACAGTTTTACATTTCTTATCATATATTTGTTTATTTACTAACTTTGAGGCTAATAATTTTTCTCTTGCTACTTGCCTCGATTTTCTTAACCTTAAAACTAACTCGTCTAGATAATCGTTATAGCAATATTTAAATTCTGGTTCTTTAATAATAGATGTTGGCAATTTTGCTTTATTACCAAAAATCAATTCAAAAGGTGTAAAATGCGTGGAAGTATGAGTGCTTGTATTATAAGAAAACATAGCAAAATCTAACCACTTGTCCCAATTTGACTGATCTTCATTTACGTAATGTTTTAAATAATCTGCCAAGGTTGAATGACTTCTTTCTAATGCTCCATTAGATTGCGGATGGTAGGCTGTTGTGTTTATTTTCTTCATCTTAAGTATCTTTGAAATTTCTTTAATTAATGTGGAAGTAAAATCTGACCCTCTATCGGTTAGCAAAATATCTGGTATCCCAAATTTACAAACAAAGTTTCTAACAAAACAATCTGCTATAGTTTCAGCGTTGTGCTGTTGTAACGGAAAAGCCTGTGAAAATTTAGTTAAATCATCCTGCAATGTTAAAATATACTTATTCCCGCTTTCTGTCATTGGTAAAGGACCTACTATGTCTAATGCTACTTTTTCAAATGCTTCAGTCGATGTTGATGTGATCTCCATCGGTTGTTTGCTTTTCTTTCTATCTATTTTATTTTCCTGACAAGATGTGCAACTTTTTATGAATTCTTTAATATCATTTTTCATGGTATCCCAACGATAATTCGATTTTATTTTTTTATATGTTTTATGAAACCCTATATGACCTGAAATTGGATTTGAATGATTTTCAGCTAGAATTGTTGGTATATCCTCCCTCTTTGGAGTCTTGACTCCGTCAAGATAAACTTTAATTATTATATTAGTGTCTTTAAATATATATCTTAAAATTGTTCTTACTTTATGCCATTTTAAATGAATGTTTGAAAATCGTTCAAAATGAATTTCTTGTATATTTTTTATACTCAATTTATGTTTTAAATTTTTGAAGGATTCAAATAAATCTTCATAAGTTACTTTATCCCAATAATTAATATTCGGGAAAACAAAAAATAGCGTATTTTCTCCTTGACGTTCAATGCTTATAACATTATACTGTTTAGGTTTACATTTCTTTACTTCTTCTATGTAAGATTCATACTTTTCAAGATTTTTATTATTTTCAATACATAAATCACACGGTAATAATATTACTTTATTTGCTTTACTAGGGATTTGTTCTTTACATTCTTCTAACTTACTTGATAAAATAGGCTTTCTCTCAATTGCCTTCAAAAAAGAAGAATAACTTTCACTATTCCTCGTGACTGTAAAAATGTTTTCAATGCTATCATTTTTCTTTTCCTCTGACTTTATTCTACTTAATGCATCTGCATTTTGATTCAATTTTCCTGCTTTATAAATAATCTCATATTCATATTCTTCTAAAAGTAATCTCCATCGAACTAATCTAGATCCTGGATCCTTAACATTCATTAACCAAGTTAAAGGTTTGTGATCTGTTATAATACGAAACTTACGTCCATATAAATATGGTCTAAAATGTTTTACAGACCAAACTATGGCTAACAACTCTTTTTCTGTTGTGGAATAATTTATTTCGCTATTGTTTAATACTCTACTAGCATAAGCTATTGGAAGATCGTTAGACATTTCTCCCTGAGATAAAACACTACCTATGGCATAATTACTAGCATCTGTTGTTAAATTAAATATTTCGGAAAAATTTGGATATTGTAAAATCGGTTCTTTACACAATTTTAGTTTTAATGTTTCAAAACAATCTTGTTGTAAACTAGTCCAAATAAATGGTTCGTTTTTCTTCAATAATTTTGTCAATGGTTGACTTAGTAAACTAAAATTATCTATAAATCTCCTATAATATCCTGCTAAACCAAGAAAACTTTTAATGTCTTTCGGAGTTTGCGGAACTGGATAATTTTTAACAGCTTCTATCTTTTTTGGATCTGGTTTAACACCACCTTGAGTTATTAAATGACCCAAGTACATAACTTCCGTTTTCAAAAATTCGCACTTGTCTGGTTGTAGTTTTAAATTATTATCAGACAGTCTGTCAAAAACTTCTTTTAGTTTAATATTATGATCTTGTAACGAGTTTCCATATATAACTACATCATCTAAATAAACAAAACACTTAATTCCTTGCAACCCAGTCAATACATTATTCATTAGCCTTTGAAATGTTGCTGGTGCATTTTTCAATCCAAAAGGCATGCGTGTATATTCGTAATGTCCTAATGGTACACTGAACGCTGTTTTCGCTTGATCTTTAGGATTTAATTTTATTTGATGAAATCCTGATGCTAAATCTAAAGTTGTAAAATACTTACTATGACCTAACTGATCTAATATATCATTAATTTGAGGTAAAGGATAAAAATCTCCTATGCTAACTTCATTCAGTTTACGAAAATCTATAACTAGTCTCCATTTCTTCTTTCCGGAAGCATCCATCTTCTTAGGTACAACCCATACTGGTGAATTCCAGGGGCTATTTGATGGCTTTATGATATTATCTTTTAAAAGTTTCCCTATTTGTTCACTTACTTCTCCTTTTAAAGCTTCAGGATATCTATATGTTCTAGTATTTATGGGAACATCACTACTTGTAGGAATGTCATGCATCACACTTTCAGTTGCTGTTAATGCATCTCCTTCTAAATGAAATATATGATTATACTCTCTACACAATTGTATTAAAGACTTTCTTTCTTCCTCATTCAAATGATCAGTTCGTAATATTTTTTCTAACTCATCTAATCTATTCTTATCGTAACGTTTCTCACTAAATTTATTTACTCTCATTACTTTATCTGCATACTCATTCACTAATGGTTCTAATTTAACCCGTACTTTATTTATCTTTACTTCCTTGTTTGTGCTGTTTAAACAAACAACTAATGCTTTATTATTCTCAACTTTAACTATACTCGGACATAAATATACTCCTTCTGATAACATTACTGTTTCGGGAATTATTCCTTCTTTTAAGTCATTATTTTCAACACATATCGATATTATCTTTTCACATCTCGGTTCTATAACATAACATAAACTTTCAAAACTATTTTGTTCAACTTCTTTATTCTCTTTATAACACGATTTAGTTTCCTTTTTTCTATATAATATCTCGTCCCTATCTAACCTTTTGCTACTCAATTCATTTTTCTTTATATTTATTACTTCGCTTCTATCTAACTCTTTATTCATATCTCTATACATACTCCTAAATTCATAATCCTTATTGATCTCTTTATAATTATACTCTTGTTTAACTTCAATTTCTAATTTTACACCACAAATTTCTATCACATTCTCACCATAATCTATCACACAACTCATCTTTGACATAAAGTCACTGCCTATGACTCCATCACATACTATAGGAAAGTCGTCTGGTACCACGTGAAGTGTATGACAAACTTGTTTTCCTCCTATGTAAAATGATGAAATAATACATCCTATTGTTCTCGTTGGTCTGGCACATTTATCTATTCCACTTAACATTAATTTACTATCTTCGCATATAAAAGTTTCTTCTTTTAATGAACCTAGCTTTATCAAAGTGACTTCTGCACCCGTATCTATTAAAAATTTACTTTTATTTTCTAATATACTTGAAGAATTTATTCTTACATATAATGAAGAATTCGTATTTACTTTCATTATTCGACCTGAGTGAATTAGTTTGTCCGTGGATCGGTCGCCGTCCTTGGACCGTTGGAGTTTAAATGCTGACTCCCATTATTTATATTATTAGTATTATTACTTGTTGTTGGCCTATTTCTATTACTATTATTATTGTAGCGATTATGAAATTTATTAGTATTTCCACGATTGTAGTTATTATTATTGTTATTATTACAATTCGGCGTTCTGTTCCAACAATCTTTTGCTAGATGCCCTTTCTTTTGACAATTAAAGCAAATAGGAATATTTTTGTTTATATGCCTTATCGCTGGTTGCTGCCTACATTGAAAAGAAGAGTGACCTAACTTGTTACAGTTATTACATTTTTTTGTTCTATTATCTGAAAAATTCTGCCTAAGATTCATTTCTTCCCTAGATTTTATTTCTTGCTCTTCGGAGATTGCGATTGACACCGCCTCTTCGAAGCTACACGGTTTTTGTGATTTTAATAATATGTGTAACTGTGGTATAAGACCGCTAATAAAAATATTTAATGCTTGGTTTTTTAATAATTCTATATTGGCGTCCCTAGCCTCCTTAGTTAATTTTGGATTTAAAGACTTAATTAATTTAATATAACAATTTTCTACCCTATTTGAATATTTTAGAACGTTTTCATTTAAATTTTGTTTACAGGAGTTTAATTCAAGTTGCCATTGCGCGAAAGTTCTTTTTTCGGAATAATTTTCTAGTAAATATTCTTTCAATTCGTTCCAAGAAGGGAATGTTCTATTTAAAAGAGTTGATCTAATGTTGCCTTCTATTTTTGATAATACTACAGATACAAATGCAATTCTATATATTGGTTTTAGTAAATTATAGGCGTTTGAGCAATTGTCTAAAAATACGTGTAAATTAGATTTATCCCCATTGTAATGGTTTATCATGCGTTCGGCTAAACCGATATCTATTAAACCTTCTTGTGAAGTTTCAGAACTTTCCGACTTGTACATTTTTTTTTTTTTTTTTTTTTTTATAAAACTGTTACACAAAAACTAATTGCGAAAAAATAAAAATACACAATACAGTTATCCTTACGTGAGTAGGAGTATTGCGGAGTCGTGGAGCTTCTAAGCCGTTGTCCGTAGACTGCTGGTTCCTATTTTGAGTGCACGTCGACCGTTGATGCTGGCGTTGCCGCTACCGTGGCGTAACCGTCGGTGATGGCTTCACTGCTGATGGTGACCGTAGTCTCGTCGCTTGTCGCTTCGGTTGTATGGTTTCGACCGATGACTTGGGACTAGACTCACTGGACCTCTTCTCTCTTCAACTGCTTCATATGGCGAGTAACTTTCCGAGGAAGTCAATACCCGAAGGTTATTGAGAATGTATACGTACGAGACAATATAATTCTTACTTGCTGAAATCTTCAGTTGATCCGTCTTCTTATTTTCGCCAGGACTTATCCCTTGCTTCTGACACCAATTGTAATGGGCGGTGTGAGTGTAGAGGCTTCAAGTGATCACTTCGGTATACTTATTATTACTTTATTGTGATATAATACACAAAGAGTAATAATAAGTATACCGAAGTGAATGCTG
Source organism: Glaucopsyche alexis (assembly GCA_905404095.1). Classification (NCBI taxonomy): domain Eukaryota; kingdom Metazoa; phylum Arthropoda; class Insecta; order Lepidoptera; family Lycaenidae; genus Glaucopsyche; species Glaucopsyche alexis. The sequence continues at coordinate 8,214,242 of FR990061.1, forward strand.
CAGAACTGAGCTTATCTGCCAGATTTGCAATATGGGGACCCCACTGTAATTTACAATCTAGTGTTATTCCTAGAAATACAGTAGTGTCCACTAAGTTCATTTTCTCACCATTTAATAGTATATTGGTTTGTGCCTGCCTAACATTTGGGAGGCTAAACTTTAAACATTTCGTTTTATTTGAATTTAAAAGTAAATTATTAACATTAAACCAATGTACCATTTTTGAGAGAGCACTATTTACCTCGTCATAATTTGACTGTCGTCGCTTCACATTAAAAATTAGTGAAGTGTCATCGGCAAAGAGTACTATCTCATGCTTATCTTTAACTAGATAAGGAAGGTCATTTATATCGATGAGAAAAAGAAACGGGCCTAAAATTGACCCTTGTGGCACACCTAGTTCTATTTTGGTCCCAGTAGACCTTGTAGAATTAACTTCTACTCTCTACGTTCTATTTTTAAGATAAGAATCTAAAAGTTTAAGTGCCGTGTCCCTTATACCATAATGGTATAATTTTTTGACCAACGTAGCATGCTCGACACAGTCGAAAGCCTTGGATAGATCACAAAAGACACCAAGTGCATCATGCGATCCCTCCCAGGCCCCAAATATGCTGCATAGAAGACTGATGCCTGCGTCTGTTGTGGACCGACCTTTAGTAAACCCGAATTGGTTACTATGTAATAAATTATTTATATTAAAGTGGGCTAGCAATTGATTTAAGATTATTTTCTCGAAAATTTTACTGAAAGTCGGTAGTATAGATATTGGTCTATAATTTGCTGGGTCAGACTTATTCCCAGCCTTAAAAAGAGGCATCACCTTGCTATGTTTCATTAGGTCAGGGAACACACCATTCTTTATACAATTATTGAAAACTAAGGCTAGATAGGGGGCAATGATGTCAATTATTGATTTTATAACTTTTTAGAGACAAGATTTTATTTTAGAGACAATGCATTTGTTTTAAATCAGCACAATTCTTATATTTTCTGAAAGGCAACATAAATATGGACCGAAAATGCAAAAAGTACAGTAATTGGTGCTAAATTAAAAAGTTACAGTATTAAAAAACTATTTTTTTTGCTTTGATCGCAAAATTTTAATTACTGTTCAAATCCATAAGTTATTTGTGTAATTTTTTGTTATTACTATGATATACATTTCGCAGTTTTTAAGTTAAAAAAATCAATTTTGTATTTATCTTCATTACATTTTCACTACATTACTTGACACTTGACACTCGCAACGCCAGAGGAGTTACAGTTGCGTTCCTGGTCCTTAAAATCCCCAATCCCCCCCCCCCCCCCCCCCATGGGCCATGGGCCTCCGGTAACCTCACTCACTCGGCGAAACACAACGCAAGCGTTATTTCACGTCGGTTTTCTGTGAGGTCGTGGTATTTATCCTGTTGAGCCGGCCCATTCATGCCGAAGCGTGGCTTTCCCACAGTTGACACATTTCACTTTTGTGATGACTGTATTTCGTCAACGGTTGATCGTAGATATGCCGTTGTGAAGACAAGATTTTCTGGCATTATTATGCACTTTTCGAAAAGCCAATAAAAAATATGCATCTTCTCTATTGATATTTGAGTGCCTTAGCTTTGGTGTCTTGGTGAGCAATATACCATATCTTCGCTCAGTAAGATACTAGTTACCAGTTACCACGCCCCACGCTTGCTGCACCAGTCAAATATAGAGCTGTAATCGGTGTGGACAATAGAGCATGGAGCAAATATGTATGCTTGTCCGACTTTCACGCCAAAACTACTGAACCGATTTAAATGAAATTTGGCACACAGATAGTCTAGAGCCTGAGAAAGGACATAGGCTACTTTTTATCGCGGGGAAATGTACGGTTCCCGTGGGATACTTTATTTACAGTTTCACGTAAAAATTACTGAACCGATTATCATGCAATTTGGCACAGATATAAAATAGACCACGGGAAAGGACATAGGCTACTTTTTATCGCAGGATATATGTCATATACGGTTCCCGTGGGTTACTGTTCTTACGTGGGCGGAGCCGCGGGCATCAGCTAGTAGTAGGATAAATGTTAAAAAATATAGGTATAATATGTAAGTGCTTGCTTCATGTAAGTACATAGACATACTTAGCTTGCTAACTACTGATGAGTATCAGAGCTTATTTGCATGTTTGTCTCTGTCGCTCGATATAAAGTAAGCGGCGACAAAACTTCCAAATAAGCTATCCGTAAGGGGGCGTCAATTAATCACGTGATGTTTTTAACAATTTTTTAGACCCCTCCCCTCCCCCTAGTGATACGTGGCGAGGTTTTATACTCCCTCCCCCATATTTTTTTGTATATAGTAAGCAGGTCATGTTTGAAGAAAAACTTTAACTTAATTATTTTTAAACAAAAAATTAAACCGACTTCCAAAGTAAAAATTCACAAAAAAGGATGAAATAAAACTTATTTTCTACATAATTCCCCTTTTAAATTTGGCTAAAATTTTAACAATTTTTCTACTCAATCTTCTTAATTTTGAAGTCGCTACCAGCCCAAACGATATCTTAGAATATTTTATAGAACTCACGTTCATATTTACTGGTACCGACTTCAAATTTTAAGAAGATTGAGTAGAGAAATTTTTAAAATTTTAGCCAAATTTAAAAGGGGAATTATGTAGAAAATAAGTTTTATTTCATCCTTTTTTGTGAATTTTTACTTTGGAAGTCGGTTTAATTTTTTGTTTAAAAATAATAATTTCACCCTTTTTAGTGATATATTTTGTTCAGTTATTATTAATACATCTTAAGAACGTCTAAAATAAATCGAGTTTATAATTGAATACGCGCCAAGCTTACATTAGGTATTGTTAATAAGATGATGATGATTACTGTAAGTTAGAAAGTGGCATATGCTTGCAGTTATTTAAACAATGCCGAAATTTCCAAACGCATATCTTTAAAGACTGAGGAGTTCTGTTCGGCGCTTTTGGATCCAGGGTATACCTTGGTACAATATCTTATTTTTTGGTAGCATATGCTTGTGTTATTCCAGTAAGAGTCAAAATCACTATATGTGTCGATATAAATTTCAAAGAGTTCCCTCGGTTCCTCATGGATCGCATCATCAGGTTTTCACTTTAGTGACTAAAGGACTAATTTAGAATTATATCCTTTACAACAAAATAACTTTTGCCAAATAAGTTCATGAATAGCAGAGTAATGTTCAAAGATATCCATGTCGGTGTAAAATACTTTGAGAAGTACCTTTTATACCATCATAATGTGATGATGTATGGTGTGATGATGGTGGTGATGATGATGATTACTCTAATTGACGTAGTGGCATATGCTTGCAGTTGTTTAAACAACGCCGAAATCCCCAAATATGTATCTATAAGGAGTCAGGAGTTCTGTTCTTTACTTTTGGATCCAGGGTATACCTTGGAGCAAAATCTTACTTTTTTGTAACATATGCTTGGATTCCTTTAAAAAAACTCAAAATCACCATATGTATCCATATAAATTTCGAGGAGTTCCCTCGATTCCTCATGGATCCCATCATCAGATCACCACTTTTTTGAAAATGGGACCAACCTCGGATGATACCCTTTACATCAGAAAAAGAATTTTGAAAATTGGTTCACAGACGGCGAAGCAATCGGCGAACATACAAAAAAAAAAAAATATATATATATATACAGCCGAACGTATAACCGCCTCCTTTTTTGGAAGTCGTTTAAAAAACAATTTAATCGAATAATTTAAGCAATTAAAAACTATACATTTGTCTTGTAAGTATTAAGACAACACTACGAATCTACAACTTATAATGATTTCGGTATGTATAGACTAGATTCGAAAATTAATACACGTGATGTCTCCTTATACCCCCTACCCCCCTTGGTGATACTTGGTGATTTTTTTTCGGACCCCCCTCCCCTTTAGGCATTACACGATTAATGGACGACCCCTAATCCGACACTTATTAGCAGTGGCGGATTTACCCTAAGGCCCGGTAGGCCCGGGCCTAGGGCGGGCAGATTTAGAGGCAGCCCCAATCGTGTCAAAAAACTTATTATGGCGTATGGCGGGCGGGCTGCACTGCATGTTGCAATCCACGGAATATATTATTTTTAAACAAAAAATTAAACCGACTTCCAAAGTAAAAATGCACAAAAAAGTATGAAATAAAACTTATTTTATAAATAATTCCCCTTTTAAATTTGGCTATTTCTCTACTTAATCTTCTTAATTTTGAAGTCGTTACCAGCCCAAACGATATCCTACAGTATTTTAAGGAATTACTCACGTTCATATTTGCTGGTACCGACTTCAAAATTAAGAAGATTAAGTAGAGAAATAGCCAAATTTAAAAGGGGAATTATTTATAAAATAAGTTTTATTTCATACTTTTTTGTGCATTTTTACTTTGGAATTCGGTTTAATTTTTTGTTTAAAAATAATAATTTCACCCTTTTTAGTGATAAGTATATCTTGTTAAATTATTATTAATACGTCTTAAAATCGTCTAAAATAAACGATCGAATGTATAACTGAATACGCGCCAAGCTTCCATTAGGTATTGTTATTAAGATGATGATGATGACTGTAAGTTACAAAGTGGCATATGCTTGCAGTTCTTTAAACAGTTCCGAAATTTCCTAACGCATATCTTTAAATACTGAGGAGTTCTGTTCAATGCTTTTGGATTCAGGGTATACCTTGGTACAGCATCTTATTCTTTGGTAGCATATGCTTGTGTTACTTTAGTAAAAGTCAAAATCACTATGTGTCGATATAAATTTCTAGGAGTTCCCTCGATTCCTCATGGATCGCATCATCATGTTTCCACTTTAGTGACTAAAGGACCAATTTCGAATTAAACCCTTTACAACAACAAAACAATTTTGCAAATAGGTCCATAAACGGCAGAGTAATGTTCAAAGATCTCCGTGTTAGTGTAAAATACTATGAGAAGTACCTTCTTTATCATCATGTATGCTGTGATAGTGGTGGTGATGATGATGATTACTCTAATTGACAAAGTGGCATATGCTTGCAGTTCTTTAAACAACGCCAAAATCCCCAAGCATGTATCTATAAGGAGTCAGGAGATCTGTTCTGTACTTTTGGATCCAGGGTATACCTTGGAGCAAAATCTTACTTTTTGATAGCATATACTAGGACTACTTTAGAAAAGTCGAAATCACCATATGTGTCCATATAAATTTTGAGGAGTTCCCTCGTTTCCTCATGGATCCCATCGTCAGGTCACCAATTTTCTGAAAATGGGACCAACTTCGGATTATACCTTTTACATCAAAAAAAGAATTTTGAAAATCGGTCAACAGACGGCGGAGTTATCCGCGAACATACAAAAAAAAAATATATATATATATATACAGCCGAACGTATAACCGCCTCCTTTTTTTGGAAGTCGGTTAAAAAGTGCAATCTATACCACATCCTTAAATACTCTTCTATGTTTTTCGTTCGCTGCGCGCGAGTCATAAAAACATGCTGAGAAAAGGGCGGCTGATTGCTTGGGGCCTAGGGCGGCCGAGACTGCAAATTCGCCACTGCTTATTAGGAGATTGTGAAAGCCGTAAGTATAATATTAGTGCCAAGGTCACCAGTGACGTGTCCTTTGGGTCAAGCATTAATAATACGCTTACTATTAGCAGATACATGACCTATTTAGACTAAGATATACATAAAAACCGTTACTCATTATCTACTGTATTGTCAATGTATATATAATTTGTATACAATTTAAAAGAATAAACAGTCATCATAATTAATTCGTGAAACAATAATTTTCAGTTCAGTTTTACGAGAACCGTGCAACCAGAAGAGTATTTAATTTGGCCGGTAATAAAGTTTGTGTGGTGGAAGGTGCGCAGAAAACTATTTTTTTTAAATAATACTTAGAAATAGGTATATTAAATTAATAAAAATAACAACAACACACTACTCTTCCTATCTTAATCAACCTAACATGCGTTTGTATAATAACATTAGATGTGGGTTTGATAGCTTCCCACGCTGATTTAGGTGACGGTGGCCGGTTTCAATGAAACCAGACCAAGTGTGTGCGCAGTAAACGAGAACACTCTCTTCCTTTCAGCGGCGGCGCAGGAGTGATTTAAAACATGCCCATCCCACGCATGTATCATCTTTCATGAGTCATGACAGACAATCAGGTGATCAGCCTGCGTTATCCTAACCAGACTTGAAAACAACATTTTTTGTCGTTCCAACGAACCCACTGCCTCCGAAGTCTAAGAGCGAACCTCTTTTAACAACTGGTCCACGGAGACGTCAGACTACTAATCAAATGTTCACTGCATCTGGAGTTTGTCCTTAACTCCTTACCTACTATTAAAATGGTCTATTTTTATCCGACTACGGCGAAGCCAAAAGGAAGGGTATGATTAACTAATGATTTTGGTGACAAGAAGGATACACGCGTTATTGTATCTGGGGGCACGGCAGTGCACCCGCCAAAGTCGAGCGCGAAGCAAACACTGCCGTACCATCCTTTACTGGAACCATTTCGCCGCATTTTCAGGCCCCTATTTAAGAACCTCTGGATAAGACCAGAACGCAGAAATTTTCGTCATCCAGTAAGCTATAATCACATACTTAAAATCCAAAATTTCAAGTCTGTAGGTCATTTAGTTCCGAAGTTAAGCGAAAGCAAAGTTTCGCATTTACGACACTCACTCACTCACTCACTCATGATCATCAAAATAGAACTAGTACTTCCCATAAACTCAGAGAGCTGAAATTTGGTACAGAGTTAGGGTTTAATGGCCACATAAAGGGAAAACTATAAAAACTAGGATAATCGATCTGGGGGCACGGCAGTGCCCCCGCCAAGTCAAGCGCGAAGCAAACACTGCCGTACCATTATTTACGGGAACCATTTCGCCGCATTTTCAGGCCTCTATTTGAGAACCTCTGGATAAGACCAGAACGTCGATCTGGGGGCACGGCAGTGCCCCCGCCAAGTCGAGCGCGAAGCAAACACTGCCGTACCATTATTTACTGGAACCATTTCGCCGCATTTTCAGGCCCCTATTTGAGAACCTCTGGATAAGACCAGAACGCAGAAATTTTCGTCATCCAGTAAAGTATAATCACATACTTAAAATCCAAAATTTTAAGTCTGTAGGTCATTTAGTTCCGAAGTTAAACGACAGCAAAGTTTCGCATTTATAACACTCACCCAGTCACTCACTCATGATCATCAGAATAGAACTAGTACTTCCCATAAACTCAGAGAGCTGAAATTTGGTACAGAGGTAAGGTTTAATGGCCACATAAAGGGAAAACTGTAAAAACTAGGATAATCGAAGATCTGGAGTACCTGGTGACCCTTATTAGAAAACACAAGAGCCCAACTAAACTATTAGAGATCGACATACTGCCTTTACAAAAAATATTCAACTTGGTGGGCCACTTCATTTGATGTAAAAAATCGAAGGTCTGAAGTATCTGATGAAGAACCCTCAGCTGGTCACAGCTGATTAGAGATATGGTAATGCCCCCTTCTACTATTGGTACATAAAAAAATCGACTGTCATTGCAAAAATCCAGTGAAGTAGGACACATCTTCTAATTTAATCTAGCCCTAGCGTCCCACTGCTGGGCGAATGCCTCCCCTTCTGCTTTTAATACGCATATAAATGAAATTAAAGGAAAACTCTGGTTAATACTGGACTGGCTTTTATACTTATACTTACAAGTTTACAAGAAGAAATAGTCGAACAATTAACTTTATTCTACTCGAACATTACACAAATTAAATAAACAAATTACACTAAAATCTAGTAAAATAAATCAATATTCCTACGTTTCTACAAAAAGAAGTGAAATCCCACCAAAAACATTCTGTAAAAAACTAGCCAAGTCTCGATGGAGCTGCTTGTTTATCTCTAAAAAGTAATGAAATCTAGACAAAGTCGTGCCAAGTCTAAGGATCCTTACTGCGATTTATTTATTATTATAGTTAATGTTGTGTGACTTGGCCGTTGAAGAGTACACAAGGGTAAAAAAGGGGCTCCATGACACCATTGCTCCAATACATGTGTTATACAATCAACAACGCCTAAAATAAGACACTAGCGTCCAATTACCAATACCAGTATGGGCTATTATCTCGCTTAACAAACATAGGTAGTTACAACAGAATCTGATATAACATTACGTGTAAACAAAATTGACTTGTACCCACTAACGTATAAAGAATTTTCAACGGCCAAGTCACACAACATTAACTATAATAATAAATAAATCGCAGTAAGGATCCTTAGACTTGGCACGACTTTGTCTAGATTTCATTACTTTTTAGAGATAAACAAGCAGCTCCATCGAGACTTGGCTAGTTTTTTACAGAATTAGTATTACAGTATTTACAGTAAATCATCAGTGCAAATACAGATGACTTTTATGCGATGTTCACAATTTAAATTAACTAACTCCCCCACACCGATTTCGATGACGGTAGGCGGTTTCATTGAAACTAGGCTAGTTACGAAGGAGTCATTTTATATTGCCCAAATGTGTAGCAGTACACAAGAGCACTCTCTCTTCCTTTACCACTTCTTTACCCTCATATCATAACCCAGTGGGACGGATAACCGACACGACTGACGAGAGATGAGGCGCAGGTCCGACTTTTTACATGTCCATCCGACGCATGGATCATCTTTCTTGTCAGACAATCACCTGATCACCTGTATCAGCCTGCATTGTCCTAACCAAACTTGGAAACAAATTTTTTTTTTGTTGTTCCAATGCAGTTATCGAACCGTGGCGTGGGTCCGAGTCGAGAGCCAAGCTCTAACCACTAGACCACGGAGGCTGTTGATGTTGTGTTAATGTTCACATTTAAATTAAAGAAAATCATTTTGATATTTGCACTGACGACTCACTGCAAACGTAACACGAATAAATAAATATAATCAAGCTTCGACTATATGCTCCGGAATCCGGAACGCCGGTGAAATTCAGAGCACTGAAAATAGAACTCTGCACTAATAAAATAGAGTTGAAATTGGAAGTGTCGAGTGTGGAATTTTCATATATGACATTGACATTTGACCCGACATTCGTGTGTTTGATTTTCAACTCCATTGCATTAGCGTAGAGTTCTATTTTCAATGCTCTGAATTTTCTACGGCCTTCCGGATTCCGGATAATTTAGTCCCAGAATCATAACTTCATGTTCCGCCAAATAGAGAGTGCGAAGTTTCTAGTTAATAGTTAATAGGTTACGTAGTAACAATTTATTTAGTAATCTGTGTGAGAATTAGAGAAAAATCCAGAAACCGTCAACACGCTTGAAAGTGAGGCCGTCACAACCACTCCAAATTGCAATGGTTATCCACACATAATATGTTGCCACAAAATAACGGAATATTTTACCCAACTTTTTTTCAATTAATTTTTGTTGAATACCTAATTGTCGTAATATAATTTGTTTGTTTGTAGCGATTTTTTTTGTAAGTGTAAAGAGTAAAGATTAAAAAGAGCGGGTGGGCCGGTATTTCGCCATGGTTTTGGACACAGTGCGCTGCATACAAATGTGATCGAACACTCATTCTGTATTTTTCTGTATTCTGAGTCTGTGTTATACTTATTGGTAACTTAGTACGCTTTATTATTATTTTTTTAGTTCTTTCTACTCTAAAATCATAAGAGTAAGAATTTCGGTAGTATGAAGGATCGCTTATGCCAATTTTCAAGTAAGATTGGATTATTATAATTAATCAGTAAGTACCTAGTTTTGGAATTACAAGTAGGTACAAATTAACATTTAAATATTCCATAGTTGTAGTAAAATTTTTTTTTGGCCATCCCAAAATATTTGAGGGACAATAGACATGTTCACTTCGCTCGGACACGTCCGCGACGCAGGAAATGGTTTAAAAATGTTGTAACTGGTTACGTAGATATATTATAAAATAATGTGTCGTTAATAAGATTATTTTCTATGAGTTATCAATTATCATAAAGTTTTTTTACAGAATAAGGCTGGGAATATATGCACCGGAATCCGTAAAGCCGTAGAAAGTTCTGAGCATTGAAAATAGAACTTGCGCTAATACAATAGAGTTGAAAATTGAAGTGTCAGGTGTCGAGCTGTCACATGTGACATTGACGTTTAACTCGACACTCATGTGTTCGATTTTCAACTTTATTGTAATAGTGCCGATTGCCGAGTTCTATTTTCTATGCTCAGAATTTTCTACGGCCTTCCGGATTTCGGTGCATAGCAGACTAATAACCTGGTTAAAGTGATTATCTGCAACATCAGAGGAATTACAAGTTGACGGAATCTTGAAGCAGCAACGCGCTTTGGGCTTTCAGTAACCGCACTCTCTCGGCATAAACGATGATCGTCGAGTGTCTGTAAGAAAGAAGTTGCTTTGTAGTTGTGTATCTAGTCAATTTTATATCAATGGCTCTCCACTATAATTCCTATTGTGTTCAGTTTAAAATACATGTGTAAATAGTTAATACTAAATACTGACTACCATGAATCGAATACCGTTGTGTTAACTAAATGTAAGGAATTGCCACTTTAACTCATTCTTGTCTAACAATTAAACACCTGAGAGTTGACATTTTAGGAACCTTATAAGTAATTTATTCAAAATACGATCAGCCTATTTTAGTCATGTTCTCAGAAAAACAATAGGCTTATGTTGTTATTATTAGTTTGTCTTAAACTCTATTTTTTTACATAATATTTAGTAAAATAATGACATATTTATTATGTATTTGTGAACAAGATTCTGAATACATTTCTTAAACGATCTTGAGACTTTGTAAAATACTCCCTCTAGATTTTTGTATTTTTTTTTCTTAACATATCTTTATAATAAGACCTAAGGAAGAATCGTCAAGCACTCTATAAATTAGGAAGGGATTCGGGAATAAGTATGTTTAAGTATACAACTTGGCTTTCTTTAGCCCAGCCCCAAAGTAAGATTCAGGTTTATCTAATAAGAAAATAGTTACCTTTTAAATGACATTTCATAATATGAATATAGTCATCATCTGTGATCATTTTACCGTAGTTAGAATGCAATAAGGTAATATTTATGTACATTCATACGATGCAGCCGAAATATCACGGCCGCTGAGAAAACTGGGGTGATATAAGCACTTGTTTTATTTCTATTTTCTGACGTTCTGATTGGCTTGCTCGTTTTCCTCTCTTAAGTTATAACATTGTTCCGTTATCTAGATGTAAATGAATTATATTATAACTTTAAAAAAAATGGAACATCTTGAAACTAACTAATTTCTTAATTTTAGTTATTAGTGTTGTCACGTTTTTACTAGATAGAGGCACTAATGTAAAATGACGTCGACAACTAAGCAACATGTGTTATAATTTGCAATTTTTTGCATTCGGTCCCTTGAATATTTCGGTTCGGAAATGATTGTCTAGATTTTTTTATCTGTACACTTGACAGATAAGAAATTACTGAATGAAAACGTTTCGGTTCGTTATACCGTTCTTAAATTAATATTTACTCTATGTCGCTAAAAATTAGGTTTAGTTTACATAAAACTGCCAGGAAATTTATTCTTCGCTTCCTTTTAAGTAACTTATGCACGTATTACATTACCATAAAGATCTTTTTCCTATAACCATACATTCGAATTTCTTAGAAGTTGGGTAGGCATGTTCGAGAATTCCACTTTATGATATCAATTGAATGATTTAATCTCTTTTACCAGTTTTGTTATCTCGCCGACAGCACTGTTAAGCCACTGTACTTGTGCTAAAGGGACAAGCGGATTTCCAACATTAAAATTAAATACAAACATTCTTATATGATCTGCTTTCGTGGTAACCAGACCACTATAACTCGATCTCTAGTTCAAAACATCCTTCGCCAACGGTTAGCTTTTACTTTCGCTATAACGACTGAGGCTAGACTGAGATATTGGATAGTATAATTCGAACGCTTGCTTTTGAATCTTGAACAGAACGAATAGAAAAATGTCATTAAAAAGATTTTAATTGTGCTATCTCACTTCCATCTTAGGCACAATATAATATTCCTTTTTTGGGTGGATGTGTAAAAAAGAAAACTGCCTCTAATCGAAACAATTAACAATCTATAGAATGCCTACCACAATACGTGGGATCGTGGGTTCATTCTACGATTTATTGCGTTTTTAAATCCAACCTCCTTTTCCATTATGAAGTTGACTTGAAATTTTGTACCTGTTAAATCAAACGTTTTTAGCGCAGGTTCCGAAATAATGACGACCTCAAACAAGTGGTCAAAGGCGATCATAGAAATATCTTTCATGTGTGGGCCGATTATAAGCCCGGAATAAAAAAAAACGATTCTGTAAAATCTTTAGCAGAAAATCTATGTAAATTCCTCGGTAAATTCTATGTAATTTATTTTAAATGTACGATTTCTAATTTGTGCCTGGCTAGATGAGGATTGAGGGCTGCTTTATGCTTATGCTTCCCTAAACCTAAAATTCTTATCTTAATCATTATCTCTTTATACTAACCTGCGTCTTATCTCATCCGCTCTGGTCCTTGAGGTCAAAGACCCATATTTTTAAATTATTACTAGATTTTTAATTATTATCCTCTTTCTTCTGAATTGTGTTAAACGACATAAATAACTTTATTAGAGTCGTTATAAGTAACTTTTATTATTATTTTATTTCGGGATAACTATTATCTTCTAATTACTTAAATAATAGTTTTGCTGGATAATGGATATATCTACTCAGATTGGGCCTAATTAAATTTTTATTAAAATCTTATTAACAATATCATAATATTATTATAGTGTAGCTGTAGTGAACTAAATCGATATTTGGCGCAGATAGAAGTAAAGTAATAATTTTGTTATAAAACATAGAGACAAGCTGAAATAACTGTGAAATTAATAATAGCATAATATTATAATAATCTTAAGTAGGTTATGAACTTAAGATACCACACACGTCACTCGTATCAATTTATCAACAAGCCTGGCGATCTAAATTCGAATCAGCTGAGTCCCCGTCAGATGGAAAAAGCGCGCGAAATCACCGCGCGTCGTCGGTTATGGTACCGTTGCGGGCGTTAACTTTTTAAATCTGGAATGCTATTCCTCTTGACTCCCGCCAAGTATCAAGACCGCTTCGGTCTGTGTAAACATCAACAAAATTATTGGACACCTCTCGTGAGTTAGTAATAAGGTTTAGTTTAGAATAAGTTAGAGTATGTCGTTAACTTTGCGTAAGTATTGCTGCAGCAAGTGTGATGAGATAAAATATTAATCTTTATTGCAATGGCATTAAGACAAAACAACATAATATTGATTAATTATTGTGTGATATATTTTATACACACCTATCATAAACTTCACACTGCCAAAAACTTGTGGTCGCACGGTATGAGCTTACAACGATTAAAAATAATTGATGCCGCATAATAAATGATCAATTAATAAGTTAAACGGAGAGAAAAAAAAAAACTTAAAAAAAAATAACGCAAGATCATTCCTACTTCCTAAAAAAATCTTTAGAAATGATATTATAAGGGAAAGGCGGCAAGAGATAGTATAGATTTTTAAAATAGTGAAAACAGAAAATGATTTATTATATTTTGCATAAGTTTCAAACTTTTATTTTTTATTTGTTTTTTTAGTTTATGGCAGGCGGCTTGTCAGCTGTTCGGATTTCGGCTCTAGATGGTTCCGACGAGGTATTTGACATTGTTTTAATTTGAATTGTTCTAGAAAGGTTTAGTTTGTTTACTATTTACAACGAAAAAAAAATACAATAACTTTAATAATGAAACACAAATGGTTGCTAGTTGCAACGTTATGCGAATTACTGCACACTTTTTCTATCAGCCATATTGTGTTCGTAGAAGACAGGCGCCATCAAGTCGAAGTATAAAGGATCCCAAACTCATATCAGTCATGGTAAATGGTTTCAATGAAACCAGCCAGCAGGAGTTGTTAGGTCGCGCTGTTTAGAACTTTAATAACCACCTCATTTTTTTGGAAGTCGGTTAAAATACGTTTCGTTATTTAAAGTACATAGAAAATATCTTTGGAAAATGCTATTATGTACATTGATAACTATTACCTCTTTTTAATATAATAACATCTATGGTCATGTTGCATTAGTACAATATTTCGCGTCTCGTAAAAACGCTCTATACAAAAGCCGTACCTAGCTGTGACGTCACGATTAGGTAAATGTGTATATTTCATGAAATATAAGGCCGCAGGCACATTTAAATATCTCCGTTTGTATGTTAACAGTTAAGACTAACTTTCATGGGTAAAACTAACTTTTATGAATATTTTTGTTTATGATGCAAGTAAAATAATGACGTAAACCTATATTATACATACAACCTATTAAGTATTAAGGTATTGAGCAAAAAAATTAAATTTTTTTAGATCTTAAATAAACTACTCTCTCTACACCAGTAGTGGCGAAGGCTGCTTCTCCTTCATACGGAAGCCGGAGCCTGTATAATGGGTAGGGATTTCTATGAAGGTTTGCAAAAGGTAAGTGACAAAGGATTGGAGTTATAGGAACCCAACGCCACTGCTCTACACATATTTATTTTACGTTCATCAAACGTAGCAACATCACAATATTTCTGAGTCAAAGATTTCAAAACTCATGATAGGCTATGACGTACATTTGACATAACAAATCTTCATACAATAATAAACCGACTTCCAAAGTAAAAATACACAAAGAAGTATAAAATAAAACTTATTTTATAAATAATTCCCCTTTCAAATTTGGCTATTTCTCTACTTAACGATATGCTACAATATTTTATAGAACTCACATTCATATTTGCTGGTACTGACTTCAAAATTAAGAAGATTAAGTAGAGAAATAGATAAATTTAAAAGGGGAATTATTTAGAAAATAAGTTTTATTTCATACTTTTTTGTGTATTTTTACTTTGGAAGTCGGTATGCTTGTGCTACTTCAGAAAAGTCAAAATCACTATAACTATGTGTCCATATAAATTTCGAGGATTTCCCTCGATTCCTCATGGATCGCATCATCGGTTTCCACTTTAGTGACATTTCGAATTAAACCCTTTACAACAACTCGAGAATTTTGCAAATACATAGGTCCATAAACGGCAGAGTAATGTTCAAAGATCTCCGTGTTAGTGTAAAATACTATGATAAGTAAGTACCTTTTATATCATCATAATGTGATGATGTATGGTGTGATAGTGGTGGTGATGATGATGATTACTCTGACAGGGTGGCATATGCTTGCAGTTCTTTAAACAACGCCGAAATCCCCAAACATGTATCTATAAAGAGTCAGGAGTTCTGTTCTGTACTTTGGATCCAGATTCCAGGGAGCTATACCTTGGAGCAAAATCTTACTTTTTGGTTGCATATGCTAGGAGTAGGTTCATCAGAAAAAGTCGAAATCACCATATGTGTCCATATAAATTTCGAGGAGTTCCCTCGATGGGATTGGAGTTCCCTCATGGATCCCATCATCAGGTCACCACTTTTTTGAAAACGGGGCCAACTTGGGATTATACCCTTTACATCAAAAAAAGAGAGAATTTTTTTGCCTCAACAGGCCTCGTCTATAATAAAGACGTATATTCTGAGTATATATTTTGAACTAAGTATTTTTCTTTCACGAAATAGTAAATATTATATACTTTTGTAGAGTACCAACTACCAACTTCCTCGTGTTTTCTTCCAAGACATCGCTAATTTTCCTAAAGATGCAAAGCAAATATTTGCTGAGGAAGTTAGCAGTTATTTGCGCATAGGTCTTTGTTTAGAATTCCTACGGATGTTAGTTCCCCGTTGTTTGTGGACGCATAGAACTTCGAGTCCCTCATTGACGTACTATTTATATGGACGCCGCATTCGAATTTCGAAAGATATCTACGTAATTTAGTTAAAATTCAATAGAGTAAAATAACAAATTATATTAAAAACTAGCTTTTGCCCGCGATTTCGTCCGCGTGGATTACGGTTTCCATATAAAGTTTAAACCCCTTTTTCATCCCCTTAGGAGGCGAATTTTCAAAAATCCTTTCTTAGCGGATGCCTACGTCATTACAACTATCTGTATGCCAAATTTCAGTAAAATCCGTTTAATAGTTTCGGCTGTGCGTTGATAGATTATAGAGTTGATAGAGATAGAGTCATTCAGGTTTGCTATTTTATATATTTAGATTGACCTTAAGTAGTAAACCGCGATAGAGATGGCTGTATCGTGGTCAGTGGTCACAACTCACAGCACAATTCAGGCGATTGTCGAATTGTCGATTCCTAACAGAAAGGTGTGCACTGTGCAGTGCGTGCGGCAGCGAGTCACTTGACAAATGGCCTCATTTCCCCCGGCCTTACAGATTCCGGATCATCAATCTATGGCTATGACTATAATTATTATGATCCGAATTTATATAATTCATCTGGGCCCGTCGAATTCCGGATCAAAATTGTCCAAGCCTAAGTGAGGGCGGAGAGTGGACACCCAAGGTCCACGAATTTGTAACTTTTCTATTACGGCTGTCCCTAGGCGGCCTACGGCAGTAAATTTACCATCTAGCGGTTCGTCTGCTTGTTTTCTTATATCTGGCAGTCTGACAACTTCTGAAGCACATGGTTCTGAAATTAGGTACGGCATTCCCGAAATATGCCCGAAGTATCCGTAATCTGGGGGCACGGCAGTGCTCCCGCCAAGTCGAGCGCGAAGCAAACACTGCCGTACCATCCTTTACTGGAACCATTTCGCCGCATTTTCAGGCCCCTATTTGAGAACCTCTGGATAAGACCAGAACGCAGAAATTTTCGTCATCCAATAAGCTATAATCACGTACTTAAAATCCAAAATTTCAAGTCTGTAGGTCATTTAGTTCCGAAGTTAAGCGAAATCAAAGTTTCGCATTTTCGACACTCACTCACTCACTCACTCACTCATGATCATCAAAATAGAACTAGTACTTCCCATAAACTTAGAGAGCTAAAATTTGGTACAGAGTTGGGGTTTAATGGCCACATAAAGGGAAAACTATAAAAACTAGGATAATCGATCTGGGGGCACGGCAGTGCCCCTGCCAAGTCGAGCGCGAATCAAACACTGCCGTACCATTCTTTACTGGAACCATTTCGCCGCATTTTCAGGCCCCTATTTGAGAACCTCTAGATAAGACCAGAACGTCGATCTGGGGGCACGGCAGTGCCCCCGCCAAGTCGAGCGCGAAGCAAACACTGCCGTACCATTCTTTACTGGAACCATTTCGCCGCATTTTCAGGCCCCTATTTGAGAACCTCTAGATAAGACCAGAACGTCGATTTGGGGGCACGGCAGTGCCCCCGCCAAGTCGAGTGCGAAGCAAACACTGCCGTACCATTCTTTACTAGAACCATTTTGCCGCATTTTCAGGCCCCTATTTGAGAACCTCTAGATAAGACCAGAACGTCGATCTGGGGGCACGGCAGTGCCCCCGCCAAGTCGAGCGCGAAGCAAACACTGCCGTACCATTCTTTACTGGAACCATTTCGCCGCATTTTCACGCCCCTATTTGAGAAACTCTGGATAAGACCAGAACGTCGATCTGGGGGCACGGCAGTGCCCCCGCCAAGTCGAGCGCGAAGCAAACACTGCCGTACCATTCTTTAGTGGAACCATTTCGCCGCATTTTCAGGTCCCTATTTGAGAACCTCTGGATAAGACCAGAACGTCGATCTGGGGGCACGGCAATGCCCCCGCCAAGTCGAGCGCGAAGCAAACACTGCCGTACCATTCTTTACTGGAACCATTTCGCCGCATTTTCAGGCCCCTATTTGAAAACCGTGCCCCCACCAAGTCGAGCGCGAAGCAAACACTGCCGTACCATTCTTTACTGGAACCATTTCGCCGCATTTTCAGGCCCCTATTTGAGAACCTATGGATAAGACCAGAACGTCGATCTGGGGGCACGGCAGTGCCCCCGCCAAGTCGAACGCGAAGCAAACACTGCCGTACGATTCTTTACTGGAACCATTTCGCCGCATTTTCAGGTCCCTATTTGAGGAGCTCTGGATAAGACCAGAACGCAGAAATTTAAACATAAAAAAATCGACTGTTATTGCAAAAACCTAGCGAAGTGGGACACATCTTCTAATTAAATCTAGCCCGTAGCGTCCCACTGCTGGACGAATGCCTCCCCTTCTGCTTTTGATACGCATATAAATAAAATTAAAGGAAAACTCTGGATAAGACTAGACTGGCTTTTATACTTATACTTACAAGTTTACAAGAAGAAATAGTCGAACGATTAACTTTATTCTACTCGAACATTACACAAATTAAATAAACAAATTACACTAAAATCTAGTAAAATAAATCAATATCAACGTTTCTACAAAAAGAAGTGAAATCCCACCAAAAACATTCTGTAAAAAACTAGCCAAGTCTCGATAGAGCTGCTCGTTTATCTCTAAAAAGTAGTGAAATCTAGACAAAGTCGTTCCAAGTCTAAGGTTCCTTACTGCGATTTCTTTATTATTATAGTTGATGTTGTGTGACTTGGCCGTTGAAGGGTACACAAGGGTACAAAAGGGGCTCCATGACACCACTGCTCCAATATATGTGTTCTACAATCAACAACAGCCTAAAATGAGACACTAGCATCCAATTACCAATACCAGTATGGGCTATTATCTCGCTTAACAAACATAGGTAGTTACAACAGATATACATTACGTGTAAACAAAATTGACTTGTACCCACTAACGTATAAAGAATGTTCAACGGCCAAGTCACACGACATCAACTATAATAATAAAGAAATCGCAGTAAGGAACCTTAGACTTGGAACGACTTTGTCTAGATTTCACTACTTTTTAGAGATAAACGAGCAGCTCTATCGAGACTTGGCTAGTTTTTTACAGAATGTTTTTGGTGGGATTGACTTTACCAAACCTTATACAGAGTGTAACAAAAATAAGTGACAATACTTTAAGGTGTGTACGTCTTCCTTATTCAGCGCTGCTACTTTCACAGTTAACTCTCGTTCACTGTGAAAGTAGCAGCGCTGAATGAGCAATTTTTTTTTCACTTTTGTATGGGGAAACGCTGGAGCGCTTTCCCATACAAATCGCAAAAAAATTTTTGCTCTTTCAGCGCTGCTACTTTCACAGTGAACTCTCTATAAGAAACACAAACACATCCTTAAGTATTATCACTTATTTTTGTTACACCTTGTATATGTCACCGTAAAATTGTAAAAACCGTTAGATTGTAAAATAACTAACGAGACTGTAAAAATATGTCGAAATATTAAAAACTATATATTTATAATCTAACGAAAAATAATGTGTTAAATTATGGGCAGCATATTCGCGCCGGAAGTCTATCAACATTTTACAATTTCACTAGTTTTATTACAATCTAACGATTTTTACAATTTTACGGTGACATATACATTTTACGGGCTTTAGGTATGTGTGGTGCCCCGTGCCACGCCCCTGTAATTTTTATTTTTGTGTCATTGTGGTGGAAAATTGTGATGTCTCAAGAATATGGTATGTCAACGTACGAGTTACGACAGAGCTTTTTCGCCGTAAGTGTGTGCGGTAATGAACTTGACTGGGATTTACTGAAAGAATTCCATTATACATGTGAATAGCATACTGAAAAAATGTTTATGTTACCTTCACACTGCAAGGGAGGGCTAGACATCGGAAGAAGGTACCTATTAAGGAATTAGGACTCTCTACTAACTTAGGAGAGGTTATAGGAGTCCTAGTCTAAAGAGCAAGATCCATTAAATCAGGGGCTTTAATATGTATTTCCTTAATGTACCTATAACCTACATGTCATTAACATAGCTGCTTAGGTACTATTCCTTAGACCTTATATTTTTTAGTATAGCTTAGGCTCTGGTTTGAAACATAGGCTAATTTTTATTCGGAAAAAATGCATTGTTTCCGTACACTAATTACGCGAGCGTAGTCGCGGGTAAAAGCTAGTATGGGTATGGCATAATTTCATCCTAGACTTATCTTCACTGTCTACATTTATATAGAAGAAAAGAAAAGGGAACAGCCTCTGTAGTCTAGTGGTTCGAGCATTGGCTCTCGACTCGATGTTCGTGGGTTCGATTCGCGCATTGGACCAACAAAAAATGCTATCCAAGTTTGGTTAGGACAATGCAGGCTGATCACCTAATTGCCTGACAAAAAAGATTATCCATGCGTCGGATGGACATGTAAAAAGTCGGACCTGCGCCTGATCTCTCGTCAGTCGGTTGTGTGACGTGTCGGTTATCCGTCCCACAGCCCACTGGATTATGAGAGTAAAGGAAGAGAGAGTGCTCTTGTGCACTGCGCACACACTTGGGCACTATAAAATTACTCCTGCGTAACTGGCCTGGTTTTAATGAAACCGGCCATCGTCATCTAAATTGCTGTGGGGACTGGGCAGTTATTATAGAGGAAAGATTTCTTTGTTTGTTACATTGAATAGGCACCAAACTACTGGCTCGATTGATGAAATTTGGTAGAGATAGACAGTAGACCACGTGGAACTTAGCCTACTTTTTATCACGGGAAAATGTACGGTTCCCACCGAATTTTCTTTTGCGCGTAGGTACGCAGTCGCGGAAAACGTCTAGTACCTACATACATAAATAATGAATTTAATTTAATTTACATAGTGCAAATAGATATATTAATATTAAATGTATTAATCGTCAATTATTCACAAAAATTACCTAAAAGTCTGCCTTTAGGGAAAGTTACATTATTGTCAAATGTCAAAAAACTTGTACTCGTAGGCTTAAGAAATTAACTTTCCTGTCAATTATAGGTTTTGGTCAATATGCCCTCATAAATAACAGCTTTTATTTTAAAGACCGATGTAGAAAGTTTAAATAAGTACCTAATAAACAAGTAAAATTTTTGAATAATATGCAAGTTGTAACACAGTAGTTATGTAGGTAACGCCTCTTAAGTCTTGACTATTTATATAAGATGGTATATGTAACCATTTCTTTGGTTCTTAATACAGATAAAGAAATAATAATAATAATATAAAAGGTTTAATTTTTTTAATAGTGGAGTAAGTGGAAGGACTGAGTTTTGAGAGCACTTTTAAAATTTTGAAGATTACTTCACCTCGTAGGCATAGGTGACAGTATTCACTTCTTCACTACCTATAAGAATTTCAGGTATATTGTGTTAGCCAATCGGCTGTTAAATCAAGGTCCAAGCTCAAAAACAAAGTGATTTACATTTTACACTACGCGTATGCACATTGTAATAAGATTATTTTTGCGTCATTTGTATGATTTTTAAGAGGTGACTTTATGATTTTTTAATTTAGGATTTTTTTTTCAAAATGTGTAATGTGTGTGTGTGTGTGTGTTGTAAAATGTGTCAATGATCGTGTAGACTTTATCCTAATTTCTATATTTTTTCCACTTCGTAATTGAACTCTGACTAGGTAGACTATTAAGTGACGGGAAATGAAAAAAGTAGGCTTGGACCTCGCCTTAAAGAGCGGTCAGTAACCTTTTTTAAACAATTTACTATTTATAACAAAAATTAACCTGTCTCTAGTCTAGTACCTGTCTATTATAGGTATTCATCTTAAAAGAAGTGACATTTTGAAAGCAGTCAGTTTGTGATCTAGGTACTCGTGCAGACAGGTAAATTACTTAAATTACAAATACTGAATACATGTTAATCAAGACGGCAAACAATATGCAAGAGCGGAAAAGCAAGAACCCGTAGAACCTATTTTAATGCTTCCGTCACATTTCCGAGAATTTAAACAACACTTAAAGCTATTCCACTGTCATCTGTTTACATATTCTGTAGACTGCTATCTGATATCTAATGATAACTGCTGGACGCTGGTCTTATATGACCACACGTACTATGAAACATCAACTTGTGAAGAAGTTGCTCTTAAGGCTGGGAGATGCTCCGGAATCTGGAAGGCCGTAGAAAATTCTGAGCTATACAAATATAAGTCTGCGCTAATACAATAGAGGTGAAAATCGAACACGAGTGTCTACAGTCAAAATATGTCAATGTCTTAAATGACAGCGCGACACTCGAAACTTCCATTTTCAACTCTATTCTCTATTAGCGTAGAGTTCTATTTTCAGTGCTCTGAATTTTCATCGGTGTTCCGGATTCCGGCGCATATAGTTCCAGCCCAACCCTACCCTACTACCCGTAACTTCTAACAATTCTATTTCTACAGTTTTCAATAGCTAAATGCGCAAAATGGTACAAACAATAAAAATTGCTTATGTAGTTAAAATAATTACAGTCACTGTACAAGTAACTTCTGGAACCAAGTGACATTTTTAATTCGATTGAAGAAGACAAAACACTGTATAACTATTCAAAGCTTATACAGTGTTTATTAGTATTAGGGGGTAAGTCTATACGCTATGAATTCCATATCGCCTTCCTAAAATCTGTAGCTTAGAGAATAATCCAAAAAAAAAAGAGTAATAATCCAATGAAAATAAGAAGCAAGTACGAGTACCCTAAACAGAGTAAAGCAAAAAATATTTATTTGCATTAATGTTAGGAATATAATTATTATATTTCCTAAGTTTGTGAATGAATCAAATTAGTCAATGCTCATTTATAACTTCAAAATTCCATCTTTACGCTTACCCGTTACTTTCCGTTACTAAAGCCTTATTTCGGATTGGACCGTGATTTTTTCATGCTCTGAATAAATTTGGAGCCAGTACCCGTTATTGGAGATCCTATATTAGCCTTTTCAAAATTTCAGATTTTGAATACTAAAATTTTGATACTTTTAAGTTCAAAACTAAATAACACTTAAAACAAATAAGCTTTATTTATAAATTTTACGAGTTAAGTATAATGAAGATCCGAGTTTTGAAATCTTTGGAAGTTCCTCAAAACAATTTTTTTCTTGTCTGTACTCCACGTGTTTGAAGAAAGCGCGCGAATTTTGATGCAGGTTATTTGCAACTCTAACAGCCAGACTTAAAGTTGCCTCTACCTTGTACGAATCTGACTTCACTTCAACTTATTTATAATATGGATCGTGAGAATATTTTTTGTTAATTCAAAGTAGACCTTTCTGCTTAGACATAAGGTTAAAATTGTTTTAGACAAAATAAAAATACCTGTTTATTGACCGATAATGACCTTTGAAAAAGCGAGGGAAACCTCCTTTGACGAATGTTCAATGTTATAGGATTACAGGCTCTATTGTAAACAGATAAGTGAGAAAGTCCATTGCGAAATATTATTATCAGACAGGTGACGTCCATAGATTATGCAATATTAGCTGATAGGACAGTGAAATATGATCTATTTAATTTGGATGTAACTAGCGCAATATTTAATCGATTTATGACTTTATTTAATTCTCGTTCGGGAAATATTGCAGAGATTGCCATTGCCAAGAGTAATGCCGAAATACGTATTATGTACCTTTGTGATGTGTCAACTGTCAAGTGTCAACTCACAACTGTCAGACACGTCAGACACCACTGTGGTTACGTAGTAAGTTAGTAACTATTTACTATTTAGTAATCTGTGGCACAGGCAATAAAAATATTTCTGTCACCCACTATTAGCATTCCAATAGTAAACTTAAGCGCACTTTTCCGCAACACAAAATCTGCTCCAAAAAGTTGACTCTATTTCGCGTTTACTAATTATGTCGATAATCGAAATGCAAATGGTGGAGGAAGGAGACAATATTTTAGTTGCCAGTGCGCGCACTGCTATTAGGGTAGCGAAAATTTATAACTATGTAGTCGTAGTACGTACCTCCAACAACAGCTTTAGTAAATGAAGAACATATAAGGACTAAGAAGTTATAAGGAGTAAAATTTTTTTGGCCCAAAAGATGAGGCTTGACACTTGCAATCAAGAACCAAAATGAAAGAAAAGATAAGATCAAACCGAATTTAAGGCTTGGTACGGATTATACAGAATGATATTCAGTAGAGTTTTTAACCTTGAAGCTTAGTCTCAAGATGATGATCAACTCGATTGACATTCCCATGATCCCAATCCCCATCACATCACAACGTCCTCACTGCTGGAGCTCGGGCCCCTCAACAATTAGAGTCTAGAGGAGGGTTAGGCTTAGTCCCAAGTACCAACTCTCAAGATAAAAGCAAGGAAATAGATCTTAACTGTAAAGGCTATTTCAATGTACGTTTAGGCTTCCTCGATTGGCATCACAAAGGATGACAGAAAATCGGAAGTCTTTTCAAGCTCTAAGCATTTTTTTTAAATCTTTTTAGTGGCTGTGATCATGATGTTGCCCGCGACGAAAGTTAATTTCGCAGAAACCGTACATTTTTCGGCGATAAAAAGTAGCCTATATCCTTCCCTGTCTACTGTCTGTCTACTCTACATATGTGCCAAATTTTATCAAAATCGGTCCAATAGTTTCGGATCCTATTCGATGCAAAGAAACAAACTTTTCCTCTTTATCTATACTAATATTATAAATGCGAAAGTGTCTGTCTGTCTGTCTGTCTGTTACCTCTTAACGCTTTACCCGCTGAACCGATTTTTATGAAATTCGGTATAGACATACTTTGGGTCCCGGAAAAGAACAGGATATTTTTATCCCGAAAAAGTAGTGTTCCCGCGGGATACTGTATTTACGCGGGCGGAGCCGCGGGCAAAAGCTTGTTATATTATATACTATAGATAACAGCCATCATAAATGGCCGTTATGATCTAATTGAAAAAAGAATTAAACCTATTAGATAATAAATAATATTTCTTGCCCAAGTTTCTATCGTAACCAATGAAAAAATCCATCGGATACAAAAAATTTGAAGGCAGACGTATGAAGTTTTTGCATAACACTGGTGTCAGTCGCTAAGTAGTTTTAGCCACACATGGATATTTCTAATAACATGCCGAGCCACTATTTTGTTGAGTTTGATAACATCTGCTGGCATGACGTCACTTCTGAATATATTTCAAACGTCGAACTGGATGCTGCCACCAGGAAGGACGGGGCTCATTGTATTCAAATCAGCAACTCGCATATTCAATCCTAAGACTTGATCCAAGGTATTAGAATTTAGAGGGTTGTCGCAAGGTCTACAACATTTCCGTTAAGGTGCTCCCTCACCTGGAGCATTCTCGTGTAATAAAACGTTACATATCCGAATATTACATCATATGTAGGAGGATTACCGAGCATTACAATGCGCACCTTGTAAATTGTAATGATCCCATCCGCTCGGCGCTCAAAGTCGAATCTACATTCATACGTTTTTGTGTATTTTGTGTATAACGTTACATTACACGCGAATGTTAGGTAGGTGACCTTTAGTGTCAAGTAACAGCGAATCGAAACGATACGCGTTATAGCTATTCAAAATTGAACTTTATTCTTTATACATGCAGTTACACGCTTCATTGTAGAGTTCGAATGACAGGATGTCATATGAAACGTGTAACTTCATGTGTAAAGAATAAAGTTCAATGTTGAAAAGCTATCTCGCGTATCGTTTCGATTCACTGTGAATTGACACTAAAGGTCACCTGGAGCATTCGCGTGTAATGTGAGTTGTAACGTTATAGATTCGTCTTTGAGCATTACATTACAATACTACCTCCCTGACTGACGAACATTCACATGTAATGTAACGTTATACACCAAACCGTCAATATACGCGGCGCTGCATTTTAAGATAGATCTTACAATGCAGCGCCGCGTATATGGCGGTGAGAACTGACCTTTAACCTAAGCTCGTTAAACATCTCTTGCTTTAGATAATATTATGAATGTCTGATTAGAATGATTTTTCGAATGATTATCATTTGAAATTTTGCACACGTATTCCTCAGACGTAGGCATCTACTAACAAAGATTTTTCAAAATTCAACCTCCAAGGAGGTAAAATAGGGGATGAAAGATTAAAACTTAATTTCACGCGGGCGAAGTCGCGAGCAAAGATCGCGAACAGAAAAGTTTTTTTTTTTTTTACATGAAGGCTGAAATATTTTTATAAAATTTTTAAGGATATTTGTACTTTCTTAACTTCTATTATTTGAGAGACTGATACCTATACTCGTATAATCCAAGTTATAAGTCTGTAAGTACCTTTATTAATCTTAAAAATAAATACTTATTTAATTTGCTTCCCTATATCACAATTTCCATAATCTTCTTAATGTGGCTGCAATAAATTCCTGCAAAAACTATATTTAGTACCTAATTGGTTATTGGTATTCTGATAGCATAGGATGTTGTTCTGCCTATAACATCTTAATAGCGCAGTTTTCCTGGCAAATTTCGGCCTTGGAGCCGTATCAATGACCCTTCATCTAAACTGGATCCTGACTAGACAGACTGATTATAATAAATATCTAATTTGATAGCGGTTTTTACCATGGCTGAATATTTACGCCCGTACCATGTTTGAAATTTGACGCCTGTTCAACAATAAGATTTTTATCGATAATTCCAAGATTTGTGCGACCACCAGGATAGTCTGAAAGAACCTTTATACGGTTTGTATATGCTACTAATCTATGTAAATTTGTATTTATTTTATAATAACCTACTGCTTTTACAGTACGTACCTAATTCTATTCAATATATACCTATGTACAAGTCACAGGAAATGAAATGATTTTTTTAGTCTGCTTTGTTTACGTTAATGATTGATATAAATTCAGCAATTACACCCCATATTTACCGGTATTTATTTTATTATCGTAATACAAAGTAGCAAGTATTATCCAGCATTTACAATAATAACAATAGCAATAGAAAGGCAGAACAGCCATATTTGCTTACGCCTTAACCTACCTGCTTCGAAAAAAATAACCAAATCGTCCTACGTTCCCAGAATACAAAATAAAGGAATGTGCCGCATACAGCCGAAACCTGTTCAAATGACCAGCAAAAAAGAAAAAAAACCGCTCTCGTCAGCTGATTGTGTTCAAGTTGAGGCGCCCGTGTATTATGAAACGTATTTCGCTAACAATGCTAGTTCTCACACTTATAGAAGTTTACAAATATTTTTTCCTGAAATTTATTTACTCCTTTGCTCTTAATTTTAGGTACGGAAGGGGGCAATAGAACCTACAATCTAGAAACTCTTTCGTTTATCATCGATTTATTTAGGCAATAATAAACTGGGTGAATTAGAAAACAATTAATCCTTTGAACACGCTAACAATAATTTGCATTCTGAAGTTTTTTTTTAGAAACACGAAACGTGTTACAGAAAGTGGACACAATACAAAAGATCTTTTAAATACAGACTAAGTAGTTAAATTATTACGGTCGGTTGCCAAAACTTAAAGATTTAAATAAAAGATTATTACGTTAAAGAATGTAATGTTAAAGAAACCCGACAGCAGACTTATTTTAATTTTTTTTTACTTCCAGTAAGACCCGAGAAAAGTAAATTACCTACTTTAAAAATGTTGAACTTAGAGTCATCATTAAGAGTTTAATAATCTCGATGCTTTTATACGAAGAAATTCTATATATACGTATATGAGTGAACTCTATTTGAAGGGATATCATAATTAGTTCATTACGTTTGATCGAGTATTAAATACAATAATACATATCTATGATAGAGCCTAATAATTTGGGATTTATGTTACTAAAATCTTAGTCATAAGATTATAGAAGTTTAAGCGTTTAAAATGTAAAGACAATGTTAAAAGGTAATAAATTAATGATATTGTAAATAATATTGCTTTATGTTTTATTCTAAAATATTCTAAATTCGAAAACATCCAATATATGCCCTAAAAACGTCGAGATCGAAGTAGTGGTAGAGCATTGTAGAGTCTTTAAATTACTTGTTTGTTCTTATCGGAATTTAAATTTCATAGAAATTATCCAGAAGCAGCATAATTGTCAATATTACGAAGTTTATTTGTATGCAAATATTTTAAAGTTATATTAATACATAAGAAAATTCATTAACTACTTTAAATTTCAAGTATTTTAAGTACCATACCTACCTACTTAGAAAGTTAGAAAGGTAGAAGTACCTGATCTAGGCTTAAGTTACCTATATTGTCCATTTAATCATTATAATGATAAATTTGTTACCAATAATTGATATAATAATAAAATCAATTTACAAAATATCTTCATTTGCGATCGCGTCGCAGTCGCAAATTCTTCAAGGTTACGAAGTGTCAAAGACAGGAGGCCGTCTGACGTGTTCACAGCTGATTCCCGCTAAAACGGCGCGGCCATGTTTGTACATAACCCACCAATCCTTTATTAACAACATAACAGACGTATTGTTAAAGTGATCTTGTTTTGTAAATTAACAATACTCATCTGTCCGCATTGTAATATAAAAACATGCATTTTAAGGAGGGAAGTAGGATTTTGTGATTTAATGTCAACAGCTGATTTTGGCGCGGATCTTGCAAGATTTCAGCCATCTTGTTTCGGCTTTCGTCCCGTTCGGAAACCAGTTACCGTTGCTATGCCTGCTAGTGTAGGCAGACATTTTTCAGTCCAATCATTGAACTATACGATAAAATATCGAACACTATTTGTGAGGTGTAAAGACGTCTGTTATTGGATTTTACCATGGGAGATGACTGATAATACTGGAATGTTACTAACAATCAAAACATTAGTATTTTAACATTACACTTACAAGTTTAGTTAGAATGGTTAAAATTTAATGTCCATTGGGAATTCCAGTTTATACTACAGGTATCGCTAAACTTCTTTGTAAAAAGCACTTTCATTTTTTTTCAAGGAACGGAAGCGCCCAGCTGATTTCTTTGGTCATTGTGTATTATAACTGTTACCGAAGATCTCCACAACCATAATGTTAAAAACTATTGAAAGTTAACATTTTGACAAAGCTGTTAGTTGTTACATACCAACTTTTTATTATTTTATGAAGGATAGAAGGTATTAAAATTAGGTGCGATTTCTCAGACGTCCTTTACCTAGCCTCAGATTTTATTGAAATCTGTTCTAGTTAGTAGAAACTAGTAACTGAAATTCCAATGCGATTTCAAATAATATAACTATGAAAACTTCATAGTTATTCCGTTAGCTGTAAGAATTAAAGAATCAGCTGATCTGTCTAGTGTCTACAGATTACACGCGACGTGGCGCGCACTTTTTAAGATAGCGATTCAAAATTACTTAATTTCTTAATTTCTTACACAAACTTTTGAATATTTATCTTAAAAAGTGCACGACGTGACGCAGGTCTTTGTGTGAGCTGTGTGTTGACCCTAATTGATTAAATATACTTATATTTAAAAAATGTAATTAATACCTAAACAAAAATATTTCTATGTTTGTAGAACTTTTATCCTGCAATGAAGTCATAAAAATGGCGTTTATAAAAATAAAGGGTCCTTTTAAATGGCAATAGAATAGAATCAAGTGTAACCTAAACAGGAAATTGGTCAAATCAATGCGTTGCCAAACTTTTACGGTTAGTATGAAACTTATCGCTTTTGGGTATCAGGTTGTATTGGCGTTCCACGTCGAGGGCGGTCAGAGTACCTGGTTTTTTATTTACAATATTTGACAAGATAAATGTAATGGGGATGATTCTTTTCAAGAGGCGTAATTTAAATTCCTTATCTCACTTTATAAACGCCCTTGTTCGTCACGGTTTTGTTTTCTGAATAAAGTTGTACCTAAATAAAAATATCCCAATTTCTAAATTTACTTAATAAAGTAATTGAACCCTAGTATTAACTTCATTTGTAACCCAAGTAAAGTTATTTCATTTACAGCGGCGTGTCTGACAATATGTAACACCCAAAGCAAGATAATAAGGCGATATATAAAATTTTAGCACGCATTCTTTTATCGAATAGTTTGAGAATATTCTCCAAGCTAATTTTTATGTAAAACGTGTATCAAGTGCGCGAGCGAGACCAAATTAAAAACGATTACGCAATTACGGAACAAAGAAGAGATACATTTTGGTTCTCTTTCTTGTAGTCTTATATATAACCTTAAAAAATTACCGGTTGGTATGATAGGTATCATGTGGAAATCGCGAAAAAATAATAAATACATAGGTAAGTTGTGTGCTCTATCAACAACTTACAAGAGGGACTTTTGGTAAAACTTGGTGCAGACTGCTCTCGCAAATAATTTATCTTCTACTTCTAGGTACACATCTTCTACACAACTATCCACTAAATACGTAGAGTCGAGCGTTGATTTGATGCTCTAAGACTAAAATAACTATAACTGTGTATACCTTATGAGTTCAGAGTTGTGTTTCAGGAAATCAGGAAACGGACGCTCTTGAGCATAAAGC
This sequence comes from Glaucopsyche alexis, assembly GCA_905404095.1. Classification (NCBI taxonomy): domain Eukaryota; kingdom Metazoa; phylum Arthropoda; class Insecta; order Lepidoptera; family Lycaenidae; genus Glaucopsyche; species Glaucopsyche alexis. The sequence goes on from FR990061.1 coordinate 8,244,537, forward strand.
CGACAATCTAGGGTCAAAAAATTCAAGAGCCATCTATAACACTAGGCAGGAGAATGGAAAAGATCCCAAAACACCGCCCTTAATGAACTTGTTTTATGTACAACATACTTACATAGTACATACATACATACATAGCTGGGCATTAACTCGTTAATCCGTTAATCGTTAATTAACGAAGTTAACATTTTGATTAACGGATTAACTTTTAAGTTAACTTTTAAAAATGTTAACGGACACGTTAACTTCCGTTAATATGAAGAGAAGTCCGTTAATCGTTAATCCAATGCCTACTATTTACCGCACGGCACCGCGGCGCGTCGCGAAAAACAGGTTTAGTAGCGTGTCAAGCCAAGTTCAAGTAACAGAACTGACGAGCAGCACCGTGTGAAATATTACACGAACCATTTGGAGCCTCTTTTGACCTCTCATAACTCAAAAACTATTTCACATAAACGTGTTAAATTTGGCTCATATATTGAGATTTGCGAGATACATATTATGTGCTCCAAATTTCATAAGCACATCTCAAATCGTTATTTAGATATTAACGTCCAAAAATCGACATTTTTGTCACTGACAGATCTATAATCAAAACTCTAACCCAGTTCCAGATGACCTAGAAAGTTCAAATTTGGCATACAGATAGGTAATTTGGTAATACAAAGGAATAAATCAGAAACTGGTAAATTTTTATCATTTCATTATAATTTTTCACTTAATTGATTCTATTAGGAACACTTAACTTTTGTATTAATTTTATTATAAATAAGTACCTACTAATAATTTGTGTACAAAAAGTAATGATATCCTATCAAAAACATAAATGTGAAGTGAGAGCTAAGTTCAATAATATGATATAACTAGCTTTTGCCCGCGACTACGTCCGCGTGGAACAGTTACTTTGGGATATCGCTAAAATTTACCCGCGACTTCATTTACGTAGAAGGAGAAGCGCTTCCACCTCACGACTGCCCGACCGCGCCGCACGTTGTACCTACATTGTTATGCGCGCTTATTTTATTACTGCGATATCTTCTAAAATACTCATTGAAATCAAATGATGTAAACGGCAAATTTCTTCTAGATTAAATGCTTGTAATGAATAACGTATTTACTTGGATAAGGATTAATATCATCTTTATGAAAACACCTTCACAAATAATGTTTACTTTTAGAACAAATTTGGTTACCATAAAAAGGTTATAGTGAACCAACCTTAAAAGATAAACATATACTGTCGCGGACTTTTTTGTAGAACTTTTAAAGGGGAACAATTCTGTCATACATCATTTTAGCGAAACTTTAACCGTTTCCGCAGCGTACGCAGCGAAAGCTCTCAAAAGGAACAAAACCCGATTTTGTAACATTTTTGATTGGTGCTTCGCTCGTATTGAATTTATCGTGATGTTATATAGCCTAAAGCCTTCCTCGACAAGTGGACTATCCAACACAAAAATAATTTTTCAATTCGTACCAGTATTCCTGAGAGTAGCGCGTTCAAACAAACAAACAAACAAACTATTCAACTTTATAATATTAGTATATATATATATGCCTTGGTTGTTGATTTCAACGAAAAAAGAAGTGAGATCTAAATGGGTGCTAAGTTCAATGGTCAGTCCTGAAATTTATTTATAACAATATAAACTATCATTTCTTCTCATAACTTAGGTTAATATATTGTAGCCTAAGGTTAATATATTGTAGCCTAGTTTAGGTTAATATATTGTAGCCTAGTTTAGGTTAATATATTGTAGCATAACTTAGGTTTAGGTTAATATATTGTAGCCTAGTTTTCATATAAGAATTATAATATTATAGCCTTCGGAAGTTCTAAACCTGTTACTTGTCGGTTCTTATTTTATTATTCCGAAAATTTGGCTTGCTGGTAGAAACTAGCCATCGAACATAATAATTCGTATATGAGAACTAGCCAAGTTAGACCTTAGTCTACAATATATTACCTAAGTTATGAGAAGAAATTATATTTTATGTTGTTATAAATAAATTTCAGGACTGACCATTGAACTTGGCACCCATTTAGATCTCACTTCTTTTGTGGTTGAAGTCAACAACCAAGGCATATTATATCATATTATTGAACTTGGCTCTCATTTCACATTTATGTTTTTGATAGGATAAATTACTATCAGTGATAATTTGCGTGTTGATAAAGAAGAGTGCAGTGTAATTTAGTTAGATAGAAAAAGTGTACTGTGCAGTGTAGTAATTAAAACTATATCATGGAAAACATGGAATCGGATTCCACCGGTCCTGATGAGAATCCATGGCCACATTTGACTTCAACATGTTAATGTTCATGAAGGGGAATATGCACCTTATGCCCGACGATTAAATTACAAGTATTTTGTTTTGTTCCTAACCTGTTAACTTCCAGAACCTAAACCAACAGGTTTTATAAATTCACTCACTAACGCAACGATATAAAAATGCAATTTTACACATATTAACGGATTAACGATTAACGTTAACTTGCGTTAATTCTTCCGAAATGTAACGCTTTAACGTTTAACGAAGCTAACTTTTTTTGTAGCGGATTAACGATTAACGAAGTTAACTATTTGATTAACGGTGCCCAGCTATGCATACATATACATATAATCACGCCTCTTTCCCGTAGGGGTAGGCAGAGACCACTTCTTTCCAATTGCTACGATCCTTACATACTTGTTTCGCTTCATCCACTTTCATTCTTACCAGCCATTCCTCCTCTTACATTCAACGTAGCGAAGCGGCTATCCATGGGCCACTTTTCGCCTCCGCGAGAACGAGACGTGATGGGTGGCGAACCACATCGCCAACATTTTGGATAATATCATGGAGGAATAATAGTACCATCTCACTACCATGGAGGAATCATACTTGTTTTATTGGTCCATGATAGTACGTAATTCAAGGGTAGAACCACGAAGTATAGGTACCAGGAGTCCGAACGGTATAGGTTTTTCCATGTACACATGTACACAATAATAAATCTTAGGTCTCTTTTCTGCCACTGGCTGCGCTAGTATTTTTTTAACGTACCGATGCTATTGTGGCGGACCAATCAGCGCACAGTCCTGGATCGCGCTTGGTACTTGTCATGGAGAATAGAGGTAAGGAGAACCGTCTCGTGTATTATAGAGTGCCCGTTGAAAGGGAGCGAGATAAGGTGGCGCTATAGTAGCAAGTGGAATAATTACAAAAAGAGCGCCACAAAATGGCCACAAATTATTAGAGTAACTAACCAATAACTATTTTTCAAATAACTTCACTCCATCTCTTATTGCTAACTTCATATAATTTCCACTTCCTACATTAGCGCTATTTCGGTGAGTTTTCGAACTATAATTTGGTCTTTACGGGTGGACACTTTTTCAAGTTATCCCCCATACAAGATGGTTCTCCTTACCTCTATTCTCCATGGTACTTGTTGAAAAATGGCGCGCTCTACAGCGAGCCGCCCCGGCTTCGCACGGGTACAATACTGATATAATGGTAATATGTATGTTAGTCTATAAGGTATTTATAATATGGGCCTATGCAGCCCGAAATAAATGGTATTTAATTTTATTTAATTTAATTTAATACTACAGAATGTCGCCCACTTCGCAACGGGCCGTGCAGCAGAAATCGTAGTATTTTAATTTCGCCATAAATTCAAAACCAAACATCCAATTTTAATCATTCACAGACCAAATATTATCTACATAAACTGTACTTAGTGATAAAATAATTTATTTTGATAAGGATTAATAGCACGAGTAAAATAAACGCGTTTAAATGTAGTCCAAAAACAATTCAAGATTTATAAATAAAAAAATGGTTGTTGTGCCTCACTCAACATAGATAGGTATAGTGTGTCGCGGACTTTTTTGTAGATATTTATAAGATCTACAATTAATTAGAACATTATATGGTTCTATCTTTTATAGTTTAGGCAGCGTACGCAAAATAAGTAACTTTTCTGGTTGATTTTTTACACCTTGTGTCCGAAAAACCCAAATATCTTACGGAACCCTATTTTTTCCAAAATAAAATTTAGCCTATGTTACTCGTGGACAATGTAGCTTTCGAATGGTGAAAGAATTTTTGAAATTGGTCCAGTACTTTTTGAGCCTATTCATTACAAACAAACAAACAAACAAACAAACAAACATACAAATAAAGTTTTCCTCTTTATAATATTAGTGTAGACTATTCATTACAAACAAACAAACAAACAAACATACAAACAAAGTTTTCCTCTTTATAATATTAGTGTAGATTACGTTCGGACTCCTGTACCCCAAGCAGGAACATTTTGTGGTATCGTTACGTGTACGTAAACGAGAAATATGAGGAATATTGTATGAAAATTTTAGTTACTTTTACGTCCGCTAGAGGCGCTTTCATGGTTTTCATACAATATTTCTCGCTTACGTACACGTAACGATACCGCAAAATGTTCTTGCTTGGGGTACTGGTATCTATACTTCGTGGGTAGAACTCTGATAGAACCTTGATAGAGCATTAAAATCGCTTTGGGGTAATAGAGCACAATAAATGCACAATCATCGACCACTTTGCTTTAATAAGCGCCAATTAAGGTAAGTAAGTACCTACTTATGTTATTTAACTTTTTGAAAGAACATTTTGTCAATTACAATTAATGTTCAGCCTTTATTTTTAAGTAGACGTACACCTATTACGACTACCTATATAGATTTGTGAAATGGAACCATTGGAATTTTAATCCTAAATGACGGGGGACAATCCGAATTTTGACGCGCCGGCCGTCGCGCCAAGTCTGCAGTCGGCAGCCTGAACCTCAATTCTTGTATTTAAAGTAGACAATTTAAATAGTCAAATTTACTTTGTTTGGATTGAAAGTGTAGCGTCATGTTACCGTGAACGGATTTTATGACGTTTCGACCAATCAGAGCGCGTTTCACGTTGGTTTTACGTTCATAAAAACACCCATATTTGGGAGTATAAGCGTATCGGGACTTGATTGTAATAGGGTATTTTCCAAGTTTTTGAAAAGTATGTCAAATTGTTCCTAATACCAAAATACATTAGTAGTTTGAACCATTATTTGTGAATTTCTTTCTTTTCCTTGCAAATTAGCCTAAAAGTTTAAATTAATATTATAGGCGCGAAAACGCTATAATGAGTTATCATGAAGTCACATTCTTGTAACATTGTAACTGTCAAGTGTCAAGTGTCAAATTACACTGAAAATACCAAATCCCAGAATACCTACTATTTACGTTTATAAATAAATGTTTTAAGCCCATTAAAAATGCCTTATAAATGGTGCGTAGTGCCTAAATGCACTAATACGTCTATTAAAACACCGGGGAAAATCTTTGTGACCATACCAAAGAACACTGAAATGCGGAAAAAGTGGCTATTACTCGCTGACGCATGACGTTAATGATTCTGATGCTGGCTATTCTTTAAGGAAATCGGGAGGCCATTAATAAAAGAAGAAGAAGTACAAGAATATGACGTCACATTCCAATCTCGTGCGTTTTTAGTCACGTGGTCAAACGTGAAAAATTCATAATTTTATTTTTGATATTTTATAAAAATCATACATATTTTTGTGTAAAAAGTTGGTTAAATTGGTTTAAAATTTTAAATTAATGTTTAGCGATAAAATATCAACAATCTGATGTATATTTTCATCATAGGATAATACCCTATTGTATTAATGCAGGCTTTATTTAGCAGAATTGTCCCTCTGTAGTGTGCCTGCAGACCACAAAAAAAATATTCATTTAAAAAAACGGCATATCTAAAATATGAAATCTTTTTTATCTACACTAATATTATTAATATATAAAGAGGAAAACTTTGTTTGTATGTTTGTTTGTTTGTTTGTAATGAATAGGCTCAAAAAGTACTGGACCGATTTCAAAAATTATTTCACCATTCGAAAGCACTACATTATCCACGAGTAACATAGGCTAAATTTTATTTTGGAAAAAAATAGGGTTCCATAAGATATTTGGGTTTTTCGGACACAAGGTGTAAAAAATCAACCAGAAAAGTTACTTATTTTGCGTACGCTGCCTAAACTATAAAAGATAGAACCATAAAATGTTCTAATTAACTGTAGATCTTATAAATATCTACAAAAAAGTCCGCGACACACTATACCTATCTATGTCGAGTGAGGCACAGCAACCATTTTTTTATTTAGAAATCTTGATTTTTTTTTGTACTACATTTAAACGCGTTTATTTTACTCATGTTATTAATCCTTATCAAAATAAATTATTTCATCACTAAGTACAGTTTATGTAGATAATATTTGGTCTTTGAATGATTAAAATTGGACATTTGGTTTTGAAGTTATGGCGAAATTAAAATATTACGATTTCTGCTGCACGGCCCGTTGCGAAGTGGGCGTCACCAAGGCGGGGTGCGCGTGCGGGTTAATGTTTAGTTTAGTTTAGTTATTTTATAAACATCAAATTGATAATATCTTAAAATATAATACATTATAATATCTATACATCTATACAGTTAAATACAATTTAAGTGTCTGTTTGTAACTTCAAATTAACAGCTTTTTACATAATGAATCTGAAAGTATATTCGGTACTTACAATAAAATTCATTTTTTTTAATTTTTGTCTGTCCGTCTGTCTGTCTGTCAGTCGGTCTGTCTGTCTGTTTGTTCCGACTAATCTCTGAAACGGCTGGACCGATTTTCACGGGACTTTCACTAGCAGATAGCTGATGTTATAGGGTCTAACATAGGCTACTTTTATTTTAGGGTTCCGTTTAAAAAAATAGGATTCCGCTTTCGTTAGTCATAAACAAAGTCGCGGGTAAATTTCAGCGATATCCCAATTCCCAAAGTATTGTTCCACGCGGACGAAGTCGCGGGCAAAAGCTAGTCTATATTAATCTTACCATTTATAATTTACTAGATGTTGCCCGCGACTTCGTGCGTGTACCTATAAGGTTGTGGAAACCGTATATTTTTCCGCCCTAAAAAAAGGCTTATTTCCTTCCCCGTGGAAATAGGCTGAAATAAAAGATAATAATAATGAGGAAGGAGGCTGAAATAATATTATAATATCTATGGACGCTTCACACTACATCAATCTGGTCCCGTGATAAGTTCTCGAAGAACTTGTGTTACGGGTACCAGACAACGGAAATACATTACCTATATATATTTCATACTTTTTATATTTTACACATACCTACCTATTTAAGATTTTTATTACATTATACACATATTTAATACACAACCAAGACCGTAGGAACACAGAAAAACTGTTCGTTCCTTCGGCGGGATTCCGATTCCGAAATGCTAGTATATATCTGCCAAATTTCATCAAATTCGATCCAGACCATTTGGGGCCTATTGAACAATGAAACAAAAAAAACTTTTCCACTTTATAATATAGCTATGTATAGAATTCATTAAAATAGAGCCTGAGGTGCATAGGAAAGCATTCAGTAGGTACAACTTTCGTAGCAACATTTCTAACCAGCAGAAAACACTGAAAAGGTATTCTAACGGTCAGAAGTTCAAAACCAGGAGCGTAGCTACCGCCGTATCTGCCGTATCAATTTTACGGGGCCCCCAACATGCATAAACAAAAATTAATAAAAACTTTCCAAATTTCATCTTCATCTTCATTTCATCATCAGCTATAAATGGATTAATAAATCAGTTTGCCGTATTGTTTGTAAAATTTCATGCATTTTTTTTTTTTTTTGTTAAATATCTTTACCCTTCCTAAGGGCCTCAAACAAATTTTTATACGGGGCAAGGCACGCTACGCTCGCGCTTCTGTTCAAAACTACATAATATTTATCTTAGGTAAAGTTTATTTATAAAGTGAGTTAGACCTCACAGAGGATGGCCTCTTGATGCGCTCTTGTCGTTGCTCTTGCAATTTTTAAAATAGGATGAGAAAACGAAATATTTATTAGTAGGTACTATAAATAAATATTATATTAGTAGGTAAGCACCTACTTGAAATGAAAGCTTAAACTGAAATGTAGATTTTTAAGTCACAGAACTCTTATATAATATATAATACGTAACTAAAAATTTGCACAAGTGACGGTAATCTTTTATTAAAAAAACTTGGAAAAAAATAATTTAGCCCCGAATTAGCAAGCAGTGAGCGAGCTAATGATGATGAATTATAGCTTATTAAAGAACACTCTCGAATCTGGATCATTTCAGCTTTCACTCAAAATCGGTTATTCTGCTTGGGAGCTACAGTGCCACCGACAGACAGACAGACCGACTGACCCGTCAAACTTATATTACACCCTTTTTTGCGTCAGGGGTCTAAAATCCGGTCAAGTTCGAGTTGAGAATTGAGATGCGTATCGAATATTTTAGATAGCTAGATTTATTTGCATAGAATGTAGGTACTTATATATAAAACAATTAGATGTTACAATGCAAATATATTACAATGTGTTTAGAGCCTTATACATTCCACCCAACAGCATGCAAAAATGTAATAATTAAATTAATGAAAATTATTAATGGTACCAAAAAACAAAGGTGATTTACTTATATCTAGTTCAATTATTTTAAATTACCTATATTATCTACTGGTATTCTGACAACATAGGCTGACTACGTTGTGAGAATGTCGTAGGTATGTGCTTGGGCAACCATACGACATTTAAAAACCATCTGTCCCAGGCACTACAGTAGGTATTTCAAGAGTGGTTACTTAGCTTCGCTCGGTACATATAAATCAACCAGCTTTTGCCCGCGACTTCATTTATTACGTACTTAGAAGGAGAAGCGCTTCCACCTCACGACTGTACTTACATGTAGAGCGCGCGGCGCTACATTATAATTGCGCGTTTGATTATTTTATTACTGCAATATTTTCTAAAGTACTCATTGAAATCAAATGATGTAAACGGCAAATTTCTTCTAGATGAAATGCTTGCAATGAATAACGTATTTACTTGGATAAGGATTAATATCATCTTTATGAAAACACCCTCACAAATAATGCTTACTTTTAGAACAAATTTGGTTAGCATAAAAAAGTTATAGTGAGCCAACCTTAAAAGATAGACATATACTATCGCGGACTTTTTTGTAGAACTTTTAAAGGGGAACAATTCTGTCATACATCATTTTAGCGACACTTTAGCCGTTTCCGCAGCGTACGCAGCAAAAGCTCTCAAAATGAAAAAATAACCCACGATTTTAATAATAATAATAATATAATAATATCTATGGACGCTTCACACCACGTCAATCTGATCCCGTGGTAAGTTCTCGAAGAACTTGTGTTACGGGTAGACAACGGAAATATATTTCATACTTTTATACTATACACATATTTAAGATTTTTATTATATTATACACATATTTAATACACATCCATGACCCAGGAACACAGAAAAGCTTTTTGTTCCTTCGGCGGGATTTGAACCCGCGACCCCCGGCTTGAGTCTGAGCCACAGAGGTTGTCAAACTACGATTTTGTAACATTCTTAATTGCTCCGCTCGTATTGAACTTATCATGGTGTTATATTATAGCCTAAAGCCTTCCTCGATAAGTGGACTATCTAACACAAAAAGAATTTTTCAATTCGTACCAGTAGTTCCTGAGATTAGCGCGTTCAAACAAACAAACAAACTCTTCAGCTTTATAATATTAGCTGTGATATTAGTATAGATTATTTATATTACTTGTATTTATAATCACCTATTTATATCTTGTGATTCCGTCAGCAGTAGTAGTTTTGCATTCATTATATTTTATAAATCCCTGGGTAACCGAACTTTGCTCGGAGCTCTAGTAGATAAATAAACAATCACCAAAATATTTTACCGGGGATTTTTCGGAAATTCGGACTCCTAATTACCTACTTATAATATATTGTTGCACAACGAAAGAAAAAACACATCCCAGGGATAAACCTAGCTAGACCGATTTTTCCCCCTTTACAGAACTCATATACCCATGTGTTCTGTGGATTTTTATCCCCCAAAACTAAGGGAGCATACTAAATTTCATGTAAATACCTACTTGCAGCCGTTGCCAAGATTACGATTATATAAACAAGATTGTCTCGTTATAAGATGATAATATATTACATAATATTTTGTATTGAGATTCAAGAGACGACTAATAATTCCTTAATTCTTGGTGATAAGTAGCTATAATGCATAAGTACTAAGTAGCTACGACAAGCAGTACAAGATAATGGGAGAATACCGCATAACGGACAACCAAGGAACGTTCATTCAAATAATAATCAAAGCGTCAAACGGTTTAAAATAGCATATCTCCTCATTGTAAGTAACTCTTGCATTGCTTCAGTGCGTCTTTTTTCCGTCCAAGTGTCTCGGAGGCGCCTACGTCGAAGTGTTCGGTACACAAATACACAATACATGTTTGTATGTGAACTCTGCGAATCTCTTTGTTGAAACACCAAAGGAACGGAAATAGCTCGCATGACTTCGCGATTAGAACCTTGCGCGGGAAAATAGTGTATTGAATTCTAAATTCAAAACAACTTTGCCGCTCATGGGAGCTAAAGAATATATATTTTTTAAATTATTGATAGAGAGACGGTTTTTTAACCCACCTACACCTACCTTACGCAACCTATCTAGATACTCTCGTACCTTCTCTCATACCTACTACTCGCATGCCTAACAAATGAGAAATAATTGAATTAGATAGAGTTTCTTATATCTAGGCACTATCTTTCGCCCGCGACTCAGTGTACTTTTCCGGGCTAAAAGTAGCCTATGTTTTAATCCAGAGCTTAAACTACTGCCATACTAAATTTCATCAAAATCCGTTCAGTAGTTTTTGCGTTAGAGTACCAAACATTCATCCATCCATCTATCCATTCATCCATCCTCACAAACTTTCATATTTATAATAATAGTAGAAGGATTAAGTATTCGAATAAAACAATATTAAATTCACTTATTTTCAGTTAAAAGTTATACCGCCCTGTCTTGCTTCAGCTTGTAAAGTTCCAACAATCTCTGTAGTTTCGACTTTTTCTTCTTTGTCACCTTCTTCTCAGTCCAATATACCCACGGATCTCGCGTAGGTTTGGGAGTGGTTGTTGTCATTTTGTACAAATTTTTACGTACATATTTCCTAATGTAATACTTGCTTTTTTTCATCGGTACGCGTTTTGTGGTCGTTATGATCTTTTCCGTGATACCTCTTTTCTTCCCCAATTTTTCATCAATTTTCCGATTTCTTATCTTCCTTTTCTTGTATTTTATCATTTTTTTCTTAATAAGATCCCTTAATAGTTCACTCTTTAAATATATTGAGTGTAAATCCGGTATCGTTGATTTTGGTGTGGTCCTTGATACGGTAACGTATTTGACAATTCTTGTGATGATAAGATCCAGAAGTGTTCTGCGATTGCGAGCAGCAACTGAAAAAACCGTAAGATATTTCGTTTGATAATAGCAGTCTGCAGTGGTCCTACAAGTGTTAATTTAACCTATTTTAGGGGTGCGTTTACAAATTTGACAATACTTTTGATTGTTTTTCGATTCATTTTGCGACCGAGTTTTACTTAATAGGTACTATAAAACTAAGAATAGCCACAAATAAAGTACCTAAGTACTTACCTACTTCTTTATCTAAAATTGGCAAGGAATATACGACTTCTATGATTACCTACCTACCTACACTTACGTAGTAGGTAACTATTTAGTAATCGGTGCCTAAACACCCTGTAAAAAGCGATTTGGTCGCTTTTCTAAATCGACCACCAAAATTCAGTAATGGTTAAAAGCAGATCATGAATAGGCCCTTTCTGATTTCTCGCTTACCTAATTGAAATTCAGTTTTTTTTTTCAATTATTTTAGTCTCAAAAGTCTTACGTTGTTACATCGAGGTTACAACTTACGTGGAATAGCTGTAAATGACACAAATTTCAACGTTGAATTGTTTGCTACTGTTTCATTTAGCAAACGGTAATGTGCTGTTGTTTTTGAATTCAAAATTAATGCCCCGTTTCCTTTATTCGATCTTGAAGTTGTTGTCGAAGCTTCTACATAATAATTTGTCGATGGCAATATTGTTGTTGAAGAAGTGTCATCTTCTGTCGTTGTTGCTGATAAAGTTATTTTGGTCCTATTGCCTTTTTCATTCTGCTCATGTCCATTCCTTGTAAAAAAAAAGAAATACCTAATTAAAGTTTCATTAAATTTTTACTTTATAGGTCTACTTAAAATTTAATCTCAAAATTGCAGGTAGGTACAATACGGCCGATGTATCTTGGCGAGTGTGAACTTCGCGCAGAAGGTCGCGCAATAACTGTTTCTAAGTGTTTTCGTATTTATTTTATTTGTACTAATTGGTCAACTGTATTAGGGAAATTTTATTAGTACATAGGTATATAAAAATAAAACAATAACAGTTTTCTTCACGAGTTGTACATGCGCTAGAGTTCGCAGAGCCTATGTTCAGACCCGTCAAGATACAGCGGCCGTAGTGTACTTACTCTAGGGCGCAAAATATAATTTTTACGTAGTTCAACATTAACAACCAGTAAGTCATTTTGTATTTTACTGGATAACAAGTTTATCAATCCTAATAAAGAATGGTTTGTTATCGTTGTGCAATTTATAAATCGTCACTTCACTTGCTAATTGCAGAAGTTAATTGCTTGCTTACATACAAAAATATAATCGTTGTACCTACTTAGGTATGTAATGTAAATGGAATCTCATGTTATAAAGTTATTTTAATATAGGTACTAGTATTCTGCATAGACTTTAATCATTGGTCTTGCTGTTCAGTTACAATCGGAAGAAATGCCAAGTTGCGTTGTGAAACTATGTAAAAATAATTCGACAAGAAATAAAAAGGACACTGGGATTACATAATATCATCAGTAAGTGCCGTTTAATTTCGAAATTTCAACATATTATAGGTAACTAATATTTCACAGATGATTTTCACGCACACTAGAATTTGTCACAAGTAAATCAATTGTCACTTTACACACTACATTAATAAGTTGCCGCCAAGTTGCCGCATTTACGAAGCTGTTTTTGTCAAGAAGTGCATGATGCATCATCTAGTCATGCGCTAGCGAGATCAATCAAATATCTCTGATACTTGTAATTTTTAATAGTCTTGTAATTTTTACAAACTTTTTTTTTATTCTTTGTTTGCAGTCAGTAATAAGTAATAACTAATATGTAAGTAGTTCAAGTTGTTGCGGCACGTTACCTACACGGTTTACGAGTTACGACTTACGACTATAAACCTCAACTTTTATTTCTCTAATGTAATTTTTTTTATTGTTTTGTAAGAATACAATTATATCATTGTTACTATAGCAGTATGTTTGTTTGTATCAAAATACTAATAGGTACTAATACTACTTAGTTTAGATTTCATTTTCAATATTTGCAGAGTCTGTTTGTGGGGACACGGCCCGGTCTGCCTTCAGTTCGGCCTGAACTGATGCTAAATCGTATCATGTGTGGGCTCGAATCCGTTCAGGCCGAATGAATGTTCTCTTTTTATGCAGATAAAGTACAATGGTTATTATAGGTAGGAAAAAAGTACATTGTATTTAAAATAAAAGTACAATTTATTTATTATCATTATTATGTTTAAATACTTACGTACCTACCTACTTTTTATTGTTTTTTACACTATGTATCAAATTAGTATATCTACCTTTACAGTCCATATTTAAATTAAATTATATAAGTAATACAGTTTGAATCAAATTCAGAGACACTTTGTTTCTTTCGTCTCACTATTTGCTATTGATCACAGAACATTTTCGGAATATATAATAAAAATTAAATGACTTTATACAAGTTTAACAAATTATCATTGCTCTTATTAAACACTTGCTGCTGCATTTATTGTACAGTTGATAGTTCTAAAGTATATTGTAATAAAGTTAGCTAGTTAGTTAGAATTTTTTTTTCCATATAGATCATCCATATCTACATTAAGTTTTTGCAGATTTATATTTTCAATTATCTTATCATGCAATCGACATCGATTGAGCAATCGATGTATTTCGCTATATTATGTACCTACGATAAAAATCATAATATTATGACTAAAGTTTTTAAAATCCTAAAGAAACCAAATCGTGAAAATAAAGTATTTTCGTGTTCTTTAGTATTCTCATAAAGTATAGACTACAATTATTATCTGAAATAACATACAATACTTTATTATAAAGTACGGACTACGGATGGCAACCCTAGTTTGGTCGGATGCGATTTTTTCCGTTTGTGTGCTCGAATCCGTTCAGGCCGAGCTGACGTGATTCTAAATGAAACGATCGGCCTCTCGTCTGTTGGAGCCTTAAGGAATATCGAGTTTTACAGTGGCCTACTTATGTCACTAGTATATGATACGAGCTAACTTTTCCGTTTGTGAATACAACCGTCAGATCCAAAGTGGTTTATAACTGTAGTGGTAGTTTATTAACTTGGCATTTCAAAACTTTATGAGAAACTTGTAAATTTCCATGCTGAAAAGTGAAAACTCTAGATTTTTTTAACGAAATCTAAAATCTGGGATAGGGCCTACTTTTTTTCATCCACCTCTAGCAAGTAACAACAGGTAAAGTACTAACCTTAACAATAAATATTTTATTGTTAGTGTGAACTGTAAAATATAATGAAACAGAAATGGTTGCATATTTTCTATTATTTCTGGGTTTTTTTACGAACTTCAGTGAGTTTATTTTTAATAAAAAACAAGAAATCTTATTTTTATATAGCTTCCAAAATCTTGGCTCTATAAACATACCTAATATAAACATCTATTTTTTTCAGACTATGTAACATTAGAAAATAAAGTCAACATAGCCCTAACCGCAGAGCTACAATTTAATCAAAATGATATTAAAGAACTAGACAGGGTACAGAGCTACCTTAATAAAATAAAAAAGAACATTTTACGGAAAAATATTCGCAAGTATAATATGTACCAACAAAATAATATAAAAAATCATGAACTGAACGGCAATGTTACGATAAGTAACCTCAATAACGTAAATATAGAAAAATATACAAATCTTCGTAAAAATCACGTAAAAGATCCTGATTCTAAAAAAAACCAAGCCCAAATGAAGATGGTCAACATAGATATACGTGTTGGTACAAATTCTTTAAAACATGTAAATAAGAAAGCGAAGAAAATTATAAATAGCAGTAAGAACAATAACTCTACCAAAACTACAGTTGGCAAGCCAGAATTAAAAGATATTCACATACATGATGTTCAAAATAAATTAATAATAATAGAGACCACACCACAAATTATTAAAAATACCACAAAGCCCAAGACCAAGAAGAGTAAACATACGATAAAATCTAAAGCGACAAAGAGTACTTTAACTAAAAATAGCAGTAAGGACAATAATTCTACCAAAACTACAGTTGGCATGCCAGAATCAAAAGATATTCACATACATGATGTTCAAAATAAATTAATAATAATAGAGACCACACCACAGATTATCAAAAATGCTACAAAACACAAGATCACGAGTAGTAAACATACTATAAAACCTAAAGAGATAAAGAGTATTTTAACAAAAAATAGTAGCGAGAACAAAAACTCTACTAAAAATATAGTTCGCAAGCCAGAATCAAAAGATATTCACATACACAATGTACAAAATAAATTAATAATAATAGATACAACACCACAAATTATTACAAAATATACCACAAAAAACAAGACCAATAATAAACATACGATAAAACCTAAAACGTTAAGCAAAAAAACTGTTCCTGTTGTACTAAACAAGCAGCAAAATAAATCAAAATCCACGAAGCCACCTAGTGCTCGCAAGCACATAATTACGATTCTTACAACTGTAAAAAATAAAGAATTAATAAAAAGCACTGCAGCAGAAAAACCAAAAAACTGGGTCCGAAACATAACAACAAAATATTATCATAAAGAAATAAAAGAAACAGGTAAAAAAATAAAAGAAATTGATTATTCCTCGATTGAAACGAATGAAAATTATAATAATTTAGATGAATATCTGAAATCTAAAGTCAAAGAAGAAAATGGTGGGAAAAACAAAGAAGTTCTAGAGAAAGTTAAATCTGACCTAAGTAACTTATTTTCCAATGACAAAGCTAATCCCACATCGGAAAAAGCAGATTCGTTTCAAGAATTAGAAAAAGCATTTGGTTTTGATTTATAAAAACCTGTACCTCTAAATCTGAATAAACGATTGCAAATTAATAGGACTGCCACGTTGTTGTTTTTTGTATTTTATGGAGTTTACTACATAAGAAACGATTTGAGTTATAAAGTCGCCCGTTACGGAAATTTTATGAGGAGTAAAATCAAGTCTAACACGGAAAATTAAGGCATTACGTAGAAAGAGGCAAACATATACAGGATTATTTTTTCACCAGTACAATAAATCAACATACGTAATAGTTGTCAAAAATAAAAAATACTAGCGATTTTTGTTACTACTTTGGAACAAAAAAAAACAAAATTATCAGTCCCCGAACTTATCCGCTACACTAATAAAAATGTGGACGCATTACGCATCTATCGATGCTTTGTTGCCAACTCGTGCGCCGCCTGGCCGATCGCTTACCCCACCCTGCCGCCCCCTACCTCATACCGCACCCGTTGACGCTTTGTAAACTGTAGTTAGTGTGCCCATGCGGTATATTTAATAGGATAAATTAATTGAAATGAAAAAAAAAAAATTATTTGTGAAATGTACTCTATTATCGATACCAATGACGTGGTAAAATTTATTGTACCGATGAAAAAGTATTCCTGTATAATTATGTAGTAGGATTGAACGTGCAAAAGAATGAGATGGAATACATTACACAGCGTATTACGACCCATTCTATTTTAAAATTTTAAAATTTAAATATGTTCGAATTTGTTCATTCTAGTCTTGAAACCAGCACGTTATTTCTTTTTAATATCATTTATAAATATATCATTTATACATTTATTAGGTCTTTCTATAGTCTCTCAGGGAATTCATCTACACTAATATTATAAAGAGGAAAACTTTGTTTGTATGTTTGTTTGTTTGTTTGTTTGTTTGTTTGTTTGTAATGAATAGGCTCAAAAAGTACTGGACCGATTTCAAAAATTCTTTCACCATTCGAAAGCTATATTATCCACGAGTAACATAGGCTAAATTTTATTTTGGGAAAAAATAGGGTTCCGTAAGATATTTGGGGTTATCTGACACAAGGTGTAAAAAATCAACCAGAAAAGTTACTTATTTTGCGTACGCTGCCTAAACTATAAAAGATAGAACCATAAAATGTTCTAATTAATTGTAGATCTCATAAATATCTACAAAAAAGTCCGCGACACACTATACCTATCTATGTCGAGTGAGGCACAACAACAATTTTTTTATTTAGAAATCTTGATTTTTTTTTGGACTACATTTAAACGCGTTTATTTTACTCATGCTATTAATCCTTATCAAAAAATTTTTTTTCATCACTAAGTAGAGTTTATATAGATAATATTTGGTCTTTGAATGATTAAAATTGGACGTTTGGTTTTGAAGTTGTGGCGAAATTAAAATATTCTGCTCCACGGCCCGTTGCGAAGTAGGCGTCACCAAGGCGGGAGTGTGCGTGCGGGAGGGGAGTTTAGATCTATGAGGTAGCCGCAGTATTAGTATCAGTATTGTACCCATAGATTATACAGATATATACATTGGACCCGTGCGAAGCCGGGGCGGGTCGCTAGTTCGTTAAATAAATCACTGAACTGGGGATTTAACGGTTTAGATTAATTACATTCTATTGAAACTGCACATGAGATTACCTACTTAAAGTTAGGCGAATTATTACCGTCAGGCGTCAGCTTTATTACTATATAAATAATCCGAATAATTACAGATATGTGTTTGTTTTTCTTATAATTTTAGAAGATGCGTTCATTTACCTTCTTTTTAACCGACTTCCAAAAAAAAAGGAGCCGGTTATACGTTCGGCTGTATTTATATACATTTTTTGTATGTTCAACGATAGTTCCGCCATCTGTGGACCAATTTTTAAAATTATTTTTTTGATTAAAAGGGTTTAATTTGAAATTGGTCCTTTAGTCACTAAAGTGGAAACCTGATGATGCGATCCATGAGGAATCGAGGGAACTCCTCGAAACTTATATCGACACATATAGTGATTTTGACTTTTACTGAAGTAACACAAGCATATTATGCTACCAAAAAAAAGATGTTGTACCAAGGTATACCCTGGATCCAAAAGCACTGAACAGAACTCCTCAGTTTTTAAAGATATGCGTTTGGAAATTTCGGTATTGTTTAAAGATCTGCAAGCATTAATATGCCACTTTGTAACTTGCAGTAATCATCATCATCTTCCTAATAACCAGTGTTGCCAACCCTACTGTTTTAACAGTAGATTTATACCCATTTGCACTAAACGTAAGTTAGGCTTGTCCTAGTTAAGATACACTTAAACATAAGAACAGCCTAGCTAAACATTTTGTTTGCACTAACAGATATAACTTATATAGGTCGTAGCTTAGGCATTGCTTAGTTAAGTGAATGATTGAACGAATGTGAAGATTGGTTGTTTATGGTTTTATAAACCGGCTAAGTAATGTAGTCCATAGAAAATATTTTTTCCTTCTCTTTACATTGATTCTGTCGTGTGTTAAAAAGTGACAAAAGATAAGACCTTGGTTTATTTTGTTTGGTAACGTAAATTCATCAAAAGACTGTCAATTGTCTTGTCATATTGTGTTAAATTCGGTGCGTGTTTTATAGAATAAACAGATATATTATACGTGTTTACTGTTGACTAAAATTATACATAACGATTGATTTCGAATCGTTATTAATATACCTATTATGGAAAATAAATTAAAAGAAAAGTAAAAACCGCAAACTTTACGGCGGAGGAAAAAATAAATTTTGTGCGATTGTTGTGCGACGAAGGCCCGTGCATCCTATCGAAAGTAACTTCTCACGATGCCACGACGAATAAAGAGAAATAATTCTTTTGCACATCTTAGATAGCTTGAAGAAGTCGATTTCATCGAAATTTTGGAAGCAGTTTGGTCGTAATCTTGTTATTCTAGTTCTCGCGTGTGAAAATTATGTCATTATGAAAATCGACTACTACAAATTCAAGGAAATTCAATAAATATTAAATCCCCTGCCATGGTGATTGCGATCTGACTATTTTAAGCTTTGAATTTTTAAAACCACTGTAATAAAAAATCTGCTAAAAAATATACCTCTTTTTATTGTAATACATCTAAGGCAAAGCATATATATATCTCTAACGTAAAGAACCGTCACTCCACCGATTTACACGACTCACCGCTCGCAGCTATGTATGCATGTCTGGGCGAATGCGGGGGCGGGTGGGGAGTAACTTTTTCCCAGCCTGGACTATGGTTCACGGGGCTGGCAGTTTCGCCGACGCGACAGTGTAATTTCATAAGAAAGATTTGGCTGACGCGACGTTCATAAAAATATATTTTGTTTTTTGTTTCACTAGTGATGTAGTCATGCAATAGTTTGATTTTATCGATATTTTTAACGAAATATGCTTGGGTTGGATAAAGTTTGTAGGAGGTTAACCTCGAACGTATATCAAATTTTTATTAAAACCCGTTCAATAGTTATTGCGATTAAGAGAAACAAACGTGTGGTGTGCCATTTAAGATTCATCCGTCCATCCATTCACCCATCCATACATCCTCACAAACTTTCATATTTATAATAGTAGTAAAATATTAGTAAGGATTTCCGCATAAAATTTTAGATTAAATATTACATGTAGTACTTAATCGCATTTAAATCTGTCGATACCTATCGATATTGTGCGACGATCTTAGTTGTGTTACAAGTTTACAACACTTATTGAGTGGTAATAAAAATTTAAAATTGCATTGATATAATTCAAATAGTCTTTATACTACTTAAGAATTAAGTGCAAATTAAACCCAATTGCTAAGGACACAAGGTATATTTTTCCAATTTATGGGCCCAATGGCTGAGTACATTTTTGATTAAAAAAATATGGCAATAAGACGTTTGCATGGAGACTATTTTGAATTTTCGTTGTAAATATCAGTACCTATTGTTCAAAAGTTCAAATCGCACGCACCGTGTACCTAAAATATTAGAAATTTCCTGATCGGTATTAAAATGAGTGGGCTTAATAATTGTAGTTGTATATGGTCGCCGGCCGTATTAACCAAGAAAAAAATTATGACATAAGTTCCTTCCGCTTAACCTACCTCGATAATTAATACTTATTTTTTCTAAACTAACCCTTGTTTTCGTCACACGCAGTAGGTACAATAAATAACTGAGACGTGGATTAAAGTAGGTAGGTATGATTTCCCTTTCTATATTAAGTATCTAGCTGTTGCCTGCGGCTTCGCCCGCGTAAAAATATTATATTGACGCAGACGTAAAAAAATATTTTAAATTAATTCGATGTCAACCCTAGGCTTAAGTCAACATAACTGACATTTGTCGGTGCTCGAACTGTCATTTGTAGAGAGTGTCGCCCCTGTGTCTAAGGCTAGATCTCTGACAATAGTATATCACTAAAAATATATCAATAGTTACAAATAATCTACAAGACTAGATAAAACTCCCGACTTATGTGTTGCCTACGCTTACGCAGTTCCTAATCGGGCTCATAAAGTTAAGAATATCCTAAGTGGACTTAGGAATGGCCTAAGGTTAGTGCAATAATATTTTTTGCTAGGAGCAGCCTAAACAAGTTAGGAAAGAACTTAGGCGATCCTTAAGTTTAGTGCAAATGGGCATTAGGGTTTCAGCTCATAGTGTAGTCAGTTTTCTCAAACTTGTTTCGGTCTTTTTAGTGCGTTGCTTAGGTATATGTCTTTTTTGCAGTCGGGTTTTTTTATTTTTTTAATTATTTATTTTATTCCAGTCTTTTCAGTTGCTTTTGAATTGTAGTTATCTATGCAGGCGAGTTTTTACATACATAAATACATAATATAATCACGCCTTTTTCCCGTAGGGGTAGGCAGAGACCACTTCTTTCCACTTGCTACGATCCTTACATACTCGTTTCGCTTCGTTCACTTTCATTCTTACCATCCATTCCTCCTCTTACATTCAACGTAGCAAAGCGGCTCTCCATGGTCCGCTTTTCACCTCCGCGAGAAACGAGACGTGATGGGTGGTGAACCACATCGCCGCCATTTTGGATAATTAAATTATTTTAATGATTATCCATTGCGTTTCCACGGATTGGTGGGGAGGGTAGGAATAGGGAAAGGGAAGGATAGGTGGTGTGGAAAGGAAGATTGGTAAGTTAGAGTGGGAAATAGGGAATGTAGGATATTACCGCCCAGGAGGGCAAGGGATAAGACAGTAATAGCTAGGGAAGCCGGGGTCGCGTACCCGTATACTATACCACAACTACCGGACAGGTAAGTTGGGAAGAGTATCCCATGACAGTTTTTGTTTTTTATTATTATTATTTATCGTTATATTTAATATAAAACTGCAAGTTATATACATATTTAGAATCAGTGTTTAAAATCCTTCATTTTGATACCCCACTCGATATACTTGGTAGATATATTTTTTTTACCTCACAACATGGCGTCAAACATCCGCCATTTTGTTTTTTTTTTAATGTCACCTATCTAAGAACACTTGGGCTATTAAGACGAATCTAACGATACCTCAAATGTGAAAATCCGTTTAGCGGTTCTGAAGATACAAGGTAATAAAGAATATTACATACATACATACATACAAGATACGCGCTAAACACATAACCCTCCCGGCAGTCGGGTAAAAATAGTTCTCGTATGCGTCGGTCACGCGCCTTTTTACAATTGTGAATTGTCATCAATAGCGGGCCTCTTGCAGGCTGTAGCATAGGGGATCCCCCCTTTACTGAGGCTATCCTTTTGACTTACAGTAAAACAGGATAGCTACATTTGTAGTATAATATTATGTGGAACAAGAATAGCTGTGCTTTACTTGTATTTGGAAAATTATTTTAAATTAAATTTTGACTTTATTTACTTTACAATTCCCAGAAATTCCTTAAATAAATTCAATTTGTAGTAAATTTAACAGTAGTTGTATAACTTTTTATCAATTCTCCGAATGTTATGTCGGACAGTAGATTTAATGTCTTGAAATTACTATTTTACTGTTTTCTGCTGTTTTTTCAAGTACCATTTACTGCTATAACTGGTATTAATAACAATACCCAATGGAAGCTTGGCGCGTATTCAATGATACATTCGATCGTTTATTTAGACGTTCTTAAGACGTACTAACAAAATATATCATTAAAAAGGGTGAAATTATTATTTTTAATCAAAAAATAAAACTGACTTCCAAAGTAAAAATACACAAAAAAGTATGAATAAAACTTATTTTCTAAATAATTCCCCTTTTAAATTTGGCTACTTCTCTACTCGATCTTTTTAATTTTGAAGTCGGTACAAACAAATATTATACGCGCATATACTTGAACTACATCAAAATAAAATAAATAATTAAAAAAATAAAAAAACCCGACTGCAAAAAAGACATATACCTACCTAAGCAACGCACTAAAAAGACCGAAACAAGTTTGAGAAAACTGACTACACTATGAGCTGAAACCCAAAGTGAAATAATTGACGTTATATAATTTGCGAATGGGTCCTGCCTGCTACCAAACATAACGTCAATTATTTCACTTAGCTCATAGTGTAGTCAGTTTTCTCAAACTTGTTTCGGTCTTTTTAGTGCGTTGCTTAGGTATATGTCTTTTTTGCAGTCGGGTTTTTTTATTTTTTTAATTAATTATTTTATTTCAGTCTTTTCAGTTGCTTTAGAATTGTAGTTATCTTTGCAGGCGGGTTTTTGTTTTTTATTATTATTATTTATTGTTATATTTAATATAAAACTGCAAGTTATATACATATTTAGAATCAGTATTTAAAATCCTTCATTTTGATACCCCACTCGATATACTTGGTAGATATTTTTTTTTACCTCACAACATGGCGTCTAACATCCGCCATTTTGTTTTTTTTTTTAATGTCACCTATCTAAGAACACTTGGGCTATTAAGACGAATCTAACGATACCTCAAATGTGAAAATCCGTTTAGCGGTTCTGAAGATACAAGGTAATAAAGAATATTACATACATACATACATACATACATACAAGATACTCGCTAAACACATAACCCTCCCGGCAGTCGGGTAAAAAGTTGAAATCACCGTATGTGTCCATATACATTTCGAGAAGTTCCCTCGATTCCTCATGGATCCCATCATCAGGTCACTACTTTGATATCAAAAGGACCAATTTGGGATTACACCCTATACATCACAGAAAAATTTTGAAAATCGGTCCATAGGCGGCGGAGTAATCGTTGAACATACAAAAAAAATTATAAAAATATATACAGCCGAACGTATAACCGCCTCCTTTTCTTGGTAGTCGGTTAAAAATATGTTCGTTAAGGGCCGTATTCGGAGGCGCGAAGTTTAGGTTTTTATCGCTACTCTCACAACGATCGAGCCTCGCGCCACAGTATAAAGAACAGTAAACCATCCGCATACAAACGTGCCGCGTTTCGGTTTAAATCCGCAATTCCGCACGCATGCGCACACCTCGTATAATTTTCAAGAACACCAGCCAGCTTAGCATGGCGATCCGAAGAAATAAATTTAAGGAAGAAATATTCTATCCAAATAGTGAGTTGCAAAATAGTTCTTAATCCATTGCGACAAGGTTGTCAATAGAAATAAACATTTCTAAACAGACATATGTATTTTTAAAATGGCTGTCGTGAAATCTTCTGTGAGAGGAGAAAGAGAAAGTTCGGGAAGAAAAGAAATATTGTTTCTCAACGACAATGCATGAACCTTGCTGCCTTACAATAAGACCAATTTTGCTACAAATGGTATTAATGTTTCTTTAATCTCTCATTTTGTCGACTCTTCGGTGTTTCTACGATGCGCATGCTAAGCCTACTGCTCCTTAGCAGAACCGGAAACCTTCAGGTACCATCGACGAAGTGTCCCAACACCATAATTTTTTTGACCCCACCAATAGTCGTCACCAATACCCCAAAGACTTCAAGAGTCAAATTTCAAAATGGACCTAAAAATCTCAAAAGTGGGGCCATTTAACTGGAGACACTTTTTTCTCTATAGTGCTTTCACCATACCTCAAATTTCAAAATGGCCATAAAAATTTCAAAAGTGGGGCCATTTAACTGAAGACACTTTTTTCTCCATAGTGTTTTCACCATACGTCAAATTTCAAAATGGCCCCAAAAATCTCAAAAGTGGGGCCATTTAACTGGAGACACTTTTTTCTCTATTAGTGTTTTCACCATAAAGTAAATTTTTAAATGGCCCCAAAAACCTTAAAAGTGGTTCGCGGAAATCGAACGAACGACACATGCTTAGTGCACAACGCCGCCCGCTTGTCAAAGGCCCTTATTTTTTGACGGGGGAGGGGGGGTCTTGAGGTTTTTGAGGTATATCCCGGGTCCCGTTGCGAATTTAGGGAATCTGTAGGACCAAAATTATAGGGCTCATTCTCCCGATTCCAATGATCATTCGAGGGGTCTAGGGGTCCAGATCACTGAGATATGCCTCGAGGGGATTTTTGGGTGGGGGAGGGGGGAGGTTTCGTGGGAAGGCTATTGGTGAGGTCAAAATTTTTAGAGGGGGGAGGGGGGGACTTTGTATAGGGGGTGGGGGTGGTTTTTAGGGTGGAGGGTTGTTGGGTTTGGTCGATTGATGATGAGAGAGAGAGACAAACAGAGAAACACGCCGCACGGCTTACAATTATAGCAAAAAGTGCCGTTACAACTTTTGGTTTTAATTTTTTTCGTCTAGGACAAGCAAACGCAACGCGCGATAAGGAACTTCGTTCCAAAAGAAATATACTTGCTCAACAGAACACTTGTACCTACTATTATTTATACTGTGGTTCGATTGCGATCTGTGGATGCGTGAAGCGACGTGCTCTCTCTTCTGAGTTGCGTGGCGTACTGACCGGCGACCGCCGCGAGCGCTCGCACACGTATTTATGGAAACTCGCCAGTTCATAGTCATTTGTATGAAGAATTTGAGCGAAAAAATTGTGCAAATTTGTGATTTCTTAACAAAAAATAAGAATAAATATAATAGGTACTAAGAAATGAAAATTTCATCTACTTCTTTATAGTTTTAACTTTATTATTTGATAAAATTAGTTTAATAATTATTTATAATTACTATAGGTCGCGCAACGGCTTATGAGCGCTCAGTGATAGTGGAGGGGATTGTTCGCGCATGTGACCAATAGCAAAGAATATATATTATTAACGTACCAATAGCGTGTCGGCAGCCACGTTCGGCATGCGTTCGGCTCATCCACACCTCCCCGCCCGAGCCCGCTACCGCCAAACAGACCCACAAACTGACTTCTGCGCATACCCCCTCTACTTTTGTCGAAAGATCTTAATTCGTTGCGCGACCTATACTTAGTTAGTTGTTACAATACAATAGTACGATTTACACGTTTTCAGTGATATTCAGATTTTTTTTTACACTTATCCATAAATTTTATCTAAAATTCGAATGTTTCAGCGGCTAGTAACATTCATTGACTAGCCGTGTGACTTTTTTCATGATTGTGGAGTATATTTTTCTGTTTAATTCTCTTACATTCCCGACCCTCGATTGCCGTAATGGGCCCTTAACGTGTACAAATGTTGTCCACATTTGTGGCACAAGTACTGCAAAAAGCGTGCAATTTTGTGTACGGTTTGTACCTACTTTGACTAGACTAATGACTTGACGATTTAGGTGAACACTATTGAAAACTTTAAGACGAAAAATCTATTTTCCCGCCTATTAGCTTCACACTGGCGATTGTTTATTTTATTTCAAATAACCTAACCAAGAGCATGTCAGGACATGTCTAAGGAGGGTTCCGTAACTATAAACGCGTAATATGATTTTTTTTAATTACTCCAAAAGTTACTGTCCGATTTGGTTCACAATAATTTTCCTAAAGAGTTTTTAGCTTGATCTATCAGCATAGAAATTTGCAAGTTTCTATCTCCTTTAGTTTAAAAATGCTAGGGGGGGGACCAACTTACGAACTACTTTGGAGGCCGATTACTCGAAAATGGTAAACTTTATAAAAAAGTAACGTATGAAACCTTGCCTTTATTTTAAAAGACCTATTCTACGATACCCCACACGATGGGGTAGAGTGAAAAAAAATTTTTCATCCCCACTTCACATGTATGGAGAGCCACCCCTAAAATATAAAATTATTATTTTTTTATGATCCCGAAACCGTGATCTATACACAATCTATAACTGCACCTAATTTCATCAATTTATATTCATAATTACAGGAGCTAGAGGCGCGGACAGACAGACAGACAGACAGACAGACAGACAGACAGACAGACAGACGGACAGAGCGAAACTATAAGGGTTCCTTTAGTATTACGGAACCCTAAAAAGGCTAGTTCAGTGCCCGCGCCAGCGCCATGTGGCGCCACTTTCATACCCTTATTAATAAAATTATTTACACCACGGATTAGCTAATCCAACATGGCTGTCTTTGTCAGATAGTTTAGAATAGTCACTTGATAGACAAAGACAGCAATGTTGGATTAGCTAATCCGTGGTGTAAATAATTTTATTAATAAGGGCGCGTATGTTTAATGGTGTAAAAAATACATGAAGATACATTTTTGATGTAGATATTATAGATTCCTATCGTAGATATTAAGACTTATTCGACCATTAAACTTACGGTGGATATAGAGTACATCTTATAGACTAATAATTAGCAAATCGAAATAATGTAAAGAAAGAATTTAGTAAATATAAAATTTTTCATTTTATTTATATAATTGTCTATACATCATATTATTATCATTCATACACAGATTACATAAAACGTTATACACTAATCTATACATATAAAATCCTTTGTCCTGAATGACTGACGGATCAACGCACAGCCTAAACCGCTGATCGTAGAGACCTGAAACTTGCAGGGCTTGCTCTTTGTAATGCGTAGGGATCCGATAAGAAGGGATTTTTCGAAATT
The DNA here is from genome assembly GCA_905404095.1 of Glaucopsyche alexis. NCBI lineage: Eukaryota > Metazoa > Arthropoda > Insecta > Lepidoptera > Lycaenidae > Glaucopsyche > Glaucopsyche alexis. The sequence goes on from FR990061.1 coordinate 8,271,634, forward strand.
CGACTCCTAAGGGGGTGAAAATAGGGAAAACAGTTTGTATGGGGCAACGTGATTCCTTGGTCCAATCAACTTCATATTTTGCACAAACATTATGTAACAGAATTGATGGAATTCGTGTATCATAGTTTATTGAAATTCGTCCCCTAACGGGAATAAAAAGGGAAAGAAAGTTGTTTGGGAGCGATTTGATTTAAAGTTGATATAAATACTCCTTAGTGCTTTTGATTTAAAGCTCCCACTCACAAGCGATAGATCGATTTAGTCTTTACAATTTAAACACTTACCGGATTCGTAGTTGCAAGAAAATCGGTTTAGATAAAAATTAAATATAGTCTGAGATCCTAGGACCACCTTACTATTCTTTTTATATGAAATTCGTATATATAGGTACGCGTTGTTCCAACTTTTGACCCCCAGCGCAAAAACTAGCTGGTAGGTCTTACACTATTCATTTTGTATAATAGTTTGTCGTTAGCAATTTACTTTCAAATACGAATTAATTTCCAATTTGATCGAAGCAATCGATAGTCCGTGAGTGGGGAGCTTTATTTTTATTTTGACATAATATATTGTCATCATGTTGAAAAATAAATCTGACAAGAATACGAAAGTAAAATTTGATGAAAAAAAACTAGGCACCACAGCTAGGCACTAAATATTTTCGATTGCTGCATTAATTATTATTCATAATACTTATTAATTACATACTATTTCAGTAGAATATTTTAACCCAAAACAATGACTTTTAAGATTTTCCTAAAATATTTTTGATCTGTACGTTTGTGCGCGCTAATTTCAGAAACTGCAGAACGCATAGATATATAATATTAAAAAGAGGTAGATATGTTATAAACGCGTAAAAATGAAGACTCGAATTGGCCCGAGTCGGGCCAATTTTGGTTAGTGTGCTCCGCGAGTAATAGCGTATATTGTGTTACTATGCGACGTTGACACATTGACAGCGTCCCATGTCATTGTATGTCGTGGCACAAAAATATTGTCAGTTTTGTAAGGATATAACGTATCTATGTAATAATTAATCAAAGGCGGAACGGATTTTTATAAAATTTGTTACCGTAGTTGTTTAGCCCTTGGATAAACACATGGAACTCACTTTTTATCGCGGGAAATTTACGGGTTCCACGCGATTAGGAATTAGGATAGCTCTGCTTATAATTTTGTGTGGGTATTTCAATTCAATCGGTTAATACCTACCTACAAAAAATTTTATCAGTCTAAAGAATACCATAGTATAAAATGCTATAAAATAACCAGATATTTGAATTAGTTAAAACTACCTAGGTATTACCTAATCATTAATGTGTATGATTATTATAATATGAGGAATAAATCAGAAGCTAGATGGCTTCGTGGTCGTACTGCTAACTCATATTATCTCTCAAACTCTGTCGTGGTCCCAACTAGGTTGGGCGATCACAATCCAAATTATTTTTATTAAGTTCAAAGTCCAAAACGTCTTTCCATTCAAAATATTTTCGAAATCGTCAAAATACTAATTATCGGGTACAAACTTACCTAATATATCTTAAAACGCGAAAGTTTGTATGTAGGTACATAATAATATGTTTAGTTTTTCATGCAATAAAGTGCAGTAAAGAAAACACGTAAATAATTTTGATACAGTTTGGTATGGTAGTAGTTTATCCAGAATTAACACAGAATACTTTTTGCAGCTTATTAAATTTTATTTCTGGTACAGTTCCCGGTAGATATCTTGAGTGTACCTACGAAGTTGCAAGAAACATTCAAATAAAAGACAACTGATACGGCTGTGCAGTGCCTACACCATTATGTATTCAATTTTGGTATTGGTATTTTCCCGAACAAGATTTCCCTCTGCCTTAAACCCAATTTCACGCGAGCGAAGCTGCGGGCAAAAGCTAGTACTATTACATATTTACATTTGTTATTTTAGTTTTATTTTTTGTTTTAAATTTATCTTTATAATATTTGCTTGTACACTACATTTATGGTTCTGTTGTTTGGACTGTAAATAAACAAATGTTGAGGTGATCCAACTCGTGAGCATGCGACATATAGTTGGCCATGTGCAAAGCATGGTTCCTTCAAGTCAACGCCACAGTACTGAAATGTTTGACGTTGTGCTTTATTCACTGTCATACTGTAAGCCAACTTTACCGGGAATTGTAATCGTTTAAAAGTAAAGGGCAATCCATTTGATATCAAAGGTATCCGTGGTATAAATACTGTCTGTCCTTTCTCTTTACCAGTCATTATACTGGCTTCGATAATGTTATCGTGTAATTGTTTGATACAAAGTCTCGTACCATTACACAGTTTCGGCGAGTTCAGATTTCGTAGTAAAATAACTGGTGAACCAATTTTTAATGTAATGGCATTCCTGGAACATTTAATGAATTCAAAAATTCAGTAGGAAAATTAACGCTTTCTACCTCATCAGTCATTGTATCGATTGACGTGTAAATTTTCTCTTCTCCCGGAATCATTCCCTAGATGATGTTGTTGATGTCGTTGACAATGTCGTTCTTTGTGGCTAGAATAATTCGTTCACGTAACCATTCTGAATGAGTATAATTTTCGGCAATATTTGGATATACTTCATTTATTAGTTTTTCAGGTGTTTCAACGACATTACATAACTCCTTAGTTAATACTATTTGACCAGTATTTTCGTCTACTGGATAGTTGCCTTCTCCTATTTGCAATAGTTTTTCAGAGAATTCCTGTGCCTTTTTATCTCCTGACATTTGCGCTCTCATGTTTGTTGTTAACTTAATAATTTTCACGTGGTCCCATATGAACGATTTCTTCAAGCAAGCATTAATTTCATCAGCCGGCGTCGATTTGGGAATAACAGGCAGAGTTTGACGAAAATCGCCTGACAGTATTAACAGCACACCTCCCATTATATTATTATTGTTGCATAAATCTTGAAGTGTTGTATTGAGCGCTTCTAAAGATTTTTATGGGCCATTGTACTTTCGTCCCATACAATGGCTTTGCACTGTTTCAATAATCGTCCACGCGCTGGTGATTTTGAGATGTCACATACCGGAAATTCACAGTCAGCTACATTTAATGGTAATTTTAAACCAGAATGTGCTGTTCGTCCACCATCCATAAGAGTAGCCGCTATCCCCGATGACGCCAGGGCGAGAACGATATCTTTATTTGCACGGATTTCAGCTAGAATTAAATTGATTAGAATTGTTTTTCCGGTGCCACCAGGTGCATCTATAAATATTATGCCACCTTGCTGTTTTCTATAATAGTCCATTATTATATCATATGCTTGTTTTCTCTGAATTAATAGGGATTTGTTGTGTTGGATGTAATGTTTCAATTCGTCTATATTATAATTTGTTTCTCTTAAAAATTCACTATTCATAGCATCTAAATGACTTCGTTGAGGAGATTGAACACCTAGTTGTTCTAATGTTTGGTTAGATATTGCTAAACATTTGTCTTCTATCAATATCAAAGCTTTGTTAAAAATTTCTTCATTAAAAGTTATTTCTAAGTCCGGATTTTGTCGTCGTAGTTCAGCCAAAATGTCATCGCTCATATATTCTCGATATTTTAGCCATAGTCGATTTGGATTAGAAGGGTTACATGTAGTTATTATAATTGCAAATAGCTCACGCTGAGTCGCTGTTGCTGTTTGGGCTGCTTCGTTCATAGCTAACTCCCAATGATTATCGTTTTCTAATAGACCTAGTCTTTGACATGCCTCACGATATGTTTCACAAATGAAACCATTGACACTTCTGAGGTCTTCAAAACACGTTGGGCCACGAATATTGTGTAGTAATAAACGCAGATAAAAACATTCTGCGTTTTTTGGGTGCACTGTATAGACTCGTCCTATTGCGTTACTTTTAAATATTCCATCATGTCCCTCTACTGGTATTCCACGTTTTCGGGGATTAAATTCTTTACTTGTTGCATTCCACGTATAATAATATGGTACCTCTGAATAAAATAAAGTCTTAGCAAATAAATCTTTCTGGCATAATTCAAAAAATGCTGTTAAAGTTGTTCTTGCTGGTGGTTCTGTCGCAACTTTCTGTGCTGTTTCTGTAGTAAAAAACACACGTTGTCCATTTTCTAAGTGCACGGATAAATGGAGAACTGGCGGATCGTGAATTGGGAAACTTAAAATTCGCCAAACCGCTTCATTAGTATTAATGTAACGACCCATTTGATATTGTACTATTTCATCATGCTGATTTTCATTGGTCACCGTAAAAACAGCCATATCACTGCCTTTGTTAATATACTTGCATACATATTTAATTGATTTGACAGAACTGCAGTATTCGACATTGATATGGGCATTAAACATTTTGGATAAAAGTGGATTGTATGGAACTACCCATTGATTGTTAATTAGAATTTCTTGATTGCCTCGTATTTTAATTTTAGCTGTAAACCCAACTTGTTCTGGTGATCGACGCCTGTATTTCGGATATCCATCTTCACCCGTAATTGTTTCATTCAAAAATGGCTTTAGATAACGTTTTGTACATGTTTCATCTTTCATACACGGAGAACTTTTATTTAGTACACCACACGGGCCATGAATCATATTTCTCACGATTATATTATACAGGTCAGGATCTTCGTCCGGGTTTGGAAATTCAGCCTTGATAATATTATCTGTTTGATCCGGATGTATTTTATTTTGAAGCCAAATTAAGTTGTGAGAATGTGGCAGTCCTCGTTTCTGCCATTCGATTGAATACATCCAGCAGATAACAGCACCAAATATTTGATTTTTACGATGGCATCAATAAACTTAATTTGTTTTTGGCGAAAAACTCGGGCAACAATATCATGTCGATCGCTGGCCGTTTGCTTATATTGTAATTCATCTTTGATTTCCACCCATGAAGAATTACATGTAAATGTTATGAATAAATCTGGTCGGCCGTGTTTTCTGACATAAGTTATCGCATCTTGGGCATATTCATGCATGTAACGTGGACTTCCAGTAAACGTAGAAGGCAAGATGACCCATTTTCCCATGTTATCAACGTTTCCATCATTTATCATAGCATCTCTCAAATGAATGTATTCATCAGAACGCAACTTTCGTTGATTGTGGCGAATAAATTGTAATCTTTCTGTCTCTATTTTAGCATACATATCCACGATAAACTGCTGAAATAACTGACGACAATTTAAAATATAGTTATATTCATTATTTCTAGTCATAATTCGATAAGCATAAAATTGCATAGCTGACACTTTTTTATTAGTTTCTACACCTGTAGCCGGATTGATCTGTTGAATGTTAAAGTGATAATCATCTTCACCTTGCCAAAAAATTAACGGGTATTGTAGTGCATCATAACTGCGATGTGTTTCAGCAATACGTTGCAATTGATTACTTCTACGTTGAATAATAATATCACGATGGCTATATTCATTATCAACAATTACTACAGCAACTTCTTCCGTTTGAGGAGCATTAAACCTTCGTTCATGTTGACCGGCTGGTCTTTTATCCGCTCGAATGACGATCTTGTAATTGTCTGCAACCATTTTATCTAATGAAGTTTTAAATACATTGATTAGTTGATTATTATCGTGAAGTAGACACTGTAATTTTTGAATGATGTCTCGTTGTAGCCCCTGAATATGACAACAACGTTGATCTATTTCAAGCTCTTCGTTACCAATAAAATATACTTGAAGAAACTTTGGAGTTCCATCTGACATCGGCATCAGAGATCCTATCCGATGGTAAATTTGGCCTTGAACCTTCAAAACTGAACTGAAATTTTCTTCCTGACTTATTAAAGTCGCTCCAAATGAAGTCATTTGAAAACAACAGTTATATCGTCGTATATTTTGTAGAAAATGAATGGAATCTGGTGTTTCTCCTTTCATATATGCGAGTAATTCTGGTGGCGGTGTATTCAATGGTGGTAAATTTACTTTACCACTTGAGCAACACATACCGGGAGTTTCTCCTGGAAATTTGCGAGCATTACAATACTTGCATATCGTATCCATTTTTCCAATAATTATATTCGGATGTTCACTATATTGCTTTTTACAATCATAATGGAACGCCTGAAGTTCTAAGCTTTGTCGTAATCGATTTCGAATTGCTTGTACTCGGGACTGGGTTTCTTCGTTAGTGCGAACTCTTACTTCGGCGGTTTGATTTTCTCTGAGTTTCTTTATACGTTCACGATTATTCGAAAGTCGTTTTTCCGTTTGTTCTTCTGTTTCATTTTGACGTGTTTCTTTCATTTTTTTTGCTCTCACTTGAGGTTTTGTAAATACTTTTTTACGCTTTGGCATTGTGTATATGTAATAAAATTACACAAAGTCGATCTCTCGCTTATAACGATGATAACACTAACAAACTCACTAAATTTATGTATATAAATAATCGAACATGAAAATTTCTAGATTTGGAACACTCTAGAACCAACCAAAAGTTTGTTCTGTTTTATTTGTCAAAATCACGTGAATCGTTTTAAGTAGGTACTGGTCACTTTTAATTCTCACTGATCTTCACTGACTACAGACACGATTGAACTAACGAAAAGCTACTGATTTCGGGTTTATATACCGTCAGATATTGAAATTTCTAGATTTGGAACACTCTAGAACCGTCCAAAAGTTTGTTTTGTTTTATTTGTCAAAATCACGTAAATCGTTTTAAGTACTGGTCACTTTTAATTCCAACTGATCTTCACTCGACTGCAGAAACGATTAAACTAACGAAAAACTACTGATTTCGGGTTTATATACTGTCAGATATAGAAATTTCTAGATTTGGAAGACTCTAGAACCTTCCAAAAGTTTATTCTATTTTTAGAACTTTCTGAAACGTTCCAGAATGATAATAACCGATATTATTAAAGAAATTTTCAGAACTTTCCTAAAGTTCTAATGAGTTAGAAAAGGACAGATTATTAATTTCAGTACTTTCGAAATCATTCTAGAAAATATTAGAACTTTCCGGAACATTATATATCAACTACATTCAGTTTTATACATTTTGGAACGTTCTAGATCATTCTAGAAAATATTAGAACTTTCCAGAGCATTCTATATCAACTACATTTAGTTTTATACATTTTGGATCGTAGAACATTCCAGAAAATATTAGAACTTTCCAGAACATTGTTTATCAACTACATTCCGTTTTGCACATTTTGGAACATTCTAGATCATTCTAGAAAATATCAGAACTTTCCAGAACATTCTATATCAACTACATTCAGTTTTGCACATTTTGGAACGATCTAGATTATTTTAGAAAATATTAGAACTTTCCAGATGTTTTTAGAACTTTCTAGAACATTCCAGATACATGGGTTGCAATCTTCAGTAAAGCATCTTGTAATAGACGACATTTTTCGTTTTATTATCAGGCGCAAGAATAAATAACGCAGATGGCATTCCGATCCGTGAATATGCCACATATAATTGACCAGGTGAAAAACATGGATTTTGTAGATTCAGACCACAAACTTTCAAGGATTGGCCTTGTGACTTATTAATGGTCATGGCGAATGCAAGACGGATCGGAAATTGAAGTCGTTTGAACTCAAACGGCATATCGGTATTCGGTAGGGATCATCGAGATCTTCGGAATGAGAACTTCCTCACCTTCAATTTTCCTTTGAGTATCGTCGCGTAAATCACATTATTTGTAAATCCCTAAATCCCCTATTTACTAAATCCCCAAACATATTTTTCTGCGATAAATAGTAGCCTCTTCCTCGTAGTCTACTCTATGTCTGTGCCAATTTTCACGATGATTGGTTAAGTAGTTTTACGTAAAAGCGTAAATACAGTTGTCCACAGGAACCGTACATTTCCCGCGATAAAAAGTAGCCTATGTCCTTCCCAGTGGTCTACGTTTATATCTGTGCCAAATTTCATGATGATCGGTTAAGTAGTTTTACGTAAAAGCGTAAATACAGTATTTCACAGGAACCGTACATTTTCTGAAATAAAAAGTAGCCTATGTCCTTTCCCGTGCTCTACTTTATATCTGTGCAAAATTTCATGATGATCGGTTAAGTAGTTTTTACGTAAAAGCGTAAATGCAATATTCCACGGGAACCGTATATTTTCTTGCAATAAAAAGTAGCCTATGTCCTTCCTCTTGGTCTACTTTGTATCTATAGCAAACTTCATGATGATCGGTTAAGTAGTTTTTTACGTAAAAGCGTAAATACAATATTCCACGAGAACCGTATATTTTCTTGCAATAAAAAGTAGCCTATGTCCTTCGTAGAGGTCTACTTTGTATCTATAGCAAATTTTATGATGATCGGGTAAGCAGTTACGTAAAAGCGTAAATACAGTATTCCACGGGAACCGTACATTTTTATGCAATAAAGAGTAATCTATGATCTTCCTCGTAGTCTACTTTATATCTGTGCCAAATTTCATGATGTACGGTTAAGTAGTTTTTACGTAAAAGCGTAAATACAGTAATCCACGGGAACCGTACATTTTCCCGCAATAAATAGTATCCTATGTTCTTCTCCTGGTTTTAAGATACTTCCTCACCAATTTTTAGCCAAATCAGTTTACCCGTTCTTGAGTTATAAGTAGTGTAACTAACACGACTTTCTTTTATATATACATATAGATATATATATTTTTTGTTTTATTCCTAGTACTCTACATACACATACTACGAATACACAAAATGTAGAACAGATTATAATAAAACACATTATTGTGACAACCCTGCAGCAATGACGAATACCTACACAAAAGCGGCATTTCGCGCGACTTCAAACGCGTTGGCCCACTGTATCTCTTTATTACGCTGTGGCTATACTACGTATTAAGAGGTGACACTCCGAATAAAAAAAATAATTTCGAAATTCAACATTATACCGTAGCTTTTTTACGTATTTATATCTTTTAAAGTGCAAAAGATTCAAACTTACAATGAAAAAATATAATAAAAAAAAAACTAAATACGTAGGTTATTGTTTTCAATTTTAAATGAAAAAATATACTTTGGGTAACTTTGAATCAAGGGTAACTTTGAAATAAGGGTAACTTTGAATCACGAGGGTAACTTTGACAGTTTGTTCACAAAATTCTTTTCTATTGTTTTATGTGGGAAACAATTGGCGCTTAAAATTTAATAACAATTCGTGTACGTAACATACTTCGTAAACGAAATCTAAAAAAAAAGCAGCTGTCAAGAGAAGATAATACCAAAAACTTTTGTTTTTAACCGCGCGCAACATAATGGGTAAAAATCAGTGCAAAACTTTGTTTAAAAATCTCGTTAACTTTGCTGCTATCAAGGTATATAAAAACATATTTAAATGTAATAACTTTATGGTTTTTTTGACTTGTCTATGACCCCACTGCATCAATATTTAATAAAAACATAAATTATTGTCACTCTGAAGCTGTAAATTAATTAAAAGTTAGTTTGTGTCAAAGTTACCCAAGTTAGGTGGTAACTTTGACACACGACAAAATTGCCAGTTTTTAATTTAATTAGTCATTTTTAAAGACGTTTTATAACTTTATAGCATGAAAACCAACCTGAGAGCACAGATTAACTAAACTCTTTTGACTAATAATTCTTAACATAGTAAAAGTTTGAGTTAAAAAATATGTCGATGATGATTCAAAGTTACCCTGATTGACTGTAATAAAAAAAAACTAAATACGTAGGTTATTGTTTTCAATTTTATTTTTAGGACCCAATTATTAGGTTAAAAAGGTAAATAAAACAATGAACAACAAAACAACTATAATTCGATCGTTTTTATTGCATTAGAAAAATACACAAGTAAGGCTACATTCCCACGAGCGTTTTTGTGTGATCGCGATTGATAAAACTACACTATAAATAGAACTCAGCGCTAATACGACACAGCTGAAAATCGTGTACACTTGACACTTCTATTTTCATCTCTATTGTAGATTAAGTGCAGAGTTCTATTTACATTGCAGTTTTTCCTGTCGCGTCACGACTCACGACTCGCGACCACAAAAAAACTCTCGTGGAGAGTTAAAGGCTAAAGGTTGGTAACCAAAATATTTAAGATTACCACATAATTATACGACATAGCCTGATTAACTTCAGCGGTTATCCTTTGGTGCAAAATAGGTAGGTACACTTTTGTGGGCCTAGCAGGCCATTTGACAGCAGCGTTAATTAATGATATACCATTATACGAATGAGAATCTTGAAATATTTTCATGCTGTCATAATTATTATTGCGTGCCCTTGAAATTGAAATCCAATACCTGCAAATTATAAAATTATATTACATTTTACTTATTCGCAATACTAACAAAGGTTAAACTAAATGTAAAATTAGATTAATAAGTATGCGGTAAAACTGTACCTACAATAGTATTAAAAATAAAGTAGGTACCTACATAATTATTATTATTAGGTATGGTACCTATTTAAAGTTTTTACTGTCTGGCAGAAGAAAACGTAATAATATGTCTGTATTTTTATAAATATAATATTATGCATAACAAAATATATTAGGTAAGCAATATGAATTTGTTTAAAATTTCATTTATTGAAACAAATAATAATAATATGTATGGACGCTTTACACCACGTCAATCTGGCGCCGTGCTAAGTATCCGAAGAACTTGTGTTACAGGTAAGTACCTGAAAACAGGAAGTATATTTAATATTTTTATACTATACAAATATTTAAGATTTCAGTTATATTATACACATATTACACATCCATGACCCAGGAACACAGAAAAACTTTTTGTTTCTTCGGCAGGATTCGAACCTACGACCCCCGGTTTGAGAACCAAAGCAAAAAAAAAACACCAAATATAATTTTATGTTTCTTTTTAATAAAACGAGAAGTTAAAATATGGTAAAATTTTATAGGAATACTCACCCATATTCTTTGAGTTAAAGCATGTTTATATAGTGGTTATATACATGAACTTATTTTATATAAATCACAATTTCATCATAATAAATATGATTTCGAGTCCACTTCACTAAAAATTACAGTTTTTTGCAAATAACAAAACATGAGTTACCAAATTTTGAAAAAGTTGAAAATAATTTTTCAAATTATTAGAATAGAATTTCGTAGTTTGAAATTTAAAATTAATCTGCTTTAACCAATCACAGGTTTGCACAGACGATAGTCAGGTATAATTTTGGATTTCGACCGCCCGCGCCAATACTTACGATAGGAAGTTGCGACGGGGAACGGCGGGAAACTCGAACGCGGGCGGTCTTGTTTTTCTCAAGCCTTTTAATTATTTTCATTTATATAGTTCAGTGCGGGTGTATAATATATATTTTTAATTATTTAGCTTTAGTTCTCTATTTAGTTTGTTTTTTCTTCAATTTTAGGTAAGTTTTTAATTTTATTCTTACAATGAATCGGCCTCCGGACCCAGGAGGCGGGAATTCTATAAGTCCAGTTCCGCAGCCTAGTAATTTTGTTACGGTGGATTACGATGAGTCTAGTATGGACACGGATCAATCCGTCAAAAAATCACTAAAGAGAGCTCGTCTTCATAAAATCTGTAAACATTGTAACAAAAAAGTTAGGAAAAACGCGGGAAACCAGAGGGTTGGTTGCCAATGCTGCTCAGGTTCTGAGAAATCTGATGAGAACAGTCAAGATACCTCGTCTTCGGTACCACACACGCAAAACGTAGAGCCTACAAAACACTCTATTGGCAGAAATTTCTACAATGAGAATGACGTGTCACCTTACTTGGTTCACGTCCAAAAAATTACTAAAATTGACAATGACGGAACCATGTTACACCCTATTACTTTTGGTGATTTTCTCATGAAAAACAATATTTATAATATTATCAACGGTAGCTTAAAAAAGATAGGACGCAATAGACTTTCAGTCTCATTTATTAATTACACAGATGCAAACTTATTTATAAATAATAGCTTACTTACTGATAACAACTATGAAGCATTTATACCTTCATTCAATGTTGTACGAATAGGAATTGTGCGGGGTGTACCTATTGAGTGGTCACCTGAAGAAATAATAAAAAATATTTCTACTCCTATCGGTTGTGGAAAAGTTGTAAAGGTCAGACGCTTAAATTATAAAACAATTGTGGATGGTTCTCCTGTCTGGAAACCGACACAATCAGTAGTTGTTTACTTTGATGGCAGGATTCTACCGAAAAGAATTTTTATTTGTTATAATTCCTTACCAGTCGACCTTTACATCTTTCCCACCATACAATGTTTCAAATGTTGTCGGTATGGACATACCAAAATACAGTGCAGGTCAAAACCTAGGTGTATCAAGTGTGGCCAGGAGCATTTAATTGAATCTTGTGTAGTTGATGAACATAACTATTACTGTTGTTTGTGTTCTGGCCATCATATGGCAAATGACAAAGTATGCCCGGAATTTAACAGACAGAAATCAATAAAATTACACATGGCTGAACATTGTGTCTCATATGCAGAGGCCAATAAAGAAATTCCACCATCATATAAGTCTTACTCAGAAACATTAGCAACTCCTAAAGTTCATTTGCCTACAAACATTGATAGTATACCTACTCCTAATAGATCATACAAAAAAACTGTAATATCTAGACCTCATGCACCTTATAAGCCAGGTAAAGGGTATGATAGACTTGCTCACAACAATATATTAAAAGAGTTTTCTTTCAATGAATTCGAAAAAATTACAACACCAGTAAATGAATATAATAATATTAATCCTAAGAATGAATTTTCTACAATTACAGAAGTTATATCATTATTAAAAACTTGTTCACAAAATAATAATAGTTTACCGTCCATCGTTGCCCCGTTAATACAATGCTTAGTTAATATTATTAAAAATGTCCAGTTCCCAGGTAATGATTCAGTGGAATGCTAGAAGTGTAATAAATAAAAAGAATGACATAATTTATTTGTTAAATAATTATAAACCTTTTTTATTTTCTTTTTCTGAAACTTGGCTTAGGCCAAGTAATACTTTTCGATTTAAAAATTATAATACCATCAGAGAAGATAGGCTAGATGGTTATGGAGGTGTAGCTTTTCTTCTTGATAAAAACTACCCTTTTAATTTAATTAATATTTCTGTACATAGTCCTGAACTTTCTATTATAGCAATAAGTGTAAATAATATTTGTTTTGTTTCTGTATATATTTCCCATATTTCTATCAACATTTTAAATGAATTAAGTAACATTTTAGTATCTCTTCCAAAACCTGTAATAATTACAGGTGATTTTAACTGTCATCATCAGTCATGGGGTAGTTCCTTATCCAATAATTATGGTAATAAACTTTTAAGTATTCTTGACCAAAATAATTTGTGTTTAATAAATTCTGGTGAACCCACAAGGCGCACTAGTCCTTCAGAGGGCAAAAGTGTGGTTGACCTAACTATTTGTTCTCCACAGTTTGTATCCCAACTATCATCTTCAGTTCTAACCTCCACTTTTGGAAGCGATCACTTCCCTGTAATAACTTCCTCCCCTCTTAATAATATTCATATTCCTAAACATAAAACCAGATTGTTTCCTAGATATAACCTTAATAATGTCACTGATGAATCTTGGGAACAATTTAGTGATAAAGTTGATGCAAAACTGTCACAGAAAATGTTTGGTAGTAATGGCTTCATCGATGCTCTTGTTTTCACGGATGTCTTGATTAATAGTGCTAATGAAGTTTTTCCAATCAAAAATGAATCATCATCCATTCCAAGCCCGCCATGGTGGGATAAAGAGTGTACTGAAGCTATAAAAAAGAGAAAGCAGGCTGAAAAAAATTATAGTAACAATATGTCTCTAGAAAACTATTGGTCTTTAAAAAACATTATAAATAGTACCAAATTACTTTTCAAACGGAAAAAATCCGAAAGTTGGCGAAAATTTTGCTCATCATTATCCCCTAACACTCCTCCATCTGATGTATGGAAAAATATAAAAAGATTTAAGTCAGCATATAATATCACCCATTCTGTATCACTTCCCAGTAGTATAGCTAATGATTTTCTAGACAAACTTGCTCCTCCAACAGTTAATTTTAATACCCTCCATATAAACGAAGATAGTACAAACGAAGATTATAAATCTTCGGAATTAAATTCTCCTTTCTCTAAAACAGAATTAAAAAATGTTTTGTCATATGTATCAGATTCTTCTCCTGGACCTGACGGTATTTATTATTCGTTCATTTCTCACTTAAATGATAATTCCCTAGCAATTTATCTAAAAATAATAAACTTTATTTTTGAGTCTGGCAATATACCATCAGAGTGGAAACGTCAAATTATCATTCCTATCCTAAAACCAAACAAGAATCCTTCCCTTCCATCTTCATATCGTCCAATAGCTCTTTCATCAGTCCTTTTAAAAATAATTGAGCACCTAGTTAAAAATCGCCTAGAGTGGTTCGTTGAAAGTAATTGTCTTCTTTCCTCGTCCCAATACGGGTTCCGGCGAAATAAAAGTACATACGACAATTTAAGCATTTTTACCACAGACATAAGATTAGCTTTTTCTATAAATAAATTTGTCCTTTCTGCCTTTCTTGATTTGTCGAATGCTTATGATAATGTTATTATAGCTCTACCAGAATCTGATGGCATTTAAAAAAAAATAAAAAATGTGATTTTCATATGGCAATGTCAAGTATGACCCGTCAAATCAAAGTACGTGATCTGTCAACCGCTGCTAAAATTTTGTGATTATCCTCTAAGGTGTCGCGCTTTAAAATTTTGTAACAGATTACGTGTCGCCGGGGGGCGGCGAGGGGTGCGGCGGGTTTCCCGCTTTTTATATTTTTAAGATTATATTGATAAATTGCTTCTAAGACCTGTGCATATGACATATATTTAAAAACTAGAATAAATTCTCTACATGACTACGAAACTGGAATTTTAAAAATACTGAATGAATACAAGTAATCTTGATGTGAACGCAATGTTTACACAAAAAACCCTTGCGTGTCAAATGGCTGTCCACGCCAAACGTCATCCGAGTTTGTTTTTCGATTTTTATTAATTAATAATTAGTAAAACCTTGGCATGTTATATATTTTTGGAAACTAGAATAAACATACTACACATTTTAATAAAAAAATATCAAGAAATATAACGTTTAACATGCAAAATATCAAACATAATTTCACATTTTTGGTTTCGGTTTTTGAAGCTAAATTATGGCGAAATACTACGACACACATACCTAAGTTTGTATTAAATTAGTTAAATATATGTTTAAATAACTATTTATACAAAAAAATTTGAAATATGTAAATAATTTTTATCATAAATATCAAATAATGCAGATGACAACTGATGCCATTTGTCATTAGATTTCTTAACTCATAGTTTGAAGTTTTTTCTTTTTTATTCGAACGTATTCAGGCAAAAACAAAAAGCTACAATGCCTTCTTTAATGCCTGTAGCAAAATAATAAAAAAAAATCAGAGACTTTATACCATATAGTCTTTAAATCATACGACGCGGGAAGATTGACCTTGAGCTTGCCGTGGTACGGCAAGTGACACTTGCGTCTATAGGTGTCACTTGCCGTGGCACGGCAAGTGACACTCAACAGGATATGTTCTTGGAATTTGTTGTTTTTGTGAAAATATCCAAAAAGGCAATTCGATCTCAAGCGAGAAATATTGTTTTCTATGTCTATAGTAAAATACAGAAAGAAGAAGGTGTAAATCGAACTCAATCTTATAATTTAAAGTTCGTGGTAGAGTTGACCGGTAAGTTAGAGTGAGTTGTTTTGATACTTTTAGTTTTTTTATATATTCTTAGGTAATTATTGTGACTTCTTTAAATGTGTTTCCAGTACTACTATAAGGTGAATCGTAGCTGATGGCACATCGAATGATGGTTTGTTTTCCATGCCTGGTAAAAGGAGGAGAGGAGGAAAAAAGAAAATCAACATAAGACAGTTTCGATTTATAGTTGATTAGGAATAAAGTAAACGAGTTCTATACAGTTCGGAAGGAAATTCCAACATTAAATAAACTGTTGCCAATTTAATTGTATGTTATTCGTAATAAATAAGTATATAAAGTAATTCACGATTGATTTATTTTTCATGAAATATCATTAGGTATATTACATAGTATAAAACAAAGTCCCTTTTTTGTCTGTCCCTATGTATGCTTAAATCTTTAAAACTACGCAACGGATTTTGATGCGAGTTTTTAAAATAATAGTCTTTAAGTATTTAATAGTCTTTAAGATATTATAAGATTATGGTAAAATTTATATTCAAGTACTTATTATGTAAGTATATTATCAAGTGGTCGCGCATGTCGTATCGAGGTGATAGGGTCCCATTTTTAACAATTTGCATTGGGCAAACCTAAAAACATGTTCATTATTGTATCAGTAGTATATTGCTGTAAGTAGGTAGAGAATTATTCGCCGAAGTAGTTTTTTCTCCAAGAACACTATTCCACGCGGGCGAAGCCGCGGGCAAAAGCTATTTTTCTATATCATACACCGAACATTCTTCATACAGTCTTATTATAATTCATGTTCAATAATACTAAAGACATAATTAAATATTAACCAGTATCAAGATCGTTTAATCCAATTTCCCCAGTATTGCACACTACAAATTTTTTTTTCCCTATTTGCCATGAGATTCTGGTACACCTATATAGCAATACTTAGACAAAAATTAATAAAACTAAAGATTCCCAGAAAAATTATTTATTTTATAATTAATATGCTGTCGGAAAGATCTATAATTTTTTATAATGATTTCCAAAAATATATAAGAATCCTATCCAAAGGCTTGCCACAGGGTTCAGTTTTGAGCCCTTTATTGTATGATTTGTATAGTTGTGATTTAGAATTGTCCATTAATGATGGTGTTGGTGTTTTGCAGTATGCGGATGACTTACTTTTATACAATATAGAAAATAATATTGATGTTGCATCAGCAAAATTAACAAATTCTTTGTTATATCTTAAGCGATGGCTAGACAACCATGTCCTGGATTTGTCTCCAGCTAAAAGCTCCATAGTTCTTTATAATCGAATGCGTAGGTCTCCACAAGTTCAAATATTTTTTGACGGTATGATTATTCCACAAAATAATCATCATAAATTTTTAGGCGTTATACTAGATGAAAAACTTTCAGGGATACCTCATTGTGATTTTATTGTAAATAGATGCGAAAAAAATGTAAATATTATTAGATGTCTAGCAGGTGTTTGGTGGGGTGCCCATCCTTTTTACTTAAAAATGATATATAATGCTTTGATACGTAGTATTATAGAATATGGCACATTCCTTCTAGAGCCCGGGCGTAAGTCGGGATTTAAAGCACTAGATAAAATTCAAAGTAAATGTCTTAGGATTATTTGCGGGGCCATGAAATCTAGCCCGATTAACGCTTTACAGGTGGAATGCTGTGACCCACCTCTGCATTTGCGTCGTCAGTATCTATCAGATAAATATCTCTTTCGATGCCTTCAACTTAATGATCATCCAATTACTGCAAAGCTTCAACAACTTGCTTATTTTGTTTCTAACAATTCGTATTGGTTACATAAACAAAATCCGTGTTTAATTGTAAGTTATTTTAAATTTAAGTCGCTTTCTGCTCCTATACATAACTCTTGTAAATTACCAATTTTTTCTTCCTCGTATGAGGCACTTACTACTAATCCAAACATTGTTAGCATTGGGATAGAAAAAAAATCTTTGAGTGGAAATGCTAAATTCAATAGAATTGTTGAAACAAGATTTAGTGACTATCATTATGTTTTCACAGATGCGTCAAAACATGAAAATAATGGCCTTGTCGGTGTAGGCATTTTTCACTCTCAGTATAATATAGTACAAAAAATCAAACTCCCTTCTGAATGTACTGTATTCTCTGGGGAGTGTTTAGGTATTTTAAAAGCTCTAGAGTATATAAAAATAGCCAAACTTAAAAAATCCATAGTCTTTACAGATTCTCTAAGTGCTATTCAAGCCCTTAACAAAAATCCGTTTAAAATTAAGCAACAACATCCTGTTATATTTGATATAAGGCAGTTACTAACAGAATGCATCAATAAAGATTATATAATAACATTTGCCTGGATCCCTAGCCACTGTGGAATTGTTGGAAATGTTAGAGCAGATTCTCTTGCCAAGGATGCATTAACATGTGGAGATTTAGTTCCTTATAAAATTTACTATTTAGATTTATTAACTTTGCCTAAAATGTTTTTAGACGCATCATGGAAATTGTCTTATGATCAAAGTTGTAGGCAAAAAGGGGTGCATTACTACAGACTTCAGCCTGAAATTTTGGCAAAACCATGGTTCTTTAAAATGGATTTCAATAGAAAATGTTGTAGCATTATATCACGATTAAGGCTCGGCCACACTTGTTCTCCAGACCATCTCGCTAGATTTAATATCATTGCCAGTCCCGCTTGTGTGTGTGGTGCTGAAATTGGGGATATCAACCATCTGTTTTTTACTTGTCCACTTTACAACCGCACCCATTTCCTTGATTCATTGATAGAGAATAAAATCCCTTTTCCTACATCAGTAATTTGTATATTGCACATTAGAAAATATGGTATTTATAAAATATTGACTGATTTTATTTTACTTAATAACATTGAGATATAATTTTTATTTATATACTTATGTATTTCATTCCCTTCCTTTGTAAATATATATTTTTTCTGATCCTGTCCTGAACTCCTTTTTCTAAATTCCTCGTTTTCGTTACGTAACCTATAATATTGTTACATAAGTTTTTCCCGTTCGTCATTGGCTATGTACAAAGTGCAAGCCATTAAAAAAAAAAAAAAAAAAAAAAAGGAAGTTGCGACACCCTAACTGCAGCTGTTTTCAAAGAAGTTGTATAGTGTATAGTATTTTACCCAATACCTTTATTTTATTTTATTCCGAAACCACACAAGCGTATTATAATTATCGTTATTATACATATTTAAAATCGATTGACTGCTTACTGACCGTTTAACCTGCGCCTTACAACATTTCTGCATTCTGCATGTCTTTACTCAATTGACATTTATCAATAAAAAAAGTAAAATTTGACACGCCTTGCCATAGATTATACAGATATATACTAGTAGTATATAGATTATACAGATATATACTAGTATAGATGCGCAACTCTAAAATTGAAACTGAGTCTTGCAAAAGTTTCGGAATGTCGTTTTTAGATGGCGTTGTACCGTTTTAGTTACTATTAAACCTGCTAGATGGAAGTAGTACCGCCTGATAATTTTTATTGAACTGAATAATGGACAGAAATTAAGTTTAATCGAAAGTCGTAGACACAACAACGACCAAGTTTCTTTTTAATAGTGGAATAATATGGTTACTGCATAGTAAAATGTTCGCGAGCCCTTATACATACGCCTTGTGTTAGCGCTAGCGCGATGTAGAAGTCGCTTAGTGGCATCTGTTGTGACTATCCGAAAACTTTCAAACTGTTAGTACCGGATCGTCATTTTTAGATGTCTCTGTTCTCTGTTAATTTGTGCATGTATGAGAGTTTCACCCCCCTGCGCCTTGCCTTCAGCGTTGCCATTTGGCAACTTTGGTTGCCATTTTGGCAACATTTGACCCTTCGTGGCAACCAAATGGCAACCAGGCTCAAATGGCAACTTTTTGGCAACTTTTCGACTTATCGCGTGATCATCAGTAAAAAATATCGAATAACTTTCGCAGAACTGAACACATCAAAATGAACAAAATCAAAATCTTGAACACATTTTTATTCCCAAATGAAAATAATATCATAATTAGTAGATAAACAAATTGTACCCGTATTTCTACAACAAAAGGTATCTAGCTGCTAGTGATAAAAGTAATTTTATGAAAACTTAAAAAAAAATGGAAGAAAGTGTGTGAATGGACCTAGTATAACAACAGGACCGAATACTGTGAGCAAAAAAACGAGCCGAGTGAGAGGTTGGAAGAGAGGCCGTGTATCCCCTTCTAGTAGGGTGACAATAATATTTTCTGCTGTGTGTGTGAAACACTGAATGACATGCAGCTGAAGCTTTTAAAAGTCGACGAAATTGAATAGTATAAAATCATGAAGGTTTGAAGTGACGGCGTCATTAATATATAACAGATTTTTATGTAATTCTCTGCCTTACCTATTGCCTATTGAGCCATTCTTGTCGCATTTCTTCATTGTTGAGAAATCTATAAAAACTGTATAATATTATCATTAAAGGCCTTACTCGACTACACACGTTTTTTCTCAGTACTTACTACGATTCTAGGCGAGTTGCTATTGACTAGTTTATAACAAAACGTAGTACAGTTATAACTCTTAATAACGTCAGTTGCTTTAATGTTCACACTTTTATACTAGAATAACTAGACTAACATTACAATTAACTTACTAATGTTACTAATAAACGAAATATTACTACCAGCATAACTTTCACTTCGACAAGAATATACACAACATTTTTTCTAAATTTTAACTGATAAATCATCAAATAAATAATAAAATCATAGTTACGGAGATACGTGAAGTAAGAAATAAAAACTATTTTCAATTTTAATATTATACGGTGTTCAGCATAAAATATGTGTAATGGCGTATCTATTGTCTTGCGAATGATACCATCTAATAAAAAAAGAAGGAAAAGGATTTAATGTAAACTGCATTTTTATTTAGTATTATATGACTATTTCTAACTTTTTTAATTAGAATATGATATAGTTATAAACATTTGTTAAAATAATAATAAAGTACACTCGTTTTATCTAAGAATTTTCAAGTTATTTTTTATAAATACCAACATTTTTCTGGTTGGCAACATGCAAGAACGAGACACACAGCCTCCCTTCTGGCTATCTCGCTCGGCTCGAATTTGCCTCTATGATACGTGCATTGTGAAATACACTCTATTACCAAGCTAATACAGTTCTTTTTAGCAATTACAAAATTTGGAGTCTTCTATCCATAGGTACTATATCCATGAGTGTGTGTCTGTGAGCAGTGTGTAGTACAAGGCAAGGGATGTTACCTCGTGGTTTTCTAATACTATTGTTTTTAAATCTATTTAAAAATCTTAATTTTTTCATGTTTTTAATATTGGATTTTAAATGCATGGGCACTTACACATTTTTTAACTTCGCGCTAAGAAAATCTAAGATTTTCAATAATCGGGAAGTAATTGATTTTACCCCGTTTTGTAAAAATCTAATTCTTATCAGATCTCGACGTTCTGAGTTCACAGGATGCTTCCTCCTCGCGTCCTCGTCAACCTACCCTCGCGAGGGTGTCACTATGTCTGTATGTATGTATGTGTGTGTGTATGTAAACGTCTTATAACTTTTGAAAATTTTGACCGATTTTATTGCGGCTGACGCCATTCGAAAGGGCTTGGCCAAACTTGATTTTGAATACTATTTGGACCGATTCGGACAGATAGATTTCAAGAAATCTCGAAAAAAACTGTGATTTTTTTTATGTTTTTTTTTCGAATAAATTTTAAACAGCTTTATCGACCAACTCCAAAAAACTAATCAGCTCTAAACCTTGAAAAACCACGTCGATCGCCGCTAATCCGGTCAAAATCGGTTGACTCGGAATTACACAGAAATTTTTCATCTAAAAAATTTTTGTTGTCGATTTTTTTCAAAAGGACATGAAAATCTGCATCGATTGCCGCCAATCGCGTGAAAATCGGTTGATTCATTCCAAGGTTATGACGTGAGTTTGAAATTTAAAAAAATAGTGTTTTATCTTATAGAATTTTTTGACAGATTTTTTCTAATGGCAACCTTTGGTTTGAGATGGCAACATTTGGCCTAAAAATGGCAACCTGGGCTGAGTAGGCTCTGGCAACACTGCTTGCCTTGGTCATTGATTGTTTTTAATCAAAATATTACTTGAATAGTTGAATTTGCAATATAGTTAATATTTAGTGACTGAACTAGTGTAAATTGTTTAGAATCAGAACTTAAGAATCAGAATCTACAATAGTTTCTCTAAACTAACACCAGATTATCATATAAATCGAGGTAAAAGTTCTTTGTATTAACTGTCAATATAATTTTTTTACTATTTCTTTGTAAATTGTGAATGTTATTATTTATTATGAATAAGTTTTATGTGAAAAGCTTTTTAATTAGTTTACATTTAATCCTCTATGTTCTATGTTCTTCGAAAGTATAAAAACCTAGGGATAGACATTATAAAGTGGATAAACTTTCTTTACAAACAACGAAGTAATTGTTTGTATGATTCATAGCTTGCATCTCTGTTTCGTGTAGAAAATGAAATATTTTTGATTATAGCCGTAATTTATTTAATTTATTAGATACCAGTTGATCGAACAGACAATGTTCTGTCTATGAGCTGGAGTAAATAAATTTAAGTGTAATATAATATTTTATGTATTCCAGCTCATAGTTAAGTTAGGACTATAGGTGTAGGGTGGAAGTGATCAATGAAAGTCCTACAACCTACATCTATTCCTACCATAGGCAAAGGCTGGTTCTCCTTCATAGGGAAGCCGTAGCCTGTATAATAGGTAGGGATTTGGATGAAGGTCTTCAAAAGGTAAGCGGTAAGGGAAGCCGATAGGAATAGAGTTACAGGAACCCGGCGCCACTGCAACCTACCCTATCTACTACTTATCTACATATAATATAATAAAAATTAAATAATAATAATAATAATAAGCCTTTTATTCTGAATTTTTTAAAATTTTTCGTAATCTCTAGTGCATTAATCACAATAGATCCCTAATTTCGGTGTGCCTTGCGGCATAGGCCTCCTCCAACGTCTTCCACTGTTTCCTATCTGTTGCAATTCTTAGGCCAAAGGGGACTTAGAGTCAACTTCAAATCATCTTCTCACTTTGCGATCTCGGCTTCTTGACCCGTCTCTTGGATACCAGACTGTTGCTTGCTCCATTTTTCATGCTTACAACGGAGCATATGCCCTGTCCATCTCTATTTTAATTGGTCAATATGTGTAAGGATGTCTGTGAGTGTAGTTTTGTGTCTGATATCCACATTCCTGACTCTATCCTTTAACTTTAGCCTCAGTATGCTCCTTTCCATAGCTTGTTGACATTTTGCAAGCTTTTCCCTTTGATTTTTTGTCAAAGCCACATAAAAAACTAAATCTCTACAAAACCTTTTTTAGAAATGGCTACAATGACTGATACCTATGGAACCACTGGGACTCTGTCCCTAAAGTGGGACCCTAAAAACCTGGAGATTCGGACCATGTCGGTGGAGCGAACCTTGGAGCCGTTAGTGTTGCAAGTTACGACTCTTGTTAACAGCAAGGACAAGGCTGCTAAAAAGAAAAGACGTAAGTTTTTTTAGAGCATTGTTAGTAGTTGAACATGTTCTCAAACAAATGAATATTCAAGTTAAATATATATTTTATGTTGTATACATACTCCCTTACTAATAAAATTATTTTCACAATGGATAAGCTATTGAATGTAGCTGTAATTTTCTGATATGTTGGAAAAGCCACTTGAAATTTGTTTTTTTTTATTATAAAGCAGGTAGGTACATGTTTAAAATAAATATTTTTGTTTAAAGCTGGTAAATCCAAACGAGCAAGTGCTCTGGTCGCTACAGTGGAGCGCGCTACGGAAATCTTTATTGAGCGTGGCCAGACCATTGCCTATGAGAATCCGGAGATAACCCAGGAGATGCTTGCCGCTGTGGAGGAAGTGAGGAAAGCTGGTCAGTAATAATTTTATACTGTATGTTGATTTTGCTAATCAAATCTTGCATGCAGTCTCTATAATATGTAAATAAAAGTGAAATGGTGCTCTCATAGACGTCAAACCTACATTAAACGCGTTTTGATGGAGTGGACCAAACTGAAAAATCAGTTTATGATATCAATTTATAATTAATTATTATTATTGAAAGTAAATTGAAAGTATAAGATAAATACGATAGTAGGGGACTGGACAGTGGAAATCAGTAACATGTTAAATATAATATTTATTGTACTAAAGCATCAAATATCGTTTCCGTTGTCTGGCACCTTTAATACAATTCTTTGAATAATTAGCACGAGGTCAGATTGACGTGGTGGGAAGCGTCAGTAGATATTTTTATTATCATATAAAGGTTATAATGTGTAAATAAGCATACAGATTAAAATGTAATCTGAAAATATGTACCCATTCAGGTACAGCCATGAGCGTGGCGGCGCGCGAGTTCTCGGACGAGCCGTGCGCGTCGTCCGTGCGCTCGGGCATGGTGCGCGCCGCCCGCGCGCTGCTGTCCGCCGTCACGAGGCTGCTCATCCTGGCCGACATGGTGGACGTGCACCTGCTGCTGAGCGACCTGCGCACCGTGAGTTGGCCTGTTGTCATATGGGGGGCAAACGTGCTGGCAGATCGCTTGATGGAAACTAATTACCACCGCCAGCGAATATACGTCACAACTATAAGTAATGTTCAGGGGGTCTTAAAAGGCCGCTTTAGGTTTTTCATATATTTTGACAGTTAAAAATGTTAATGTAATGTTAGAAATGCGTAAAATGGCGCACATAATATGAATTGCATATGATTCATGGCAACTTACAAACCATTTTGGAGGTTGATTACTAAAATGGTTGACTTTATAAAAGAGTCACGTATGAAACCTTCCCTTTATTTTAAAAGACCTATTCAGGGATACCCAACACGATGGGGTAAAATGAAAGAATTTGTCTTCTCCACTACACATGTATGGGAGCCACCCCTAAAATTTAAAATTATAATTATTTTAAGATGCCGAAACCGAGATCCTATTCACAGTACACAACTGTAGCAAATTCTTCAATTTATCTTCATAATTACAGAGGCTAGAAGCGTGGACAGACAGACAGACAGACGGACCGACAGAGCGGAACTATAAAGGCGGCGACCGACACTTAATATTGGCTCAATGTGAGCATTTTACAAGTCGAACATTCGGCATGTCAGTACAATGAGCCGAGCAGCTCGATACGAGAGCCGAGTGCCCGAGCGCGCTACTTTTGGTTTTTTGGCGAATTCCTTTAAATGTTACATAAGTATGTCGCTGCCTTTACTGGATGGGTAGGATGGAGAACAAGCGAGCAAATATTCGTCGCGAATATTCAGGTGTTGTGAGCATTTGCTCACAACAAACAAATATTCATGCAAACATTCACATCGAGCGAATATTAAATGTCAGTCGCCACGTTAAGGGTTCCTTGAGTACGACGGAACCCTAAAAATTATTTTTTCAGGTGGAAAAGGACTTGGACAAACTGAAGGCGGCGTCCTCTCAGTCGGAGCTGGTGGAGTCCGCGCGCCAGTTCGGCCGGTCGGCGCAGGAGCTGGCGGCTCAGGCGGCCAAGAGGCAGAAGGAGCTGAAGGAGCCGCGCATGAAGGACGAGCTGGCTGCGGCCCGGGCCGTGCTGAAGAAACATTCCACCATGCTGCTCACTGCCTCCAAGGTTAGATCATATTAAATTTTCTTTTTTTAAACTAGATGTCACCCACGACTTCGTACGCGCAAAAGTTAATTTCGCAGAAACCGTATATTTTCCGCGATAAAAAATAGCCTACGTCCTTCCCCGTAGTCTATTCTACATCTATGCCAAATTTCATCAAAATCAGTTCAGTGGTTTTGGAGCCTATTTAGTGCAAACAAACAAATAAACAAACTTTTCCTCTTTTATATTAGTATACACCAAAACATTTATATTTATAATAACATTTTTCTAAACTACTAAGATCTAATATCTTACGCCGCTCCACGCCGTGAGGCCATGGTATTTCCCCAGTGGAGCAGGCCCATTCGTTCATACAAGTGCCAAATGTCAGATTTGACAACTCTGCACGATTTTCAGCTCTATTGTATTAGCGCTCTAGTGATTATATAGTACCGTGAATACTTTTTAC
This sequence comes from Glaucopsyche alexis, assembly GCA_905404095.1. Lineage (NCBI taxonomy): Eukaryota > Metazoa > Arthropoda > Insecta > Lepidoptera > Lycaenidae > Glaucopsyche > Glaucopsyche alexis. The sequence goes on from FR990061.1 coordinate 8,297,529, forward strand.
TGAGCTCCGTGGCCTAGTGGCTAGACCGTTTGGTTCGCACTCGAAAGAGTGCAGGTTCAAATCCCAGGTTGTGGCGTGTAGGCATGAGACTTTTTCAGATCTCAAGTACATTATACGGATGCTCTAACGGTGAAGGAATACATCGTGAGGAAACCCGCACATAGTTGGCCCCAGACGTATTGACCAGTTCATTCCTCTGGACTAGGCTGACTATGTTGTGAGAATGCCGTATGTGCTTGGGCAACCATACGACATTTAAAAACCGACTGTCCCAGGCACTAGTATTTCAAGAGTGGTTACTTCGCTCGGAGAATACTGTATAAATCATCCATTAACGGATGTAAAGGCCTAAGTTTTTTTGTATCAGCGCACAGTTATATTTACTGTGCTGTTTTTTCTGTCGCGACCAAAAAAACCGGCCAAGTGCGAGTGGGACTCGCGCACCGAGGGTTCCATACAAACCTGTCGTGATTTTATTACAGCTTAAAGGTATTATAGACCTGAGTATTTGATATGAATTTCAATTTGATACCTCTACGCGTTCATGAGGAAAGGGGTAGTAAGTTTAAAATTATTAAAAATATTTTTATTAAATTATGTAACAAAAAATTTACGGTTTTCGTAATTTTTCATTTATCTGTGCTATAAGACGTTGCTTCGTGCCAAATTTCAAGATTCTGAGTTTACGGGAAGTACCCTCTAGGTTTTGAGTTTACGAGGGTCGAAAATTTGCGGCATAAACTGCTGTATCTTTTGATTGCGTTGGCTTAGAAGTTTGATTTTTTCACAGCTCCAAGGGACCGTAGACCTGAGTATTTGTTATAAATTCCAGCTTGATACCTCCACACGTTACTGAGAAAAAGGGTCTTGACAGACATGGGCCCCTTACCCTGGGCTCCCCCCAGGATAAGGGGCCATGTCTGTCAAGACAAGGGGCCCAGAAAAATCTAGACCTCAAGCGCTCACATTAGGGAGCGTTATCGCCCACTTTGGGAAAGACTACTCTGACCACTAGACCGCGGAGGCTGTTAACAACATGGAACGTTACAGGTGTACGTGCGTCACCCGGAGCTGGCGGCGGCCAAGGCGAACCGCGACTTCGTGCTGCGCGCGGTGTGCTCCGCCGTCGACACCATATCGGCCGTCGCGCAGGGCCGCCCGCTGCCGGCGCAGCCTGGTATGTACAATAGTAGTTCGTTTCAGCCTGGGGATGTCCACTGCAGGACATAGGCCTCCCCCATATATTTCCAGTGCGACCGGTCGCTCGCGGCCTGTATCCACCGACTCCCTGCGACTTTTCTCAGGTCATCTGTCCACCTGGTGGAAGGCCGTCCACCGCTTCGACGTCCAGTTCGTGGTCTCCACTCGAGAACCTTTCGGCCCTAGCGGGCATCGGTTCTACGGGCTATATGTCCAGCCCATTGCCACTTTAACTTGCTAATGCGCTGGGCTATGTAGGTAACTTTACTTCTGCTACGGATTTCCTCATTTCTGATACTATCATGTAGAGAGAGTCCGAACATAGCCCTCTCCATAGCTCTTTGAACGACACGAAGCTTTTGAATAAGTCCCGTTGTAAATGATCATAATAATAGTACCTAATAATAATCTTGATTCAACTCAAATTACATAGAACCTTAAACATATGCAATAGTTTTATAGCGCACATGTGGTTGGATCGCAACCGGCAGCTTAGCTAGTTTACAGTGCAACCTGTGATAAAGCCACCGGTCCCTTTCTAATATAATACACTAAATGTTGCCCGCGACTTCGTGCGCGCATAGGTAAATTTCGCAGATTTTTCCTTCCCCGTGGTCTACTCTACATCTGTGCCAAATTTCATCAAAATCGGTCCAGTAGTTTCGGAGGCTTTTTAATGCAAATAAATATAATTCAAGAACGGCTGAACCAATTTGGCTAAAAATTGATGGGGAGGTATCTTAAAACCAGGAGAAGACTTTTATCCCGTTTTGGGACTTAAAACTCGAGAACGGTTGGATCGATTTGGCTCATAATGGTCTTGAAATTTCGGAAGTTCAGGGGGGGTTTAAACAGTGAGAAATATTAGAAAACGTTATAGGAGTAGGTGTAGGACTAGGACGTAGGTTGCATTGTGTAGTTATTTATTCATTCCAGTTCATATTTAAGACAGAACAACGTGTGTCGGGACAGCTAGTTTCAGTTAAAATAAACCTGCGTTATAACTCTGCAAGAGTAATAACGAACGCGACTGAGGATGCGGAGGTAAAAATTGTGCATAGATTGGCATGAGAAATGGTTTTCGTTTAGTTTATACTTACTAAGGGAAGCTTTGTGTGTTTCATTAGTTTTATTTATTATTTTCTCTGCAGGCAACAATCGAGTCCCGATCGAAGGTCCAGGGGAATTGGCTCAAGCTCTCGACGATTTTGATGTAAGTAGTCCTCATTTTTTTTTAATCAATCCAATTGTATGTTTGACCCCGGAAACATAAAAGTGGACCAAAAAATGTTTTCGAAATCTTTCAAAGCTAAGATACGAACAGTATAAGATGGATTTCATGACTATTATAATGATAATATTTATCATATCTATGTTAAATACGATAATAAACACTTAATATGAAAAACGTTATAATAAACATTATGAGGACCTCTGTGGCTCAGTGGTTGACCGCGTTGGAGCTTAAGCCTTAGATTGCGGATTCTAATTCCGCGTGAAGTGACGTGTATCTAATAATATAGTAAAAATCTTACATAATATATGATTATATATATACTAATAAAAACATTGTATTGCTTAACTACTGGATAACATTTTTTTTAGTAAGGGGGTAAAAGTATTAGGTATTCTTCCCATTATCTGGACCCGTAACACAAGTTCTTTGGTTATCATGGGGCCAAATTGACGTGGTATGAAGCATGTCTATAGTATTTTTATTGTTATCATTCTTTATTCTAAAATCTAATCAACGCAATTTGTAGGAGCGAATGGTGATGGAGCCTCTCGCGTACTCCGAACTTCGCACGCGGCCCTCGCTTGAGGAGCGGCTGGAGTCGATCATATCCGGGGCTGCATTGATGGCTGACAGCTCCTGCACGAGGTAATATATTACTAGCTAATGCCTGCGTCTCCGCCCGCGTAAGTACAGTAGCCCACGGGAACCTTATATGTCCCGCGATAAAAAGTGGCCTATGTCCTTTCCCGTGGTCTACTTTATATCTATGGTAAATTTCATGATAATCGGTTTAGTAGTTTTTACGTGAAATAAAGTATCCCACGGGAACCGTACATTTCCCCGCGATGAAAAGTAGCCTATGTCCTTTCTCAGGCTCTAGACTATCTGTGTACCAAATTTCATTTACATCGATTCAGTAGTCTTGGCGCGAAAGACGGACAAACAAACAGACACACACAATTTCCCATTTATAATATTAGTATGAATGTAACTGAAACTGTAGAAGACCCAATCTTTGTTCGGCCTCTACAGGAGCGATTGCTATGGTTACACCATGGCCGATTAGAAAACCGGCGTGAAACAGCGAGTGCGTTGTGCGCCGCAACACAGTCCGCATATATTCTGGATACTTAATGTACTAGCAGGGAGTAGCGCCAAGGAATTTGTAAGTAAACAACTGGTGTTTACTTACAAATTCCTTGAGTAGCGTACAGTTCTATTTTCAGTTCTCTGAATTTTCACCGGCGTTCCGGATTCCGGAGCATTTAGTCCCAGCCTTATTATTTTATGTAAAAAGAAATTTACATCAAATCGTCAATTAACATCATATTGAAGTTTTGCTGGGAATGTAAATCAGCAATGCTGTGTAATTCGTGTTAATTTTCTAAATTAGTGTTATTTCGTATTTTAATAAGTAATATTGGTAGAATATTAACCATTAGTTATTCGTTGACGTGCACTAGTGTAGAAAAGTGATACAACTACAGAATGCGTGCTAAATTGAGTTTCCCGCCAAAACTCCCTAGAAAATTTCGGTAAAGCGTCTACCACTTTACTGAATCAACTGACTTGACTGATTGACTACCCTGACTATTTATTTAGACTTTGACAAGACTTTGGACTTGACGATTTAGAAATACAGTGACGACAATTTGAAGGAATATTCTATTTCCCGCCTTTTATACTTGACACTGGCAAATGGTTATAAGCCGACGCCATATATAAAAAAAAATCATATTGCTTATTGTTTCAGGGACGAGCGTCGCGAACGTATAGTAGCCGAATGTAACGCGGTTCGCCAAGCGCTGCAGGACTTGCTCCACGAGTACATGAGCAATGTAAGCGAAATACATTTATTGCTTTCTATCTATTTTATATGTCATGGGATACTCTTCCCAACTTACCTGTCCGGTAGTTGTGGTATAGTATACGGGTTTGCGACCCCGGCTTCCCTAGCTATTACTGTCCTATCCCTTGCCCTCCTGGGCGGTAATATCCTACATTCCCTATTTTCCACTCTAACTTACCAATCTTCCTTTCCACACCACCTATCCTTCCCTTTCCCTATTCCTACCCTCTCCACCAATCCGTGGAAACGCAAAGGATAATCAAAAATAATTTAATTATCCAAAATGGCGGCGATGTGGTTCGCCACCTATCACGTCTCGTTTCTCGCGGAGGCGAAAAGCGGACCATGGAGAGACGCTTGGCTACTTTGAATGTAAGAGGAGGAATGGATGGTAAGAATGAAAGTGGACGAAGCGAAAGAAGTATGTAAGGATCGTAGTAAGTGGAAAGAAGTGGTCTCTGCCTACCCCTACGGGAAAGAGGCAGTTCTGCCTACCCCTACGGGAAAAAGGCGTGATTATATGTATGTATGTATGTACTGGGCCGATTTGGCTTATTTTAATCTTGAAATAGTTGTGGAAAATCAGAACCTCAATTCTCGTATTGAAAGTAGACTTTCATTGTACAGTCGCGTGCACTAATATAGACACATTGACAAATTTCCAAAAATATGTAAACATTCTAAATTTCAATAGTATGTATCTCATCTTGTGTTCAATATTATGTATACTACAATATGAGTCAAAAATAGGGAAACATTTTTTGTCATAATAACGTAAACAAGAGTGTATCAATGAATAGTACTCACTCCCATAGTCAAATTTATAGATACGTAAATTTAATACCGCTTGTAAGCGGTGCTGAAGGCTATTGGTATGTGTAAGTAGGTAGTTACATATATATTATTATAGTATTTTTGTTTAAAGAAGCGTCAGCTAGTTAAAATATATTTCAAAATTCAACTTCCAAGGGGGTAAAATAGGAGATAAAAGTTTGTATTAAACTTTTTATTCCTTAGACATATTTTCATGAATTGAGTACGGAAAAATTAATGAGTTAAACGCATAGATATATAATAAAAAAGAGGGTTAAACGTATTTCAGAGTTTTCAAAAATTCAGCCCCTAGGAGGGTAAAATAATAGATGAAAGTTTTAAATTATTATAAAGATATCGCTTAAAACCCAGTGAACAAAATGAGCTCAGATCTTATGTATATTTTTTATTAAAACTCATAAATTATCATCCTCATAATCCTATATTTTCTCAGACTCTAAACTCTACATAACAATAATTTTCTATGTAAAACGTCAACTTAAAATCTGTAACAATTTAAAATCTATAGAAAAATAAATATAAAAAGGTTTTATAAAATCTTGTTTTAAACATTCTCCCCGCCAAAGGACCTAGTTCTATAACTAGTCCTTTCAATCTAAACTCATAACTCTATATTCTTAAATAACATTAAATAAACAAATTTAAAATGGTAAATGTTAAAACTCGACTCCTCGTTTATATACGATTAAAAAGAATTAAAAATAACTTAACTAAACTCAAAATATTATCATAATTTTCCTTGTTTTTTCTCCTTTTGTCTCTCTCTCTCTCGACTCTCCATTAAATCTTTCTCCCAATAATTTTTCCTAAGCTTGTTCGCCATTGCTTCATAATCGTTCTTATATTTGCTTAATACTTTCTCATGATCTATAATCTATAATCTCCTGATCTCATGATCTATAATCTCCACTCTCAAACTGCCTCTAAAACTGACCCATATTTGTCTGAAAACAAAAATTAATACCTAAGTTATAACAATGTTGAAAAATCTTAAATAAAAACGATAATAATCTATCTAACAAAAAAAATGTTATAATCAACACAGTCTACAACAAACCCAATTAGACTGATTGGGTTTGTTGCAAACAATACTGCAATATTAAGTAACATTAATTAATAATAAATATTAAGGAATAATACTCACTGTGGGGTACCATTTCGTTTGCTATATTATTAGTAACAGAGGACCCCTGCTCTTTTAAAACTATAATTTTATGTTTTTCGTAGGAAGATATTCTATAAGGAATGTTCTCCATTCTAATTTCTATCCATAATTTTCAAATTTCAAACGAACACCACATGCAATCATCGAAATATTAGTGCGATTGATGAACTCCGCTGCGATTGTCATTCTAGTTTATAACATTATGAAAGTTGAGGGTAGATAATAAAAACCGAACCAAAACAACGCATTGTCTTTTTTAATCTGAGAAGTCAATTGTAATTATCATTTATGTAGTAGGTGTAGATTTCATTTTTAGGGTTCCGTAATACTCAAGGAACCCTTATCCTTAAAAAAAGAATGTATACATTGTTTTGCAACCTACAATGATTAACTTTTTTTTGACAATTATTATAAACATATTGTCAGAAAAGTAAAAAGTGCTAAACTTTTATGAGTGTATACATATTAATGACACAATTGTTGTTTACATTGTAATGAAATTGTGTTTAACATTTTCGGATACACAAAATTAATGTTTACATTATATTGAAAAAACAATGTTTACATGTTATTGACATTGTCACGTATACATCATTTTAGCTTTGGGGGTGTTTATTATTCATTGACAAACTGTTGTTTACTTTATTATGAAAAAATTGTGTTCATAATTTTGAAACAGTTTGTAGGTTACATCATTATGAATACAACATGGTGTCCATGTTGTATTGAAGTATGATACGTTGACATATTATTGCAAATTTGTCAATGTGTCTATATTAGTGCACGCGACTGTACTCAAAGTACAGTCGCGTGCACTAATATAGACACATTGACAAACATGACATTATATTATAAGTGAAGCGACATGCTATCGTAAACTTATTTTATGAAGTTTCGACCAATCAGAGCGCGTTTCACGTTGGTTTGACGTTTACGAGAATACCGTTTGGCAGTTTTATCGAATCGAGACATGATTGTAATTGTATTAATGCAGGTTTTATTTAGCAGAATTTACCCTTTGGAGAGGTTTAAACGGTGAGAAATATTAGGAAAAAATGCGGGAAAATTTCAAAAAATGATATTTACATTTTTCTTATACTAAGACTCTGTCCAGAAAGTGCGTAAGCCTGCGTAAACCTACGCACGTAGAGATTCTTATCACAACAAAATGTCTGCCGGTCTATCTGTGATGCCAACTTGGGACTTTTTCCCTAAATTTAGGGAGAAAAGGTATCTGAAGGGGTTATTAGGGGGGTTTTATGCTTGTTTTATTTAAATATGCAATTGATTTGCTTGACGATAAGTTATATAATATACTATTATTATTTAATAACAGCTGACCTATCACTTATTGGTATAAAAAATGTATTGTATAAAAAACCAAAATTCTTATTGCAAGCGTCTACCTGTTGCCAACTTGCCATTAAAGAATCACGCCAAAACGTCAAAAAATTCACGTTTGTTGTGTCTAAGGAGGGTTCCGTTACTATCAACGCGTAATAGGTTTTTCGAATTACTCCAAAAGTCACAGTCCGGTTTGGTTCAAAATAATTTTCCCTTAGTTTTAAGCATTATATATCAGCATGGAAACTTACAAGTTTAACCTATAATTTAGAAAACTACTCTACAACTACTCGAAAATTTTGAAAAAATGTCATGTATGAAATCTTGACTCTATTTTAAAGCGCTATTCAACGTTATGCAATACAACGGGGTACAATGAAAAAATATATTTTTCATCCCCACTTCTCATGTATGGAGAGCCACCCTCAAAATATAAAATTATTATTATTTTACGATGCTAAATCCGAGATAATATAATATACAAAAAACTATACCAAATTTCATCCATTTATATTCATAATTACAGAAGCTAGAGGCGTGGACAGACAGACAGACGGAGGGACAGAGCAAAACTATAAGAGTTCCTTTTTATTATGAAATCGACTATTTTTAGTAAAGGTTATCTAAAAATTTTAACTGTCTAGCTATCAAGGATTATGATCTCATGAGACATAGCCTGGTGACAGACATACAGTTTTTACCCTCTAGATACCTACGAAATAACTTATAGTCTGTAAGTGTTAAAAAAGCAGTGAATCATGCATACAAATGTCAAAATTGACGCATTAGCTGTGATTACATTAATTTACCTATTAAAGTAAGCCATTTTGACATATAATATAATAATTATAATAATATAATATATATGGACGCTTCACACCACGTCAATCTGATCCCGTGGTAAGTTCTCGAAGAACTTGTGTTACGGGTACCAGACAACGGAAATATATTTAATACTTTTATACTATACACATATTTAAGATTTTTATTATATTATACACATATATACACATATTTAATACACATCCATGACCCAGGAACACAGAAAAACTTTTTTGTTTCTTCGGCGGGATTTGAACCCGCGACCTCCGGCTTGAGCACCAACATGCTCAACCAACTGAGCCACAGAGGTCGTCAATAGTATGTAGATACGCATGATTCACTGCCTTCATAACGTGAAAAGGCTAAAGTATAGACTTTATATGAAACGAATAGGACGCGACCGCGTCATTCAATGTGCTGCGTACAGTGCAACTAATTTGTTAATGCCTTCGGCAATCATCGTTTTTTTTTTCTACGGAAATTACGGATGTTCGGATGTTCTACGGAAACGAAAGCATGTGTGGGACTTCCGAAAGATATTAACAAAGTAGTTTTACTGTATAAAGGTATATTTATAGATATGTTTTTCTAAAAAGGTAATACTTACATATTTGGTATGTAACTTTTTTGATTTTTAACGGTACCTATATATTTTATCGTATTATGTAACTTTATGAAGTTTCGATGAGGCATAAGTACTTTAATAATTATATTTGAGAGTATTCGCAAGCTAGGTAAAATCCACGGGAACCGTACTATTTGTTTTGGGGAGAAATATTTTTTGAAACTTGGCAACTCGATCTTACTACGCTTTCATTGCACTCCAAAATACAGGGGATGACACTTTTGACTATTTCAAATCGATATCAATTGTGTGTTGAAGGTTTTAATATAAAGTGTCTTCAGAAATAATTGGTTTTGACAAAACATTGACAGCACAAAATTTCGGAACACTCTGTAAAGCAAAATGCCAACAGTGTCAACCGATCTGAATGCTGGGTAACGAATGAACTGAATACTTCTGTCTCACTCTGAATCATACAATCGGAGCGTGAAAAACATTTTTCTTTCACTTTGTGTCTCGCGCGTACTCGAGGTAGCTGCGTATTACTGCGTAATTGCTGTACCTATTTGAGTCAGGAGCGGAGCACCTATACGTGTAGTATGGGCATACCCACAATCCCAACAGCCTTGTGAGTGCATACTTTCAAGGTCTATTAATTTATAATCAAAATAGGTTCAGTGGGTAGTAGTATTGGTATTGTTAACCTTTTGAGTCTTACCTGGTGCTTTTTACCTGCTGGTCATACTTATATTATTGTTAAAATACATATTTATAGTAGTGGATTTAGTGTTAAGCGGACCTTTAGTCAGGTAGATTGAAGAAAGCGCAAAATTTATCACCTCTCCATAAATTTTCAGCCCTTTTTTTATTTACTAACCAACAGATTTAAGAAAAAATAATACTTTGATTGAACCGATAGGAATTACTCCTGCCGATGTTATATAATCTATAATTTGTGTATGTTTCTATACTATATATGCATATATTTTTATTTAATTAATTTATAATCTTAGTTGATGTTAATTTGTATAAGGTTATATTGAAAGCTTATTTTTTTACCAAACATAAAATATTTTTTTTTGCTAAATTAGCGAAAAATTTTCTCGCTCACTCCACGCGTTAGCTTTTAATTAACATAATATTGTAAAGAAAATAATACAATTCTTTTTTTTAATTCTAATAACCATGTTATGAAGGAAATAATAAAATCAAAATTTTCGGGCCACATCTTCTTTTGAGAGCTGGATCCGTGCCTGAATCAACCAAAGCGGTTTAATAGGTCAATTTTGTACGATACGCGCATAGCTAAAATAATACGCACGTAGCTCCTGGACGCAATGTATGGGGCCCTAGTACCTCGACTACGTGCGTAGACCTCACGTGCGTAAGAATACGCAGTTTCTGGACATAGTCTAACTGTTCTCTGCGTTCAATATGTCAGTTCGTTCGACGTTCAGTATCAGAAAATCGGCCGGCCACAGTAGGTTGTGACGTGTAGATGAAGGTTATAAGTATACATAGGTTGTATAGGTTTAGTTATTTATTTATTCCAGTTCATAGTTAACAAACAGAGCAACGTTTGTTGGGGCAGCTTATAACTGTTTATGCGGTTGGAATTTTCTAAATGCACTTTTTCGTAACGTCCAGAAACTGTATTTACTTTTTATGAATTTTCCTACAACATTGCAAAAAAATAATTTACTAGAAGCATCAATAATTTACAAGTTATCATAAAGACACTATGTATTGTAAAGTTACCGTGGCCAGCCTCAGTGGTCTAGTCACTAGTGGCTATGGACTCGGAGGTCGTGGGCTCGATTCCCGCATTGGAACAACAAAAAAATCTTGTTTCCAAGTTTGATTAGGACGAACGCCTGTTTGCCACCGGCTGGCCCGAGGAGGGCGCTCCCAGAGGGCTTAACATCTCTAGTTATATATAGTTACAGCAGAGGACGCGCGTGGAGGTGGGACCGCAGAAGAAGAGGAGTGCCGGTATTACGGTGCGCCGTTCTCCCTATCTTCTGCGGCCGTGGAGGGATCGCAGGGGGAGAGGCGTGATGGTATTACGGTACGCCACTCTCCCTACCCCCTGCGAGCTGGCGGGGCCGTTCCGTCGAAACGGCGTTGGTGGGGCCGCAGAGGAAGAGGCATGTCGGTATTGCGGTGCGCCGCTTGCCCTATCCTCTGCGACCGAGGTGTGGTCGGTGGCAGAACCACAGACCTGATCTGCCACCGGGTACCAGTTTATCTGGTACCCATGGCCTCCTAGTAGCAGACTCAGGGGGAGTCTGCTACAGTACTGGTGGAGGCCGAGGAGGAAGGCGCACCTAATACCATCTGGTGCGCCCATCGTGGAGGGCCTTCGGGCTTTCGGGATGGAGCCGCTTGTAGGCGGCTACCGCCGGCGGGGTCGCGGATGTGTGTATCGTTCCCGTGGCCCCGTCAGAGGGCGGCGAGGAGGAAGATGGGGGGGGTTTTTAGTGGGTATACCAGAGTCCCACATCACCACTTGGGTGCCCCCTGCGCCTGGGTGGTATGCGTAAAGCATTTTCCTCCCGGAAAAAAAAAAAAAAAAAAGGCTGATCACCTGATTGTCTGACAAGAAAGATGATCCATGCGTCGGATGGGCATGTAAAGTCGGACCCTCGCCTGATCTCTCGCCCGTCGTGTCGGTTATCCGTCCCGCTGGGTTATGAGAATAAAGGAACAGCGAGTGCTCTTGTGTACTGCGTACACACTCGGGCATTATGAAATTACTCCTACCTAACCGGCTTGGTTTCAATGAAACCAGCCACTGCCAGCTAATCGACGTGGGAAGCCATTATATATTATTCGTCGTTAAAATGAGCTCTTTTCACTACAGGCTGGTCGCGCCGAGCAATCTGAGGGTCTGGAGCGCGCTCTGGAGCAAATGTGCCGCAAAACGCGCGACCTGCGCCGCCAGCTGCGTAAAGCTGTTGTTGATCACGTCTCCGACAGGTAATCGTCGTATGCGTGAAACGAAAACATGCACACACAGCATATTATTGGCAATACTCTTCAAATTCTTCAAATTATTTCAAATTATTTATTAAACTCACATAATAACATACAATAGAATAAATACGCAATATACATCACATCAATCTAATCCCATGCTGAGTTAATACTTGTTTTATGGCAATCAGACAACGGATACACATTGAACAATTCTATACTATTGTATATTATTACACACTCACAGACTCACACTACACAAACACACTAAAATAGTTTATCACGTAGGTATTGTCTTTTTCGGCCACGTGATGCGCGCTTCGTTGGGGAGTCTCCCCCGGAACCTTCGGTAAACTACACCCGACGGCCAGAACGCCTTCACCTCGAGGGTAGACGAAAGTACTCATATTGACAATAATATTCCTTGTGTGCCATATTGCCGTTTTTTGTATGTGTTGACTAATTTATTCTGTTAATAATATTTCACGTGTGCGGCTAGCCATTCAGGACAGTTTTACGAGCGAACGGAGGAATGTGATATTTGACACAGTTAAAGTTTATGTGGAGGAAGTTAGTTTTATTGGGATTAGCCTAAAGTCATGTTTTTTTAATCTGAAGTAACGAGCGGCGCGCGCTTACGTTCATGATGATGACCAATATGTACCCTCAGTTTCCTGGAGACGAACGTGCCCCTGCTGGTGCTGATGGAGGCGGCGCGCAACGGCAACGAGAAGGAGGTAGAGGAGTACGCGATCGTCTTCACCGAGCACGCCAACAAGCTGGTCGAGGTGGGTGGTGATGATGATGACGATAAATTGGAATATCCTACTCATATCTTAGGCCGTTAACACGTGCCGTATTTCAAACGCGCAGACGACGTGTAAATCACTCGTTTACACTCATCTAAATATATAAAAGGCAAACCTGTCTGACTCATCTATCAACACACAGCCGAAACTACTGAACGGATTTTGCTGCAATTCGGCATAGAGATAGTTATAGTGACGTAGGCATTCGCTGAGAAAGGATTTTTGAAAATTCGCCCTCTAAGAAGGTGAAAAAGGGGTTCAAATTTTGTATGGAAATCGAACTCCACGCGGACGAAGTCGCGGGCAAAAGCTAGCTTAAAATAAGATTCGAATGAAATTCTTGCATGTAGAATTTCAATAAGCATCTACGGCGGCGAAAGCGCGAGTTTAAAATACTCTGTGTGCCTACGGCCTTATGTTTATGCGAGTATTACTCATTGCAAATAAAACTACTTGAACGGATTTTATGGCGTGTTATTTTCATATTAGTTTATCCCGACGTTTCAGCTCCATAGAAACTTTGGTCATGATAGGACCGAGGTGATAGACAGTGTATCCCTTGTGTTAAAATTATTGAAACTCTGATCCGCGCAAAAGGCGCTTGTGTTTCTTGAACTCCGTAAAAGTATTTTTTGTATGTATATAAAATGTTTTTTTTTTTTAAGTTTACGCGTTTTTTATTCAGGTGGCGAACTTAGTGTGCTCAATGTCAAATAATGAGGATGGAGTCAAAATGGTCCGCCATGCTGCCTCACAGATAGAGGCGCTTTGCCCACAGGTAAATAAAAATAAAACCAAGTATTTTTCATATATTGATTGATATATGAAATGATGACTTGTAAATTAATAAAGCATTTGTCTAGTTTTCACGTTTTCAGATTGTCTCTTGTAATGATTACTTGAAATTAGTTCGACGGGCCGTGTGTAGATGGCGTTATGTGCTAGTTACATCGCGCTGCACTGTTTGTAATACTCACGAAGTATAGATACCAGGAGTCCGAACGTAATGTTAAAATAATGGTCTCAATTTAGGGGACAGATTTTTGCCGGTAGAGCGCGCCATTTTTCAAGAAGTACCAAGCGCGATTCAGGACTGTGCGCTGATTGGTCCGCTACAATAGCATCGGTACGTCCAAAATTCTAGCGCAGCTAGTGGCATAAAAGAGAACTAAGATCTAGGTTTATTATTGAGTACATGAATGGTGAATACTATGGAAAATCCTATACCGTTCGGACTCCTGGTATCTATACTTCGTGGTAATATTGATGATTAAAACAAGTGACGTATTACGGCGAATTCGCTTTCAACAAGGTCTTAGGGGTCGTCCATTAATCACGTGATGCCTAAAGGGCGAGGGGGGGTCCGAAAAAAAATCACTAAGTATCACAAGGAGAGGAGGGGATATAAGAAGAAATCACGTGTTTTAAATTTTTTAAATCTAGTCTATGCATGTTGTTAAAACAAATTACTCGTATAGTTTTTAATTGCTTATATTATCCGATTAAATTGTTTTTTAAATTAAAGTTTTTCTTTAAACGTGACCTGCTTATTTTGTACAAAAAATACACGTGAACTTAGGTGGGGGAGGGGGGGGGGGGGGGGGGTAGTATAAAATCTCAACGCGTATCACCAGGGGGAGGGGAGGGGTCTAATAAGTTGTTAAAAACATCACGTGATTAATGGACGGCCCTTATTTATTGGGTATTACGTCACAGGTGATAAACGCTGCCCGCGTGCTGGCGGCGCGCGTTCGGTCGCGCGTGGCGCAGGAGAACGCGGGCGCGTTCGCGCGCGCCTGGGAGGCCGCCGTGCGCCTGCTCACCGACGCCGTGGACGACATAACCACTATCGACGACTTCCTCGCCGTCAGTGGTGAGTATAGTGTGCTGTGAGCGGTTTGCGTCATATGATCATATCCTTATAGAACTTGGACTTGGACCACGAAAACAAAATGTTCCCGTTTATGCTCATCATTGTGGATACAGCGGCAATCGCCACATAGTTAACGACAGCCTATTAATCGCAATATTTCAATAAGTATACGGCCTCCAGGCAGGGCAGCGCCGACCCCCGGCAGCGCCTGTGTGCGAAGCCCAAGAAGCGCCCCTTATTTTTACGAATGTTCATGTTTTAATGTACTTTTTAACCGACTTCCAAAAAACCTACTTACTTATCGATACTCCACTGCAAAGAATACCTTGTTGCGTAAGTGTAACATGGTGTAACTATGATTTCGGTGGCGCGGGTGGCGCCCCCATTGTCTTGGTGCCTGTGTGCGTCGCACACATCGCACATAGGGGCGGCACGGCCCTGCCTCCAGGTGCCATAGTCATCGCTTGACATGAATACACTCCTGCCGACGCTGCCGCACCGCGCGCAAAATTCGGGGCAGAGGCTTAAATACAAACCTATATTTAATGAAATATCGCGTTTCATTAGCTTTTAGTCAGTAGTTGGTAATTTCAAATATTACAAGTTCTAAAATACTCGATATTGGAAACCGTGATCACCTAAAACACACTATATCGGAAACCGTGATCACCTAAAACACCCGATATCGGAAACCGTGATCACCTAAAACACCCGATATCGGAAACCGTCATCACCTAAAACACGATATCGGAAACCGTGGTCACCTAAACACTCGATATCGGAAACCGTGATCACCTAAACACACGATATCGGAAACCGTGATCACCTAAAACACTCGATATCGGAAACCGTGAGCACCTAAAATAATCGATATCGGAAATCGTGATCACTATCAAATTCCATGATGCTCGTTTAACATTTCAACTGTATGTACGTATGTGTTTGTCACAGAGAACCATATCCTGGAGGACGTGAACAAGTGCGTGGTGGCGCTGCAGGAGGGCGACCCCGACTCGCTCGAGCGCACCGCCGGCGCCATCCGCGGCCGCGCCTCACGGTAAATATTATCTCGTAGAATAGAATAATAATTAACCCTCTTACTAATAAACGCTGTATAGGTTCGAATAGTTATACAGTGTTTTGTCTTCTTCAATCGAATTAAAAATGTCACTTGTGTGACGGGAACAAAACACTGTATAACTATTCAAAGCTTATACAACGTTTATTAGTAAGGGGGATAATATACAGGATTATTTTTTCACCAGTACAATAAATCAACATACATAATAGTTGTCAAAAATAAAAAATACTAGCGATTTTTGTTACTGCTCCTTTGGAACAAAAAAACAAAATTATCAATCCCCGAACTTATCCGCTAAACTAATACAAAATGTGGATGCATTACGCATCTATCGATGCTTTGTTGCCAACTCGTGCGCCGCCCGACCGATAGCTTACCCCACCCCGCCGCCCCCTACCGCATACCGCACCCGTTGACGCCTTGTAGTTAGTGCGCCCATGCGGTATTAGATTGGTTATAGGATAAAATAATTGAAATGAAAAAAAAAATATTTTATTATCGTTATACCAATAAAGTGGTAAAATTTATTGTACCGATGAAAAAGTATTCCTGTATAATATCTATGGATGGGTCACACCACGTCAATCTGGCCCGGTGCTAAGTATCCGAAGAACTTGTGTTATAGGTACCAGACAACGGAAAGTATATTTAATACTTTTATACTATATATATATTTAAGATTTTTATTATATTATACACATATTTAATTCACATCCATGACCCAGGAACACAGAAAAACTTTTTTTTCCTTCGGCAGGATTCGAACCTGCGACTCCAGGCTTGAGCACCAAAGCGCTAAACCACTGAGCCACAGAGGTCGTCGAATCTCTCCCATAGACATCTATTGACTAGACCACGCAAGTGTATGTACTTCGCGTGTAACTTTTCGTGTAGAGAGGAGTGAAATTCACTTCCTTCAGCGCCATTTCCTCTCGAATATTCTCGGTGCCAAACGTCAAACGAAAACTAAAAAACTCGACAAGGCGGTGCGCGGCTACGGCCTTTGTATCGTTTACTCGGGAATGGGGAGTTATCTATACTAATAATAAAGAGTAATAGTTTGTTTGTTTGTTTGTTTGCATTGAATAGACTCCGAAACTACTGGACCGATTTTGATGAAATTTGGCACAGATGTAGAGTAGATCCTTCCCCGTGATCTACATAGGCTACTTTTTATCGCGGAGAAATGCACGGTTTCTGCGAAATTAACTTTTGCGCGTACGAAGTCGCGGGTAACATCTAGTCACCACCAAATCGTTTTTGTGACGTCACAGTAGGTAGATAAATAATGGCACGCTTGGTTTCTATACAGACGATGAGACTTACATGGTCTAGTCAATAGATGTCTGTGATCTCTCCATCTTAAATATATTACTGGCGTAAGGAGAGGGCCCTTTTCCGCCAATGCGCCTGCCCCACTGGGACTGGAGTTGTTATTAAGACGAACCTTGAAGATTATAGCAACGTTGACAAGACAAATTAATATCAGTTACGACTAGCATAATATTTGTTGTATGAAGAAGTTTTATGCACAATATTCTTAGAGGCCCTATCCTTTGTTTATAAATCGTTATGCCATTTTATTCCCGATATCTCTCTTTTTTTAGTCGAGACAAGAGTTGTTTCGGATGTCATTCTACTATGATTACAAATTAATAATATTAAGACATTTATTCAAAGAAAGTTTGGACATTTATACACTACACAACTACATTACATTAAGATTAAGTAAAAATTAATTACAGAGTTGCTATGGGATATGTAGGTGGTGTAATCCTCAAAAAGGTGTCCACTCAGTATGGAGTGTAGAAGAAGGCAGAACAGCTAAAAGGGTCCGACAAAAGTAGTCAAATAACAGTTCTAAAACTGGCCATAATGGCGCTAGAGTCAGAAGAGGGCATGATATGAAGTTAGCAATAAGAGATGGAGTGAAGTTATTTGAAAGTTAGTAATTGGTTAGTTACTCTAATAATTTGTGGCGCTCTTTTTTAAATCATTCCACATGCTACTATAGCGCCACCTTAATTTTCTCCCTTTCAACGGACACTTTAATACACTGAGATGGTCCTCCTTTCTTCTTCACTCCATACCACTCAGGTAAATGACTGAGAAATACCACAGTCCCTGATATTCTGTGGATCCGTACCTGTAATCAGGCGTGGGAGAGACCAGTCAGTTGTCTATAGTCTATACTAATATAATAAAGAAGAAAAGTTTGCTTGTTTGCTTGCATCGAATAGGCTCCGAAATTACGGGACCGATTTTGATGAAATTTGGCACAGATATAGAATAGACCACGGGGAAGCACATAGGCTACTTTTTATCGCGGCAAAATGTATGGTTACACCTGGATTTCCTTTTGTCGCGCACGAAATCGCGCGCAACATCTAGTATTTTATAAATGCAAATTTTCGGCGTCCATTTTTAAGGACTTGATTTTAAACAATATATCTCTACGCAGGGTGTGCTCAGTGGTGACTCAGGAGATGGACAACTACGAGCCCTGCATCTACACCAAGAGAGTTCTTGAGGCTGTCACCGTGCTGAGAGATCAAGGTAAGTGGATAGTATAAAACTTAAACGATATATTATTAAATATTCTTAGATGAAGTTCTTCTATGGTTGAATATTTAAAACCTACTCCCCTTAGTAATAAAAATATTTACGATGGATAAATTTTTTACAATGTTTTGTCCTTGTCTGATACGTTAAAAAGTCGTTACAAAGACAAGGACAAACTGTATAGCTTATCCATTGTGTAAATATTTTTATTAGTAAGGAGGCTAGTTTATATTTTGTTTTCCTATTTCGATTATTTGCTTAAATAGTAAAATACATAAAGGGAAACTTAGCTGGAAAAAGCAAGTGGTGAAATTAAACAAAAGTATTTTGTAAAACTTATATTACATAAAAATAGGTTGCCTGTTTTTCCACCCTGTAAGTGGTAAAACGGCAATTCTTTGATACAATCACAATTTTATGTAAAATACCTTATAAAGCTTCACGGAGGATCGCGTCATAGAAATATTTACATAGCCTCTTGAATTATAAACCTCGTAGGCTTAGATATATTCTATGTTTTAAATGTAACGGGTAACTGGCGGCCATTTTGAAATGTTCTGTCAACTTATCCAAAATGGCGGCGCAGTTGGATGTTCATTCTGGCTTTTGCAATAGGCGGTTATTAAATAAGTGCTATTTTGGATTTACTAATGTTTAACTTATTGTTGGTTTTCTGGGATTGGGTTGGCTCTGATGTACTCGAGGGCGCGGAGGATTGCCGGTGGGATTGGCGGTGGGGTGGGGAGGGCGTTGCCCTGGACCTGGTATCCGTCCTCGTTGGCGATGTACTGGAACTGGATGACTTGGCCGTCTGGCGCGGTCCACCTGGCCTCACCCTGCGCTTCTAGGGCTGGGTTTTCCTATGAAGTAAAAAATAATTTTAAACAGTTTATAATAACCAAAGTACTATATAATGATAATGTATTTTGGACACTGATATCTGAACCTCGGGTAGTAAAAAGCTGTGTGCTTATTATTCAGTCTTTTGTACTTACATACATACATACATACAAAGTGGTAGGCATCATGTAGGACAATTCTATAAGCGTTATATTATAACCTACATGGAAATAAAAATTTTGAGTTTTTTGAGTTTGAATCACGCTCTTTCCCGTAGGGGTAGGCAGAGACCACTTCTTTCCACTTGCTACGATCCTTACATACTTGTTTCGCTTCATCCACTTTCATTCTTACCATCCATTCCTCCTCTTAAATTTAACGTAGCGAAGCGGCTCTCCATGGGCCACTTTTCGCCTCCGCGAGAAACGAGACATGGTGGCGAACCACATCGCCGCCATTTTGGATCATTACATTATTTTTATGATTATCCATTGCGTTCGATGACGTCACAAAATGGCGTTGTGCGATAATATGCTTTCTAGTTTAGAAACTAACTACATTGAAAATAACTTACGGCCTGAATGTTCCTCAACGCTCCCTGCTCCCTGGCAGCTATTCCATTTTCCGTCTCATACGACCACTGGTACTGGCCGTCTGGACCGGCGTTGAAGTCCTGCTTGACGATCTTGGCGTTGGCCTCGGGGGATTTGTTGAGGATGTGCGATACGTCCGCGGAGACGTACGCCACTACGAGGGAGATGAGGAAAAGTTTCTGGAATAATGTTGAGTGTTAGAAGTGGTCCAGTACAAGCTAAGTGATATTTTATAGACAAACGGGGGGTTTCATATCAAAAAGTATAATAGACATGAAATAAAATATTTATATAAATACTAGCTGTCCCGGCAAACTTCGTACTGCCTTAGAAGTTTAATTTGTTGACGCACTGACAGCAGCGCCACCTACCGGGTCCAATTGTAAATTTAAACAATTCTCATTTGAGAACATATACAAAAAGTTTCATCAAAATCAGTCCAGCCGTTTAGGAGGAGTTTAGTGACATACACACGCACAAAACCGTTTGGTACCGTCTTGGCTTCATTTTACATGAAAATATTTTTTGTGGGATAGAGCAGCGGTCCACAACCATGGGGTCGCGACCCCATGAGGGGTCGCGAAAGATATTTATGGGGTCGCCAAAAAAGTCAACAAGGTCCTGTACTTATCGAATTTTATTAAGGTTTATGCATAAAATATAACCTCTCTTTACATACACAATTACACAATGTCCTTTAAACGGAGAGAATCGAAAATAATTACGACTGTACGACCTGACCAGTCCCGCCCGTCACAAGTTCACAACTTCAACGCTCCCGCGCCCGCGCCCCCACCCAGATCTCTCTTTCTTCGTTCAGTCAGTCAGTTCTATCCGCACGTGCGTACTCTTCGCATCGCAAATACATACTAAAATAAATGCATATTTTCTAGTTTGCTCTAATATTACTTTCCAAAATAAATAAACTCTTCAATATAAATAATTTACGAAATAAAAGCAGCTAACTTCGTTACCTGAACCAACCTTTGCACTTGTTAACTTAGTATTTTTTTATGGGGTCGCATATAACTCTTTTTTAATTTTGGGGTCGCAATATCAAAAAGGTTGCGGACCGCTGGGATAGAGTATAGTTTTAGAGGGTATTACATTTAGTGTTAAGTTCAAATTTTTCCCTCTAATAATTATCAAGTCAGTCAACTCTTAAGTGTAAGCGTTTGCCCAAGACAGACTTTGTAATGCGTTTCTAACTTGACATTTATTCAATTATGTATCTATTGCGTAAAGAAATAGCTAACCTAAGTAATCTTTTTCTCTGTGAAGATGATGTGAGCAATAAGTAATAACTAGTATACAAATGTCAAAATAGTTTACCGCCTTAGGGTTCGTTTAACCTTTTTATGAGTAACATTTATATTTTACTGTAAAGATTATTTTGTTCTTGGTTAGCCAAACATTTTGTTCGTTTGGCAATCAAATGAGTAATAACTAATACGTGTGCACCAGTTATATTTGCTCACTTGCTTTTTGCCCGTGCCTCCGTACGCGTTAATTCAGTATCCCACGGGAACACTGTACTTTTTCGGGATAAAGTAGCCTTAGATATATTAATCCAGAGCTTAAACTACGACTATCCCAAATACTTCAACCCATCATATTACAGTTAAATGATCATCTCGTTATTTAGATTTTTGATTATTCCCTGTGTTTAATTTAAATTCACACGATTAATTAATCTCAAGGAGCTTAAGAAATCTAGATGGGAGATCCCACGACCTTATACAACTTGTGCTAATGATTTTGTTTAACTATAAAATAACTCGTTCTTAAATGACAGAGGTCAACTATTGTCGAGTGACCTTCGCGTTACAATCCGCTATACAAATAGGCTGTATCGAAGTTATGATTTATATTATTGTTTTTCCGAATTTTCCGTATAATGTATTATGAAGAGGAACATTAAATATTCGAATAACTATTAAATCATGTAAGCTATGATGATTAAGTTGCTATTTAAATAAAAAACCGGCCAAGTGCGAGTCGGACTCGCGCACTGAGGGTTCCGTACAAACCTGTAACGATTTTGTTACAGCTTAAAGGTATTATAGACCTCAGGTCTATAATACCTTTAAGCTGTAACTAAATAAATTTGATAATATGAATTTCAATTTAATACCTCTAAGCGTTCATGAGGAAAAGGGTAGTAAGTAAATTATTATAAATAATATTGTTATTATATGATGTAACTAAAAATATACGGTTTTCGTAATTTTTCCTTTATCTGTGCTATAAGACGATGCTTCGTGCCAAATTTCAAGATTCTGAGTTCACTAGAAGTACCCTATAGGTTTTGATTCTCTTGTGAGTGTCGAAAAGTTGCGGCATAGACGGCTGTATATATTGATTGCGTTGGCTTAGAGGTTTGGTTTTCTCACAGCTCCGAGGGACAGTAGAGACCTGAGTATTTGATATAAATTCCAGCTTGATACCTCCACGCGTTCCTGAGAAAAATGGTATTGACAGACAGCCGTCTGTCAAGACCATTTTTGACAACAAAGTGATCCTATAAGGGTTCCGTTTTCTCCGTTCGAGGTACGGAACCCTAAAATATTTTATTATTCTTAGGATCTTACTGGTTACTATTTTATTATTCTTAGGATCTTACTGGTTACTACTAAGCGTCAGATAGATAATTTAGATGTTTGTCTCTGACGCTCAGTATAAAGTGAGCTCCGACAAAACTTGCGAATTTTGAAATAGACCCTTAAAAAGGTAAAATAAATTAGCATGTTTTATGTTTAACTTGAATATTTATTAGGTACTAGCTGATGCCCGCGGCTCCGTCCACGTAAGTACAGTATCCCACGAGAACCGTACATTTCCCCGTGATTAAAAGTAGCCTATGTCCTTTCTCAGGCTCTAGACTATCTGTGTACCAAAATTCATTTAAATCGGTTCAGTAGTTTTGGCGTGAAAGACGGACAAACATACACACTTTCCCATTTATAATATTAGTATAGATAACACTCTTCCCTATAACTTTACAATTTATTTGTATTGGTATCGTTGTTATTTAGTAAAGATTTTATTAAAGAAAACAAAACTTCATTCCAATTAATTATTATTTAAAATATAGTAAAAGGCGCCTAATTTAAGGAATGTAATGTCATTATTTTTTTAAAGCCGCAATAACAAAAAAAAAAACAAATGCAGCACCGAATCATCTCAAGAGGTCAACCAGGTTATTAAATGATCGAACCAAAACAAGGATTGACCTCAACGAGTTGACCTCCTATAGCTTTATGGCTTTTTAATTCGACTCGATGCGATTGAGAAACATAATGTTATGTTTATTAATTATTATAATATATGGATTATGGACCCATGAATTACAAATTATTGTATTGTGTTAAGTGCTGTTGACAAATTCATTCACATTTCCATTTATTTAAATCCTTTATCAATCGACTATCAAGCTTAATTCAAAAGCTGATGTATCAACGTACAGGGCAAACCCTTTAATGGCTAGTAATTTTAAATTTTGCACACGTATTTCTCATATGACGTAGGCATCCACTAAGGAAGAATTTTTCAAAATTCAACCCCAAGGGGGTAAAATAGGTGATAAAATTTTGTACGAAACTTTTTATTCCTTGGTCATATTTGCATGATATTTCGTAAGAATTGAGTACGGAAAAAGTAGTGGGTTATCTGCGTATTCCAGCGGTTTCTAAAATTCAGTCCCTAGGCGGGTAAAAGTTTAAAACCTAATTTCATGCGGGCGAAGCCGCGGGCAATTAATGTTAGTATTCAATACAATAATGGAAAACCATATCTATATAGACAAAGATTAGTGTTAACTTTTGTCCTAACTAATAATTTTATGAAGCAAAATTGGACAGTGGTTTGATAATGAAATTTCAAGATGTGATGACATTACTATTTTAATATTATGTTTACAGTTTCGGGCAGGTTTCGGTAAAAGTATATCGCAATCCTACGGCCTACCCACTCTAAAGCTGGACAAGTACACCTAATGAAATAGATACGCTAATTCAACATTTCGGCTTACAAAGTGTAATTACGCGTCGTTTCCTAACAGGCGCCTTGAAAGTGACGGCATGTCAAGAGGTCAGGTGCGTTGACATTCAGGGGTCAGACGTGGGTGCGCTATTTTGTTTTTTTTTTTCTAAGCAGTATGGAATTTTGTAGGCAAGGGATGTATTATTATATTGTATAATATGTATGGACGCTTCACACCACGTCAATCTGGTCTCGTGGTTTAAGTTCTCAAGAACTTGTGTTACGGGTACCAGACAACGGAAATGTATTAAATTTCATTATATTATACACATATTTAATACACATCCTTGACCCAGGAACACAGAAAAACTTTTCGTTCCTTCGGCGGGATTCGAACCCGCGACCCCCGGCTTGAGCACCAACGTCCAACACGCTCAACCACTGAGCCACAGGTAGTCAAATATTGGGATGGGGAACTTGTTAATAGACTAGAGATTAAATCTGCCGCGTCGTATGTTGGAGATTTTTTTAAAGGTTAGCAAATAGGCAAGAAATATCACTGAAAGTAGGAAATAATTACAATAATTAGTGGATTCGCCATTCAGTAGTCAAATCGTCGTGGTTATGCGATTTCTTTTTTTAAACAGTGGCAAATAGGCAAGGGATGTTATTGGAATTAAGAACTTCATAGGATACTAAATTATCCCCCTAGTAAAGTGGACATTCAAGGGATCATAAACGTATAAATATGCTTCTCCAAGCTTAAATTACTATATACTTATATAGAGTGCTTATTCAATAATTAAAAATCATTTTCAGTAATCGGTAACATCTTCTGTAAAAAGTTTTTTTTTAATCTATAAAAAAAACATTATTATGTCAGAAGTCAGGACGAGTCGAGGTTGTGCAGGAGGGAGGGAATAATTTCCACAAACAACTGACAAAGAACAACAGATTAAAATAATATTGTCATATCAATATACTTGACAACAACAATTGTACGTTTTTAGTTAATCGATTTATTATTGTTTTCCGGATATTATCTAGTACTCGTATCATCCAGACAATTTATGACTAATTTTGTAATTATTTTAGTCTATACATAAACTCAATAATCAACATGACAAAATGTAATAAGATAGACAGATAAGACACACACACAGATAATAGAAAAATGTTACATGAAAAAAAAATACAATAATAAATTAGGTAATACATGATAATTTGTTTAAAATTATTATCATATAAGTATTGTAATGTTGTGTTGGATTATTTTAGGCTAGTTTTAGAACGAGAATGGTCAAAACAAGGTACGGAAGGTGAATCCGAAACTACATTTTAATTATAATTTACTAGATGTTGCCCGCGACGTCGTGCGCGCAAAAGCAAATCTCGAGGTAACCGTACATTTTGCCGCAATAAAAAGTAGCCTATGTCCTTTCCCGTGGTCTACCCTATGTCTGTACCAAATTTCATCAAGATCGGTCCATTAGTTTCAGAGCCTATTCGATGCAAACAAATAAACAAACAAACAAACCTTTCCACTTTATTATATTAGTATAGATAAGGAATAGCGAAACCGTTGTAAGCAGTTGCGAGCCTATTTTTATCAAAATTTGAAAGTTGAAAAATTCAAAATAATAGATACATTTTAAACACCCCATGTAGCTATTAGAAATATTACGTTGATAAAAGTGGTGCTAGTATGTTATAATAATACTATCACCTATATAATACTAGTATGTTCTTAATTTGGCTTATTGTAATTATTTAGAGAGGAGAGCTCCGTGGCCTAGTGGGTAGACCGTTTGGTTCGCACTCGAGAGAGTGCAGGTTCAAATCCCAGGTTGTGGCGTGTACCAATGAGACTTTTTCAGATCTCAAGTACATCATACGGACGCTCTAACGGTGAAGGAAAATATCGTGAGGAAACCCGCACATAGTTGGCTCCAGACGTATTGACCAGTCATTCCTCTGGACTAGGCTGACTATGTTGTGAGAATGCCGTATGTGCTTGGGCAACCATACGACATTTAAAAACCAACTGTCCCAGGCACTACAGTATTTCAAGAGTGGTTACTTCGCTCGGAGAATACTGTATAAATCATCCATTAACGGATTTAAAGGCCTAAGTTTTTTAATTGTTTAGAGTCAAAATCATTATTTTGACTCTATAAAACTATGCCTCGGCTCTATATCAAATACTTCTAAAGATATCTGCCACAATTGAAACTTTTGAAGGCACGTTTATTTTTTATTTTAATATTTTTTACTCACCATGTTTACGTGTTTTATTGCACTCACAGTTAAAACTAAGATGAGCTTAACGGAGGCTCTCTTATATATATGTTACAAGGTGGGAGGCGGCGTCATACCAAAATATAGCATTTGAATTGTTAAGCGAAACACCGTTAGTACATAAATTATTTTGTCATTTCACTATCTATAGAGAATGTCTGTCTGTTACCTAATGAGATATAGAAAATCCCTGTTAAGGTTACAAGGGTTTTTAAGGGCATCCAAAGGGCATTTATAGTAATATAGATAAATAATTATTATTTGCTCTAATAACGGTCTTTGAAAATGAAAATATGTATTCGATTTTCAACGTGTATTTTCAATTTTTATCTGTAACAGAAACGAAACTACATTAATATAATAATATTGTCTGTCTGTCATCTTTCACCCTATGCCAAAAATGGTTTGTTCGGAAGAAAACGACAGTTACACAGGATAACAATAAACAAAACAAAGTCGCTTAAAGAATTTTGCAAGCAAAGTCATATTAAACAGATGTTTAAGATATAAATAATAATAATATAATATCTATCGACGTTTCACACCACGTCAATCTGGTCCCGCGGTAGGTTCTTGTAGAACACATATTTAATACGCATCCATGACCCAGGAACACAGAAAAACTTTTTGTTCCTCCGGCGGAATTCGAACCCACGACCCCCGGCTTGAGCACCAACACGCTCAACCACTAAGCCACAGAGGTCGTATATAAATATTAATAACTAAAATTTGTTTTTTATTAACTAAATTGTAAAACATTTATAAATATTCATGTCATATTATGTTTAAATCCTTTTTTAAATTATTCAGTCTTTCGCAGGTCGCACGGATAGAGAGTTGAGTTAGAGTTTTCGTATAACTAACTGAAAAACTTCCCTTTCAGCAATTTTTAAAGGATATTCAAGAATAATTTCTCTACATAGTATACAATACGGCCGATGTATCTTGGCGAGTCTGAACTTCGCGCAGAAGGTAGCGCAATAACTGTTTTTAATTGTTTTCGTATTTATTTTATTTGTACTAATTGGTCAACTGTATTAGGGAAATTTTATTAGTACATAGGTATATAAAAATAATACAATAACAGCTTTTTCCCGAATTGTACATGCGCTAAAGTTCGCAGAGCCTATGTTCAGACCCGTCAAGATACAGCGGCCGTAGTGTACATAAGTTTTACGAGTAGTTTCACTTAATGGCTAGCCGCACACGTGCAATATTATTGGCAATAATATAATGATCATATTGACAATAATATTCCTTGTGTGCGGGCCATATTGCCGTTTTTTGTATGTGTTGACTAGTATTGACAAATTTATTCTGTCAATAATATTGCACGTGTGCGGCTAGCCATTGACATTTTTACAAAACATAAAACTTTTTATCTCGTTGAAGTTAAGGGTCAATTAAGACAGAAACAAACCGATACGCGATATGGCGCTGTATTTTTAAAATAGCTATTCAAAATTAAACTTTATTTATGACACAAGAAGATGCACATCTCATTGTCAGAGTTTAAATGTGGAGTTGCACTTGCATCGCGCATGTGCAGCGTACGACTGATGTCATATGAAACGTGTGTCTTGTTGTGTAGTGAATAAAGTTCAATTTTGAATAGCTATCGTCTATTAATAATACTGTCCTATCCCTTGCCCTCCTGGGCGGTAATATCCTACATTTCTATTTCCCACTCTAACATACCAATCTTCCTTTCCACACCACCTATGAAGGATAGGCCTTTCCCTATTCCTACCCTCTCCGCCAATCCGTGGGAATGCAATGGATAATCATATAAATAACTTAATTATCCAAAATGGCGGCGATGTGGTTCGCCACCCATCACGTCTCGTTCTCGCGGAGGTGAAAAGTGGCCTATGGAGAGCCGCTTCGCTACGTTGAATGTAAGAGGAGGAATGGATGATAAGAATGAAAGTGGACGAAGCGAAACAAGTATGTAAGGATCGTAGCAAATGGAAAGAAGTGGTTTCTGCCTACCACTGCCGGAAAGAGGCGTGATTATATTGTATGTATGTATCGTCGCGACTCGCGTGTCGTCGCGGTGTGAACTCAGTAGGTAGTTAGGTACTGACCCTAAGAAAAGTTAGTTAAGTAGAATACAGTTTTTGTAGACTTGTCAAGAACTTATACTTGAATTATTTCGATTGTTATCTATACTTCTATACTGATATAATAAAGAGGAAAGGTTTGTTTGTTTGTTTGCATCGAATAGGCTGCAAAACTACTGGACGTATTTTGATGAAATTTGGCACAGATGATAGACCATGGGGAAGGACATGGACAGCTACTTTTTATTGCGGCAAAATTTACGGTTCCCGCGAGATTTCCTTTAGCGCGCACGAAGCCGTGGCAAAGAATATATATGGCCACGGGGAATATCTAGTAAGTAGTAGTATATTATAAAGAGGAAAAGTTTGTTGTTTGTTTGCATTGAATGTGCTCCGAAACTACTGGACCGATTTTGATGAAATTTGGCACAGATGTAGAGTAGATCACAGGGAAGGACATAGGCTATTTTGTATCGCGGAAAATTGCACGGTTTCTAAGAAATTAGCTTTTGTGCGCACGATGTCGCGGGCAACATCTAGTATTTAAATAATAATTATTGATTACTAGCTTTTGCCCGCGACTTCGTCCGCGTGGAACAATACCCGATATCGCTGAAATTTACCCGCGACTTTATTTATGACTAACGAAAGCGAAATGCTATTTTTTTAAACGGAACCCTAAAATAAAAGTAGCCTATGTACCCTATAACATCAGCTATCTGCTAGTGAAAGTCCCGTGAAAATCGGTCCAGCCGTTTCAGAGATTAGTCGGAACAAACAGACAGACAGACCGACTTACAGACAGACAGACGGACAGACAAAAATTAAAAAAAAAATGTATTTTATTGTAAGTACCGAATATACTTTCAGATTCATTATGTAAAAAGCTGTTAATTTGAAGTTACAAACAGACACTTAAATTGTATTTAACTGTATAGATGTATAGATATTATAATGTATTATATTTTAAGATATTATCAATTTGATGTTTATAAAATAACTAAACTATTTAAACTAAACTAAACATTAACCCGCACGCGCACCCCGCCTTGGTGACGCCCACTTCGAAACGGGCCGTGCAGCAGAAGTCGTAATATTTTAATTTCGCCATAACTTCAAAACCAAACGTCCAATTTTAATCATTCAAAGACCAAATATTATCTACATAAACTGTACTTAGTGATGAAATAATTTATTTTGATAAGGATTAATAACATGAGTAAAATAAACGCGTTTAAATGTAGTCCAAAAAAAATTCAAGATTTCTAAATAAAAAAATGGTTGTTGTGCCTCACTCGACATAGATAGGTATAGTGTGTCGCGGACTTTTTTGTAGATATTTATAAGATCTACAATTAATTAGAACATTTTATGGTTCTATCTTTTATAGTTTAGGCAGCGTACGCAAAATAAGTAACTTTTCTGGTTGATTTTTTACACCTTGTGTCCGAAAAACCCAAATATCTTACGGAACCCTATTTTTTTCCAAAATAAAATTTAGCCTATGTTACTCGTGGATAATGTAGCTTTCGAATGGTGAAAGAATTTTTGAAATCGGTCCAGTACTTTTTGAGCCTATTCATTACAAACAAACAAACAAACAAACAAACAAACAAACATACAAACAAAGTTTTCCTCTTTATAATATTAGTGTAGATTAATAAGTTCGTAAAAATAACACAAATTAATAAAATTCACATAAATCAGAATATCGTTAGAGATCTTCGACTAGCCTTATATTTAAAAGTAGGTTGTATATTATAATATGTAATATGTATACCTACTATAGTAAATGATGTGAACTGTGATTGAGACTTTCTATGCGTCACTTTTAAGTATAATTCGACTATATTTGGCGACCCAGAGCTTTTTATTTCAAATTGTAGAGTACGGTAAACGGCCAATAGTAATTCGAATCTCGAATTTCGAATCGACGTTATATGTATGTCGCAGTCATCTGGTTGAATTTGCTATTTGATTGAATGACTTGTTCGTTCATTGAATGACGACATTCAATTGAATGATAGAAAATATTCTATGATAAATTGTCGTAAACAGTTTACCTACTTTCGGAGATTTAGAGGTTTAAAAATGAAATATTAAATGGCTGTCCTAGTCTTTGATTCTTTGAATTCCTTGAATTAGTTGTTAAAAATAGTCAGTATTGCCTATCTTAAGACTTAAAATACAATATAAAATCACAATAACGTGTGTCATGTCCTCATTTTTGTTATCTAAAGTAAGCTACCTTTTAAGTTACGAACTTATAGTCACTCTAACCAAACATTACAAAGTCGGCTATATTCCATTCAACGACTATGCTAATTGACGTTCAGTCAAGACGTTGAACATTACATTAAACAACTTGACGAGTTGTCCTTTAGTCATTCAATTGAAAGCTGTCATTCAATGAACGCGCTAGTCATTCAATGAAATAGCAAATTCAACCAGATGACTGCGACATGTATAATGAATAGTTAAATAATATAACCCGACTACGGAAATGCTATTCGTATGTAGTACTACCCCCGTACTAATAAAAATATTTATCCAGTAGATAAGCAATACAATGTTTTGTCTGCCAAGCGACTTTTCCAACGCATAAGACAAGGACAAACCATTGTATTGCTTATCTACTGGATAAATATTTTTATTAGCAAGGGGGCTAGTCTTCACATTTAATTAAGATACCTACAATAACTATTGTAGCCTATGTTGTTCGGGATATTATTGCAAATCTATTGACATCTCATTAATTAAAATCGGATCACTAGTTTAGGCGCTACAACGGAAGTGGGAACAAACATACATACATACATCTTTTTTTCTTTGCCGTAGTCGGGTAAAAAGAGTTATTCGGCTATTGTCGGCTCTGTATAGCGTCATCTCTGTCAAACACTACCAATGTGATATATTTGCAGATATTGAGTCTGGCAAACGAGAGTTGAACCTGGGTTTTTTTATAAAACTAAGGGGCAAACGAGCAAACGGATCACCTAATGGAAAGCGATTACCGTCGCCCATGGACACCCGCAGCAACAGAGGAGTTGCAAGTGTGTTGCCGGCCTTTTAGGAGGGAATACGCTCCCTTCTTGAAAGCTTGCACATGGTAATGGTCCAGAAATACTGCTGGCGACAGTTCATTCCAGAGTTTTACAGTGCACGGCAGCAACCTTTGGGTAAAGCGCATGGTGGAGGACTGCCACTCATCAAGGTGATGAGAATGATAAATATTTTGTCGCTTGGAACGGTGGCGAAAAGTTGCAGCAGGTATAAGTCCGAACAATTCCTCGGAGACGTAATATAACCGATAGAGGATGCAGAGCGATGCTACATCTCTACGTAGCTCTAAGGAGTCAAGCCTGTTTAAAATACTATGGCGGTCGACAATTCGAGCGGCCCTACGTTGGATACGATCCAGAGGGAGAAGCTGGTACTTTGGCGCCCCTTCCCAGAGATGAGAACAGTATTCCATGTGAGGCCGAACCTGCGACTTATAGAGCTGTAGGCGTTGGACCGGGTTATTTGCAAACTTTTAATTGGGCAACTCTTACGACCTTCAAAGTCAATTTAACAAACCAACATTTTACAAACACTCTGTGGTTTAGCTTGAAAAGGTAAAAAGAGTTATCAAGTAACTCATCAGGTTGTTTGAATTTTTTCATAGGAATTAGAATGTTGCTACTCTTAGATTATTATATTTAAGCTTGCCGCGTTTTCTCAGAAGGTCAATTCTGCTAATTAAATCCTATAATAAATAATAATACAGTTTCAATCCAGTCCTGATATTGATTTACGATAGAACTGCATATATAATAGTATTTTCATAAACGTTAATACACTTTTTGATTGGTCCAAACTCAGTTTATTATATCAAGACGATTAGTTTATAATTCAATCAAATAATATAATCAATAATAAAAGTAAATGAGTAAGTTACTAACGAGAATTGGGATTCAGGTTCAACATTCGTTTGCCAGACTCTGCTCGTAATAAACTCCGTGATGGATTTTTTTATACTTACCATATAAAGAGGGACAGTAACTCAAGTAGGTACTTTCAGACCCGTATCTCAGTTTCGCAACGAAAGTGACATCACTAAAGATGTATGTATGCAACGTTGTCGTAAATAGTATCGAGGGAATTCCACTCAAAAATTACTCGTCTGTGGCTCAGGCGTACGAAGTTATGCTCATAAGTTCAGTACAGCCTCCGTGGTCAAGTGGTTCGAGCATTGGCTCTCGACTCGGAGGTCGTGGGTTCGATTCCCACATGGGAACAACAAAAAAAAAAAAAATGTTGTTTCCCAGTTTGGTTAGGACAATGCAGGCTGATCACCTGACTGTCTGACAAGAAAGATGATCCATGCGTCGGATGGGCATGTAAAAAGTCGGTCCTGCGCCTGATCTTTCGCCAGTCGTGTCGGTCATCCGTCCCACTGGGTTACGAGAGTAAAAGGAAGAGAGAGAGTGCTCTTGTGTACTGCGCACATACTTGGGCACTATAAAATCACTCCTGCGTAACTGGCCTGGTTTCAATAAAACCGGCCACCGTCACCGAGATCGGTGTGGGAGTTATTATTATTATAAGTTGTAACCTTAAACCTAATACTATAGTGAAATTCACGAGACAAGATAAAAAAAATTAAACAAACATTAAGTGTCCGTTCCCACGAGCGATTATTTGTGGTCGCGACAGAAAAATCTGCACTGTAAATAATAACTCTGCGCTAATACAATAGAGCTGTTCAAAGCGTCAAGTGTCAAATGTCAGATTTGACACTTGACGGTTTGATTCGCAGAGTTCTATGAGTCATCAGAGTTAGTTGATTAAACCCTTGTTGTTTCACCTGACCTGCAATAGTTAGAGCAGAGTCTACTCAAAGCCACTCTGACATTGGCAACTCACTGAGGCCGCCATAACTAAAAGAAGAAGAAGAGTTAGATATGAAGATACCGAATATTGAATACTAAATTACCAAGTAGGCGAAATAATGTAAGGAACAAAAAATTACAAATCTGGTGACTAAATAATACCACTGAATTTTCCAAACTGGCAGACAGATATTATTTTAGCGAACAAATAACCATCTTGGCGACAATTTGTGAGTACATATTTAATTTAAGAAAAAGCATATATATTTTCCCTGATGTAGGTAACTCAAAAAACATACAAGCAGCAAAACGAGCGCACATAAAAAAACATAAAGGAGCATACAAAATTCCCAATTTTTTATTATTCTCGATTTTAGGGGGGTATAGATATTGTGTAAATTCATTTTGAAATTTAAAAATGGCGGATATTTATTTTTCGTAAAATTTATATTGTGTCGTTTACCAAATTTTTGGGAGTGCTGGATACGAAAATGAAATTCGTTTTGAAATTCTTATATTATGGCGGACATACTTAATTTTATAAAAATAATATGGGTGTCCTTTTGTTGGTTTCTGCGGGTGCTGATTACAAAAAAGTTATCCATTTTAAATTTCCTTAGTTATCCCACAACCTCATATTTTTTTCATGATGGGAGAAAAAGAAATTTGAAAATCCTGAATTTTCCAACATTTCAATAGATTTATACATCCCTCGTATCTCAATGTACAGCATTGCCATATTTTTTTCTATAATCGCTTCTATCTCAGAAACATTGCATCCTACTGGAAAAATAATGAAAATTTCCTCCCCATTAAAAACCCGAAACTCGCATATTTGCTTCATAAATGGCAGAAAAATTCATGAATCCTGAATTTTGAAAATTTTCTATA
The DNA here is from genome assembly GCA_905404095.1 of Glaucopsyche alexis. NCBI lineage: Eukaryota > Metazoa > Arthropoda > Insecta > Lepidoptera > Lycaenidae > Glaucopsyche > Glaucopsyche alexis. Next base: position 8,331,386 of record FR990061.1, read on the forward strand.
CATAGCTGGTACCTGGAACTACATAACATACTGTAATATTCATCAATCCTAATCTGCATCCCCAAGATCTTTTAATTTAATATTTATGTTAATTTTACGAAGATTGAATATTCTCCATTTTGGAAAATAAAATTGTAAGACAATTTTGTAATCAGCACCCCCAGAAACCTGGAAAAGGACATGCATATTAATCTTAAAAACAAAAATATACACCATTGTGGAATTTCAAAACAGATTTAATTTTCATACGAGCCCCGATGCAAAATAGTTCGTCTAGTATGGAAAGTAGTGCAAAGCGTAAAATATAGAAAGTAAATATTGGTAAAATAAATAAGAATAAAAAAGTAAACCACAATTTGAGGAACATTTTAAAGTGTATTTTACCATAGCTGAAATTCTTTCATGACTTTACATAACATAAAAAATTTAAAAAATATTCTAAAAAACATAACGCAAAAGTATTCGTCTACCCTTGTCACTCACGCAAAATAGTTCGTCTACCACTTAAATGTGTCGCCTTTGCTCTCAATGACAGCTTTAATGCGAAGAGGCATGGTTGCAACCAACGCTGCACACTCCTCAGGCGTAATTGACTCCCAGACAGCCAAGAGTTTAGCCTTTAAGTCGCTCTTCGATCTTGATGGATTTTTACGGAGAACTTTTTTCATTTTCCACCATAGGGTTTCGATCGGCGACAAGTCCGGGCTGTTAGATGGCCATTCGATTGTAGGGATGCTTTTCGGCAGTAGCCACGTCTTTGTTGTCCTTGCAGTATGGCAGGAAGCACCATCCTGTTGAAAAATTAAGGAATCTTGATGCTTAAGTGACGGAATAGAGGGCAGTAAATTCTCTTCCAAAAGGTTTTGATACCTTGCAGCATTGAAAGAACCATCCACAAACTGCATACCACCAACACCTAGTGCAGACATGCAGCCCCATATCATAAGAGACGCCGGAAACTTCACCTTAGTTTTGAGATAATCAGTATGAAATGCCTCATTTTTGTTCCGAATCACTTTTTTCCTTTCATCGCCGACTGTCTCTTCAAATTTGGACTCGTCACTCCAAATGATACTACGCCACTGATCGGAAGTCCAATTTAAATGATCACGAGCAAACTTCAACCTCTTTTTCTTTTGTACAGCAGTCAACAGTGGTTTCTCCTTAGCGGTGTAAAATCCGTAACCCATTTTTTTAGGACTCTTTTGCAAGTATCAACTGAGATGTCTTTGTGAATCATGTCCTTCGATTGCACCGTGAGTTCTCCAGCTCGAGCACGACGATTATTTTTGATAATTTTTCTTCAGGATTATGTTTTCTATTGCACTTGTGATGCGTGGTCGATCAGTTTTCTTCAAACAAGAAGTCGTTATTTTCTTTTTTTAGTGCTGAATGATAGATTGGACTATAGACCTGGGAAGTATCAAGTCTTTAGATATTTGGTAACTTGATTTGCCAACATCGACCCCACAAATTATTCGCTTTCGAAGCTCTTCACACACGGGTTTGCCACGACCCATTGTTATTTGAAAACTAATGAAAATAACTGAAATTTTCAGAATTTATACTGTCTCACTTCACAAATGACCCAGAATTACTTTTACAAATTTAAATTATACAAATAATTGTACAAAGAAGGAATAATCTTATTTGACTCACCGATAGACGAACTCTTTTGCATCGATTAACAATTAGACGAACTATTTTGCTTATAACTTCTTCGAATTTAAAACAGGATATGTATAAATTTAAAAAGCTAAAATAGTTTATTGGTTCATAATTAAAAAATAGCATAATTAACGCGACATGTGATAGTAGAACAGCTTAATATTTTATATAGATATACAAAAATAATGAAGTTAGAAAAAATCTCACAGAGAAAATTTCACACTAGACGAACTATTTTGCATCGGGGCTCGTATTATTCTAGAGTTCTAGACCCTCAGAAACCTTGAAAATGACACCCATGCCAAAGAAAAATATACTTCAACAGTATCCAAAAATAGGATTTTCTGTAGCCTGCAAATTTAATTTTTAGCAGCCATTAATTTATCAACCAAATCTGGTTTTATAGCTGCTTATATGGTAGTCACCAACTCGGAAATTAAGTCACCAACTTATAAATGTGGGTGCTTATTTGGATTAAATTTCGCCTCTTTTTATCTGCCGACTTTTGAATTTTTTGTCACCTGAATGATTTCGCCATTTTAGTAATTTAGTCGCCAACATATTAATTTGCTGCCAAATTCAGTAATACAGTATGCTCACGTGCAGCCGCCAACTTATTTTTTGTTCGCTCGATTAATTATATCCCCTTATCTAAGACCTTTATAAGAGCTAAGAAGTTATAGCATTTTGGCCAAAAAGTAAAAGCATAACACAAGAATCGAATACTGGTTAGTGGTTACGATCTACTCCTTGAAATATTTTTTATTTTTTTGTTTCAGGACCATCCTACTTACTATGTATTATAAATGTTTGTGAGGATGGATGGATGGATGTTTATTACTCTTTCACGCAAAAACTACTGAACGGTTTTTAATGAAATTTGGTATGGTAGTAGCCATGAGCCATGAGGTTGTTTAGTAACAAAAGGTGCAACTTGATCCCATGGTATATATGTGATACTGAGTCGTGGTCAAAAGCTGTATAAGAAAAAGATGACATAATCCTTTTGATCAGGAAATAAGTACATAATTTAAAATATAGTACGTACATACACGGTCTGTTGGTACAGCCATAGATAGCCTGGATTCCTTTTAGTATCTTCACGAATGACGTGTTTGACGAATGTGGCTCGTAAGCTATTTATATAATTACTGCAGTAAATAAATGCTTAAAGCTTTGCAAAATTGTTAAATTCTAAAAGCTTTTTAAATAGTTTATCTAATTTCAGAATTTAATAGCAAGATATTCGGGAATGGTGGATGATAAATAGATGATGATGATGAGAGAGATATTGAATTTTGAAGAGATTTTAGAACCTATATTAAGGAAATGGTATACGATATACAACTGGCTTAGGCTAACAATTCCATCAATGGCATGTTGATGGCTCATGATTCATGAAGTTATATCAAGGCAGTGAATATTCCAAGAATGTATTTAGTTAAATTAGATACAATTAAATAATTTACAAGCCGTAAGTTAGCCTTAGTTAATTTTTTATTAATTTGCTTGTTTAAAGTTTAAGGTTCTTGTGCATTATTATTAATGAAAATATTAACAGCACGGATACAAAGTCACTGTTGCCGTATTTGTCTGTCAAGTGGCTTTTCCAACGTATTAAATAAAGAGTAAAGACAGCATCACAGATTAGCGTATCCGTGGTATAAATGTGGGGAAATCTCCGACCGAATGAGGTGCTCGGCCACGCCAGCCCATTTCAGCTGTTGTATATAAGGTTAAATAAATTATGGATAATTTGGACATATTATGACCTTCTGCTTATTCGGCCAGGCCGAAGCCCATTTCTTCTTGCTTGTTTAAAGTTTAACCCCCTTACTAATAAACGCTGTTTAAGCTTTGAATAGTTACCCAGTGTTTTGTCTCCTTCTATCGAATTAAAAATGTCACTTGTGTCACGTGAACAAAACAGTGTATAGCTATTCAAAGCTTAAACAGCGTTTATTAGTAAGGAGGTATGGGTATTGTGCATTATGTAAACGTACATCCCCTTCTTATTAATGAAAATATGAACACCACGGATACACAGTCCCTGTTGCTGTATTTGCATGTCAGGACTCAGGTGACTTCTCCAACGTATTAAATAAAGACAGCAACACGGATTAGCGTATCCGTGGTATAAATGTGGGGAAATCTCCGACCGAGCGAGGTGCTATGCTCGGCCAGGACGAAGCCCATTTCAGCTGTTGTATATTAAGGTTCGGTAAAATCAATAATGGATATTTTGGGCATATTATGACCATCTGCTTATGTATAGATGTTTAGGCAGGAAATATTTGTCATACTCGAAAAAAAATCTTCCTTTATATGGGCGAGTTTGCGTTGAGCGGAAAGTAACCGATATATTATGAGAAGAATTTTTTACTTTGAGTATAACAATTTTTGTTTTGCCTAAACGTCTATACATTAGTAGTAGGTAGATCATGTACACAAAATATCCGTAATTGATTTTGCCAAACGTTATAAATACGGTTCGGTAAAATCAATTACGGATATTTATGGCATACAATCTATTGCTTAAGTAAAGACGATTATAAGCAAACAAATAATTGTCATACTTACTCGAAAAAAAAATGTTTTCTTTATATGGGCGAGTTTGCGTTTTGCGGAGAGATCATGAGATGAATTTTTACTTTGAGTATGACAATATTTTTTTTGCCTAAATGTCTATACATAAGTAGTAGATCATGTACCCAAAATATCCGTAATTGATTTTGCCAAACGTTATTATTATATGACGCCGAACTGTGAAAACATATTTTGATAGCTCGATTCAGGGTTGTGGCGCTAATTGGTCCGCGATATAAATATTTTTACTAATAAGAGGGAAAAGTAATTAATTAAGGAAACATTAAACAGGACTTTATTAAAATTACCAGAATCGATTATGAAATTATACATATCTAATGCGTTGGATGATGGGTCAGATTGTAACGTGTTACTCGCCACGGTCCACGAAAGACTGTAGAGTAAGAACATAATTTCAGTAGTTCACATCATCCAAGCGTCCCGCGTTTTCCCGAAGGTTTTGTCGATCGTTTTGCGTAAGTTTCTCTCGACGTCCGGTTCAATGATAAATCCTGATTATAAACTGCTTGACACTCTGGTAGGCCGTCGGTTATGCAACATTCGAGTTTTTGTTGTAAATTATGACCACGACTTAAATATGTTAATGTCATGAGCGAAGGTCGCCGTTGGCTCATCGCGATGGCCCAGCGTTTCGGGAGCATCGATAATGTAAATGATTTGAAGTATTTTCCTGCCTTCGAGAACTAGGTAGCCTCGTGAATAAGGCGCAAATAGCCCCTAAAGCTTAAAAATGGCTCAGTTTGAGTCCTAACTACTCCGAAAAATGGGAATAAAAAAATTCAAAAAAATATACATTTCACACTTCAATCCTTCATCTTTAATATCATCGTTAATTTTTTTAATACGACGAAGATTAATATTAAATAAATTAAAATTAAGTAGCCCTGTTTTCAGATTTCTTTTTCTATCTACCTACTTACGTTTGTGAAGAATATATTTATCTAACATTTCATCGTTGGGTTTTTCGAAATACCGTTTTGTTTTCAAAAATACGTAAATAACTATTATTTTGTGAAAATATTCGTAAGCGGTGCGTGCGCGGGCGCGCGGGACAGTGAGCCGCTGACTTTCGTACGAGGAGGTTGTGTCACTCTCCGCGGTGCCGCTATTTCGCAATCGTTTATTTTACTCTTGAAATAATAGGAAACAACATGCCGTAAAAAAATAAATTATGAAAACCTTAGCGAGCACTCTGCCTGCGATAGAATGACAATGTTCGATTGTTGAATGTACTTTTTTATTCCTTCAACTTCTTACTTGAAATTATAATAATGTATTAATATAATATTATATAGTATATATTATAGTATAATCTTTTATTATATATGTACTTGTAAATTTCACAGAAAGTGTATAGTTCTATTTCTATGACGACCTCTGTGGCTCAGTTGGTTGAGCGTGTCGATGCTCAAGCCGGGGATCGCGGGTTCAAATCCCGCCGACGGAACAAAAAGTTTTCTGTGTTCCTGGGTCATGGATGTGTATTAAATATGTGTATAATATAATAAAAATCTTAATTATGTGTACCTATAGTATAAAAGTATTAAATATACTTCTGTTATCTGGTACCCGTAACACAAGTTCTTCGAGAAATTACCACGGGATCAGATTGACGTGGTGTGAAGCGTCCATAGATATATTATATTATTTCTGTTTTAATTGTCTATTTAGTATATCAACGCTTTGAGGTATATAGTATATGAGGTAAAAATGCCTAAGCGACATTTATTTATTTATTTAACACACATACAACTACCATTACAGACAAAATCCAATTCGATAGCGCAGGAAAGCAAATCCATATTTTATAATATAATACATATTATGATATTTCCAGTTTAAATAATAATAATTGATAAAAAATAATAATTAAAGAAAGACACATATGACGCATAAATTTAGTAAACTTTATAGAAGAGTGATTTAAAGTTAAAATTTTTAGAAAAAAAAAATCATTAAAAATCACAAAATAGTCGGATTTAGATGGTTTTAACATACGTCTATATATCAATAAAATACAACGTGTATCTTATTTATAAAGCAATTTTTGATATTAAAACGAGTCATATAGCTTTCGAATTACAGGCAGTTTATGTCGCTTAGGTAAAAAAGTCCTAATTCGAAAAATAGGTAAAATTATCTAAGCTATCAACGAAAGTTATGTAATAGCAAGTAAAATTGCCTAAATTTTATTTTAAAGGTTTTCAGCAACATGTAAAAATAGATAAGCTATAGATACATTTTCTGTAGTAACAGGTAGAAATAACTAATTCCAAACACTTAAAAAAAATTATAGGAGTATTCATCTAAATGGCCTAAGAGTTTATAAAATAAAACAAGATAAGTTACATAAATGTTGCTTCCATTAAGAATTTTCTACGGCTAAAGTTATCTTAGTAAATTTATTATTCAATGACATTGTAAATTTTTGCTCCTAACTGACAATATTTTCCTTCTTCTTGTTTAAAAAAATTAATTGCAGTTACTAAAACGAGCTAATTTTGATCTTGAAATAATAAAAAGTATAGAAATATAAAAACTCAAGGCCTAGGATTGCAGCCCATTGCTTTATACTAAAGCTGCGGCCCCATTCCTTGAGTTCTCTCTTGGTAGTGCTGGGAGATATTCCAAATACCGATTCTGGGCATGACACCGTGACACAATTAGCCCAAAGCCTACCCAGCTCATCCGCGGTTTTGTTGCCGGAGATGTTGCCGTTGCCTAGAACCTAACCAGACTGATGCTGTTGTCTCGTCCTAGCATGTTTAGCGTTTGAACACAAGCCATAACTTATTTAGATGAAAGAAGAAGGGGCAAAAAGTCCCCATCCTTGTAGCACTATAAGACATAATATATCAAATGAAAGGGCTTAAAAAAAGTGTCATTTTATTGTATGACGAAAATCCTCTTAAGCCATGGAAAAAGTTAATGAGGGTTAAAGGTTAAAAAAGTTTAAAAAAATCATTCTGTATTATTGCACCGTTTCATAGTGTTGCTACTATGGAACAATTTTTGGAAAGTAATGGTATACACTAAACTTTAGAAAAGTGTTATATTTTGATAAACTGCCTCATATTTTGATGAAATGTATGGAATGATAATAAAATACTAAAAATAAGCTCTTTCCTCAATTTTTTTGCACATAATTACTTCTGGAAATTGTTTCTTACTTGCAACGCTATCGAATGGCGCAATAATACAAAATGTATTTTTTTCCTAATTTGCGGGTTCGAATCCTGGCCTGGAAAAGTGGTTTATGTAAAATCAAATAATTCAGATAAAACAATTACATTAAAATACATATAATTAAATAGCAAAAATAATTTTCAAACGATTAGGTACAGAAAAAAAAGATATAGTACATGGTAAATTATTCTTCTGGTCGTTGTAAAAGAAGTCAATAAAAATTAGCAATAGCAATTTAGCCCTACGGAATATTGAGTCCGACTTGATGAAAACGGAGCGCACGGACGTCGGACGTGTTTTCGGTTGGCGTTACGTATAATAAAGTTTTCGAATTACTAAAATGGGACCTAAGTGTAGTGGATGTAATAAAACAATTTATGATTTACTGTATATGGAGTGTGTAAAAGTATCGTGTAAAAAGGTGTATCACCATGGATGTGTTTCATTCTCGGATGATAAATTCAAAAACTTGACCGAGGAAGAAATGAAGAATTGGATATGTCCGGAATGCAGAATGAATACACCGAAAGGGGATAATTCTAATACTCCCATTCGTGGATGCTATGAAACGGATAAATCATTCCTGTCTCCTAACTTCGTAAACAGCCAGCGAGGTTCGCGTAAACCCAACAAAGATGTGTCCTATACAAATTTGGATACTAAAATATTAGATGAGATTCGCGAATTTAGGTCGGAAATGAGAATGCAGCTTAAGGAACAAATAAAACTAAATGAACAGCTTCAATTCAGGCTTTTATGCACTCAAAAGGAGCTGATGGAACTAAAGGCAGCAGTGAATGGAATCTCAAATGAAGCTAACAAAATAAGGGAAAAAGCAGATGAAAGGAGGGACCAGGTTAATGACACAGGACATGATGAAATTTGTAAAAATGTACAAATAGAAAGAAAAAATATAGATAAAAGTTCATCATCATCTTTGAAGGTAGTTTTGAAAAATAAACAGGCGATCGAGAAACCAAACAGTGTGGCCACGAAACCCGCGACTGAATTTAAATGTGCGGAATCAATGAACAAGTCTACCTCGATTGATTGCACTGTTAAAATGGATGATGAGAAGAATGAAGACGGAAATTGGGTTACTGTTCAGAAAAGGCGAAACAGATACCCTAACAAGGAGGTAAGGAAAGGAGGAAGTACTAGTATAATAGGAATTCAAGGAACAGAACGCAAAAAATATCTTCATGTGTGGCGTTTAAAAAAGGACACTTCGATTGAATGTATGGAGAAGCATGTAAAGAATATTTGTGGAGATAATATCGAAATCAAGGTGGAAAAGATTACACATAAGACGGATAAAGACTATTCATCATTCATCATAACTGTTCCTGAAAGCCAGTACAACATTTTGTGTTCTCCTGATAATTGGGCAATAAATATAGAATATTGTGAATGGGTGTGGTTTCGAAGGAACTATAGTCAAGCCAAAAAATAAGCAAGCTATTATTGAAGTGTTCTATCAGAACGTCAGAGGACTTCGAACAAAGACCCAAGAATTCTATGTGAATTTATCGTGTTCGAGCTCAGATTTGTTCGCAATAACAGAAACCGGCTGTAATTCTGCTATCCTCGATTCTGAATTAATCCCACCGGGTTATTCAATAATTAGATGCGATCGTACAGATGGTAGAAAACACGGTGGAGCGTGTTTAGTGGCCACACCGCGTCTTACGTTGCGGCAAGTACGTGTACCGAGTGACGTCAACATTGACTGTCGAGCGTTCGAGCTAGCCAGTGCTGCGGTGTATCGCCACGAACGTTTTTTGTTTTTTCTATGCGTAATTTATATTCCTCCAGGTAGCAGTGACAATGAATATTTAATATTGTTTAATATTATTGAAGATTTCTGTAGTAAATTTAAAAAAATAGTAGTTTTGGGTGATTTTAACTTATACTCATGTAGTAATTCCATAAAAGATTATTTTGAATATTTTGTATCACACTGTGGATTCGCTCAGAGCAATAGAATAGATAACGTCAACGGCCGACAGCTTGATCTCGTTTTAAGTAACTTGGGTGAGGAGGTGAGCGTGCGCGCCTCTCCCGCCCCGCTGGTGGCGGTGGACCCCCACCACCCCCCGCTTGAGATAACGCTGCGCGCGCGCTCGGCTGCACCGCCCGTTGACCCACAACTACGGCCGGGGACCAATTCGTCACCAAACACGAGTATAGTTAGGGAATATCCGAGTTGGAACTTTAATAAAGCCAACTTTCCGCTCCTCTACCAAGCTATCGCGAACTCTAATTGGACCCCGATGTATAAATTAGATTTAGAATCTAGTCTTGACTTTTTCTATAATAATATTAATACAATAATCGACACCTATGTACCTAGGAAAAATTATTACAGTAGCAATAAAACTAAATTTGTTTATCCCGATTGGTATACGACCGAAATTAGACAAAAATTAAAATTAAAAGCTTGTTTACACAAAAAATATAAAATTTCAAATTTACAGACACATTATAACGATTTTTCTAGCTGCCGAGCCGAAGTTAAGAGATTAATAAAATCGGCATACGTAGCCTATCAGAGTCGCGTTCAAAGCCATATTTTAGAAAACCCTAAGGCTTTTTGGAAATTTGTTAATTCTAATCGTAATGTAAGTAACAAAAAAAATATAATAAAAGACGGAGAAATACTAAAAGGTGGTCGATGTGCCCAGGAGTTCGCGAAATATTTCCACTCGGTTTATAGGAGCGAGAGGCCCCAGTTGAGTGTGGACGCGGCGGTGGCAGCGGCTGGCGCGCACAACGCGGCCGCTCGCGTGCACGTAGACCCGCTGCGTCCGCGCGACGTGCTGCGCGCGCTTCGCCGGCTCAAGCCCACACACGCCGCCGGCCCTGACGGCATCCCGCCTTATATATTTAAAGATTGCTGCTTTGTTTTAACTAAACCACTTTGGCACATATTTAGTTTAATTTTAGAGTCATCTACATTCCCTTCTAGATGGAAAACTACGAGAGTAGTCCTGATACCAAAGGGAGAATTAGGGTCTCAGATACAAGGGTATAGGCCGATAGCGGTGCTGTCGACTGCATCTAAGACGTTTGAGTCGGTGTTGTATAATCTCATCTTTGAACAGGTTAACTCGCAACTTGCCGAAGAACAACACGGATTTCGACCTTCGAGGAGTGTTACGAGTAATTTACTGAGTTATATGATGGATATCATACCGGCAGTGGACGGCGGGATGCAGGTCGACGCCGTATACTTTGATTTTAAAAAAAGCATTCGATCTAGTAGATCAAGACGTGTTGCTCATTAAGTTGGCGGCAATAGGTTTCACCCCACAGCTTCTTAAGCTTTTTGCTAGTTACTTGCGCGATCGTAAGCAATGCGTTGAATATGATGGCCATACATCGTTGCAGTACTACACAAATTCGGGCGTTAGTCAGGGCAGTAATTTGGGGCCTCTTCAATTTCTTATAATGATTAATGATCTGCCTAGAGTAATTAAATATTGCAAATGCAAACTCTTTGCAGACGATTTTAAGTTATATTTGATCATTAAATGTCTTGACGATTGCATCAAATTACAAGAGGACATTAATAACGTATTGCTTTGGAGTGTTCAAAATAAACTGCAATTTAATAGCTCAAAATGTACAGCTATTTCTTTTACAAGGGTACGCACTTTGTCACAATACACTATGAATTACACCGTGAACAATAAACCGTTAACCAGGGTGGCGTCAATTAAGGACTTAGGGATCCACATCAGTGGTGATCTTACGTTTAAGGAGAATATCACAAACTGCTGCAAAAAGGCGTTCAGAAATTTAGGCTTCGTTCTCCGGTCGAGTCAAGGCTTCACTAACATCAAGGCTATTACCAGTCTCTACAACTGTTTAGTTAGAAGTCACATGGAATATGGTGCGATGGTCTGGTCCCCATACGAAGAGAAGTATTCCATGATGCTGGAGAGAATCCAAAATAAATTTCTTCGTTTTATTTATAAGAGGCTCTACGGTGTATACCCGTTCTACCCCTTAAACTATCCGACGCTATTCGTGCTAGGTATGGTGGGATACGACCGGCTCGCGGCTAGGAGGGAGCTGTCGGTGGCGCGGTACGTGTTCAGTGTGCTGCGGGGCCGCACGTGTGACGCCGCCGTGCTGGGGGAGGTGTCGCTTAGCGTGCCCGACCGGTACGTGTGGCGCCGCCGCCGCCCGCCGCTGCTGCACGTGCCGCGCTGCAGGACCAACCTGCTCAAATACTCTCCGTTTGTTCGGGCACTGCGCACCTTAAATGAAGTTGCACAGCGGATGGATATTTTCAATTGTACTCTCAGCGAATTCACACGTGGCTGTTTATTTGTAATTTGTTATGGGAATACAATTCCAAATAATAATTAATTCACTAGCACTAGTAATTTTTTTAAGGTGTACAATAAGGCAATGTAAATTATTCGCAATCGATATATATTTACTTATTAATAATTTAAATTAATTGAATTTTATGTTTGAAATTATTATAATAATTAATGTTATACATTTGGATTCCACTGCTATCGCATTAGGTTAAGCCTGTAATGATAGTTTGTGTGTAAATAAATAAATAAATAAATAAACTTAAACTCTTGAAACATGAAAATTTTTAATAACTCAATTTTCCTACACAGGATTCGAACCCATAAATTATGAAAAAAATACATCCTGTATCCATAAATTATAAAAAAATACATCCTTTCAATAGTATCGCAAGTAAGAAACAATTTCCATAATGTAATTATGTGCGACAAAATTGAGGAAAGAGCTTATTTTTATCATTTTATTATCATTCCACACATTTATCAAAATTTATCAAAATATTATAAACAGAGGCAATTTATCAAAATATAAAACTTTTCTGAAGCTTGCTGTATACCATTACTTCCCAAAAATTGTTCCTTATTAGCAACACTATGAAATGGTGTAATAATACAGAATGATTTTTTAACTTTTTTTCACCTTTGGGTTCACCTTTTTTCTCCCATGGTTTAGAGATTTTTCGTCATACAAAAAAATTACACGCTTTTTAAGTCCTTTCATTTGATATATGTCTTGTAGTGCTACAGTAGTGGGGACGGGATCCATACAAAAATGCCCCTTCTTCTTTCTGCTGCTGTCAGTGCCTTCAGCGCAGTGTGATTGTTTTGATAGACTGCGCTGAAAGCATTGACAGTAGCAGAAATATCATCAAAATTATCCTAATCTTCTCTGTAAGATTAGGATGTTTTATGGACAAGGACAATCTGTAGGCTCTGTATCAGATATCTTCATCTAAATTGATTCAATTTAAGTCTCTATAACTCCTGAACTTATGAAGTTTTTTGGACCGTTATAGTTTTCGTTCAAAGTTTATTACATGGATTGCCATCATGAATTTTCCACATTTTTAGAGCCAGCCGTTTGGCTTTTAGAGGGGGGGACGCCGTATTTTAACAAGAAATGCGCTTAAAAGTGGAATATCGCGCAAACGGAATGTACGTACATCAAAATATAATCTCAGAAACCTCTTAATGTTCTTAAAATGTCTATGTACCTAATTATATCTCCCCTTTTCGTGCAGGTGTACCCAAAAATTATCTTTTAGCATTGTGTTGACGTGATAAATAATCTTACCCATTCAAAGTTTTATATTTCAAGCACCACCGTTTGGATGGACAGACGGACGGGCGGACGGTTGGTCGAACGTAAGGACATGACGAAACTATAAGGATTCCGAGACATGAACTACGGAACCTTAAAAAAGGAATAATAATGAAACCACGCCGATTTCAGTGACTGTTGCCAGTTTAATTGAAAATAGACCAGCTATAGGAGCTATTTTATTATGTCCAAGTATGTGCGCAAATTTTACTCCCATAACCTAGTATATTGATATTTACTACTACCGACAGGACTAACTAGCGAAACATTAGGCGCATAAATATAGAAATATATTTAGCAATGTATGCGTTCATTTATGTTCCCACACACTATTAATTTAATACTTTTAGTTACATTTTGTCAGTTTTATAAACACTCAGATCATTTAGCTATTTATTCCTGTCTATAAATTCATATGTATTGGAATTTATTGATACTCATGCGACATTTTCGATTTCGTATTGTACCTTAGCGACGTAAGATAATATTTTGGGTACAGGAAAAAATTATATTCTTTTTCGTCATTCTTGAACATTTCAAAGAAAAAAAAGGTATCCCCTTTTTTCGCATAATTTTATTTGTCATAATTTCATTTGGCATACCTCTCTTGGCATACTTAATGGTTGCTTGGCATACTACATCATTAGGCATAAATATAATTTAGACTAATATAAAAATATTATTCCTAATTTAATTAGGCATAACTCGTAAGGCATAATTTTTCTTGTCATAATAATACTTTGGTATAATTGCTTTTTGGCATAAACTCGTTAGGCATATTTTTTTGTCATAATAAATTAAAGTAATTCTGTCACAAGGTACAAATATGCATAAAACGGAAGGACATAATAAAACACGGATAAGGTAATTAAACGCATATTTATATTTATGCTTTTTAATATTAAGCATAAAATATAATTATTCTTAATTAATATAATGCGTAAAAAATGTATGCCTTTTATTAAGTATGCCTAACAATTATTATTATGCTATTAGTAATTATGCGAAAAAAAATTAAGCTAAGAAAATTATGCCAAATGAATACTATGCGAAACTACTATTAGGTCAAATGAAATTATGCCAAGTAAAATTATGACATATGATTTTATGCGAAAAAATAGGGAACCAAAAAAAAATATCTAACCAACATACTTAAAAACAAAAGTTCGAAATAAAAATATCTACATAGCACGAATAGTTATTGTGTCAAATATGTAAAACTATCTTTACGCCAATATTGTTTTATTTCACTATGGGTAAAATTCTACAAGTTGCACTTTCGTAAAATAATGGTATCAAATTAAATGCACTGTAAGGACAATTCACAAATAATTTGTATGAAGAAAATGTACAAAGTGTCCACGAAAAGAATTTTTTAAACAAGTAACAATATTTTTGTGCAAACAAAAAAAGTAAAAACATAAAAATAGACTAAGTTGATTTTTAAAATTCTTCAAAATATCCAAGTGATTTTTTTTTATAAATCGCTTTTTGTTGTCGCGGGTGGCGCGGCGGGAAGTGTTAGGCCACGCCCGAATCTGTGACGTCATCTACGTATATTTTCACCTTAATGTGCCGCAGAGGCAGGGAGCAAAGTGTAGAAATAGGGGATCGGACTACATTTGAAATATTTAGTTTCATTAATATATTCAGAAATATTGAGGCATTACTACTTGGTAAATGTGAAAAAATATATTATTTTATATGTAGTTTACTAATCAAATACGTTTAAAAAGTACCAAAAAAATTTTTTTTTTTGAGAAATTGAAATTGGTAAACAAAACCTACATCATTAGTTTACTTACATCATATACAAAAACATTCATTATAGTAAGTATGAACTCAAACGCGCAAATATCTGAGATATTTACAAAAATATTCCTGCAGCCGTATACTTCATACACCATAACCTACAAGTGACGTCACTTGTAGGTTAAGTTTAGTATGGAGCGTTTTTACGAGCCTTGCGAAATTTTGTATATGTCACCGTTAATAAAACATAGACTTCCGACGCGAATATGATGCCTATAATTTAACACGATTTTTTCGATACAAAAGATTCGTTCGAAAAACGAATCTTTTGTACCTATATGTATTTTGTATTTATTATTTTTCAATAGACTACGACCCCCTTTAAAAACAAACTCGATCCCCACCCCCCCCCCAAGGGTTGAGATACTATAATCAATCAATCAATCATTTATTCATTTCATTTCATCAATCATTCAATTATATGATGACGATGTGTCTTGTGCCAGTAGTTTGTCTTCGTTGGCGGCATAAAACAGGTCCCAGAAGCTCATCCGCGCGTGGTAAGGCCGCCTGGACACTGTCAGCGTCGTGTTGATGTCCAAGTACCACATCACGTCACTGGTCGCCGGAGGCCATATCACGGGTATTAACTCCGACGTTGATGGTGTTGGGTCTCTGCAAAAGTAATAATTCTCAATAAATATGCTGAAAAATAGATGAAAAGCTTTAAACGAAAGTACAAACTGTGTAGGTATGCGTTTTAGGTTTAGGTTTTTAAGTTTCTAGGTATATATATATATAGAAAAGGACCTTAATTGGAAAGCACACTCGGAACACATAATTAAAAAAATGAATCAGTTTTCATATGCACTATTTGCTACCTCTAAAGTAGTCAACGAAAAAGCGTTGCTTACGGCTTACCATGGATTTGTGGTTTCTACTCTCCGATATGGTATAATATTTTGGGGTAATTCCACAATGCGTGAGGACATGTTTAAGGCACAAAAAAATGTATTAGAGCTATAGCAAATATACGTTAAATTGAGAGTTGCCAACCTTATTTTAAAAAGTATAAATTACTTACATTTCCCTGTTTATACATACAGGATGTCCCAGAAGTCGACGTCGTCCCTTCGAAGGCTGATAGACCAGCTCATGACTCACCAGAATATCGTAATATGACCTTAGTAAAAAACCTTTAGTTTTCGAGATATTGGCACTTTTAATAATTTCTTAAAAATTACACCTCATGTCAGTTTTTAGGCTGCCGCAACTACAATTTCCCGTATTGTGGGATACAAATTGGTATTGCGGAATCCTGACCAGTTCTGCTATTGATCACGGTTATAAAGAAAGCTAATAGAGTTTGAACTTTGTAGAAAAAAAGAAAACTTTTCCCTAAACGTGATTTCAAAAACTCTTTCTCCTAACTTTCACTATCCATACTGAACAAAAAATATACCACACTAACCTGGGTTGTTACTTTAAAAAGTTGCTCATTTTATGTAGTTTTCGAAATAGTAAAATAGTTGCTATTAAGCTACGTCAAAAATTTTTTTTGCTATTTTATCTGGACTTGAGTACCTTAACCTTTCGCGATACAGATTAGCTGCAGCAGCACCGTTGCCTCTGTATTCCCCGTAAATGTAATGCATGTTAGCATACTGATGTATAGTTTACGCCATAATGACTGGTAGTAAGACGCGTATCACAGAAACATAAAAGTCTAGAAGAGAGCCATGTCAGTTCTTTACTTTCTCCAAGCACACTTAAGTCTGAGTCACTAGGCAAAATAAGTCAAAATTACAATGCAAAATCCGTTAAACGTAAGAAAACAACAAAACGATGCACATCAATAGCGTAACGTACTTGTAAGTAATAAACAAACTCATGTATAGAACAAACAAAAGACGTGCGTGTCGTCACCTATTCTCTCACTCTAATGAGTCTAACTCGTTTAATGATATTATTAATGTGTTCTCCTTCTTTGCATTTCTCCTTTCAGTTTAAAAAAAATCCTTGTATTCTGTTTAGTTTCTAAGTTTAGTAAACATCTTACACTTCAACGTACAATTTTTAAGTAAACATCTGGGTGATTTCAATGTAACGAGTGTTTTTGTTCGAAATTCTAACTAAAGAAAAACATTCAAAATGTGTTCTCTGTGCACTTAAAATAGCAAAAAACTTTTTTGACGTAGCTTAATAGCAACTATTTTACTATTTCGAAAACTACATAAAATGAGCAACTTTTTAAAGTAACAACCCAGGTTAGTGTGGTATATTTTTTGTTCAGTATGGACAGTGAAAGTTAGGAGAAAAAGTTTTTGAAATCACGATTAGCGAAAAGTTTACTTTTTTTCTACAAAGTTCAAACTCTATTAGCTTTGTTTATAACCGTGATCAATAGCAGAACTGGTCAGGATTCCGCAATACCAATTTGTATCCCACAATACGGGAAATTGTAGTTGCGGCAGTCTAAAAACTGACATGAGGTGTAATTTTTAAGAAATTATTAAAAGTGCCAATATCTCGAAAACTAAATATTTTTTACTAAGGTCATATTACGATATTCTGGTGAGTCATGAGCTGGTCTATCAGCCTTCGAAGGGACGACGTCGACTTCTGGGACATCCTGTATATGAAGTAGCTTTATTCGTACGAACAAACCTCTCATTATTCAAGCGATTTAATACTAAAAGGCTAGATTATAAATTGTGTTGTGTTAAATCTAAAACTACTCTAGTTAGAAAGAGCATTTTTGGCATGACAACTAAAATATATAATAAATTACCACGGTATCCCCAAGAAATACACAGCATTCAAAATTTTAAAATTGAGTTAAAAAAATATCTAATAGAAAACTGCTTTTACAGTGTCGATGATCTCTTTCGTGAATAATTAACTGTTTAAATTTTTTATTATTATTTATAGACAAAACTTTTGTAATTTTAATTTATTAACATAATTAAGTATTTATTAATTTAGTAAGGAGATCATGATATTACAAATATGACTTTGCACGCCACTCGAATGGCAGAATGTACAGAAACAGTGTTATATTATCTTTAAGATCTTTTGTAACTACATTCATGCAAATAAATAAATTGAATTGAATTGAATTAAATACGAACCCAAATTTCATAAAGTTTGTCCACAGTGTAGTCATTCTATCCAACATGAGTTGGTCTTCCGGGGTGGGAGTGTCAGGAAAAAATACCATATCAAATAAATAGCCCAACTCATCAGCATGTACGGCTCCTATCAATCCTTTCTCAGTTAAGTTAACGATTCGGCTTGTTACATAATTCCTATTTCCATTGTAAGAAAACATGTATTGAAAAACTTCTAATCCATTATTTACATAGTTGTCTAGACTTCTTTGTAGTGGATAAATAAAACTAAAGTCAGATACAAAATCAAGAACATTTAAACTTGTTTCTTCGGTAATTATATCATCTCCAATGTAATATCTCCTTACTTTTCGTATCATATCACTCATATCTCTTATATCGAAAACAGTATGTATTGCTGCGGGGAAATATAAATCATCAATTGTTTCTGGTGCTTCAATCGCTATATACAGCACTTCGTGACTGTTGATGCCTGCTAGTATTTTAATATTGTCTGTTGTAGCTAAATTGTTGTAAAGAGGATGAATATGTATAAACCGTTCAACGTTACTGAATTCTTTTTCAACACATGGCAAAAAATTGAGCTGTAATTCTAAGGTTGCGGCTATTACTAAATCGGTTTGAGTGTTTGCCAGAAATGATATAGCTTCTTTTGTATTGTCTGTCTTGAATCCTAAATGTTCAGCAAGTTTAAGAGGAGCTGTAGGGTCTGATGGACCTATCGTCGAAGGAACTAATGCTACCCCACTTTGCATGATTACTTTATTAAATAATTTTGGCATCTTCGACAGCAAATGTAAATCAGCTGACATTCCACCGGCACTATGACCCATTACAGAGATGTTATCCACGTCACCTCCAAACGATGCAATATTATTTTTTATCCATTGTAAAGCTAATACTTGATCTTTTAAACCTTGATTTCCCGGAAATTCCTCAGTATCCAAGCACATAAATCCATAGGGCCCTAATCTGTAGTTAAATATTACCATTACTATATCGTGTTGAACTAAATATTTAGGGCCATATATAATTCCTCTGGAAAATCCTAGTGCGAACCCTCCTCCATATATGTACACCAAGACTGGTAGTTTGGAATCAAGTGTTGTATTATGCGGCACATAGACGTTGAGATGGAGACAATCTAATGAACCGACTATAGTGAGATTGTATTCTTCTCGCTGAGGACAAACAGAGGTGTCGTCCACTGCGTCGAAAATGCCGACCATGTATCTATGTGGCGACGATAACTGTAAAATGTGGACGTTGTGTTACGATGTTGTAATTGGTATATAATCTGTAATCCCAACAGTAACGTCAGTACAGCCACTTACCCCAAATGGGTTTTCCTCGTTCAGTTTTGCATAAGGAATTCCACGGTACGCAGTTAGATCCTCCTCAAAAACGCCTCGAACTAGTCCTGACGTAGTATTGACGAGATCCGTCCATGTAGTTCCATGGACGAATCCTAATATTAATATTAAAAATATGACAAACATCGCGGAGTATATAATTTTTATTGATTGGAATTCAATTAAGTATTAAAAATTAAAATTGTTTTATATTTATAAACGTCACACGTAGTCGCATACCAAATAATACATCAAATTATTTAACCTTTAGAAATTTTCTTTAGATAAACACTAAGGTTCTAATTACAAGTTTTTAGAATATTTGTAGTTTAAGAATTGATTTTCATCTGTAAGCCCCGGATATGAAAATTTACCAAAGTGAAATTTAAAATTGTCACATGCCACACTTTACACGTTATGCACTCTAAAAACGTTAATAAATAATTAAAAAAAAAATAGTTTTCTACGTTTCCGCGACTATGCAATGTATTTTAATGAATAACCTACTTAATTGTAACACTAACATAAATAAATGTATTATGAATATTTTGAATAATTATAAAGAAGAAGGGGCAAACCGTCCCCACCCTTGAAGCACAACCGGACTTATATCAAATGAAAGGGTTTACAAAGTGTGTAATTTTATTGTATGACGAAAAATCTCTAAAACATGGGAGAAAAAAGTTAATGAGGGTTAAAGGTTAAAAAAAAGTTGAAAAAATCACCAGCACTTTTATGAAGTTTGCTGTATACCATTACTTTCCAAAAATTGTTCCTTATTAGCAACACTATAAAATAATGCAATAATCCTGTATTATTGCATTATTTTATAGTGTTGCTAATAAGGAACAATTTTTGGAAAGTAATGGTATACAGCAAACTTCATAAAAGTGGTATATTTTGATAAACTGCCTCATATTTTGAAGAAATGTATATAATAATAATAAAATGCTAAAAAAAAGCTATTTCCTTAATTTATTCGCACATAATTACTTTCTAGAAATTGTTTCTTACTTGCGACGCTATCGAATGGCGCAATAATACAGAATGTATTTTTTTCCTAATTTGCGGGTTCGAATCCTGGCCTGGAAAATTGGTTTATGTAAAATTTAATGATGCAGATAAAACAATTACATTAAAATACATATATTTAAAGCAAAAATTATTTTAAAACGATTATGCACTGAAAAAAAGTAAAAAGAAACATATGGTGAACTATTCTTCTGGGCGTTGAAAGAGAAGTCTAAAACAAATTAGGAATAGCAATTTAGCCCTATGGAGTGTCGAGTCCGACTTGATGAAAACTTAAACTGCATCATTAGATTTTTAATAACTCGATTTTCCTAGCCAGGATTCGAACCCATAGATTGTAAAAAAAATACATT
This sequence comes from Glaucopsyche alexis, assembly GCA_905404095.1. NCBI lineage: Eukaryota > Metazoa > Arthropoda > Insecta > Lepidoptera > Lycaenidae > Glaucopsyche > Glaucopsyche alexis. The sequence continues at coordinate 8,352,119 of FR990061.1, forward strand.
CTGTATATTGCACCATTCGATATTGTCGCAAGTAAGAAACAATTTCCAGAAAGTAAATATGTGCGAAAAAATTAAGGAAATAGCTTTTTTTTAGCATTTTATTATTATTCCATACATTTCTTCAAAATATGAGGTAGTTTATCAAAATATACCACTTTTATGAAGTTTGCTGTATATCATTACTTCTCAAAAATTGTTCCTTATTAGCAACACTATAAAATGGTGCAATAACACAGGTTGATTTTTTTAACTTTTTTTTAACCTTTAACCCTCATTAACTTTTTTCTCCCATGGTTTAGAGATTTTTCGTCATACAATAAAATTACACACTTTTTAAGCCCTTTCAATTGATATATGTCTTGTAGTGCTACAGTAGTGGGGACGGGCTCCATACAAAAATGCCCCTTCTTCTTTACCCTCAATTACTAATCTATGTATCAAATAAAAAAAACTCTAGTCTTGCGTCGAAGCTGACACATAATCACACATACATATTTTGTTTTATAATAATATATTAAAAGTTTAATCTGCCAAAACACAAGAATCCTAATTGATTTTCTCTACAAATTACTAATGAACAATGGCAAGATTTTACCTGATGTTTTTGGAAGCGTCTAAAAATGTCACATATACAAAAACTAATCATTTATTTTTCAGGTTTTATCATATAATTGATTTTACATTTACATAATCTTACGAGCCGGAATTATTTTCATAAAATAAAAATATCTTAATTGGATACATTTGAATAAAATGGCCTCATGTCAGTGAATTAAAAAATAAAACCAAATGTCATGAAAAATAAGTTCAGTTCGTTTTCACTAGATAGCGATAGTGAGCAACATCATGAGTACCGTAATACTAATCTCTAAATTAAAATATATTACAATTGATAATGTACTTTGTAAAAGATACTAAAAAGCAAAAAGAGATAAATAAATATGCATGTGATGGTGGTCGGTAGCTCGTAAAATGTGTCGCCATCTCTTAAGCATTCTCTAAACTGAGATAAAAAAATTAAATCGATATTGACATTTGACAGGACACTTTAGCATTTTGCCGAATTTACGTGTTGTTTTTATTGCGATATTTTTGGATAATCTTTATTTTCTGACCCTTGGCAAGTCCAGGTAAAACTTAGTATCTGCCTTCTACGGCGTCTTGTATTTTTCTAACGGACATCGATTGCCTAATGCCTTACAATTGTCATAATATTTCAGTTTAAGTAAGAAATAGCACTGTAATGTTAAAATAGTTTCGTATTATTTGCATTTGCTTTGTAATATGAGAATATGTATAAAGGATTTAAACTCCTTATGAGGTAATACTTAACTAAGGTACTGTTTTGCGAATCTTAAAATAAATATAAATATTTAATTCCGTAAAAAGTAATTTATTTTGATCTATCATCACTTATTACAGAAATCATTTTCATGTTATGTATTCTGTCTGTAGTCTATCACTTAAGGCTTCTCTAGAGATTGCAAATCAGGAGGGAGGCCTTATATTTAAAATTATCCATGAATTATCTGTATTAATGAACATAACCTAAAAATACAAAAATATGAATAACTTTTTTTCGTGGCCTCGATAAGACAAAATTATTTTTGAATATGATTACGTAATGCAATTGCTATCTTTTAGACATTTTTTTCAACCTTAGACGCCCAAAAAAATTTTCAGGTATTTCGTTGTATGGAACTCTGCCATTGTTCTTTACTTGTCCTACTGAAAGTAAAGATACGTATCCAACTTTCAGTATGGCAAGTATAATACAATATTTTTTATAATATGTTGGACTCTATACTTTGTTTTTTTAAAGACATTTTGATTTGTTTACTTTTTCAAGGTTGTCAATTTTTTTTTATATCTTCGGCTAATATCGTGTGACATCGTATCGTGTGACCGTCAGACATCGTGAATTCGATTTTACTCCCATAGATTTTCATATCCCGGGCTTATATATGAAAATCGTTTCTTAAGGAGTAAACTCCAATAAATATATTGTAACACTAAGGAAAAATATTATCAATGATGACGTTAGTCTATATGATGATGACGATGTGTCTTGTGCCAGTAGTTTGTCTTCGTTGGCGGCATAAAACAGGTCCCAGAAGCTCATCCGTGCGTGGTAAGGCCGCCTGGACACTGTCAGCGTCGTGTTGATGTCCAAGTACCACATCACGTCACTGGTCGCCGGAGGCCATATTACGGGTATTAACTCCGACATTGATGGTGTTGGGTCTCTGCAAAAGTAATAATTCTCAATAAATGTGCTGAAAAATGTCTGAAAAGCTTTAAACGGAAGTAGTATACTGTTTAGTTATGCGTTTTATACCAACCCAAATTTCATAAAGTTTGTCCACAATGTAGTAATTCTATCCAACATGATTTGGTCTTCCGGGGTGGGAGTGTCAGGAAAAAATACCATATCAAATAAATAGCCCAACTCATCAGCATGTACGGCTCCTATCAATCGTTTCTCAGTTAAGTTAACGGTTCGGCTTGTTACATAATTCCTATTTCCATTGTAAGAAAACATGTATTGAAAAACTTCTAATCCATTATTTACATAGTTGTCTAGACTTCTTTGTAGTGGATAAATAAAACTAAAGTCAGATACAAAATCAAGAACATTTAAACTTGTTTCTTCGGTAATTATATCATCTCCAATGTAATATCTCCTTACTTTTCGTATCATATCACTCATATCTCTTATATCGAAAACAGTATGTATTGCTGCGGGAAAGTATAAATCATCAATTGTTTCTGGTGCTTCAATCGCTATATACAACACTTCGTGACTGTTGATGCCTGCTAGTATTTTAATATTGTCTGTTGTAGCTAAATTGTTGTAAAGAGGGTGAATATGTATAAACCGTTCAACGTTACTGAATTCTTTTTCAACACATGGCAAAAAATTGAGCTGTAATTCTAAGGTTGCGGCTATTACTAAATCGGTGTGAGTGTTTGCCAGAAATGATATAGCTTCTTTTGTATTGTCTGTCTTGAATCCTAAATGTTCAGCAAGTTTAAGAGGAGCTGTAGGGTCTGATGGACCTATCGTCGAAGGAACTAATGCTACCCCACTTTGCATGATTACTTTATTAAATAATTTTGGCATCTTCGATAACAAATGTAAATCAGCTGACATTCCACCGGCACTATGACCCATTACAGAGATGTTATCCACGTCACCTCCAAACGATGCAATATTATTTTTTATCCATTGTAAAGCTAATACTTGATCTTTTAAACCTTGATTTCCCGGAAATTCCTCAGTATCCAAGCACATAAATCCATAGGGCCCTAATCTGTAGTTAAAAATTACCATTACTATATCGTGTTGAACTAAATATTTAGGGCCATATACAATTCCTCTGGAAAATCCTAGTGCAAACATTCCTCCATATATGTACACCAAGACTGGTAGTTTGGAAATAAGCGTTGTATTATGCGGAACATAGACGGTTAGATGGAGACAATCTAATGAACCGACTATAGTGAGATTGTATTCTTCCCGCTGAGGACAAACTGAGGTGTCGTCCACTGCGTCGAAAATGCCGACCATGTATGGATGTGGCGACGATAACTGTAAAATGTGGACGTTGTGTTACGATGTTGTAATTGGTATATAATCTTAATCCCAACAGTAACGTCAGTACAGCCACTTACCCCAAATGGGTTTTCCTCGTTCAGTTTTGCATAAGGAATTCCACGGTACGCAGTTAGATCCTCCTCAACAACGCCTCGAACTAGTCCTGATGTAGTATTGACGAGATCCGTCCATGTAGTTCCATGGACGAATCCTAATATTGATATTAAAAATATGACAAACATCGCGGAGTATATAATTTTTATTGATTGGAATTCAATTAAGTATTAAAAATTAAAATTGTTTTATATTAATCGATGGCTTAGAGCACACTTGTTCTAATTACAAAAAGTTGATTTTTCAGGAGAGCATTTTAAAGTTGAAGCATGAATTATACAAAAACTGTATATGATATGTAATTCAAATTACGTTTATTCATAAGACTTATTCTTTGGTTCTACAAAAAAGTAAATTTCATAACGAAATTACGTCAAATTGATAACAAAATCAGCTGAATTCCTAGCTAACCCCCCTTACTTAGTACATTTGAACCCTCAAATTTAGTAATTTGAATGCACGAATGTACTAAGTGAGCGGGGTTAGTATTCTAGTAGAGAAACAGGTACCTACATATCAAAATAAAAATATTAGATATATATATATATATATATTTTATAAAATACCACAGAATACCGACTCAAGATATTTTTTTTGTGCACGTTAGAACATAAAATAATAATAATATTGTTAAATAGCAAATAAATAAAACATTGCATAATAGGAAATCATTTATTAAAGTTTTGTTCTACTAAAAGTACTCATTAAATCAGTAATTCTTAAACACTTATAAAATTAGAGAAAGTATTTATCCAAGTTTCGTTAAATCCGTATGTAATATAGAATAAATAATTTATTCTTATAGAATAAAATATAGGTTATTTGACCATCAGACTTTAATTTTAGAAACCCTTAGATTTTAAAAACTCCACGTTTAAGCCTATCACATGGCTCGTGAGATTAGAAGTTGACGAAAAATGGTGAACTTTGAAACTATTTACATTTCAAAGCTATATATTTATCAGATTATAAACTAACGAGTAACTAACGTAAACGGTTTGTTAAGTTTCCAAATTTTCGCCAATTTATATTCTTACTAGTTCGATCATAATCTAAAGTTTTTTCAATCTTGGGGTAACTTACTTTCATTACTTATTTGTACCTTTTAGGTAGACATAAATTATAATTCGATAACATTTAAATTTATTCAATATTAATACTCACGAGCTCCTTAAACTATTAGAATCTGTTAAGTTGAACAAAGGCGCCGGCTCTGATGACGTTCCACCAATATTTATTCAAAAATATGCCAAAAGCCTTGTCACGCCACTAAGTATACTTTTTAAACGCTCATTGAACGAAGGTTACGTATCAAACACTTGGAAAGCTGCTTTCATAACTCCAATACATAAAAATGGCGATAAAACTAATATTAAGAACTACAGGCCTATCTCTAAACTTAGCATTTTTGCCAAAATTTTTGAAAGAATTGTATATGTATAAGCAGGTCTATGCTACAATACAGTCTTGGTTTATCCCAGAGCAGCATGGTTTCATGAAGGGACGTTCAACCACTTCGAATCTTCTCCTTGCGTATGACTTTGTTAGTAGCAACCAGTTTGACATTATTTATACTGATTTCTGTGAAGCTTTTGATCGTATCGATCATTGCATTCTGCTTGAGAAGCTCCAACAAGCAGAAAAGGAAACCTGTTGCGGTTGTTCTCCTCCTATATAAATAACCGATCTCAGACAGTAGCGGATACGTATCATCCTGGATGTCAGTCCCCTCTGGAGTTCCTCAAGGCTCGCTACTCGGGCCTCTTCTATTTGCGATATTTCTGAACGACTTATCATCTTGTTTTCATCATGCTTGTTTCTTATTATATGCCGATGACACGAAAATAATAAAACGTATCATTCAAGTGATGATAGTAAACTAAGATGACCTTAATAGGTTTAGTGAATATTGCCGTAACAATAAGCTGGATCTTAATGTACCAAATGCTTTGTAGTGAATTTTACGCGTAAACTCCATGTAATTAAGTACAATTACACCCTTAACAATCAGGCCCTACTGCATAAAAATAAAATCAAAGACCTAGGTGTAATTGTTGATTACAAATTATTATTCGATGAGCACCTTGATTATGCAGTGAAAAAGGCCTCTAGGGCCCTGGGGTTTGTAATCAGGCACTGCAAAGACTTTAGAACGCTCAAACCTATAAAAGTGCTTTACTGTTCTTACGTACATAGTGTACTTGAGTACTGTTCTGAAGTCTGGAACCCTGCCTACGATATTTACAAAAACAGGATTAAATCAATACAGAAAAGGTTTCTTAGATACTTACAATATAAATGTGGTGATAATCTAATTAGTTATAAAACTAGATGTAAAAAATATCATTTCCTTCCCTTAGAGCGCCGTCGTATCATCTCAGATTTGATCTACTTGAATAAAATTATTAAAAATGTCATAGACTCACCCGACGTACACAATAAAATTAAAATAAATATACCCTCTAGATTCTTTCGCACTTTTGTCCCACTTTACATCCCACCCTATAATACTAATTATCATCGCAATTCGTTTATATGTAGGTCTACCGCACAATTTAACGATTTCTTACGCGATCACTCTAATGCAGATGCTTTCTTGATTGAATCTTCTTCTCCGGCTTGTAACTACAGAATATTTCTGTTAATTATTATCAATTAGGTATGTGTGATCAGTTCAGTGATCCAAAGGTTTGATTGAATTTTTCTCGATTATTTTAGTTTGTTATTATTTCATTCCCTTTTCTTTTTCCTTTGTATAAAGCTAGCACTCACCTTAATGTTTGTTACATATCTGTAAAAACTTGTCAATGGCTATCTGTTTCAATTATGTTTAGCTGTAAGTTTTTCTATAGAAATAAAATAAAAATATAATAAAATACAAATAAACATGCACTAGTAAACTTGATCTGACACTAGTGTCAGATCAAGTTTACTAGTGCATGTTTATTTGTATTTTATTATATTTTTATTTTATTTCTATAGAAAACTAGTACTTTCTGCTGCCAATGGCAAGAATATCTATCTACCCTCGTACGTAAGGGTCAAAAATGAAACAAACAAACAAAACAAAAATGAATGAAGTGTACACGTATTAGATATGTAATTTTCGATAATTTTGTAAAAATAGTTCTTTTTTGTATCATAGCGACTTAGCACATTTGTGCACGCACGAAGAAATAGGAGCATTAGATTCGTTTTTGTATTAACTGCACTTACAACATTTGGATTGTCTGTAATATGTAAGATTACATGTCGTAAAGGTACTTAATATTTTTGTGCGTTAACTAGTACAGCGGGAGGGAATATTAAAATCACTTATGGACTTTTCGTAGCAAATTAGTAAAAATAAAGGATTTTAATACTTTTGGACATAAACTGAGCTTACTTAATACAACCGTGACACTGGGTTTTTGATAGAAAGAGACGGAATATCGATACGTGGGTTAGTGCAAACGGTAGAGCACGTCAAATAATACAGTTTTCAGTCAAAAAGTAAAAATCGCAATTTTTGTAATTAGAACAAGTGTGCTCTAAGCCATCGATTTATAAACGTCACACGTAGTCGCATACCAAATAATACATCAAATTATTTAACCTTTAGAAATTTTCTTTAGATAAACACTAAGGTTCTAATTACAAGTTTTTAGAATATTTGTAGTTTAAGACTTGATTTTCATCTGTAAGCCCCGGATATGAAAATTTACCAAAGTGAAATTAAAAATTGTCACATTCCACACTTTACACGTTATGCACTCTAAAAACGTTAGTAAATAATTAAAAAAAATAGTTTTCTACGTTTCCGCGACTATGCAATGTATTTTAATGAATAACCTACTTATTTGTAACATTAACATAAATAAATGTATCATGAATATTTTGAATAATTATAAATTTACCCTCAATTACTAATCTATGTATCAAATAAAACTCTAGTCGTGCGTCGAAGCTGACACACAATCACACATACATATTTTGTTTTATAATAATATATTAAAAGTTTAATCTGCGAAAACACAAGAATCCTAATTGATTTTCTCTACAAATTACTAAAATTTACTTGTCCTACTGAAAGTAAAGATACGTATCCTACTTTCAGTATGGCAAGTATAATACAATATTTTTTATAATATGTTGGACTCTATACTTTGTTTTTTTAAAGACATTTTGATTTGTTTACTTTTTCAAGGTTGTCAATTTTTTTTTATATCTTCGGCTAATATCGTGTGACATCGTATCGTGTGACCGTCAGACATCGTGAATTCGATTTTACTCCCATAGATTTTCATATCCCGGGCTTATATATGAAAATCGTTTCTTAAGGAGTAAACTCCAATAAATATATTGTAACACTAAGGAAAAATATTATCAATGATGACGTTAGTCTATATGATGATGACGATGTGTCTTGTGCCAGTAGTTTGTCTTCGTTGGCGGCATAAAACAGGTCCCAGAAGCTCATCCGTGCGTGGTAAGGCCGCCTGGACACTGTCAGCGTCGTGTTGATGTCCAAGTACCACATCACTTCACTGGTCGCCGGAGGCCATATTACGGGTATTAACTCCGACATTGATGGTGTTGGGTCTCTGCAAAAGTAATAATTCTCAATAAATGTGCTGAAAAATGTCTGAAAAGCTTTAAACGGAAGTAGTATACTGTTGAGTTATGCGTTTTATACCAACCCAAATTTCATAAAGTTTGTCCACAATGTAGTCATTCTATCCAACATGATTTGGTCTTCCGGGGTGGGAGTGTCAGGAAAAAATACCATATCAAATAAATAGCCCAACTCATCAGCATGTACGGCTCCTATCAATCCTTTCTCAGTTAAGTTAACGGTTCGGCTTGTTACATAATTCCTATTTCCATTGTAAGAAAACATGTATTGAAAAACTTCTAATCCATTATTTACATAGTTGTCTAGACTTCTTTGTACTGGATAAATAAAAGTAAAGTCAGAAAAAAAATCAAGCACCCTTAAACTTGTTTCTTCGGTAATTATATCATCTCCAATGTAAAATCTCCTTACTTTTCGTATCATATTACTCATATCTCTTTTATCGAAAACATTATGTATTGCTGTGGAGAAGTATAAATCATCAATTGTTTCTGGTGCTTCAATCGCTATAGACAGTACTTCGTGACTGTTGATGCCTGCTAATATTTTAATATTGTCTGCTGTAGCTAAATTGTTGTAAAGAGGGTGAATATGTATAAACCGTTCAACGTTACTGAATTCTTTTTCAACACATGGAAAAAAATTGAGCTGTAATTCTAAGGTTGCGGCTATTACTAAATCGGTGTGAGTGTTTGCCAGAAATGATATAGCTTCTTTTGTATTGTCTGTCTTGAATCCTAAATGTTCAGCAAGTTTAAGAGGGGCTGTAGGGTCTGATGGACCTATCGTCGAAGGAACTAATGCTACCCCACTTTGCATGATTACTTTATTAAATAATTTTGGCATCTTCGATAACAAATGTAAATCAATTGACATCCCACCGGCACTATTACCCATTAAAGAGATGTTATCCACGTCACCTCCAAACGATGCAATATTATTTTTCACCCACTGCAATGCTAACACTTGATCTTTCAAACCTTGATTTCCTGGAAATTCCTCAGTATCCAAGCACATGAATCCATAGGGCCCTAATCTGTAGTTAAATATTACCATTACTATATCTTGTTGAACTAAATATTTAGGGCCATATACAATTCCTCTGGAAAATCCTAGTGCGAACCCTCCTCCGTATATGTACACCAAGACTGGTAGTTTGGAATCAAGTGTTGTATTATGCGGCACATAGACGTTGAGATGGAGACAATCTAATGAACCGACTATAGTGAGATTGTATTCTTCCCGCTGAGGGCAAACAGAAGTGTCGTCTACTGCGTCGAAAATGCCGTCCATGAATGGATGTGGCGACGATAACTGTAAAGTGTGGACATTGTGTTACGATGTTGTAATTGGTATATAAACTGTAATCCCAACACTTAACATCATTACAGCCACTTACCCCAAATGGGTTTTCCTCGTTCAGTTGTGCATAAGGAATTCCACGGTACGCAGTGAGGTCCTCCTCAACAACACCTCGAACTAGTCCTGATGTAGTATTGACGAGATCCGTCCATGTAGTTCCATGGACGAATCCTAATATTGTCACAAAAAATATGACCAACATCACTGGAGCATGAAATTAAATTTATTAATTGAATCATTAAAGTATAAAAGAATATATTTTATTATTTATATAGTATCTTTATAGCCTCTGTTCACATGTAGCCGTTTAAATCAAATAATATTTTAATATGTTTAACCATTAGACATGTTCATTAGGAATTATTAACACACTAGTTTTGTGAATATTTGTGGGTTTGTGTTTGGAGTTTATTGGAGTTACTCTTTAGGAATTTGGATGTCTAGTAGATATCTTAATAATATTAGGCATCCGTCTAATATTATTAAGATGTATCTTACATTTTAATAACTATCTGCGTACCAAAATATAACTCAATTCGTCCAGTATTGAATATTTCACTTTTTATTAGTCCCAATGCGCAACCCCAGCCCCCCAATGTCATGGAAATTGCTGAAGATTTTAATTTTTTTATTTGATAAATCCTGAAAAATGTATCCAATAAAAAGCATGAATTTCAATTTTCATCGAAATCGGTGCAGGTTCCATACAATTCGATAAAACAAAGAATCCATGCAAACTATTAAACCCCTATTTCATCCATTTAAGGGTTGAATTTTTAAAAATCACGTCTTCTTAGTGCGCATCTACATTGTAAACCAAAACTACTGTCCAAATTTCACACTTCCCACACAAAAATCAGTTATGTACCAAACAGATTAGAGATGTGGAATATTTTGCAAGTAATTTTAGAAAACGTATATGAAATCATTTTTGTCGTCGAACGGTATGCCGTTCTGAATCTGCAAGATATCTCTTGCAGAGTCGACTGGATTTATTAGCAGTGAATAAGTAAACGGTTAACATTATAAAATCATCATTCCAGAAGCTCTTGTGAATGCATCCTTACAAAATAATTGTTATCTTTTAAAATGAAATCAATATTTGATTAAAAGGCCGATTATGTTTTAATTATATCTGATAACATTATTGCTGGGTTATTTTTTCTATGCTAATTATTTTGTTACATTTTCGAATAATTTTAAACAACATGATTTAAAAAAAACTCAAAAACATTTCAGTGTAGCTTAATATAAATTGCATAATAGCAGTTTGTAGGGTAACTAGCCTAAAATTAAAGATGGACAAAATCAAACAAGGTCCTTAGAACGTATAATTTGATGTCCTTAATAATTCTAAATTATTATTATGATTATTAGCCGTTAATGTCCCACTGCTGGGCAAAGGCCTCCCCTCTCTCTTTCCACAAGTGTCGATCTTTAGCTCTTTCTGGCCACTCTTTGTCGAACGCGTCCAACTCGTCGCGCCACCTTTCTTTGGGTCGGCCCTGTTTCGCCGACCAGTCGGTGTCCACTTCGAAACTCGCGAAACGCGCCCACCTGTCCGGGTGCATACGGGAGACGTGCCCTGCCCTGCTCCATTTCAGGCTGGCTGCTTTCCTGTCCACGTCAATTAGCCTCGTTTGAGAGCGCAGAGTGGTGTTTCGGATACGGTCAATCCTTTTGACACCTAAAATGCTGCGCTCCTTGGCTCTTTGGCAGACTCCGAGCCGGGACTTCTGCGAAGCGGTCAATGACCAAGACTGGCACCGTAGGTTAGGATAGGCAGGATACACATGTCCACGAAAAAGTATGAAATAAATCATTTGGCTAAAATTTTAACTATTTCTCTACTCAATCTTCTTAATTTTGAAGTCGGTATCAGTCCAAACTATATCCTATAATATTTTATAGAACTCACGTTCAAATTTGCTGATATTATTTAGAAAAAAAGTTTTATAATATCATACTTTTTTGTGTATTTTGACTTTGGTAGTCAGTTTAAGTTTTTGTTTAAAAATGATAATTTCACCCTTTTCAGTGATATATGTTGTTAAATTATTATAAATACATCTTAAGAACGTCTAAAATAAACGATCGAATGTATAATTGAATACGCGCCAAGCTTCCATTAGGTATTATAAATGAGATGATTGATGATGATGATTAATGTAATTTACAAAGTGGCATACTCAAGACAAAATAATAAGTATACGGACTTCTACGAACAACAAAGTGACGCCGGTTTTTTATGCATTGTGTGCGTGAGCCGGTGTTGCCATACTAAATTTTCATTTCCCTAGATATGTTGGCTAAACTTTAGAATAATATCCCACATTTGTACTATTAATTGGTTTATGGTAATTTTAGTAGTTTTCGAGATAAAAAAAATAATAAAATTTCGAAAATTGTATAGGAATTCAGCTATGCTAACGTTTCTGTGACATTTACGTTTCGTTTCCCATAGATTTATGTCAAAAAACTTTGCAGAGCTCTATTTTACGTAAAAGTTGTAACACGGCCTCACAAAAGCCTGGCGCGAAATAACGTCGTCACATCTCTCCCCAACTATGGAATTCTAAAAATGGGTTACATTAAAATATTTTTATTGCGTTCAAAACGTATTTAAATATAAAAAAACAGAAAGTGATAATTCTGTTTATTATTTATTTATAGATAAATTTAGATAAAGGATAGGTAAAAATGAAAAGTTTAAAGAAAAAAGTAAAAACTTTATTATTTAGTAACAAACTTAATTTTTGGCAACAACATACAACACTATCGAGGAATAGCGTCCAAGAACTCATGAATTTAAAAGCAGAGTCAAATTTTCACAAAGTAACGTACAAACAAGCGGTCCACAAAAACAGCTTTTTGGTAGCATATGCTTGGAATACTTCAGAAAAGTCAAAATCACCATATGTTTCCATAAAAATTTCGAGGAGTTCCCTCGATTCCTCATGGATCCCATCATGTCACCACTTTTTTGAAAACAGGACTAACTTGGGATTATACCCTTTATATCAAAAAAAGAATTTTGAAAATCGGTCCACAGACGGCGGAATTATCGTTCCCGATATTATCTGTATACCTTCATAGGGACATTTACCTTAAATTGCTTCAAACTTCAAAACTTCCTAATTAAAAAATAAAAATACAGTCTGACTCTCTACTTCATAATTTTGTTAAGAATTTGCCTACAAATTACTTACCTTATTTTAGGCTATTGAGAATATGAAATCCTGGCAACACTCTCTCGATCCGCCATTATGAAAATGTCATTATTTGTTTCGAGTAACCTCAAAATTGTGATAAATTAACTTAAACAAACTACAGTTTTGTGTGTACTTATGAAATGTTATTCCATGACACTTTTTGTTCGCCTTCGTACAAATTTTACACCACTTAATAGCGCAGGACGGCATTTTTTTGGCAAAGTCACTGCACGACGACTCGTTCGATACTGACGAAAAGTAGCGTTCTTTTTTTACCCGACTGCGCAACGCAAAGGAGTGGTAATGTGTTTATCAGCCTATGTATGTATGTATGTATGTATGTATGTATGTATGTATGTATGTATGTTCCTTTGAAGCACTATACAGACCAAAGGCCTGGGCCGATTTTTATGATTCACACGTCAATCGATTCCTCTTAGTCCGGCGAGTGTCACTAAAGACATGACGTTAGTAAAAATTCAATATGGCGACTACTGGACGCCATATTGTGAAAATGAAAAAAATGAAAGTCAACAAACTATATCAAGTGGGGTATCGTTGAATAGGTATTTAAAAACCATTGTTAGTTTTCTCTCAACATTTTTCGATTCGACTGACCGTTTAGAATCTATATCGATTTAAAGTTGCATAACAACCATTCTCACATTCCAGTGCAATTGTGATGTATTACTGATGCTTATAGGAAATCCAGTCTGGTAAATAGCTAGCTAGGTACTCATAACTAAAAAGTATAAAATAAAAAATAATAATTTAAAAAATTTGATGCATTCAGGATCCATTGAAAAATTAGATTGGCTGTCGAATAATGGATCCCGACTGTTCAGTTGTTATGTTCCAATAGTATTAATTCAATAATATATTATAGAATTCTAGGCCACCGGATATCTAAGTGCTTGTTTTTTTCTTTTCGGTTTTAATTATGTACTTAGTTTGGTTCACTTTTTACGCAGTCGGGTTTTTAAATTTTTTAAATTATATTTTTTATTACATGAGTGTGCGTGACCGCGTGTGTTTACACAAAGTAGCGTAGTTTTTGAGGCTTCAGTTGAAACAAGCGCCATGCGCCATCTAGGTTTTTTATTTGATCTGAGGTGGCATATGCCTGCAGTTCTTTGAACAATGCCGGAATTTCTAAACGCGTATTTTTAAAGACTGAGGAGTTCTATTCAGTGCTTTTGGATCCAGGGTATACCCTTGGTGCAAAATCTTATTTTTTGTTAGCATATGCTTGTTGTTTTTTTTTTTTTCAGGAAAAGTCTAAATCACTATGTGTCCATATAAATTTCGAGGAGTTCCCTCGATTCCTCATGGATCCCATCATCAAGTTTCCACATTAGTGACTCAAATACCAATTTGAATTTATACCCTTTACAACAATAAAAGAATTTTGCAGGAGGTCAAAGATCTCCGTGTTGGTGTAAAATACTATGAGAAGTACCTTTTATATCATCAAAATGTGATAATGTATGGTGTGATGGTGGTGGTGGTGATGATAATGATGAAATTTCTAATTGACATGGTGGCACATGCTTGCAGTTCTTTAAACAACGCCGAAATCCGTATAAGGAGTCAGGAGTTCCGTTCTGTACTTTTGGATTCAGGGTATACCTTGGAGCAAAATCTTACTTTTTGGTAGCATATGCTTGGACTACTTCAGCAGAAAAAGTTGAAATCACCATATGTGTCCATATACATTTCGAGGGAGTTCCCTCGATTCCTCATGGATCCCATCATCAAGTCACCACTTTTTTGAAAATGGGACCAACTTGGGATTATACCCTTAAATCAAAAGAAATATTTTGAATATCGATCCACAGAATGTGTTATCGTTGAACATACAAAAAATATATATATACAGCCAAACGTATAACCGCCTTCTTTTTTTGGAAGTCGGTAAAAAATGCGACTATTTGAATGCATTGATTACAAAATTATTCGATTGATTAAAATGGTTGTAATTATAGGTGGTTGAATTGAAATACATGACATATTATATTTTTGAAATCTGCTTTTAATTTCCTTTATATGATACCATCAAAGATTTCAACTCAAGATAGGCTATCACGTACATTTAGCCGAAAAAATTTTCATACAAGAAAAAAATTACGCCATCTATGTAAAATCAACGGAACTTCGATGTTCCTTTGATTTTACGATTTTACCATTTCGATGGAACAGTCGCTAGTCGTATGATATAACTTTGTAAGGGCGTACAACGCATACATTTTTTTTTAATACATATCTTGACTAAAGAAATGTTAATAAAATTGTCCGGCGTAATATAAGTTTAGCTCGCATTCATACTGGAATTACTAAAATATTAGCAACAATAAATCAATAAGGCTTACAAACAAATATAAATTTTACAGGTATGTAATGTAATTTAAATATTTCATATTTCTTATTACATTACTCTCATTATCATAAAGCATAGATGAGGCGTGTTGAGGCAAAAAG
The DNA here is from genome assembly GCA_905404095.1 of Glaucopsyche alexis. NCBI lineage: Eukaryota > Metazoa > Arthropoda > Insecta > Lepidoptera > Lycaenidae > Glaucopsyche > Glaucopsyche alexis. The sequence continues at coordinate 8,367,498 of FR990061.1, forward strand.
TGTCCACACTTAAACTGCCCCACTTTTGGGGTTTTTTGGGGCAGTCGAGGTTTCATATTTTGTCATCTTGACATTTCGACATTTGCTTTCCGCAGACTTTTCAGTCCACATTTATTTGAAAAAATCTTCTGAAATCAAGACGGCGTAACTTTTTCTTATACCTACATTATTTGTCAAATGTATGCCAAAGATCAGGAACGCACTTTTAACTCCTCTGGTACCCATAGATGGCGATAATTACATATTATACAGATATTATAACGGTGTAATAGATTAGTGCAATGGCTAATGGTGTATGCATACTAGATATTTAACCTAAGCAAGATATTTTAAAAGATTTTACAAGAAAACTAATTTTTTTCTTCTATACGGCGTATGGACCTAGACCAGACAACAAATTTGTTTTTACACATGTGCCGTAGCTTCAGCGACGCCACAGAAGGGGCGGAGCCGTAGGAGCTGTGACATTTCACAGCCAGCGCTGCAGCAAAAATTACATACAAATCCTAGCGCAACAGCACTTAATATTCCTTTATTACCTAGATAAATAAAACAAGACTCATTAAAAACAAAACTAATTATATTAAGTACAATAAAAAGAATATTGAATTATAATTTATAAAAACTTATACATATTCTAATTCAGTTTGAAAATAATAATCTACATCTACACTAATATTATAAAGAGGAAAACTTTGTTTGTATGTTTGTTTGTTTGTAATGAATAGGCTCAAAAAGTACTGGACCGATTTCAAAAATTATTTCACCTTTCGAAAGCTACATTATCCACGAGTAACATTGGCTAAATTTTATTTTGGAAAAAATAGGGTTCCGTAAGATATTTGGGTTTTTCGGACACAAAGTGTAAAAATCAACCAGAAAAGTTACTTATTTTGCGTACGCTGCCTAAACTATAAAAGATAGAACCATAAAATGTCTAATTAATGGTAGATCTTATAAATATCTACAAAAAAGTCCGTGACACACTATACCTATCTATGTCAAGTGAGGCACAACAACCATTTTTTTATTTAGAAATCTTGAATTTTTTTTGGACTATATTTAAACGCGTTTATTTTACTATAGGTATACATATTTTTTTTAATCTTGACATTTCGACATTTGCTTTCCGCAGATTTTTCAGTCCACATTTATTTGAAAATCTTCTGAAATCCCTAAAAGAAACTGGTGATTTAAAGAGGAAGCAAATACATTCCCTAAATAACGTCAATACTGCTGTGTGCGGTCAATGATCTTAAAAGCGCCATAAACAGCGTAATGCAATTTTATTTAGTATATTTTTAAATATTTTTTCAGCCTAAACATCTTGAAATAAAGAGTAGATATAATGCTCAAAATATCCGTAACTGATTTAAACAACCGATTTTTTTTTATATTGTCAACAATGAAAAACAGAGGGGAAAAGTGAAAAAAATATAATAATTAATAGTCTAGTAGTGATCGTGATTTAGTGAGTAACAAATATATCCACGATTTAAAAACCTCAAGCTGGAATTGCGGCACAGCCGACTCTTTCAACCTTCTTTGTCCATTTCCTGAAATATTAATGTCTTCGAGCAAAAAATGAGCAGAGCATATTCGAGTGTTCAAATGAGGATAAAAAAAAAGGCTCATTTCGTTGTTCTCGAATAAGGCGAGTCCAAATCTCTTTGCGCTCTGGATCATTGGGAAATCTATAATTCAAATACTATAAATTTCTGCGATGTTTACAACAAATGTTCACTAAGTTAGACAAAAGAAAAAATATAATAAACTAAGTATGCCAAAGTACTCTATTTTGTGTAACTATTATACACTGTTTCTCTTGAAACGGATTAAAAAAAATCACTCGGTATAAAGGTGCTTCCAGTAACATAGTAATATTTCAGAAATATTATTTTTTTTTCTCCAAAAGTGCACAATGTTAAATCGGCTGGCCCCTGAACATTGTAGGTGGTTGTTTAGGAGTAGATATAGACAGTAGGTGCAGGTTGTAGGTGATCTACATCTAGTAGATGTAGCTTGTAGGTTACTAAAGTTAGGTAGCCCACTAAAGTGGGGTAACTACTGTTTACCTACCAACCTACCACCTACCAACTATAGGTATGTAGTAGGTCTAGATGTAGGTCTAGATGTAGGGTATGACTTATGGGTGTAGCAACCTACGCTTACAACCTTCAAGTGTAGTTATTTTTTATTAAAGTTCATAATTCACAGAACAACGTCTGTCAGGCCAGATAGTAAATAATATTTTTAAATATATGTAAAAATCAAATAAATAGTAAGCCTTAGTTTCATTTTATTTAAATTAATCAAAAATGTGAATACTGACGGGTAAGGTTAGGTTTGGTTAGGTACTGAAATAAAAAAACTTAATCTCTTATTTCTGTACTAATAAATCAATAATAAAAATGACGTCCCTACAAAGTTACCGGCATTTTATGAATTATATGCGGACTGGATAAACTGCATAAAGCAAATGTAGAAATGGTAAGATCACAAGTGCCAAACCTCAACTGTCAAAATGGCCCCAAAATTTAAAAATTGGGGCCATTTTACTGGAGACACTTTTTGCCTCAACATGCCTCGTCTATAATATACGTCTATGGATACCATACTTGATAGGTATGGTTAAAAAACATTTTTGAACTACGTACAATTTGGCGCCAAAAATCCGGCATTTTGTATATTTTCATTGAACTACTGAAAAAACTGAATTTGTAGTTATGAAGGTCGATTCTGCTATTTTAATCCAACAATAATGCAACTTCGTTACTTGTTCGATACAGTCCGGAACCTATCAAACAGCAAAATGGTATTTAACTAAACTTCAAACAAACGTCAAACGACGAACTACACCGCTCAAACTCAAACTCAAAGTTTTTATTTCCATGTAGGTTATAATATAACGCTTATAGAATTGTCCTACATGATGCCTACCACCGGTTCGGAAACTAGCCCGGCGAGAAGAACCGGCGTAAGAAACTCGCACGGGGCCATCTTTTAGCAAAAAGATGGGAAAGTTGTTATTTTCAAAAAATATTTTACAATGTTGTAACTTAATCTATATAACATTAGTCATAAGTACATAGAACATACTTAAGTACATAAAAGCAGCCTTGCATGGGGCCATCTTATTCCCAAGGTGTGCAATCGTTAATGAAATCACTAACTTTATAATAAGCTTTAGCACACAAACGTTCTTTAACAGCTTTTTTAAATTGATTAATGGAAAGATTTTGAACGTTTTCTGGGATTCTATTGTAAAGGCGTATACATTGACCTTTAAAAGATTTACTTACTTTACTAAGTCTGGTCACTGGTATTTCTAACTTGTTCCTATTTCTAGTATTCCTACAATGTGTGTCACTTATCTTTTTAAAATTCGTTAAATTCTTTCTGACATACAACACATTGTCCAAAATGTATTGAGAAGCAACGGTCAGAATATCTATTTCTTTAAATTTTTCTCTCAGAGATTCAAAACATGACATCTTATAAATAGAACGTATAGCTCGCTTCTGTAGCACAAATATTGTATTAATGTCCGCAGCGTTTCCCCAAAGAAGGATGCCATATGACATTATACTATGAAAATAACTAAAATAAACTACCTGCGCTGTATCCTCATCGGTAATTTCTCTAATTTTTTTGACTGCATATACTGCAGAACTGAGCTTGTCTGCCAGATTTGCAATATGGGAACCCCACTGTAATTTACAATCTAGTGTTATTCCTAGAAATACAGTGGTGTCCACTAAGTTCATTTTCTCATCATTTAATAGTATATTGGTTTGTGCCTGCCTAACATTTGGGAGGCTAAACTTTAAACATTTCGTTTTATTTTAATTTAAAAGTAAATTATTAACATTAAACCAATGTACCATTTTTGAGAGAGCACTATTTACCTCGTCATAATTTGACTGTCGTCGCTTCACATTAAAAATTAGTGAAGTGTCATCGGCAAAGAGTACTATCTCATGCTTATCTTTAACTAGATAAGGAATTTATATAGATGAGAAAAAGAAACGGGCCTAAAATTGACCCTTGTGGCACACCTAGTTCTATTTTGGTCCCAGTAGACCTTGTAGAATTAACTTCTACTCTCTGCGTTCTATTTTTATGATAAGAATCTAAAAGTTTAAGTGCCGTGTCCCTTATACCATAATGGTATAATTTTCTGACCAACGTAGCATGCTCGACACAGTCGAAAGCCTTGGATAGATCACAAAAGACACCAAGTGCATCATGCGATCCCTCCCAGGCCCCAAATATGCTGCATAGAAGACTGATGCCTGCGTCTGTTGTGGACCGACCTTTAGTAAACCCGAATTGGTTACTATGTAATAAATTATTTATGTTAAAGTGGGCTAGCAATTGATTAAATATTATTTTCTCGAATTTTTACTGAAAGTCGGTAGTATAGATATTGGTCTATAATTTGCTGGGTCAGACTTATTCCCAGCCTTAAAAAGAGGCATCACCTTGCTATGTTTCATTAGGTCAGGGAACACACCATTCTTTATACAATTATTGAAAACTAAGGCTAGATAGGGGGCAATGATGTCAATTATTGATTTTATAACTTTTATAGACGTACCCCAGAGATCGGTAGTATTTTTAATATTGAGTAATTTGAAGGTGTTAATAATATCTCTGGAGTCAATTTCTTTAAAATTAAAATTGACATCACATTCCTTGACATTTTCTCTGAGTATTTTTTCAGCAACTGCAGGTGAAGAATTTAAATTTTTTGTAGTTGAGACCGGAATGTCAGCAAAAAATTTTTCGAAGATTGTCGCAACCTCTAGGTCAGAATTTACCTTTTTATTATTAATACAAAGTTCAAATTTAGACTTACGACTGCCTTTACCTCTTCCAGTCTCATCTGCAATTATCTTCCAAGTGGTTTTCACTTTATTTTTCGCGTTCATTATTTTTTCTTTTATGTGAAGTGCCTTTGCTGCTTGACATACTTTTTTAAAATTTTTTGAATATTGCTTGACATACAGTTTAAAAGATTCACTCCTATTAAATGTCTTTTCGTTATACAAATCATATAATCTCTGTTTACTTATTATAATTCCTGCAGTTGCCCAGGTTTTAAAATTACTTTTTCTATTTTTTTTTTTCTGATATAATGAAGTTTATTACAAGAATAAACAATTTTACAATAAAATAATAATAACTATCTACTTTAAATTATTTACAGACTAAAAGAAAGAAAGAAATAAAAAACTAAAAAAGATAAAACTAAAGTACAAGATATGCTATAAAAATAAGAAAACCTCTAGGTCGTCCCCATCAGGCAGAGTGCCTATCAGGCTCAAAGAATTCCCTCGCTGGATGGCTATGCTAAATCTTTGAGCCAGATAGGTGCCGGCTTTGGGGTCTCGGGTGGCCTCTACGAGTTTTTTCGAAATTTCTCCGAAAAGTTTGTGTGCCCCCGGACCCCATGTACCTAGGGTTTCAACCCCAAATGGTTCAAATATGAGATCCCTACTAAGGTTCTCATACTTTCGCCGCTTGATGTTTTCTGCCTGATTTGCGGCCGCACCTGCAGTACTTGAGGTGCCCTGGACATGGGACGGAGCGAGTGTATCGACGCAAGTAGCGTCCCATACAAGGGCCCGTCCCAGTCTCCAAGGGACCAGGGTCGTTCCGTCTGGTCTCTTGCCATCGTCGCGCGACAGTCCAGAGGGTTCCAGCACAGCTGGTACTCCGGCAGTGACAAGCGCCCGACGAATGAGGTCGTTGAGGCAGTGATGACGGGAGATGCGACCGGCGCTTCGTGGACAGGACAGACCGTGGTGTCCGAGGCTGTCTACATTTGTACCACAAACGCAACGATGGGGGATGACGTGCGGGACGCCAAGACGCAGGGAAGTGGCTAATCGAAATGTTGTTCGATCCAGCAATGTGCCCCGTATTGGGTGACGGTAGCGCTTGTAGCCAAAGGCCCGCCTCCCATTTCTCCACAGCTAAGAGGCGAGCCTGCTCCGTAGGACTGGACGATGTGTTAAGGAGATTGTTCCGTACCAGTCTACAGAGAGGCTCGTCCCAGAGCCTTTGGGAAAAGGTATTGGCGGGCAATTCGTTACAACCACTAGCTACGCTCCAGGCGTCCTTGGCCTCGTCCAGAAATGGAACTGCATTAGTGTAGGATGGGTGCTCAAGTATTTTAGAGATAAGTATACGGTTTGCGTGGACTGAGGACAAGAAGGCCGGAAGGGATACGTCCGAGGGTTTTCGGACACCTAGGCCACCGAACCTTACTGGAAGTGTTGCCTGAGTCCATGAGCGGTCGTCGAAGTTTATGTTCAAAATAGCGGAAAGCGTATGTCTTATGGTGTCATCCAACTGTTTGAGAAGTTGAGGGAACTTCCACAGTTGACAACACCGCAAGACATACGTAAATTTAGGTACAAAAAGGCAATAACGTGTTAAGGTGAAGGCCATGTGACAGTTAATTTGAAGAAGGCGATCTAAAGTTTCACTGAAATTTTGTAATTTATTATTTATGAAGGCCGGGAGAGACTCGTCTAAAATAGGTGAGCCTAAGAGAAAGAGCGAATCCTTTTCGATGACAGACAGTTGTGGAGCTATTTCTTTGAAGCTAGATATAATTGCATTTCTATCCCCACAACTATCTGGCACAAAAAGTTCACACTTCCCTAGGTTCAGCTCTAGGCCGATTTTTTTGAACTCATGAATCAGCGTACGAAAGTCGGTTAATACAGTAGCTGCATCGCTTCCAAGAGTCCCATCATCCAAATACCAAACATTAAAATTAGAATTTAGAAGCTCGATGGCCGGGTGTATGGCAAGACTAAAAATTGCTGGACCTAGAGGGTCGCCCTGTTGGCAGCCAACTTCAGATCGGATGAGGTGATTTTTGTAAATGAGTTTGGAGGGGTTGTTATAGCACTGAAGCATGAATGGTAAAATGGCTGGTGCTTTCGATTTGATTTGGGCCAACATGGCGACACGGTAAACTGAGTTAAAAGCGTTCTTGACATCGACCTTCAAAAACACATCATCGCCTTGATTTTGGATAGCTGTCCTGAATGAATGAACGGCGGCCTCACAGCCCCCTTTGCAGGCAAAACCTAGCTGTTTCGGCTGAAAGTATGCTGAAAGGGAACTAATTGACTTGCAGGCAAGTTTGGCCGTAAGCCGTCGGAATGTACAGCCGACGGCGATCGGGCGGATGCCTCCATCTCTCTTCTTCAGGGCGCAGAGGTTAGCTCCGTACAAAATATCCACGATATCTGATGCAACCTCTCCACGCAGCATCAGGTTGCACAGATTCGTGAGTTCTTGCAGGAGCTTCTCGCCGGCCTCCCCGCAGCAGCCGCTGATGAGATCCTTCAGATGCTGAGGGGTGAGACCGTCGAGGCCACCAGATGAACCCGGAAGAAAAGACATGATGGCTCCCCGTACTTTGTCTGCCGACGTTTGTAGGGGTGGTGTTGCGTCGTCGGAAGCTGTGAAGGAATCCCTTCAGAAGGGTGTTAGTTGTGGGGGGTGTTTGTTCTGCAAGGCGATGAGGGTTTCTGGGCAATCGGGAGCGACCGTGTCGTTGGAAAAAAGGAGCCGGGCTGCACCTTTAATGTCTCCCTCACTTACTTTATTTTCTACATTTTTTACAAGGTTATATTTGGCCGAGTAGTGCGAAAAAGAATTTGGGTTGAAATCAGTATCCGAAACACAATTTTTTTTAATTCGTGAAGTGAGAGAGGCATTATTGAGCGGATCTCTAGTGACATGTAGAATGCTATAGGGAAAGGTGAGTATTTTTTCCCAGGCTTGCCTCGAGTTATCAAGCGCTGTATGGCGTACTGTCTCGGCAAGCTTCTGGGCCACGGCCACTCTTGCACCCCTAGGGATCCGTTTTACAATCGGGACAGAACATTTAAATTTTGATATTTCTTGCCAGAAATCGGTTTGACAGGTGGGGTTCGGAAGTGGAGAAGTAGCTGGGGGAATAGGGTCGAAAAGCTGTTTGTGGCATTTGCCTCTATGAATATTCAAACCCCTCTGGCTTTTAAAATATCGTGCTTGGGGACAATGGGAGCATTGCACCAGATTTCCCAAGGACACGGTCGAAATATCAATGGAAGTCCCTGCATCTTGGCTGCTTAACATAACTTGGTAAAGCTAATATATAAAAAAACTTATTTAATAAACTAGACTAAGTATAATTAAAAACTTACAATAAAAAAACACTATACATAAAAACCAAAATAAGAAAACCTATCACGATATCTAATCAGGTATTTCTCAAAATAATGGTGTCCAAGGTAGCATCCAGTGTGGGTTCGAGATGAAGTCTAACAATTTACGTGGAGACTGCTGTTTCCTCTACCACGGCCACCTTTTCCTTGTTCCAATTGCAAAAATTGACGGTAAAAAGGAATCCTGCTGTAGATCGCATCGTCAAACAAAAGCATCCAGTAGGTTTTAGGTTTTTTTTTTTCTATTATTTAAATTGACCGTTTTAGAAGTAAATACAGAGTTATACTGGGTTCTTATTATTTTAAATAGTTTATGAAACGCTTCATCGGAGCTATTAAACCCATCTAACTGTTGACTGTTTGAAACTAATTTACCTCTAAATTTCTCAATACGTTTTGTATTCACAGGAATATAAACAAGCTTTTCTTGAGGTGTATTTTCACAATTAATATTAAATGAAGCAAATTGTCCACAGTGATCAGAGCTAAGCGCATTGATTATTTCTTTTTTATAAGGAGTAATATTAGTGAAAATATTATCAATACAAGTAGCTGCTGTATCACATATTCTTGTCGGTTCATAAAATAAATTACTCAGGTTATACGATTTTAACAATGATGTGAATCTTACAGTGGTGGAGTTTGAGTCTAATAAATTAATGTTGAAATCACCACATACAATAATCTTCTTGTTAAATGCACATATTTTTGTCAACACTTCTTCCATGATTTGTTCAAAGGAAGCGTATAAACCTGATGGAGGCCTGTATACGCGTACAATAATAAGATGGCTCATCTCAATACAGGCTACCTCGATTATTCGTTCAATAGAGAGTCTTCTAATATCTTTAGGTTCTTTAATTTTTATTTTTTTATTAGTTAATATTTAAGAACCACCTCTAATGGCATTCTCTCGACTGAACGAACTAGCTACCTGGTGACCACAAAAGTTAAATATTAATTCATGTTTTCTAAACCAATGTTCTGATATACACATAATATCAATGTTATATTCATTAACAAACAACTCAATTTCTAATTCTTTACCTACCATTCCTTGCAAATTTTGGTGCACCAGGTTTACATTGAAATTACATTTTTTGTTAACATTTTTGGTAGGTAAGATAGGTAATTCATTTAAATAATTTATATTATTGATTATCACATTGCTAGATGCGCGATGCGCGATGCGATTATCATTGTTTCACAGCTTGATTATAGATTGAGCGAACGACTTATCCATAGAAAATGGTATTCTCGTATGTTTATAAACTTAACTCCAATTTGACTCGAACCGATCCGTCAGCCGGATATTTTTTTCACTTTGACATGTGGGGATGCCATGACATAAAAATATTTATGTTACGCAAAAATCTCTTTTTTGCCTTCCCCTCTCTAACCACGCGGGAAATGTTTTCCATCCGTCTCAGAAGAGGATAAAATCGTGTATGCGTACACAAATGTGCATAGCCATGCCCCAAATTCGATGATTTTGTGTCATGTTTCAAAAAACACGAGCAGGAGGCGCGCCTTAACTGACAATAATTGGCAACACTGGATCGTACAAACGTCAAGCAACAGCTGTCTTTGTACATGCTTAGTACTCGCTTTATTTATAAATTGTAGTCAATATCATTGCAAAATGACTGTGTTGGGATTTTAAATTTACGAAAATAGTGTAGTAGAATACCGACTTTCGGTCAATTTATGATAACAGGATGATAAATTTATAATGAATTGATGGTAAGTTGAAAGTCTAAGTTAATTAAGAGAATTGGGGCCCTGATAACTTGTAACAAATCGCTCACTTATTGCAAGACTGACATAATGAAAAAATCGTCATTTTACAGGAGGGCTGTTTTAAAATTTGGACCTTGAGAATTTCTTAAAAAAACCTGTAACAGTGAAGCAGATTTTTTAAATTGAATTTGTACATAAATTAACTTTCAATTTAAATAATTATCTGTTATATTAAAAATATGATTATCCACCAATAAATAAAAAAATATATGTCGTCCTTGTCTGTCTTGTGATGTCTTTACTGTAGTAAAAAGTTAACTAGTAAATGTATTTATCTGCAATATGTCACTCTTACAACAAAAACTATAAAATATTATAGTATATTACATTAAATATGAATTTGTTGCTATTAAGTGGCACTAGTAGGTAGGTATCTAAATAAGTAAATTATTCTTATTTATTTAGTATTTATAAGATGTTTTATAAAATAATGAATTAGGACATTCTTTCCTTACTTCCAATATTTTGGCTTCATTAATTTTCATTGGTCCAAGATTCACACATCCTAAACTTGAAAACAATTTTTTTAAGTCAAAGAAGTATTCATAATTTAATTCGTGTACTTTAAAAGGCGGCCCATTTCTTGTAGCCATTTTTATAGCAGATACAAAAGACTCTGGTGTATACATAGGCCCACTTCTTATCTGGCATTTAATCTGTCGTTCAATCAATGAATGAACTGCATCCCCTTCATTCTGGGTGTGGCCCTTAATAAGGTATTTATGAGTAATTTTATTTATATTAAGACATCTAACAGCCTACAAATACATTCCTACCATGAACTTATTTTTTTTTGCTGTCCAGCACAGTTGTCACTATAAAATACTATCTCCGTTTTTCCAGCATCAGATGCATTATTTAAATAGTCTAACACACAACTACCTAGTTCATTTATACCTCTGTTACCGTTGGACTCGTCCCAAACGTAACAGTCAGATATTTTATTGATGATATCATGAATCGTAAAGTTTAACACATTTAATTTGCATTTGTAATAAAACAAGGAGACATTCCCTTTAGGCAATTGAACCACAGCTTGCAAATCATAGACAGCAATCAAAACATGTGGGTCTATTATGTTTTTGTCACTTTCTTTCTCTAATCTCGACAAACGTTTTTCTTCTTGGTGGGTATCATAGGTTGCCTGTAGAGTTTGTTTTTCTGATTCGTTAGCATTATCATAAACATGGCAAAGTTCGCATAAATCCTTTTTAGGAAGAAAAATTGAAATCTTTCGTAAAAATTTTATAAAATAATGCGTAATTTCCAAAAGGTTTTCCATTTGCTTTACAATGTTTTTCATAATCCTGATGAATGTCAACTATTGTTTTGCCCCCATCAATATAAAGTTTTGAGGTATTTGCCCGAGTATAATGGCTCTCAATTTTCGGAATAGACTCAACGAATTCAGAGATTCCCTTTTTAATGTCATCATCAACTTTCTTTTGATGGCCATGTTTTCCACGTCTATCAGTTTCCAATAATGTTCCTGCTATCTTATTTTCTTTTTCTATGACAGTATGAATTGGTCGATCGATTATATCTAAGGTGTTCTTAAAAAACGTTTTACAAACACGAATATTAGTGCCATCCTTCTTAAAATAATATGCTCGATTATTATCTCTGGGCTTCCGTGTGCCTCCAACACGGATATAGCGATACCGAGGCTGAATAGTTTGTATACAGTTAAAAATAAATTGACGTTGCAGTTCTATGTCCCCTAAGGCCCAGTAAGAATTAAATATAAACATTCGATCGTTTTCGTTAAACGCCAGGGAACATTGTAATTTACATTTATCTGAACAACCTGGCTTCAATTTTCTCTCTGGTCTTATTTTCTTTGTCGATGTGTGATATTCATAAGCTTTACCTGTATTTCGTGCTTTTTTCAAAATGTTTCTTCTCCATTTTTCTTTTCTTCTAGTACGCTTCCTACCTTTCTTTTCGGGAGTTGCTGTCAATAATACGTCACGCCGAGAAGTTGTTTCGTCTTCACTAGAACTACTTTTTGCATCTGGTATATAATCTTGATCTTTATCTGAATCATCAACATCTTCATGGGGATCAAAAAGTGGTTGAGTGCTAGTTGAAGCTATCGAAGAATAGTTTTGACCCTCTGTAATTAAATGTATATAATAAGCAAATATATTAAAATACAAAATCTTATGATTGCTTACTTAAGTGGAACATACCTAGTAAAGTCATCATTTGGTTATTTGTATTTTTCTCACTTAAGTCCTGTTGTTTTATTAAAGTCATCAACATCAGACACCTCATGTTCCCTGGATGAACTTGATGATCTCGATGAACTTGATGAACTCGAGGAACTCGATGATGAAGAAGAGGATCGTGATTTATTTTGAGTTGATACAACTCGATCAACTAACAATCGTCCTCGAGACGCCTGAAAAGTAGTTTTAATTTTAAATTATCACAAGAAGCATGCCCTATATTAATAGTAATATAGTCACAACTTAAAATAATTATGTATACTTAAGATATTTTTTCTGCAATAAAGATTTATTCCTAAATGCTACGTAACGTTTAATAAGGACGTAGTATGATTTTGGTTCAATAACGTTTTAATCCGTAATAATACTAACGTGTGTAGTATTTTCTACAATAACGTCATATTGACGAATAATGTAAATAATTTTTCCTCCTTTTTTATTGCAATAGCGACATAACACAAAATAATCCTATAGTAATAATATTAATGTCAAAAAGTGTACTTACCATTTGCTGCAATAATGTATTAATCCAAAATATGACGTCCTTGAGCAGTAACATGCGAGCGTCGTCGTTGAACACTTTAGAGTTACTGAGATAGAACGATATTGAAACAATACAAGACGTGTAGCGACAGCGTGCAGTTTCGACATTTAACGCCATCTGGCAGCTTTAAGGGAAAGCATGTTTATGTCTTTATTACACTAAAAAATTTACCGATAAAGCTTTGCTTTTTCATAATTATCATAAAAAAACTTGATTTTGAGAAATGACGTTCTTGCAATAAGTGAGCGAAATAATCTTTTTGACTTTTGGATCCAAACTATGGTTTGAAAAATATTTTTGGTATCTCGGCGTTCATAAACATTATCATCATTCATTCATGGTGAATGGCAGGCTTCTAAACACACAGCTAATAAAATTTCATGTTTGGAGATGTTTTTGGTCTTAATCGGTAGATAATGAGATAGATAATATTAACTGTATAAATTCTTAGATTTTTAGAACTTGGGACATAAAAAAGTTGTAGCCAGTGGTTATGTATAGTGTGTTCCAATATACATTGTTGTAAAAAGGTACATAAACGATGATTACAGTCATAAATTCAATATTATAGTTTGCTAATCGTTACCTATTAGCGTTTTACATAACACAGATAAATAGAACATAGAGAAGATAAATTGAGATGAGGATCGTACCCACGTACGTAGCGGAACGCAGGACATATTATGTATAAAGTATAAAGCGGAATGCAACAATTCGATAATTATGAATTTTAGTAGTGGTAGTGCCATGCTGCTAGTCCTGCAGTCAAAATGGACAGCCACAACCGAGGAAGTACCTTTCATAGAAAAACGGTGTGAAATAACAGCTTTAGCTGTTGTGTTTCATAACATGTTGAGTGAGAGAGCCGGATACTCAAATTCCTCTTCCCAATCCTACCTTTTACTTACCTCCCTTACCACTCCATAATCCTCCCTTTCTTTCTATATCTCACTCCTCAAGATCGGCAACGCATTAGTAATGCTTCTAGTGTTGCAAATGTTTATAGACTACGGTAGCTGCTTACCACCAGGCAGCACTATAATATGCTTGTTTGCTACCTTTGTAGTATAAAAAAAGTTTTATTACCTACACCCAAGGTTTGGGTGTAGGTAATAAAACAATACTTTATTTTTAAGAACATTTATTGTAATTAATACTAATTCTTCTTAACACTACTTCATTTAAGAAAGGGGCAGGTCGGGTCATACCCTCATGGCGAGCATAGCTTAAATACCAAATAATACTCATAACGTGTGAGCAGCATCCCACAGTTCTTAAGGCTCCAATGCAGTTACAGCAATAGCTTTTGAGCTTCCCGACCATTCATGTTTCTTTCAGTAACTATAAATCAAAATAAGTTTTAGCAGAAGAATGGCGGGTCTTTATGGGAAAAATCAAGAAATTGTGGCACATAGTCAGTTAACAAGATATTTCTTGTCGCAGACATTAATGTTTTAAGAATCCGTCTAGGTATATTAAATAAGCATGAAAGTCTATCTCCAGAATCAGCAGTCCTTAATTTGCACAATAAGGCGGTTAATGTAAAACTACTCCGATGCATATTATTTGTTGATGTTGTTGTTTACTTAAGCCTACAAAGTATTTCACTTGGTTATCAGGGTAGTTTAGAATATTCTCATATTACGAAGTCCGTCCATTCATATAAAAATGATCTCTTCAGTGTGTTCTGCAGTGAAAGTATTGAGGTACATTCAGCAGTGTATTAATTACTGTAATCTGCCTTCTGTCTGTGAAGAGATTACACTATAAATCTGAAGTTGTGGTGGCCAGACTCTGGCCACATACAGCACACATTAAAGCAGAATAATCATCATCCATATGATCATGTACAGAGGGTTGAATGTCCTCAACTAGTGGAACTATCCTAGTTCTTTTAGCTCTCAACCAACAAGGCACACAAGCTTCATCTTCAGACCGAAGCTAAAATGAAAAATATAATTAGAGAAAAGCTTGCATTGAATCAGGTATAACAATATGGGAAAATACATTATTTTATTTCTTAGATCAATAACGATATAATAAAAGTGATAGTAGTGATGGTACTATGTATTTTTATACCTCTCGTAGTTGAATCCACGAAAAAACTGTAGAAGCCACTCTTTGTTGTTCTTCATTTGCCCCTTCAATTAAAATCCTGCATCAACTTGTTCTTAGTATGTATCGCCCACATACAATACAAATATTTTGATGGCCAACCTGTCTGCTTGGCATATTTTTAGAAGACGCATGATAAGCAAACTGCCAGCACGCATGGCAAATATGATCAGTAGATGTAGTCTGGAAATAATGTGATTAGGAGTTTTGTTTAACATTACTTTATATTACTTTGTTCTCCTTTTTAGCAGTCATACTATCAAAGTAATATGTATTATTTATTATATTATAACATTCTTAGGCAAACCAAGTAAGGTAATATTAGGTTGGGGAAAAAGTTTCTTCGCATTTTATATAAAAATTCAAAAGGTTTTTTTATAAAGTTTATTTACAAGTGACTAAAGTATATAGGTGTCATTTTGTTCGATAACTTTTTGCTATCTTGTTGGTAGGTACATGATCCCATTGCTATAAAATTTTTGGGGCTTCTGATGAAAAAACTGCGACAAGTGGTTTTGGCAGTTCTCTTGTGATGTCAACCTGACACTGCCTAAGGAATTCTGCAGCGACCGAAACAGGTGGAAATCTGAAGGTGCAAGGTCAGGACTATACGGCGGATGCATTAACACCTCCCAGCCAAACTCCCGTAATTTTTTCTGAGTGGCTAAAGATGTGTGAGGTCTAGCGTTATCATGGTGAAAAACCACACCCCTTCTGTTGATTAATTCCGGCCGCTTTCTCTCAACTTCTTGCTTTAATCTCATCAGTTGTTCGCAGTACAGTTCAGAATTGATGGTCCTGCCTGGCGGTAACAGCTCATAATGAATAATGCCCTTCCAATCCCACCACACACACAGCATCACCTTGTTGCGAGTTAACCCGGGTTTCGCCACAGTCTGTGAAGCCTGACCGGCCTTTGACCACGATCTTTTTCGCACGTTCTTGTCGTACGTGATCCACTTTTCATCACCAGTTATCAGCTTCTTCAAAAATGGTTCGGTTTCATTACGTCGTAATAAAGAATCACAAATGAGTACACGGTTCATTAGGTTTCTTTCAGTGAGCTCATGAGGCACCCAAATATCGAGCTTTTTTGTGTACCCAGCTTTTTTCAAATGCGCCAAAACCGTTTTGTGGTCAATCCCCAGTTCTTCAGCTACATCGTAACTACTAATATGCCGATCTTGCTCCACTTTTTCAAAAATGGCAACAGTTTTGTCCGTAACAGGGCGACCAGAGCGACGTGCATCTTGATATCAAAATTTCCGGATAATTTGCGCTACTCTCACAGATACTGCATTAGGTCCATAAACATCACAAATTTTTTTCGCGGCTTGTGTTGCATTTTTACCTTTTTTGTAATAAAATTTTAAAATGTATCGAAATTCTTCATAAGAATCACTCATTTTAACAATAAGAAAAACAAATGAAAATCTTAAATTTACCTAATTTGAATTTGGAATTGTCTTCTGTAAAATTAAAACTTTTTAATGATACCAAAATCAGCCAGATACAATTGGTATAGCCCAAGATATTTTATGACAAGTTCATACATACTATAATGCGAAAAGACTTTTTCCCCAACCTATTATTTGTAAGTTACCTGTTTGTTTTTAGTTTCGAGATTAGTTTTATGACTTATTGAGACATACGTATTTTAACCCTAGATTCATAAACATACGTCTCTCATACACCCTGAAATCGTAAAAATCGCAAAAATCACGGCGCGAAGGAGATGGCGATATACGCGTCTCAGTACCTTCGCGATACGATTAGAGCTCAGTCTGGCGCTAGGAATATTAACGTGTTGACGTATAGTTGCGAAGATACTACGCCTGAGGTGTCAGAGATTCGTATGTTTATGAATAGTGTAACAATTTTGTAAAGTTCCAATTTTTTTAAATTACTTAAAAAACGAAGAAGCATCGAGAGATTTTTGAGAAAAGGTATGTATTTATTATGTTTATATACTGTGTTAATAATTATTGATATGAAAGTTTATTTATTTACTTTGGTTTTTGTTATTTTTATAAATAATTCTTGTTATTAATTAGAAATCCTTGTCTTTATTTATTGTAATGGTACTTATTTTCTGTTAATCCTTTTCAGCATGGCTTCATTGAGTGAACAACAAATTTACCTGAAATTCCTTCGCAGCTTTTACAACCAAGACCAACAAAATCTTCAATGTTTTGCTATGACGGAAATACAACATTGGTGTCTAACAAGCCAAAGAAGAATAAAAATGTCTTTATTATTTCCACTATGCATGGAAAAGGCACTTTAGCACCATCTGGAAAGCCAGATATTGTAGAGTTTTATAACTCGACTAAAGGCGCCGTTGATACTTTTGACCAAATGTGTCATAATATTTCGTACAGCAGAAAAACACAAAGATGGCCCCTTTGCTACTTTTATGGTATATTAAATATGTCAATAATTGTTAATTCCTTTGTTATTCACGTGCACAACAATAGTTTTAATTAAAAAAAAACCACTGTCAAGACGAGCTTTTGTCAAAGAAGTATCAAACATGTTGATTGAGTCTTGGTTACGGCGTCGGCGTGAAACACCAAATTTGAGGAGATGCCTAAAACGCAATATCGATGCTATTTTAGGCCATTATTTGCCTGATGCACCAACAGGCTCTGGAATTTAAACTCGGAAGCTTTGCAACTTCTGTGATTACAAAAAAAAACGTGTGACTAGATTTATCTGCACCTCTTGCAAACGTCACATGTGCATGGAACATCGGGGTAGTTTGTGCTTAGAATGCTCAGAATAATTAAGTTTGCTTTTTTGTTACGTGTTAATCTTAAATAAACATTCTTTACTTTAATATATGATCTATTTTTAATTTATATCCCCCATAGTTAACAAATTATACGCACATGAAATAAGGTGTATGACAGATGTATGTTTATGAGAATTGTAACTCTAAATATAGTTTATGAATCTAGGGTTAATGTAGTATTGTATGGTTTAAATCGCAAATATTTCAACATTTAAAACTTAGTATAGAGTTTGTTTGTTTTACATGCAAAATATTATTTGTAAACTATGTACTTACAATATATCTAGATTATGACCACAGTCGAATAATATTGACGAGATCTTCACTCTCATCGCTTAAAGCGTGCCTTCTTAATCTGGGCAAAAGTACATTGCAAACTCGCCATGTTGAATTAAAAGATGCACGTACACACCATAGACTAATGATTGGTCTCGCTGGGCGCTCTACTAGACCGAGCCTAGGTGCTTGTCAAATACACACTAAATACCAAGCTGAGGTCGGCTTACACGAGCCAGTCATATTGAAAGCTTTATGACAGTTGTACATCCCGAATATTTTATTACATTTTAGTTAAAATTGGAAACAAAATGCCATGTTGTGTAGTGAAACTATGTTAAAACAATTCGACAAGAAATAAGAAGGACACTGGGGTGATCCCAGTGTCCTTCTTATTATATCATCAGTAATTATCGTATAAATTCGAAATTTTAAGGTGGTTCGTTTCCTATACAAAAAAACAATGGACATTTATTAGGTAATTTCATACTATTACTACATAAATTTATATACACATCTATTTATTTTGCAATACAATTGTCGCAAAATATATTTATAATACTTTATTTCACACAGAAGTCACATTTTTATTGAATTTTCGACAAAAAGTGACATTTGTAACTTATGTCACTTTTTGTCGAAAATTCAATAAAAATGTGACTTCTGTGTGAAATAAAGTATTTTAAATATATTTTGCGACAATTGTATTGCAAAATACATAGATGTGCATATAAATTTATGTAGTAATAGTATGAAATTACCTAATAAATGTCCATTGTTTTTTTGTATCATAAAATTACGTGAACTCAAAACGCCATTCAGTGTTGCCGCGTATGCAATAATCAAGTTCCCCGTAGTTGATAATTTTATGACGTGATTTTATAATCGTCATTGTATTTATTATAATCTAATAAGATACAATGAAATAAATTATGTACTTGGTATTTCATTTACCTAACATACTTATTGTGATTCTTCAGGATTCTTCCCATAAAACTAAATAACTATTCGAAAAATACAGATCAAAAATACGAAAAAAATTAAAACGTCACAGTCTTACTAATATTATAAATGTAAAATTTTGTGAGGATGTATGGATGTATGGATGGATATTTGTTACTCTTTCACGAAAAAGTACTGAACGGATTTCGATAAAATTTGGTATGGTAGTAGTTTAGGCTCTGGATTTTTATGCCGAAAAAGTACAGTGTTCCCGTGGGATATTGGACAGTATATTTACGCAGGCGGAACCGCGGGTAACGTCTAGTTAAATATTATATTATTACTAGATGTTGCACGCGACTTCGTACGCGCAAATGGTTATCCCGTTGTAACCGTACATTTTGCAGCGATAAAAAGTGGTGGAAATGTTTCCCCGTGGTAGACCATTTATAATATCTGTACCAAATTTTATCACAATCGGTCCAGTAGTTTCGGAGCATATTCAATGCAAACAAACAAACAAACAAACTTTTCCTCTTTATTGTATTAGTATAGATGTGTAATATTATTATCGTACTAGCTGCCTCGAAGCACGTTATTCCGTCTTGATTAATAAATAAATAAAAATTAGACCTAATCATTTGTTTACATACAACCTACCATTTTTCTAAAGAAGAATTCAGGTGGAGCCGCAGGCAAAAGCTAGTTTTAACTTACCTGAACTTATAACCAATAACTTAAGTAATAGACTAGAGCATATTTTTCCCATCAAATCAGGTAAAAGGTGAGTAGCTGGCATCACAATTTTTCACGCACACTAGAATTTGTCACATGTAAGTCAATTGTCACTTTACACACTACAATAATTTGTAGCCGCATTGACAAGGTGTCATCTCAAGTCATTCTATGTGAGTGCTCTATCTAGTTGAGCGCCCAGCGAGACTAATTATTCGTCTATGGTACACACAAACAACAGAGTAAGTAAATCGTCGAAGTCGAAATCACTATCAAGAGATAGAGTAGGTACGTAGGAACATGTGCTCAACGTAAAAACAGCCAGATAATTCGCTAAATTGATTAAGATGTACTCAAAAGCCACAATCCAAAACAATAACAAAGATATTATGGCAACTTTCAAAAATATAACTGCGTTCACTTTACTATTTTTTTACCTCAAAACATTTAAATGTTTTTATTGTTATTATTAATTATTGCGGAGTTCTAAAAATTATTTACATATATCAAAATAAAGGGCTCAGTTGCCATAATAAGTTGTACAAATTCTATAAGAAAACAAAAATATGCTGTACGGATCCTGCCTCTCTCCTTTAATTAAAAAATACAATTTTGTATATAATATGTAATCATACAAAAATTACCTCTTTGCGTGATTTCAGTTTTAAAATTTTTGTATTGTCATTGAGTATTTCTATACTTTCAACAGCATTTTTTTTTCTAATTTCAATATTTATGAAATAAGAAAAAAATAGGTAAATGGGAAGAGATTTATAGCAAAAAAATGTACACAGGTGATTTGGATAGCCCAAGAGATGCTTGTATTCAAAAACCACGGTTTGACCATACTTCTTTCTGGGACACGCCGTATTATTTATTGAAGTCATAAATAGGAAATTGGGATTGAGGATACGTTTTGCGGAGAAGACGCAAACGCCCACAACTTATCCTGATTAGGGACAAGGAACAGATCCCAGAATAACATTCGTTTGTGGTAGGGCCGTGACCCCACTGTTAGGTTGGTGTCGATGTTTAAATACCAGGCCACATCTTTTGTTACTCGAGGCCAAATCACGGGTAGAAGCTCCGAAGTTCTTGGTATTGGATTTCTGGAAAGAAATAGTTGTTAAATGAATAAACGTTTCTACTTCAAATATTTCACGTAATATTTTGCTGTAATAAGATTTTTTATCAAAATTAATATTTTTTATCCCTCGGATAAACTTTGTTTATAAGGTTTTATACACACTGCTTTTTTTATATACATCATCTTGAGATACAAACAGCTGGCAGCCTCTGCATCGCGATTGTACCAATGCGCGATTGTATAGTTGGCTATATAGTTTTTAGATTTCGTATTTGGGTTATATTTTTTAAATTTTGATTATAAGAAAGATACATTGAAATAATAAAAAGAATTAACAGCCTGCCTTACCCGTATTTAGCAAAATTTGTCCACATTGCTGTCATCCTATCAATTATTAGTTGATCTGCAACAGTGGGTTGTTCCGAAAAAAATGACATATTAAATAAATATCCCAAATCATCGCCGTGTGCAGCACCTTCTCTTTCTACTTTTAATCTTTTTTTTAAATAGTTTCTTTCACCGTCATATGAAAACAAATATTGGTAAACTTGAGCTCCAGCCTCCACATATCTGATTAAACTTCTTTGCACCGGGAAAATAATAAAAAAGTCAGAAAAAAAATCTATTATTTCGTCTTCCTTCACTTTTACTTTATGGTCGCCAATATAAAATCTTCTTACTCTGTCTACCATAGTACTCATTTTGGCTGTATCAAATTGTAGGTTTATGCATAATTGAAAAATTGCGTTTTGCGATTGTTCGTAAAGTTCTTTATTATGACGTTCTAAATGAGTTTGCTGAAAAATACCTTCTCGATTGCTAAAACCAGCTAAAATCGATATATTTTTTGAATGAATAGAGTTACTGCTATGTTCAGGATGACTTGATAAGAATCTTTCGATGTTTGGAAATTTCTTTTCAACGCAAGGCCTTAGTATAATATTTAGTTCATCGTAGGTTGTTATGACAGATTCAATAGATACAGTAGCCAAAAATGATAACGCTTCTTTTATGTTATCTGTATTAAATCCTAAGTGCTTAGCCATACTTATCGGGACCATTTTATTAGATGGCATGACCGTTTGTGGAGTATAACCTGTTCCGCTCTGTAGAATTGCTTGGTTGAAGAGTTTTGGTAGTTCGGAGAATAGATGCAAGTCGACTGACATTGCTCCAGAGCTCTCACCCATTACTGTAATCCGATTCACATCACCTCCGAAGGCAGCGATATTTTCGTTGACCCACTTCAACGCTAAGTACTGATCTCTCAGTCCTTGATTACCGGGTACTTCTTCCGTGTCTAAACACATAAACCCGTAGGGACCAACTCTATAGTTAAAAGACACGAATATAACCTTATGATGAACTATAAAACGTTCGTCATCATACAGTCTTGCATAACCATGCATAAATGCACCACCATATATCCAGATTAAAACAGGTATTTTGCTTTCGGCGTTGTTAGGAACATATATATTCAGGTGAAGGCAATCTAATGAATTTGTTCCACCGTCTAACAATTGCGGACACTTTATAATAGTATCGTTAATAGCATCAAAAACGCTGTTGAAACCTGGGTGTGGTGTAGAAATCTGAAAAAAATAAGTTCTATTCAAATTGCTAAAATTTTAGTTGTGCACAAGTGTCTCGTTCCGATTTAATTTAATCTTTTTGTAAACTTTCAATAAGAAACAGCACAAAACACTTTTGCATTCTCGAGGTATTCGCTGAGCTGGACTCAGAACTCCTGCGTTATTTTTTGTATGATTTGCCTCGCATAGAACAAAGCTAAAGGGACAAAAGCTGTCTTAATTGAAAGTTTTATACAGGGGCAAAAGCTGTCTTAATTAATGTCAAATAAATTATTTTTTATCGAAATAGAGAATTCACTTAATTTGATTAGGTTTTTTCTAAATAAAACTAAAATAGTAAACTATGAGTGGACTTACCCCAAAGGGATTTTTTACATTAATCTGGGCAAACGGTATGCCAAGGAACATAGAATAAGAGCCATCTTCTGCAAACATCCCTCGTATTTGGCCATTTGGTGTATTAACTGGGTCTGTCAATTTCAAACTATTTGAAAACCCAATCAACAATGATATTGTTATACACCACATAGTAGTCGGTAATCAATTAGATACTTGAAACAATATATAAACTTAAATACATGCCGTAAATGTAAATTACGTATCACTATCTTTGCCTTAAAATTCTACACTATAAAATAATAGTATCGCTCCTACTAGTGGCTTTTTTTGCATATTTTTACGTTGTTTTTCTATCTTTCGGCTATCCAATTAAATCTAAACGTAACAATAAGTTAAAGATAGACAAAATTAATATGTTAATACATATTTATTTTGTCTATCTTTGACATACCTAGTGACATTTAAATTGGTAGCATAAAGGTACTTCTTCTTGTCTATAACTACCATGTAACATGGGTATGGTCGCCAAAAATTGTACTTATAACATTCATGACATCGTAACACACGTTACATACATGACCAAATGTTACGTACATGACCATTATAAAGCTTAGTCCATAATAATATAATTCGTCGTCGCCAAATTTCGTTCATATCGGCTTAAGTAGTTTTTGCGCGAAAGAGTAACAAACCCCAAACTCAAGACCCCAGACCAATACTATGTAAATGTGGAAAATGAAAACAAAATTGAAACAGAAAATAAAATAGTAAAAAACAAGCCCTGACAACGTTAGGGGGACGGAGAAAAAGAAAAAAAAAAAAAAAACTCAAGACCCCCTCTACCCCCATCTAGACCCTTTTAACCCCTCTACCCCCCCCCCCCCCCCCCTCTAGTCCCGCTCTAGACCCCCTCTAGATCCTCTCATGACCCCCCTCCAGAGCCCCCTCTTGACCCCTTCCTGACTACCCTCTAGACCCCCTCAAGACCGATGGGTCCTGGATGGATGGATGCTCCTGACTCTCCTCTAGATACCCCTCTCCTGACCCCTCTAGATCCCCTCTAACCCTCTCCCCCTCTCTAGCCTATGTAGCCTATGTCTTTTCTGATAGTATGTTCTTACCCTCTTCAAAATTTCATCAAAATCAGTTTTGACGTAGTCCTATATAAACTTTCAACCTTTATTTCAACCCCTACAACGCGAAAAAAGTCGTGATGAAAGGTAGCCTATGTCCTTTCTGAGGGTCTGTTCTAACCCTGTTCCAAATTTCATCAAAACCGGTTATGTGGTTTAGGCGTGAAAGCGTAACAGATAGACATACAGAGTGACTTTCGCATATTTTATAATATTAGTAAGGATTTATCATCACCGATTTTTATTATCAATATTATTTTAAATATCACTTAAACCTTAAAAAAAAACTACCACCTGGCCCAACACATGATTGGCCAGGTTCAGTCAAACAAACTGCCGGCCGGCGCCGCGCAGTTTGAGTTTGTTAACATACAAAAATACTTCTTATTGAACATTTTAGTAGGTATATAATTATATTTTCAAGTGTAGTCTCCGCCTTAGAACTGGTCATGACTGTAACGTTACACATTTCGTTACACATTGTAACATTCATGACGTAAAAAAGCGTGCGACATAACCTAAAATCCAAATATTACTTCATTCCAATCAACTACAGATTTGGACGTATATTTACCGTATTCAGTAATAATGAATCTTTTAAATCTTGTTAACAAAAAAACACAATAAGCCGTACTTACCTTTGAATCAAACACTCAATAGACAATATTTTTTAGCGACAAATCTTCAAGTGAACACAAATCTTAATTTTACTTACGCAAACAAGTATGGCCGATGTTTCTTTCTGAATGTTAACATTTCGCTCGACAGGTATGCCATATGAAAATAGCAAAAACTGCCAAATTACTCAAAGAACATAAAGAAACAAACGTTATATTCATGACGTTACACAGTCATAAAAAAAGTGGACACATTTTTGAAATCGACTGAAATGGTAACTACAGCGATATTTTTTATAAATTCGTTTAGGAAACGTAGAAAAAGTATCATAAAGCGTAATAACAATTTAAAAATACGAGAAACAAATTCAGTTTTGGAAATGTTATCAATTTTTCATACTGTTACGAACACAGAGAATAGCGCCATCTAGCGTCAACCAACGAAACCACTTGGTGTGAACAGGGACAGCGTGGGGCCCCCTACTCAGTACTAGATGGCGCTACTGTGCAAACGTTCCAGAATAAATCTAACACGGTCACGCGACTCGGGAACCTTCTGGAGTCGTCTGGGACTCGTATCGACCGGTATAAATACGTCGGAAGAATGCGAGCGAGTCGAGTTCAGTTTGAGCTTCATCCGAAGCGATACGGGCGATATCAGAGAAAACTAGTGATCGGGAGTTCGAGTTGAACAGTGAATAGTGATGTGGCGATATCGATGTGAATCCTAGTGATGTGATGATACCGCCAGTGAAACCCGCGACTTGGCTACGACTTAAGGACACTGTTAGTGCTTAGTGTTTGGACTTAGTGCTTAGTGTTTGGACTTAGTGCTTAGTGTTTGGACTTAGTGTTTAGTGTTAGACCTAGTGCTTTGTGTTGGACCTAGTGCTAGGGAATAAAGTCTTCAAAAGAGTCAGCAGGTCTTTTCTCTCCAAATCCTTCGAACCCCAACACGTAACAATACAAAAGCAGCAGTTGGACAAAAATTTTTTATATGGGAGTAAAACCAGTACTTATAGAAAAATTATATTTAAAAAATAAATGTTTAGGCATACTGCATTTCGTGGACATTTAATCTACACATAAGAAGCTCGTTATTTAGAACAATGTACAAGAACTCAAATTTATCAAAAAACTATCAAATTATTAAACAAATAAAATTGGGACAAACGAAAAATAATATTTGTACAATTTTTGTCGACCATACCCACATAACTTCTTGTCTATGCTGTTCATTATCTTCTTCTTCTAACAGCAGTCAAAAAAGAAGAAAGTTCTTTGTCAGAGCTATCCATAACGTTAGTTGCACACAAAATCTGTCAATGCGCTGCGGTCCACCCCGGCACGCTGCGGCCCGGCATAATGTGCGCTTACCTTTATGCGTGCTATTGTTTTCTGTGTTTACGTTTAAGTAGCCAGTAACACATTGGCCCATGTTGGCCCAATGCAGGCCAACACAATTGTGTACAGGGAGTATTGCATATTTGCGGGCTATTGCCCGTTTTTTGGCACACGTCAAAGAAATCGTGGCGTAGCTTGGTCAGTGGTGTTCACACAATGGCCCGTTGTGTTCGATTAGTAATATTTTTTGCAAAATATATTCGAAATCACTTGGTGACATACGAATCCACCATCGGCTTATGCGCCGTTTTTTTTTATAACTTTGTGGCGGTACACTCTTCTGTAATACTTGTAATCAGTATATAAATAAATAGCCGCGGCCGTAATTACTTACACGTCCATCGTGATTGTTTCGCCGGACAGCAAGAAGCCATCGGCCCATGTGAACACCAAGTGATCGTGGTCTACATAATACATTTGTGCATTGGAAAGCATGGCCCAATATAAGCCATTATGTACTGGCTACCTTAGGTTATATTGGATCTCAACGGATAGTATACGTGTAGCCCAAGAGCTTCTAGCAAATTTACAGCAGGTGTTTGAGGCAAGCTGTCCTATACTTGTCTATTGTGTCTTGAAACCTTGTCCCGTACTTTAGCCCCGGATCTTAAATTTTTTTAGGCGGGGCAATAACTGAAAAATTCAATAAGTGGACTGAATTATTCAGTTTTTTTCGGAAATAATGCGTGCTTTTCCACTGTATATTAAATTGTAACGCATCAAAAATGTACAATAAGAGCCAAAGTAACTATACATCAGTGACGTAGCGAGCCTTAGCCCTATATCAAAAAAAATTGTCGGGAAGTGTGTGCCGGGTGAGGTTTTAAGGGTAAAAAACGGTTTATCTCGATTTCCGGCAAAAAAATCACGAAAGTTGAATATGGTACATACTACATACCTTTTTATGTCTCAAATACACTGTAATTTTTTTGATTTAAAATATTTATTTTTTCATCTTACTTTGACTTATGATAATATCGAAACATTAACACCAATTTTCAATCGAAAGTTCTCGCGTTTTTCAAAATTCGGTGGGCTTTTCGTTTGTTGAAATCTATTCTTTCTGATAATGTAAAATTTGATCTATCTCGTAGGGATCAGTCAGCGTTTGCAACGTAAGCGCAAAATATGTGTTTTATTTACGACATTAGAAACTTCTATAATTATTATGTGTTTCCTCTGCTATATTATTCATGTTATATACAGGGTGCTCGGTTATCCGAATGAAATATTTAAACCAACATTAGGCCATAATATTACATAAGTAATGGCAGTACGCATTACTAAAAATGTTCGTGATTTACAGAAAAATAACATGATTAATATTTCCTGACAACTTGCACTTCGCATGGACACCCTCACACTGCCGTACAACGCCGCCGTCTTCAAGGTCACGCGCTCACCGAGTAGTATGGGCGCGCGGTTATGAATAGAATTTAAGTATTTTATAGGATAATTTGGTCAACATTTAAGGTCACATGTTATATATATTTTTGGAACTAGAATCGAACACTCATTACGCTCCTTGAATATCTATTTTTGATAACCGACCATCCTGTATACACATAAACCTTCCTCTTGAATCACTCTATCTATTAAAAAAGCCGCATTAAAATCTGTTGCGTAGTTTTAAAGATCTAAGCATGCATAGGAAAAGACAAAAAAGCAACTTCGTTTTATAGTAGTGTTTAGAGATGGCCGTTTAAACGAAAAACGTTTAAAAAGCGTGCTTTTATAAATAAGTTGAAAAGTCGTTTATAAACGTAAGCGCTTTACACTTATACTTATCGTTATATCGTTTATAGTCATTAAGCCATAAGTGTGGTATGAGCATAGAAAAATAGTTCTTATGTCAGCGCAATGAGAGTGAAAATTCTTTAATGTAGCTCATCACTTATTTAAAGTTTTAATAATTGGCTTATTTTTTGTACTTATAACTTATATGCTGTTTCATGATTATTCACTTTTTGTTAGTTGCGCTTTGTGGCTTGACGAAAACACGATATATAACGTTACGCAATAATTCGTATTTTAATCGTAATAGTGGTGTGTTAGTGGTTTACCGTAAACTTTTATTGTAAATAATAAATATAATAATGGTCCATATGGACGTAATATAAACTTTTCGTGCAGTGTTTTAGTATTAAGTTTATTAAGTTTTTGTCGTAAATGCAAAAAACATAAGTGGCAATAAGTAGATAAGCAGATAAGTAGCTAAGCAGTTAAAATAAGTTGCTTTTGAATATTAAATAACGGATAAGTTAACTTTTGATTTTAAGCCGTTTATCACATCTCTAGTAGTGTTAGTGATACTAAAAAACTTGTCATGGTCTATTGATGTTAAAGGTAAACAGCGGTAACAGAATGTATATAATTAAATAAACAATACATTTTTTATAATTTTATTCCTTAATTTATATATTACAGAATTATAATTATTAAAAATCTAAACTTTAATCGTCCAATCCTGACTATAAACATAGACTTACATTAAACCAAGAACTTAGTCTTCTGATAACTGATGCGCTAGTTTGTCCTCATTGAGTTTATAGAAGAGGTCCCAGAAGGTGGACCGGTCGTGGTAGGGACGGTTGTCTAGGGTCATCTCCGTGTCAAGGTGCATGTAGTACATAGCGTCCTTGGTCATAGGCAACCACTTGATGGGCAGAAGATCTGTGATTTCTGGGGTAGGTTCCCTGAAAATCAAGAGGAAATTATTAGTCGTATATAGTACGACATTTTAACACAACTTTTTCGACGACCTCTGTGGCTCAATAGTTGAGCATGTTGGTGCTCAAGCCGGGGGTTCAAGCGGGTTTGAATCCCGCCGAAAGAACAAAAAGTTTTTCTGTCTTCCCCGGTCATGGATGTGTTTATATAATAAAAATCTTAAATATGTGTATAATATAAAAGTTTTAAACATATTTCATATATAACACTAGCTGATGCCCGCAACTTCGTTTGCATAGAACTAACGGATACGGAACCCTATTTTTTTTAAACGGAACCCTAAAATTAAAGTAGCCTATGTTAGACCTTTAACATGAGCTATCTACCGGTGAAAGTCGCGTGAAAATCGGTCCAGCCGTTTCGGAAATTAGCCGGAACAAACAGACAGACAGACCGACAGACAGACGGACAGACAAAAATTTAAAAAATTAGTATTTTGTTGAAAGTACCGAATATACTTTCATATGCATTAAGTGAAAAGCTGTTAATTTGAAGTTACAAACAGACACTTCAATTTTATTTATCTGTATAGATAATAAAAGTTGTCTGGTACCCGTAACACAAGTAAAGTTCACATTTTTACCCAAGTTTTAAAATTACCCATCAAAAGTACAAAATAATCACTTGCAATTGTTCAACAACAGATGACTTATAACAATAGTCGACAGCATTTTTGCGCACGGGTTATAAATACATTATTTTTATTGCTTTTATACTTAGAAATAATAATAAGAACAAAAAATAGTTCTGTATTTGCTTTTAAGTATAAAAAATGAAAAAATTCAAATCAATGAAAATACATGAAAAATTTACATAGAGGTGATTTATTAAAAGATACTGAGCATCAATTTTATGATATAATCTTACAAAATAAGTTTGAAAATAGTGTTAAAATGTTTAAAAATTAACAGTTTTGCTTTTTGTGTCATGTTCAGTAGAAGTTATCTTATTAACCACCAAATATAGTCCCTCAATCCTCAACATGCTTACAGTATGTATACTGGCGTTGGGAACGTCTCTCAAATTCCAACTATATCTCGATGGAATCCTTCCCCTTGTTCTTCCGAATAAGCTCCCATATTATCTTTAAACTTATCAAAATGAGAATGGAACATTTGCCTCTTCAGAGACATCCTATAGCCGACGATGAAAAAAATCTTAATCATCTCGTTAGTTTATTCATAGATTTATTTCATAAGCTCATTTTTGGTCTTGATTTGTAACAGGTAGATTGAAGTAAGCTTGGTATGCCTCGCAAATCTTTAAATCTGAAGTTAAATAACACTTTTTCTCTCTCACTTTAATAAATCCACCACAAATATAGCAAAACGAGTCACCATCTCCTTTTCAACTTCTCGAAGCTATTTTGTACAAGATAATACAGCGAAAAAAAATATTAAACACGATATTTCTTTATAATATGCGAGGTCATACCGTCGTACACAAGGAGGGATGTAAGAAAGACAACCCCCATACCATACCTCTCTTTCGCCAGCAATAGAGCGCAAAGACCGACTTTAACTGGAAGCAAAAATCATAAATGGTCAAATCGCTATAACTTCTTATAAAGCAAATATTTTCGATTTGTAATCGCACTTTTTTATAAATATTTGCTTATATATTCATAATAAATCAAGTAAAACCCATGCGCAAAAAAAATATTTTTTTTTTTGACCGGTGATAATATATCTTTTTGACAGTATTTACTTAAAATTATACCTACTAACTAAAGTCGCATTAAGTCAGTCAGTCACTACTCACTATGAAAAATTTATGTACAGATATAATTATCGTTAATTAAAAATAATAGAGCATGTACATGTACACTCCTTTTAAAATGACTTACCCATATTTAATGAAGTTTGTCCATAAACTTGTTACTTTAGAAATGGCCAAATGCATTTCATCCAAGGAGTTATTGGAGTCATTTTGGACCCCATATAGATATTCTTGTTCTACTCCATGAACACCACCGCCATATGCAAATATATAGTAATAAACATTAAGTCCAGATTTCTCTGAGTATCTTACTAAACTTCTTTGCGAAGGGTAAAAAAATTGAAAGTCTGACGCAAAGTCAACAATTTTCCATTTTAAATCCTCATTTATGATCTCATCTCCCACATAGAAGTGACGAACTATATCCGCCATTTCACTATCGTTGCCGAAATCAAAGTGACGAGTTAAATATTCCTGAAAGAAATCTGATGACTGATAATATTCTGCTGGTTTATTGACGAAATGAACTTGTTCATGACTGCCAACACCAGATAGAATTGCTATATTCTTTATAGCCGACACATCTATGTTCGGGATGCTCTGAAATAAGAGCTTCAACACCCTCGAATTCTTGTTCAATACAAGGTCTCAATTCGTTTTCAAATGTTGAAAATGCAGCAGTGACTAATTCAACATCGGTTTTGCTCAAAAATTCTAATGCTTCGTCGACATCATCTGTTTCGAAGCCCAAGATCGATGCAAGTCGTAATGGCACTGTTCTATCTGCTGGGATAACTTCATTTGGATTTATAGCAGAGCCACTCATCATTATAACGCGATTAAAAAGCTTAGGTCGTTTAGATAATAAATGAAAATCAATTGACATGCTACCGGCACTACCACCAATTACTGTAACTTTTCGTTCGTCTCCACCGAAGGCACCGATGTTTTTCTGTATCCAATCCAGAGCTGCATACTGATCTTTTAATCCTTGATTTCCAGATACTTCCGTTGTATCTAGGCACATAAAGCCATAGGGCCCAAGTCTATAATTTATTGACACAACAACGACTCCATGTTGAACGAGATGTTTGGCTCCTATGCTTCTTGTTCCATATGTAAATCCACCACCGTGTATGTTAACTAATACTGGTAATTTATTTCTGGAACTCGCCTCGTTAGGAACGTATATATTTAGTCGTAAGCAGTCTAAAGAAAAAAACAGTCGATTGCTGTAACTTTTCATCATATCAAGGTTGGCAGGCAATAGAGTCATCGTATGCTTCAAAAACTGAATCGAATTTCGGATAAGGAATCAATTTCTCAAAATATAAATAATGATCATTGAAATCATTACATGATTCGTGTCTTAGATGAGAATATGTATGAGAAATAAAAGGTAAATATTAATAATGTGCCTTACCCCAAACGGATAACTGCTATCTACTTGAGCATAGGGAATGCCTAAAAATTTCGAGTAAGCTCCGTCATCTGCATGAAGGCCTTTGATAAGGCCTTGATTTGTATCCACCAAAGGGTCTAGTCTAGATCTTGCCTGGGCATATCCGAAGACCAATAGAATACCATAAAATATAAATGGACTACATCGTTCCGTTTACAAATTAATGTAATATGCTTCTATCACAGTGAAACAACTGTTAAGATGCATATCGGATAAAATTCAAGTGTTTCTTACGATAACAAATAAAGGTTAAATTTTATAAGTAACGTAACCCTTAAAATATTGTTATCACAAATATTTCTCAGTGATGTTAAATTTTAAAATTGTGACTAGAACACCACTATCCCGTAAAGCTACAGTTTTTCTGTCTAATCGGGAATAATTAAATTATACTTCGAAAATTAGAGGAAAGCTGGATTTTGCAGGAACCTTTCCTTTATCGTTCTAAACAAAATCCCAAAAGTCCGTTGATCCGAGTGCCGCAAAAAAATTACTTGGGGTCAAAAGTCACAAAAATGATTTTTTTTTCACGATTATATATATTGTTGACTAAATAGATGGTCGGACGATAAATAGAACTATTGAAGCCAGTTAAGATTCCTCCCACTTGCTCCTGACATTCTATTAAACTTTTTTTTTGTAATTGCAATGTTAGATGTAGCTTGAGTAGCGGAGTTTGTGGTAGTTGTCACGTGTAGGATTTTTTTAATGTTAATCACCCAATACGTTTCATAACGTATTGATGACGCTCTCACTAAAGCCTGAGATCCATCGTGTTTCTTAATTGAAACGATGGTAATAATGGAGAAAACAGAAGAAGAAGAAACGGAAATGGAGATTGAAATGGAAAATCCATAATTACGTAGAAAAACTATAATTACGAATAAATAAACAAAAATAAGTTATATAATAATATCTATGTCAATTATAATTTTCTACAAGAAAAAAAAATTGTTCCTTTAATTTGACCCCTAGTAACTTTTGTTACATGTTGTTTGGAACTTCTAATAATTTTTCCGAAGTTTAATATTTTTCCTGATTTCTTTATCTTTTATTCCCTAGGCTAAATAGCGGATGTAAACCAATGTCAACGTCCAACGGTCATGTTTTCTATAAGTAGTCAATATTTTAAATCGAATAGATATAACCTTCAAATTGCAATATCTATAAAAATAGATAAGCGGTGTGTTTCTTAGCTACTCAACTTGTGCAAAATTGATACGCCTAAATAATACACCTAATAACCTACGCAAACATTATTTTTTTTCATTTTTTTTATAAAATCATAGTACCTATACATACTCGTCATTGTAATGTAATGAAGAGTTAGAAAAGTATTTTTTATTAAATATACAGCCTTGTGTTACCAAGCCTACATCTCGAATAAACCTACATCTCGAATGTGTTTAAAAAAATTAGGCAGGAATAGTCAAAATATTATACCTACCTATATATCTGGACTCCGTATCTCAAATTGCATGAAGAAATTTACTACTTTATCTTGGGCCTTGTTATTAAACCAACAACATCTTGGACGATATCTTCGATAACATTATATTTGAGATAAAAATTATACGTGACAAACCTGGATGATTTACTTTTATCAACTTTGGAAAAATTTGGTGCCACCATGCTAAAGCATAATGGTATTGCAACCTCGCCAGCATGAATGAATGAAATTTACAAATCCTGGATTATGTTTTAATAATAATTGTTAAAATATAAATTAGCTTTGTGGTTCTTTTCATTCAGCTTAAAAAATATTTTCCAAAATGTAAGCCTCTTTTTAAACGGTCGCGTTCCGTTGGAGAGTACAGAATCGATGTCCAAATAGTAATGTGTTTCTTTTGAAGCACGTCGCCATTTTATTTGCATTTGTTCCGACGACTCCGGGTTGGGATCCCTGTAATTAAAATTGTATGTATTCAGCATAATTTGTTTTTCTGTGAAAAATGTAAAATGCGTAAAAATAAATTTTGCGGCATGTCGGTACTTGTAATTTTGCTTAATAAAACGTACATATTTTCAAATCTTCTATTCTATATTATATTTTAAATAATAATTAATTAAGATGTTATTCCGGAGACCTGACGTTTTTGGTACTATGACAGACAAAGGAGAGAAGTATTATCCAATACCTTAACATGATAGTCATTTGATACTACCTGTCCCGACACACGGTGTTCTGTCTTAACTATGTACTGGAATAAGTCAATAATTACGCCTACAACTTTCACCAACCTCTACAACTACAACCTACACCTACATACATAACTACACCAAGATCTACACCTATACCTTAACATACATCTACCAACCTACTGGGGCCGGCCGATTTTTTAAATAAACCAAACAGGTAAGCTAAATGCACCTATAAATATGACAGAGTGACAATCTGAACACAGTTAGTATGGGAAAATTTAATCGTCGTTTTTAGTATTTTGCCAGCAATTTATCTAATATTTCTCAACCTCACCTGATCTTCCAGAATTATTTCAAGACTAAAATCGACTTTTAGCAAAAAGAGAATATAGACAATAGCGATTCTTTTTTTAATATTTTTTAAAAATTTTACTTAACTTACCCGTATTTCACAAAATTGGTCCAATATCCTGTCATTGTATCAACAATAATTTGATCATTTTCATTTATTTCCTTGTCATAAGACAAATCAAATAAATAGGAGAGCTCATCGGCGTGAGCTGCTCCGGCTATCGTTAAGTTTAATTTCTTTTTTACCATATTCCTTTCGCCATCATATGAAAAAAGATACTGAAAAACATTTGCATTATTTTTCAGAAACAATTCGACGCTTCTCTGAACCGGATAATTGTAGGTAAAATCTGAAATAAAATCTATAAGCTCCATTTTCATTGCATAATTTGATTCATCCCCAATGTAAAAATGTCTGACGACGTCTATCATCTCCTCGTTTTCTTCTAAATAAAATAAGTCTTTCAAAGTATCTTTGATGTATTTAGGATTTTCGAAAACATCGGATTCTTGACTTACTGCCATTAGCTCCTTACTATTAAATCCGATCAGAATAGCAACGTTTTTAGTTTTAGTGTAATTTGAGTGCTCCGGATGTTCATGAATAAATTGATCAACATCTTCAAAATTTTTTTCAACGCACATTTGAAATTTCAAATTAATTTCTATTGAAGCTCCTATAATCAAATCTGTGTTGGAAGTACTCAAAAACTGTATATTTTTTTTTGTATCGGCACTTACAAAACCTAAGTACTCGGCAATTTTTTTCAAAGCGTCTTTGTCGGGTAGTTCTACAACATTTGGGCCTAATATTGAGCCACTCTGCATTATAACTTTATTAAACATTATCTCCCTTTTTGATAACAAATGTGCTTCTACACATTTGCTGCCAGCGCTTTCTCCCATCAATGTAATTTGGCTGGGATCACCTCCAAACTCTTTTATATTTTCTTTAATCCATTTTATTGCTAAATATTGATCCTTCAAGCCCTGATTACCAGGAATTTCGGGAATATCCAAACACATAAACCCATATGGCCCGAGTCTGTAGTTTATAGTTACTAAAATAATGTTGTGCTTGACAAGGAATTTAGGTCCATACAAGTAGCGGCCAGCATAACCTTTATTTAAAAACCCTCCATGAATCCAAATCATTACTGGCAGGGGAGTTTTACTTGAAGCTACGTTTGGAACATAAATGTTTAAATGTAGACAATCCAGGGTGCCAGATATAATATTATTTGTGTCCTCTACTTGTGGGCACATAGACGTGTCATCATAGGCTTCGAACACTTCGTCGAATTTAGATACTGGTATCGCATCCTATAAAATACGTGTAACTTTTATTTATGGACTTGTGTTTAAATTCTTAAAAAGAAGAATTTATATTAAAGACTTTCGTCAATTTATTTTTTCAGTTTGGCTGTTGACATTAAAATTGTTGAAATTAAAAAGTTGATTTATTACTTACTAGCTGTTGCCCGCGACTTCTTCCGCGTCAACTGATGGCGCAATAATGCATCAATTTCGATCAAATTTGATTACCATAAAAAAGGTTACCAAGTAGGTACTTAAGTCAATCTTAAAAGATTTTTTAGATCATAGAAAAAGAGGAATAATTCATTCATACATATTTTTTTGTAACTTGAGCCGTTTACGCAGTGCACGCAACGGAAGCCCTCAAATGAAGCTCAAATATGAATAATTTTCCCCGTTTTTGCAACATTCTCACTGATGCTTCGCTCCTATTAGTCGCAGCGTTACGTTATATAGCTGAAAGCCTTCCTCGACGAATGGACTATCTAACACAAAAATAATTTTTCAATTCGATTTAGCAGTTCCTGAGATCAGCGCGTTCAAACAAACA
Organism: Glaucopsyche alexis; assembly: GCA_905404095.1. NCBI lineage: Eukaryota > Metazoa > Arthropoda > Insecta > Lepidoptera > Lycaenidae > Glaucopsyche > Glaucopsyche alexis. The sequence continues at coordinate 8,403,615 of FR990061.1, forward strand.
ATGTAAGCCCTCAAAGATGAAAAATTTTCCTCGTTTTTTCCACATTTTCCACTGATTCTTCGCTCCTATTGGTCGCAGCGTAATGTTATATAGCTTAAAGCCTTTCTCAACAGAAGGACTGACTATCTAACACAAAAATAATTTTTCTATTCGATTAAGTAGTTCCTGAAATCAGCGCGTTCAATCAAACAACGTAAGCCCTCAAAGATGAATAATTTTCCCCGTTTTTCCCACATTTTCCACTGATTCTTCACTCCTATTGGTCGCAGCGTGATGCTATATAACCTAAATCCTTCCTCTATAAAAAGATTTTTCAATTCGAACCAGTAGTTCTTGATAGCTACTATAGATTAGCGCGTTCAAACAAAAAAACTCTTCAGCTTTATAATATTAGTATAGATAGCTGATGCCCTCGGCTCGTCCCGCGTATGTACAGTAACCCACGGGAACCGTATACGTACCGCGATAAAAGGTAGCCTATGTTCTTCCTCGTGCTCTACTTTATATCTGTGGCAAATTTCATGATAATCAGTTTAGTAGTTTTTACGTGAAACTGTAAATAAAGTATCCCACAGGAACAGTACATTTCCTTGTGATAAAAAGTAGCCTATATCCTTTTTCAGGCTATACTCTCTGTATTTGTGTACCAAATTTCGTTTCAATCGGTTCGGTAGTTTTGGCGTGGAAGACGGACAAACAGACACACACTTTCCCATTTATAATATAGCATTCGCAAATGTGTGCGTTACCCCAGCCAGATGTTGTGGATTTTATTAACTTTTTACCTATGCTCAATTAGAGCGTTGTCTCCTGTAATTGAGCATTGCATTTTCATAATTTGCTCCTTTGTAGTTTTCGAGAAAAACTCGAAAAACAGATCTGGCTGGAGTAACGTTTCAAAACGTTACTCCAGCCAGAGATTTTTTCTTCTAAAGGATATTTTAAGAAAAATAATATGCAAATAATTAGAGCGTTGCAGGGTGTAATTGAGCGTATAAAAATTTCATTTGTAGCTTGATCCGTTATGAAGATATTCAAAATCCTGCTGGAGTAACGTTTGGCGATTTCTTAGATCTCGAAGACTGTTGGATGCAGATGTACAATTTTTGGCACACGGCTTCTTCCGAATTTGCTTAAATTTGCTCGCCAATAAAAAATAAATAATAATACACGCTTTAAAAGTTTTTTGATATTTTATAAAAACTACTTAGCACGTTCTAGCACTTTTTTTAACAGGTCTAAAGACCTAATTCAAATTGCATATTATAGTTTACATCAATCTTCAATTGAGCGTAAAGTCTTATCAAGATCCAGTTGGTAGTTATCTAATTATGACGAAAATTAATTCATAAAAGTGCATAATACCAGCGAGATCTTATAAAATCGGTATCTTGTGTGTTTCCTATTTGTAGGTTATACCAATAATTAGAGCGTTAGTTTAATTACATACAGGTAAATTTTTACCCAAAAACACTCAATAATTTGGGAGATAATGGAAATAATAAGAAATTGAAAAATAACGCTTGACAACCTGACCGAGTTAAGATGGTCACAAAAAAGCGGCCGTTTTATACATTAAGCTGACATTCTGAAATTTATAGGGTAATATTAGTACAGGTATGTAAGCAAGTGTAAAAATTTAAAATTATTTCAATCTAAGAGATCATCAGACTTCACTTTATTAATATTGCTCGAAAAGTTTTAAATCAAACCATTCCTAAAAATGGTTGACACAATTATTGATAACACAATAAATGCATTGCGAGCTTTAAACAAAGCTTTTGAACTCTTATGCGCTCAACATCTTTTACGTAAAAGACGTTGAGTGCATAAGTTTTCTAGTCCAGTCAACAATGGACATAGGTAGATAGTACAAATAAGCACAAAAAATTATTACGTGTCGTGACACTTTTAATAAATCAATTAAATCTCTTATTCTTATTTTAAAAGAAAAAAATTATTACCTATGTCTTTCTCGGCCATTGAAATTTAAGTCTTTACAATTTTGGATATTAAGTTTATTTCTGAAAAAAACTGGCACATTGAACAAATGCACTGGGGCGACGTTATGTAATCATTTACATGCACTCCCGGAGTGCAACGCGTTGTTTTTTTTTTCTTTATTCATATAAAGAAAAAAAAGCAACGCGTTGCACTCCGGGATTGCTGACAGAAGTGAAAACTTGAACTTTAAAATGGAAATACCGCCATTTAGGTTAAAATATACCAACTAAAATATACCAACTTTCATGTTCGCGTAAAGGAACTGACAGCAAACAGTTACAAGTTGCATCTTACGAATTTTCGATCAGGTGACGTGTCCTGACGCGAGTTTAACATTTTTTACCCATCCCAAGAAAAGTGCCATCTAGGTTAAAAGATACGAATTAAAATAGTTTCATGCTCGCGTAAAGGAACTAAGACAGCAAACAGTTTCAAGTTGCATCTTACGATTTTTCAATCAGGATTCAGAACACTTGTCCTGGCGCGAATTTTTTTTTTTACTAATCCCAAGAAAAGTGCAAAACGCCGCTAAAGGAGTTTTCACTTCAAAAACTGAGACTGCATATTTACCTCGTTTTCTCCAAAAGGTAGCCAAAGCCGCTGTAAGTCGCTATTTCTTTTTAGACAATTTATGTAAATACACAATATTGGATCACATGGGCGTACCCGGGGGCGGGGGGTGCCCCTGCCCCCCTGGGTACTTGGTACAATTATGGTACTTGGTACTGGGTACAATTATAATATTATAACCTTCGCAATTTCTAAACCTGTTACTTGTCGGTTTTTATTTTATTATTCCGAAAATTTGGCTTGCTGGTAGAAAATAGCCAAATTATGAGAGAGTACCTACGAGCGAGCGGCTTGCATTTATTTGACATGTTATATAGTTTTCAAAGTGCACAACGAGTTTTGGTTAAATTATGCTTAATCCACTGCTACAAAGGTCATTCAGCAAACTTAGACGTATAAAAACGTGGCTAAATCCCAAGATCGACTATGACCAAAGGCAGATTAAATGGGCTTTGTATGCTCAGTGTGCTCAGAAAATTTGTTTACGGTATGGGCGATGTAGAGTAGATCATGGGGAAGGGCATAGGCTACTTTATATCGCGGAAAGATGTACGGTTTCTGCGAAATTAACTTTTGCGTAAATGAAGTCGCGGGCAACATCTAGTACAAGATAAACTAATAAACGGCGGACAATTTTAAGGTCTACTATTTACAATTTTAAGGTAATACTAACAGTCCGCCTGCAGCATCTGGTCCAAAATATATCAATAAGGCTTTCAAACCAAATCTGACAGCGCGGCTGCCAAGTATTTAGTCCATAATAATAATATCTATGGACGCTTACAACACGTCAATCGGTTCCGTTCTAAGTATCCGAAGAACTTGTGTACCAGACATACGGGTACCAGACATCGGAAATATATATATATATATATATATATATATATATATATATATATATATATATATATATATATATATATATATATATATATATATATATATATATATATATATATATATATAGTTATTGTATATGTATTATTGTGTATGTATGTATTTATTTATTTATTTATTTCGTATATATTATATGATAATTGTATGAAGCTGTATACTTTTAGCGCAATACCCCTCTCCATTAATTTGTTCCTTTCTTTCAAAGGTTGTCTGGAAGAAATTGCTATCTAGTAATAAGGCCGCCTTTGTGTACTATCGTAGTGTTATTTGTATTGTGTATATTTATGTGTATGTGTAACTACTGATTGTGCACAATAAAGTATATTTTCATTTCATTTTTCATTTCATTTCACTAGCGACCCGCCCCGGCTTCGCACGGGTACAATACTAATACTGCGGGTACCTTACTCTACTCATATCTCATAGATCTAAACTCCCCTCCTGCACGCGCAACCCCGCGCCCGCCATGGTGACGCCCACTTCGCAACGGGCCTTGCAGCAGAAATCGTAATATTTTAATTTCGCCAAAACTTCAAAACCAAACGTCCAATTTTAATCATTTAAAGACCAAATATTATCTAAATAAACTGTACTTACTTAGTTATTTTGATAAGGATTAATAGCATGAGTAAAATAAACGCGTTTAAATTTAGTCCAAAAAAAAATTCAAGATTTCTAAATAAAAAAATGGTCGTTGTGCCTCACTCGACATAGATAGGTATAGTGTGTCGCGGACTTTTTTGTAGATATTTATAAGATCTACAATTAATTATAACATTTTATGGTTCTATCTTTTATAGTTTAGGCAGCGAACGCAAAATAAGTAACTTTTCTAGTAGATTTTTTACACCATGTGTCCGAAAAACCCAAATATCTTACGGAACCCTATTTTTTCCAAAATTAAATTTAGCCTATGTTACTCGTGGATAATGTAGCTTTCGAATGGTGAAAGAATTTTTGAAATCGGTCCAGTATTTTTTGAGCCTATTCATTACAAACAAACATACAAAGTTTTCCTCTTTATATTAGTGTGGTTTTAATTATACTATATTTTATGCTATAATTATATTTAAGATTTGTATTATATAATACACACATTTAATACATATTCATGAATCATGACCTACAAACACAGAAAACTTTTTGTGTTCCCTGGCGGGATTCGAACCCGCAACCTCCGGCTTGAGCGCCAACGCGCTAACCACTGAGCCACAGAGGTCGTCTAGCTAGCTAGTCTATAAGCGGCCGCTCTATCTTTTCTCGAAGCATTTTGCGGCTTTTTCGTGCCCCCATATATTCGTTTGTATTTGTAATCAAGCTAGCGGTCTGAAATTTTGTAACGAAGACGTCGTTGGCGGCACAAGCTAATGTTTTAAATTTCATAAAAATCGTGTATATAGTTTAGGAGATAATATGTAAGCGGGAAAGAAAACGATTTTGAAAGATGGATGGAGGTATGGAGCCATCGTAAGCATAATTCAAAGCATACTTATAGCAGACTTAGAAATTTAAATTTTCTGCCAGGCTAGGTAATTTTGCTACAAATAAAGGGAAAATATAGGAAAAGTAAAAATTCTGAATAAAAATAATGATTTTATAATTTACTAGATGTTGCGTATGTCATGGGATACTCATCCCAACTTACCTGTCCGGTAGTTGTGGTATAGTATACGGGTATGCGACCCCGGCTTCCCTAGCTACTACTGTCCTATGACCTATCCCTTGCCCTCCTGGGTGGTAATATCCTACATTTCCTAGTTCCACTCTAACTTACCAATCTTCCTTTCCATACCACCTATCCTTCCCTTTCCCTATTCCTACCCTCTCCACCAATCCGTGGAAACGCAATGGATAATCATAAAAATAATTTAATTATCCAAAATGGCGGCGATGTGGTTCACCACCCATCACGTCTCGTCTCTCGCGGAGGTGAAAAGCGGACCATGGAGAGCCGCTTCGCTACGTTGAATGTAAGAGGAGGAATGGATGGTAAGAATGAAAGTGAACGAAGCGAAACGAGTATGTTAGGATCGTAGCAAGTGGCAAAAAGTGGTCTCTGCCTACCCCTTTACGGGAAAAAGGCGTGATTATATGTGTGTATGTATATTAAGAATTCACATAAACAAAATGTATAAGTTCACTGGTAACCTTGTAACCCTTATTTGTTTACCAAACGTCATAAATTGAGAAGTGGTAGGTTATTTTAAATTCGAGAAGATGCTTCGAGAGGAATGGGCCGATTCAACCCGAGTATCATGGAGAATAGAGGTAAGGAGATCCATTTTGTATGGGGGATGACTTGATAAAGTGTCCACCCGTAAACACCAAATTATAGTTCGAAAACTCACCGAAATAGCGCTAGTGTAGGAAGTGGAAATGATATGAAGTTAGCAATTAGAGATGGAGTGAAGTTATTTGAAAGTTAATTATTGGTTAGTTACTATAATAATTTGTGGCCATTTTGTGGCGCTCTTTTTTGAAATTTTCCACTCGCTACTATAGCGCCATCTTATCTTGCTCCCTTTCAACGGACACTTTTTAATACACGAGATGGTTCTCCTTACCTCTATTCTCCATGCCGAGTATGTAGTGATTAGTATTAATCACCAATAAATGTAACCAAGAGCATGTCAGGAGTTCAGGACATGTCTAAGGAGGGTTCCATATCTATAAACGCGTAGTAGGTTTTTTCAAAATACTTCAAAATGTACTGTCCGATTTCGTTCAAAACAATTTTTCTAAAGAGTATTTAGCATGATCTATCAGCTGGGAAAATTGCAAGTTTTTAAGTCTCATAGTTTAGAAATACCTATAATTTCAAAAGACCTATTTATTGATACGCCTCACGATGAGGTAATATGAAAAAATATTTTAAATCCTCATTTCACATGTATGAGAGCCACCCCTTAAATATTTAATTATGATTATATTATTCTATTATTAATCTATAAATATAACAAAATTTTTTATCAATTTATATTTATATTACAGAAGCTAGAAGGGCGGACAGATAGACAGACGGACGGACGGACAGAACAAAACTAAAAGGGTTCCTTGAGTACTACTGAACCCTAAAAAGTATTATTGTGTATTATGTAATTTAATGAGTAATTATTTTATATGGGTGATTCTTAAATTCTAGTATTATAACATTTTAATACTTGCTTACTTAATTGTACTTTTAGTACCAATATCATCCTATACATTTCAGAATATATGCTTGATGTATGGAACGGCCGCTTTTTTGTGACCATCTTAATTCGGTCGGGTTGTCAAGCGTATTTATCGATTTGTTATTATTTCTATTATCTCCCAAAATATTGAGTGTTTTTAGGTAAAAATTTACCTGTATATAATTAAACTAACGCTCTAATTATTGGTATCACCTAGAAAAGGAAACACACAAGATACCGATTTTATAAGATCTCGCTGGTATTGTGCACTTTTATGAATTAATTTTCGTCATAATTAGATAACTACCAACTGGATCTTGATAAGACTTTACGCTCAATTGAAGATTGATGTAAACTATAGTATGCAATTTGAATTAGGTCTCTAGACCTGTTAAAAAAAGTGCTAGAACGTAGTTTTTATAAAATATCAAAAAACTTTTAAAGCGTGTATTATTATTTATTTTTTATTGGCGAGCAAATTTAGGCACATTTGGGAGAAGCCGTATGCCAAAAATTGTACATCTGCATCCAACAGTCTTCGAGATCTAAGAAATCGCCAAACGTTACCCCAGCAGGATTTTGAATATCTTCATAACGGATCAAGCTACAAATGAAATTTTTATACGCTCAATTACACCCTGCAGCGCTCTAATTATTTGCATATTATTTTTCTTAAAATATCCTTTAGAAGAAAAAATCTCTGGCTGGAGTAACGTTTTGAAACGTTACTCCAGCCGTCCAGCTGGGGTAACGCACACTTCGCAAATATTTAAGATTTTCATCAAATTTAACTTCAATGCATTCTTGTCAGATTTATTTTTCAACATGATGACAATATATTATGTCAAAATAAAAATAAAGCTCCCCACTCACGGGCTATCGATTGCTTCGATCAAATTGGAAATTAATTCGTATTTGAAAGTAAATTGCTAACGACAAACTATTACATAAAATGATTAGTGTAAGACCTACCAGCTAGTTTTTGCGGTGGGGGTCAAAAGTTGGAACAAAATTTACCCGTATATATACGAATTTCATATAAAAAGTATAGTAAGGTGGTCCTAGGATCTCAGACTATATTCAATTTTTATCTAAACCGATTTACTTGCAACTACGAATCCAGTAAATGTTTAAATTGTAAAGACTAAATCGATCGATTGCTTGTGAGTGGGAGCTTTAAATCAAAAGCACTAAGGAGTATTTATATCAACTTTAAAGCAAATCGCTCCCAAACAACTTTCTTTCTCTTTTTATTCCCGTTAGGGGACGAATTTCAATAAACTATGATACACGAATTCCATCAATTCTGTTACATAATGTTTGTGCAAAATTTGAAGTAGATTGGATCAAGGAATCACGTCGTCCCATACAAATTGTTTTCCCTCTTTTCACCCCCTTAGGAGTCGAATTTCGAAAAATCCCTTCTTATCGGATCCTTACGCATTACAAAGAGCAAGCCCTGCAAGTTTCAGGTCTCTACGATCAGCGGTTTAGGCTGTGCGTTGATCCGTCAGTCATTCAGGACAAAGGATTTTATATGTATAGATTATTTAGTAAAGCTGCAGACTTCTGTTAATCAACTGATATGGATTTTTTCGTTAATAATTAATAGCTTTTAGATAAAATGAGACAAAAATCTTACCCCAAACACATTGCTTTGGTTTACTTGAGCGTATGGTATCCCTAAAAACATGGCATAATCCCCATCGTTTGCATTTAGACCCCGTACTAGACCTGAACTTGTTTGGACCAAAGGATCCAATCTTACTTTAGCTTGAACATGCACTATTAATAATGTCACTAAATAGAACAACTTCATTATTATACGCTGCTTTCATTTACGCTCGTGTTATAAAACGAGTCTCAAGTAAAGTTTATAATAATACTACTGAAGATTCACTAACACTTGAAAAATAAAGATTAGAGAGAGTATTTGATAAAAATTGATATAAGATTATTACATAAAAAAACATGACATGTTTAGAGTACTGTAGCGGATAACTACTGTACATCGACATAGAAAAAAAAATCTACGTCCATGCTACTATATGTACTACAATATTTGAATATTTATACTTAGAATTGGATGTATCATCCGCTACGTCAGAAAATAAATGAGTACTCGGAGAACGGGGCAGAGCGCGTAGGGAGTTGGTTGTAATAGTTCCTATCTGTATATTTATAACAGAATAAAGAAGTGCTTACTAACGTGTTATGCGTTTTGAATTGGTAGACCTAGCCACCATCTGAGCGACTACGCCCCCACATAAATACTTACCATATAATAAATATATAATCGTTTTCTTCGAAACGGTACTAAAAATCACCCAATGTAAACGATGAAGGAAATGCACAAAACCTAATCATTATAATATTATCATTGATAAAACCTTGAATAGTTATTAGTTACGAACCTACCATACGTCGGAATTAAAATATCTAAAATGAACGAGTTAAAATCATACAATTTGTTTTATACATAACATAGTCGTCCATATGGGACATGGGTATGACAATGTTAACGGTTTTTACCCAAATCTGTGGCAGATTCAGCAAATTGTAATCGCCGACTTCCATAGGCAATTTATAGATAGGTATGTATTTTTTGTAACATTTTGCCAAGTATGTCCTAATTTGTAAGAAAACTATTAGATAGTTGAAGTTAATTGGCAGTTGTAAAACATTTTGATAATGTTTTATGTCGTATTAATTAACGTTTATGACGAGTGGCAACTAAACTAATATTTAATCTAGTTTTAGTTTTAAATTATTATTTTTTTAATTCCATGCACACTGCAATAGACCTACGTAACGAAAAGTTGTATTTTCAGTAATGAGTAGTTTGATTTGTTTTTTATGTCATATAATTCATTTTAGCTGTGTTTAACTCATTATCTTTAAAGACGTAACTCATTTTGGCTTCCATTTGTTTGCTCTAAGACTTTTTCCATTTAGTATGTAGAAGAGCTCCCAAAATGCTATACGATCGTGAAATGGTCTGTTGCTCAAAGTCAGGTTGTAATCTATATTCATGTAGGGTATGGAGTCCTTTGATATCGGTTCCCATTTTAAGGGTATACCATCATCTGCATCTGGTGTTGGTTCTCTGTAAATATTGTGTAAAGGTTAAACAAAATACTTGCAATTAAAAATGTTAAGTTATTTTTCTTATTGAAATCACTTACCCGAATTTCGCAAAGTTTGTCCATAGTTTTGTAAAATTGTCAATGACGAGTTGATCCTCTGGGGTAGGCTCCTCCTTATTTAAATCAGAAGTGAAGAGATAGGCTAGTTCATCAGCGTGTGTTGCTCCAGTTTCTGTTATCGAATACCACTTTTTTAACCAGTTTCTTTTGCCGCTATAAGAAAACAAGTATTGATAAATCGTCGCTCCTTTTCTATGAAGCTTATTTATACTTCTTTGTACCGGTTGAAGAAAATCTATGTCTGATAAAAAGTTTATTATAATATCTACTGTAGATTCACTGACTTCTTGATCTCCAAGATAAAAGTGATGCACTATTTCTTCCATTTCATTCAGCCGCTGACCCAAGTCGAATACTACGTTTAAGTTTTCTCTGAACACATCCGGACTCAAAAACCGTTGTCTGAATCTGTCCATATAATATCCAAACAGCCATTCGTTATTGTTGAATCCGGCTACAATTCTCAGCCCCTCCAAATTAGGTTCAGAAAATTCAGGATGCTCCGAAACCATTCGAAATACATTCGGAAACTCCTTCTCCGCGCAAATTCCAAAAAAATCTATAGACCGCGTCGCTCCTATTACTGATTTCGTATCAGATTTAGCGAGGAATTGTAACGCCTTATGTGTAAAATTCGTATTGAAACCCAGTTCCTTGGCTATTTTTATAGGTAAATTATAGTCTGCTGGCTTAAAGGCATGAGGGTATAATGCAGAGCTGCTCTGTAATATAACCTGGTTGAACATTAACGGTTGTTTTGATAATAAATGAAACTCTGCTGCCTGACTCCCTGAGCTGTGTGCCAAAACTGTAATATTATTTTCGTTGCCTCCAAACGCAGCAATGTTATTTTTTATCCACCTTAAAGCTTCATACTGATCTTTCAGTCCCTGGTTTCCTGGGATCTCTGGTGTATCCAAACAAAAGAATCCGTACGGACCTAATCGATAGTTAAATGTAATCACTATAAGGCCATGTCTCACCAAAAATTTTGGTCCATATAGTCGGCGAGCGCTATTCCCATTCCTGAAGTATCCGCCATAAAAATGAACTAATACGGCTAAAGGTTTTCTCGAGGCCTGGTTCGGTACGTAAATATTCAAACGTAAACAATCAAGCGAGCCAATGTTTTCTTTACTGAACTCATCTATTTGGGGGCATACAATTGAGTCGTCATACGCTTCGTATACTTTTTCGAATTTTTTTTGTGAAAGTGACGCCTGGAAATAATAGACGAAAGAGATAACAATTAAAATCTGTGATACATTCTGTACACAAATTGCTTATCTAAAACTAAAATTAATAAGATTTTACACCACTGATAATATGAACTAGAAAATTATAAAAATACAGCAATAAATAACTTACCCCAAATGGGTTACTGAGATTTACTTGGGCGTATGGTATTCCAAGATACATAACGTAGTCACCATCTGAAGCTTTTAGACCTGCAATGGGTCCGACTTTCGTTTGCACCACATATTGGAAACTGTGCGAACACTTTACACATATTAACATAATAATAAATAACACATACATTATAGAAAGTTCAAAACCAACCGCTTCCAGTCCAGAGACACAATAAGTTTGTGATAAACACTGGTATTATAAAAGTATTATAGTTTATTTAAAGAAACCTATACACTCGTTTAATAAAGTATTTTATAATTATTACATTTTATATTAGTTGTAATTTTCAGACATTATAGACACATAATAATTCTATAATTAATGGGTATCATAGCACTTATTATGTCAACGAAATATTGTATTAGTACACCCAATTTATGAGACTGAATATATACCCCCTTATTAGTAAGGGGTATGATGTATAGGATATTTAAAAACTAAATTAGAAATAATCGCGCCGGTGTCAAAAGGTCCCAAAACTTGACCACTCACGATAGCACTAGCTGCCACCTAACCTAAATGAATATAATAATATTTTTAAATATTGATTTCGTTATCTTAGTTCCGTCTAAAACATTTTTTATGCTTACAGAAAAAGTATCGAAAATATTGATGTCCTCACTTTTAATTTCATCGCTATCTTTTTCACCAGTTTTATCGGGGTAGTAACAACCACTTTCAAGAAAGTGGGACTTTGTAATCTTCTAATGCATTTAGGAAAAGGTAATTAGTAAACGCATTTAAAAAAAAAATGCTTTTGCTTGTTACAGTGATGTCAAAATTCGCGGTTCGTGTGGACGCTGCAGTGTCAGCGCTGGGCGGTGGCACCGGCGCTGGTCTAGACGAGAACGACTTCATCGACGCCTCTCGCCTGGTCTACGATGCTGTGCGCGAGATCAGACGCGCTGTGCTCATGAACAGGGTATGTCATGTGTGGTATAGCCGAAGACTAGAATGTGTTGTATTGCTGGGGGCAAACCTTTGTACCGAATACAAATATCATTAGTAGGCAGGCGATCTGCTACTTGCATTCTGATGAGACAAATATGAATATTAGTAACATTTTCGAACTCAATTCGATCCAAAAAAAAAAAAAAGCAGACAGCTCAAAGTTTCCCCTAAATTTACTGGAAATTGCAATTCGTAAGATATACCCAAATTATGTTACTTACTTATTCCAAAAATTTGGGCTAGGAAGGCTTATAATGATAAACTAATGTGTAGGACGAAGAAGAGTTAGACCCTGAGGATGTTGAATTGGACGAGCACTACACATTGGAGACACGTAGTAAATGTAAGGGAACATGCTGTCTCCGTCGCACGTTATTGTTGTTGACATTGTGCCCGATAATAATTGGTGGAAATGGCTGTTTAGTGGATGGAGAACGGAGGTGTTCTAAAAGGCCCTAAGAAAAGAATGAAGGCTTTCATTCATTCAGAAAATTTTAATCATGTTCCTTGTTCTTGATCTGTAAATCAATAATTTGATTTTTTTTTCTTACCTCCTACCACTAGACGGTCAACATCAGCATGTTCTATCATTCGGCATGACTTACTAGGTGGAGACTAAGCTCGACAATACTTCAACGTCCTATTTGTTGCAGTGACTAAACAAATTTTGAGTGGACAATACCAACATATATATTAAAAATATATTTTTGTATTGTATTTTTTTTTAGTTGGGTAGTTTGTGTGATTTACGTGATGTGATATTTTGTTTCATTTTGCAGAGTCATATTGGTTGCTTTAATTAATTTGGTTTTGTATCAGACATTAGTGATCATTTTGTTGTAATACATTTTTTCACTTCGATAAAATTATTTCACCCAGCTGTTAACGATTTTAAGAAGAAACAAAATCTTAAGTGTAATATGACTGATTGGGTGACATAATTTTTTCGCTTCATATTAAACACAACAAAAACACCGGCAACCATTGTTCACAATTATCATCGCATGATAAATGTTTGCATGTTTGGTTTTAACTCAATAACAGACCAGCGACGATTTGGATACGGACACGGAGTTCGAGCCGGTTGAAGACATGACCATGGAGACAAGGAGCCGATGTGAGTACCAGTATTTGCAACCAAAAAAAGTTCATATTGTTTCAGTTTAAATACAGGAAGGAGCAATTAAATATCCTATATGAAACTTTGATTCTAGACTAAATTCTAAAAGCATTAAAAATTACATACATACAGTTTCTTCGAGCCGTCCCACCGTTGCCACCAAATATGTATTTTTTTTTTACTTGTAACCTGAACGAATTGCTTATGTTTTAGCGAGCGCACATACTGGGGAGCATGGCGTTGATGAGTATCCTGATATCAGTGGAATTACTAATGCTAGGGTAAGTCTTTTAAAAACGATCGTCTCGTATTTTTTTATTTTAGATTTTTATTAGCATTCATCATACATGAAGGTTAATAAAAATTTAAAATCACTAATCTTCTTTAAAGAGCAGTAAACTGATATAAATATGAAATGATCGCGAACAAGAGGAACACTTAAATGCTTCTAGACCCTTCCAGTGACACTTTCCAACTCTTCCAGGAAGCCATGCGTAAGATGACAGAGGAGGACAAGCGTAAGATCCTGCAGCAGGTGGAGCTGTTCCGCCGCGAGAAGATGACGTTCGACAACGAGGTGGCGAAGTGGGACGACGCCGGCAACGACATCATCATGCTCGCCAAACACATGTGCATGATCATGCTCGAGATGACTGACTTCACCAGGTATGTCAGGCAGATCCTTAAGTGACTGACTAAACTCATCAAAATAATTATAGTATGAAGTCGGTCAGATTCGAAGAAACTGATAACGGAAATTGTAGCTGCAAATAAAAATATTAACAGAGGACTTCATTTTCGAATTGCAGAGGACGCGGACCACTCAAAACGACCATGGACGTTATTAACGCTGCCAAGAAAATCTCCGAAGCCGGCACCAAACTCGACAAACTCACTAGAGAGATTGCTGAACAGGTGAATATACTTTTTTTATAAAGAAACATACATTATATGAAATTTTACGCTTCATAAACCACTAAGATTTGTCCGGAATGTAAACGTAATAATAATTAAGGTAGCGTCACAGAATAGATATTAGTTACAACAGAAGCACCACTTCGAAGATTTATTAGAAGAAATAGGGACTCTTACTACGATACAATTAAGTTCAATTTACCTCGCGCAGCGCGTGATCGCCTACGATTATATTTATTTCTATCGCATAACTCTTATTCATATCGCATAATTGTGACGAAATCGGGGTTGTCTCCGTTTAGAAAATAATTTATTTAATTACATTTTTTTTTCTAGTAGCTACCTACTGTACCTACTTTAGTGAACAAATTACTTTCCAAATAAACCTAAGGTAGGTGTTAATACCTAATAGTAGGTAAATATAAGTAGGTACTAATACCTAGGTCTAGGTAGGTACTTATTTGAAATGCGTTGGTTCGTCAAAAGTCTTCAGCCTAAATACCTAAATTTTGAACGTGTTGTAGGTATGTAGATAGCTTAAACAAAGTCTTTCAATTTATAGGCGTTACCTACAGAATTAATGAAATATTATTAGATATGTTTTACAACATAACTATAGCGTAGTTATCTACTGTTAGTACATATGGCATAGTATATATTTCTTTATCCATTATCGGTTTTATTCTAGCGAACAGAAAAACAAACAATGGGCAGGTAGGTTTTTAAAACGAACACATCGAAATTCCTTTAATTTAGGTAGATATTTGTGAAAGATTAATAATTACACCAACTTAGTATACCTGCCTACATTCCTACTTATTTTGGTAACCCAAAGAATGATAATTTCACAATAATAATAACAATGTTAAAATTATAGATCTTACCTCTCAGCGTCCATAGGGAGCTTGAAAAAACTCAAATTTGGATCGCAATCCTTGTTTAAGCAGTTAAATACTGCACAGTATCTTTTTCTCGTTTTTTTACCGATTTTTAAAATAGTACGTTAAGTAATAATAATTACGAACGAATCTTGCGCGTACGTCACTCACAGCTCGCGCGTAAGTCCCTACTGATTTCCCCGCTAGAGCGGGATGCCGCACGTACTTGCATTTTCTATACCTACACGGGGAGTGAGACAGGCCTGGTAGCGTAGCAAAGTTAATTATAAATTATAAAAAATATAACAAAATAAGTAGGCTTGAACATGAAACAAAAATAACAAAAAGAAATTTTTTTATCTATTTCATCTTAGACCTTGTCTAAGTACAGGGCTTTAAACTTATACTAGCCACCGGCCTCATAGAATACCGGTGTGAAATAAGTCCTACTGTAGCAATGTAAAGGATAAATGTAATAGTAAATAAGCAAAAAATTGTCCTAGTTGTTGGGGGAACAAGAAGGGCCATAAAAGGGCTATAAAAAAATGTAAAGGATCGGTACCTTGTAAGCCATCTGCTGATGTGGTTAAGGATCACCACCTTGTAAGCACTCTGCAGCATGGGCGTAGCCAGGGGGGGGGTTTAGGGGGTTCAAACCCCCCCCGAAATGGGCCGGCTGGTCCATGTGGATGACCCATATACAGAGGCGTATTTAGAAATTTTGCGCCCCAGGCCAATTAACATATTTTGCCGCCCAATTAACCCTATCTGAAAGATGATTTTTTAAAGTTATTTTAGAAAAATAAAAATCAACAGTCCAAAACAGAACTTTAATACTAACTTGTTCTATATGTATGTGTTTATGTTAAATGCGTTCAAACTGAGAAAGCGAGCGAATGTTTTTTACGCTTTAACCTGTTAAAATCTTTTTATACTTTAAGCCCTGAATGAATATTGTACTAAAGAAAAAAACAATAAAATCAATAGTCTAAAACAGGGATCGCGAACCTATTGCACGGATGCCATCGAATCCTCGAACGTATAGCATGCGACACAATATTTTGGGCACATCACTAATCACAAAATTTTGTAATTATGTACGACGAAAAAAGTGTGAAATATGTATTATTTAACAAATCTAACATTATAAGTTATTTGTCATTTATTTTGCAACATCAGAAATCACACTAATTTAACTTTAATTTAAATTCCAAAATGATCCTATTTTCACAGTCTTTAGGGTTTAAAATTTGAGCAGATTTAACCTATTAAATAGAAAAAAAAAATTTGCTCACTCGCTTCGCTCGCTCGCGTTTCACATACAGAACATGTTATATTGTTTAGTAGCGATGTTCTGTTTTAGCCGGTTTATTTTATGATATTTTTCCAAAGTTCACCGTTATTCAGTGTTTATCGATTGAATAGATTTTAACCTATAGAATGGGGAAAAAAATTTTGCTCGCTCGCTTCGTGAGTAAGCGAAATACGAGTCATGTTTGGCTTACAGAACATATTACATACTATAAAATTTAGTACCGACGTTCAGTTTTAGGCTTTTGATATTTGTATTTTTCGAATTACACAGTTTTTCGGGGTAACATTATTTTAGGGTTTAAAATTTGAGCAGATATAACCTATTAAATAGTAAAAAAATTTTGCTCGCACGCTTCGCTCGCTCGCGTTAACATATTTAGTAGCGATGTTCTGTTTTAGCTGGTTCATTATATGATATTTTTCCGAAGTTTACCATTATTCAGTGTTTAAGGGGAAACCCTGAAAGACTGTCCTTTAAAGCTTAAACAGGTAAAAAGTAAAAAAAATGGACGCCCATTATTCTAATGTAAATATATTATAAAATGATCCTATTTCTACAGTCTTTTAGGGCTTAAAGTTTGAACAGATTTAACCTATTAAATAGGAAAAAAATTTGCTCGCTCGCTTCGTCGCTCGCGGTTAACGTGAAGGACATTACATTATTTATTGCAGATGTTCTGTTTTATCCGGTTGATTTTATGGTATTTTTCTGAAGTTTATGTTTTAGTTTAACGTTTGAACAGAGTTGAACGATTGAGCCTGTAAATAGGAAAAAAAATTTGCTCGCTCGCTTCGCTCGCTCGTTTTTGGCTTAAATAACGTATTATAAAATTTTGTACTAACATTTAGTTTTAGACTAACATTCCGAATTACACAGTCTTTCAGAGTTTAAAGCATAAACATGTAAAAACGAAAAAAAAATTCTCATGTGCCCAGGGCCTCTAATAGGTTACAGACGGCCCTGGTTATTTAATGTAGGTACTAATTGTAGGTAGTCGTTTTATTTTCTTGAACCCCCCCCCCCGAAACTAAAACCTGGCTACGCCCATGCTCTGCAGTCTGCTGATAATCGCTTACTACCCGTTTGTTCGTAAATGCCCCCATATACAGTCCGGTTTTCCTTCAGTCCGGCCTAAATGCAAATGTAAAATCGTATCGTCTGTGTGTAATTTCGAGATCGCATCAGTCGGCCGGATGGACTGAAGCGATTCGTTCCAGTGTTGCCAGCTCTGTTTTGGCGTAATTACTAAACTCGCGTCGATTTCTACTAAAAACTACTAAAAGCATACTGAAAACTATCAAAAAAAGCTACTAAACTTAGGAATCACTGAAGCCCCCAAAAACTACTGCATTTTAGGTTTTGTTATATTAAAAAATATTATTTATTGAATTTTATTATAAATTTTACCGTAAATTAAAAATATACTAGGGAATATTACGTATATAGTAATAAAACGGGTAGTTTTAAGAAAATTACGGATGAATGTATTATTGTTATGGTGAGATGTAAATAATTTTTTTGTTTATTTTTGTGCCTAACCTAGGCCATTTTGCCAATGATTACTGTCTGGCTATTTCCTACTATAACACTACTGACAACTAAATTCCTACTAAGGAGGAAATAAAATAATTAATTAGTAGTAACACTGTAAAATAACTAAGTCGGCAACATTAATTCTGGACTGATCGGACCATGTGTGACGAATCGCTCCAGTTCTCACCCGAGCCGCGGCCGTGCGGGCATGTATCGTGTACAAGGGTAGTGAGTTTTCGCGGTGTTTAATTATTACACAATTAATAAAGGCATGTATTTAAACTTGCGACAAAACAATTAAATTTTGGATGTGAAAATACTCAATATTGAATACTAAATTACTAAGTTGGCGAAAGAATGTAAGAAACAAAAAAATTACAAATCTGGTGACTAAATAATACCACTGATTTTCCAAACTGGCAGACAGATTATATTTTAGCGAACAAATAACCATCTTAGCGACAATTTGTGAGTACACATTTAATTTAAGCATAGGCACATACATTTTCCCTGATGTAGGTAACTCAAAAAACATACAAGCAGCAAAACGAGCGCACACAAAAAAAACATAAAGGAGCGTACAAAATTCCCAATTTTTTATTTTTCTCGGTTTCAGGGTTGTAGATTATTGTGTAGATTAATTTTGAAATTTAAAAATGGCGGATATTTATTTTTCGTAAAATTGATATGGGTGTCGTTTACCAGGTTTTTGGGAGTGATAGGAAATACGAAAATGACATTCGTTTTGAAATTTCAATATGGCCTTTTATTGGTTTCTGGGGGTGCTGATTACAAAAAGTCATCCATTTTAAATTTCCTTAGTAACCCCGCAACCTCATATTTTCTTCATGACGGGAGAAAAAGAAATTTGAAAATCCTGAATTTTCCAACATTTCTATACATTTATACATCCGTCGTATCTCAATGTACAGCATTACTTCTTTTTTTATAAAATTGATTCTATCTCGGAAACGGTGCATCCTATTGAAAAAATAATGAAAATTTCGTCACTCTTAGGAACCTCCGCAACATCATAATTATTTTCTTCATGATGGGAGAAAAAAAATTCGAAAAATTTGAATGTCTATACATAGCTGGTACCTTGAACTACATAACATACTGTAATAATAATCATCAATCCTAATTAGCATCCCCAAGATCTTTTAATTTAGTATTCATATTCATTTTACGAAGATTGAATATTCTCCATTTAAAAAAATGAAATTGGAAGACAATTTTGTAATCAGAACCCCAGAAACCTGGAAAAGGACAACCTTGTTAATTTTAATAACAAAAATTTGCGCCATTGTGGAATTTCAAAACAGATTTTATTTTCATATTATTCTGCACAGCCAGAAACCTAGAAAATGACACCCATGCCAAAGAAAAACATACTCCAACAGTATCCAAAAATAGGATTTTCAGTAGCCTGCAAATTTAATTTTTAGCAGCCATTAATTTATCAACCAAATCTGGTTTTATAGCTGCTTATATTGTATAATGGTCACCAACTCGGAAACTAAGATACCAACTTATAAATTGGTATAAGTGCTAATTTCGCCTCTTTTTATCTGCCGACTTTTGATTTTTTTGTCACCTGAGTGTTTTCGCCAGTTTAGTAATTTAGTCGCCAACATATTAATTTGCTGCCAAAATCAGTAATACAGTATGCTCACGTGCAGCCGCCGACTTATATTTTGTTCGCTCGATTAATTATATCCCATTAATATACACGACCGTAGCTCGCGGCAAACCGTGTTTCCGTGTGTGGGCTCAATCCGTGCAGGCCGAACTGACGTCAGTTCTAACTGAAACGATGGGCCTCTCGTCGTTGGGGCCTTTAAGGCCAGGACAAAACTCAAAAATAAAATTATTTTCACTACTAGTATGCATGTGCATATATATATATATATATATATAATCAAAAAAATTAGTATGGTGCTGCTCAACATTTTACGTTTTAGGAGATTTCTTGATTTTTAAGAGGTGATTTTAAGATTTACAAAATCTTAAAATCACCTCTTAAAAATCAACTCAGGAATTATATATTTTTTTCAAAATATGTACGGTTCAGAACATGTCAAGGATTGTGTACTTAATCCCATATTTTTTTCCACTTTGTAGTTCAACTCTGACTAGGTAGACTAGGTGACGGGAAATGACAAAGTAGCCTATGACCTCGCCTTAACCATTGTAACCAAAGATGAATTTCTGTTATAACAAAGACGTTAGTAGTACTAATATCGTTATATTAGTAGTTTATTACTTTGATAACAAGAAGCGGCCGCCTTATAACCGTGTTAAAGGTTAATATTGTATTGATAAAATACTTATATATGAACATTTAATTTTTGAAATATTATATACATATATTCGTTGTAATTTTAATAGCATTTTGGGTTACTAAATAAGTACATTAGTTAATGAAAAATAAATATTTAAAAAAATTATTTACCCCCGAATTGTCAACCAGTGAGCGAGCTGATGATCATGAATATAGCTACACTCTCGATCATGTCAACTTTCAAACAAAAAAAGTTTTTTTTGAAGATCCAAGTCGCTACACATGTTTGGGAGATACGATGCCACGGACATATATGTCACTTTAAAGTTTTAAACTTATATTTATTATGGAACACCCATCGGTTTTCGTTGGGGTTAAAAAATAGTCTATATTATTACACCTTTTATTACTATACATAATATCAATTCAAATATGTACTAGTATATTAAAATTGGTTTCAAAGTAATTTTCTCTATTTCTTACTCAGTTGTTACTGAAATATATGCGATTTACGGGAGTCATGAAATACTTTTAATTCGCTGCGAATAGATGGCGTTGACCGCTTTTAACATCGCGCTTACGTTTAGTATAAATAAGTATAAAAATGATAGCGCAATGTTACAAGTTCGCATTGGCATTCCCATATCCGAATCACAACGATGTTATACGCTTCAATAAAATAAATTCTTGTATATTTCTCATGTCATGGGATACTCATCCCAACTTACCTGTTCGGTAATTGTGGTATAATATACGGGTATGCGACATCGGCTTCCCTAGCTATTACTGTCCTATCCCTTGCCCTCCTGGGCCCTTGCCCAGAATATCCTACATTTCCTATTTCCCACTCCAACTTACCAATCTTCCTTTTCACACCACATATCCTTCCCTTTCCCTATTCCTCACCTCTCCGCCCATCCGTGGTAACGCAATGGATAATGATATAATTAACCAAAATGGCGGCGATGTGGTTCGCCACCCATCACGTCTCGTTCTCGCGGAGGCGAAAAGTGGCCCATGGAGAGCCGCTTCGCTACGTTGAATGTAAGAGAAGGAATGAATGGTAAGAATGAAAGTGGACGGAGCGAAAAAAAGTATGTTAGGATCTTAGCAAGTGGAAAGAAGAGTTCCCTGACTACCCCTACGGGAAAGAGGCGTGATTATATGTATGTATGTATATTTCCAGTGCCCGGAGTCGTCGACGAAGCAGGACCTGCTGGCGTATCTGCAGCGTATCGCGCTGTACTGCCACCAGATACAGATCACCAGCAAGGTCAAAGCTGACGTGCAGAACATCTCCGGGGAGCTGATTGTCAGCGGGGTGAGTGGACATCTTAAAATACAAATAATGCATTTGGAAAATATAATATATGATTCGGTAAAATCAATTACCGATATTTTGGGCATATGATTTATTGCTTATGTAAAGACGTTTAAGCAGAAAAATTATTGTCATACTAGAAAATATTTTTTTTCTTTATACGGGCAAGTTTACGTTTTGCGGAGAGTCACCCATACATGAGATGATTTTTTACTTTGAGTATGACATTAAATTTTTTGCCTAAACGTCTTTACATAAGCAGTGGATCATGTGCTCGAAGTATCCGTAATAAATTTTTCGGATACATTATATTATATTATGTATTATAGACGAGTCATGTCAAGGTTAAAATTGTCCCCGCTTAAATGATGATTTTGGAGCCATTTTGATACAAGATGGCGTAATTTTTTCTTGTATGGAAATTTGACACGTCATCCATCCCATCCTGGCCACGGGGATCGGCGATGCGAACGGCGAAGCGGTGGGCGAGGCGGGCATTCGTGCGGCACCGTTTGCAGGCCACGGGCAAGTCGCGTTCGCCGCCGTGACCAGTAAGGAAGTCCGGCAGCGCAATGTCTGTATCGAAATTATCTCGATATTGCTTAGAAAATAGTTTTTTGGTTCAAGACCTAATATTCGGAAGCTATTGTGGGGTACATAATTTGAATAAGAATCGCGGTATAGATGAAGAATTCCACAAGAAGTACGAAAAATACAGAATATATCCAGACATTTTTTTTTGAGTGTACCAGAATGAGTATTGAAACCTTTGATTATATTAGCTGATTATAGCTGGCCTAGCTAGTATTTCAGCAATAAAAGTCTCGGTGTTCATTTTTCGCGGCGAAAACGACTAAACTTGATCACTGCAATTTTCGCTGCCACTGCCGCTCAACTCCGTGGCTCGCGCCGTAGTGATTCATGCTTTTGTTTCACTCGCCCGCCGCGCCGCAAACCGCCCGCGCGATTCGCTCGGAAGTCGGAACATTTCGCCGTCCGCTTCGCCGGTCGCCGTTGCGCGTGGCTTGATACGTACATTTCTATGCGTTTATTTCAGTCGCTAGACGCTCTGCCGTTCGCGCCGCGCGAATTTTCGCATCGGTGAATGTCCCGTGGCCAAGCTGTTAGTTTTGAAGTGTTTGAATAAACAAACGTTTGTTTTACAGTTGGACAGCGCCACATCACTCATCCAGGCGGCTAAGAATCTAATGAACGCGGTGGTCCTCACTGTGAAGGCGTCCTACGTCGCCTCCACTAAGTACACACGACAGGGCACTATCGCTGTAAGTGTAGTTTGTTATGCGTGTATTGAGTTTTCGAGTGGGTATTTAGAAAACGCTAAAAGATATGCTATCTATGGTTTTGAATTATAACAGAATTAGGTTACACGATCTTCTGATAGATATCGTATTGCTTTTTAGTTTTGTCTGCATTTGACATGAGGAAAAAATTACAATATCATAATTTTCGAAAAAGCTATGTGGTATTTATTAGTTTTTTATTATCAAATTTACTAATGCTAATGTTCCATCAGTACCCTGGTGATACTGACGAGAATGCTCGAAAAGCTAACAAAAATGGTAACGAATTCATTAAATTAAACTCAATCTATATAATGAAATGGTAGAATAGCTTAAGATGATGATAATGAATATACCATGTATGCGTCTGAATGCGAGCGTGTTTGCGTGTGTATACGTGTTTATTACGTGCGTATAGCGTCCGAGTGCGTGCGTGCATGCGTGTGTATCGCTTGTGAGAGCGTACGTGAATAAATATCTACATCATGAGTAGTTAATATGAGTAAGCAGTAGTTTTGAAAGTGGCATGGCCAAATTATATGCTCACATGAAATATGTATATAACCTTTATGCTAAGTATTTATAAGAGCTAAGATAGTTTGGATGTAGCGCTTTATAATATCCGATGCTTTTTTCCGCTGCCTGGGCAGAATAACTACGTAAGTAAAACGCTTTTATCTCTATGTCGTTCTTTAATAAAAACGCTTATAAAATGCTAAAATCAATTTCAGCAAATGACTGAACCGTAACGTAAGTTAAATAAAATAAAACTTAAAACACCTGCTTAGGTAGTAGATATCTACATATATTTAGTACCAACAAGAAAGCATGTTTTAATCATTACACCCGTTTAATCATGAACTATTCGACATTTTGCTTGCTTTCGTTATGAGCATGTTCCATTAAAATATATTTCTTGTAAATACATAGTTTAACATTATATTATAAAAAACATAAAAATATGATAATGATGATGTATTGTAAAAAAAAAGTCCAAATACCTACCTAAAGTAAAAGTACAAAGAATCTGAAATAACTTCTTTGTTAATGTTTTTAATTGGAAAAGTATTTTTAGAGACAAAAAAATTTTGCTGCCTTGACTATTGATATTATAGACTATAGAGTATAGAAATTATGAAAATAAGCGTTACTTCTCAAATTTTAATTCTATATCGACAGACAATTTGACTCCTTTTAATGAAAAAAAAATATATAATTATGTGATCATTAAAGGCACTTTCATTGTAAACAGTCGCCAATAGTGGTGTGGCGTATGAAGGCACCGGAGAAAAAGCCGCTGATCCGGCCCGAGCGGCCGGAGGAGGTGCGCGCGAAGGTCCGTCGCGGCAGCCAGAAGAAGCAGCCGAGCCCCGTGCACGCGCTTGCCGAGTTCCAGAGCCCGGCCGACGCCGTCTAGGTACTGTATGTCACTATATGCCACACACTACTGCACCATACGCCTCACACAACTACACCATGTGCGGTTGAAGGTGCGCGTGTCACGTACAACTGCTCATATGCCACATACATCTGCTCATATGACACACAACTACACCATATGCCGCTGATCCTGCTCGAACGGCTGGAGGAGCTGCGAGCGCCACGTATAACTGCTCATATGCCACATATACATCTGCTCATATGACACACAACTACACCATATGCCGCTGATCCTGCTCGAACGGCTGGAGGAGCTGCGAGCGCCACGTATAACTGCTCATATGCCACATATACATCTGCTCATATGACACACAACTACACCATATGCCGCTGATCCTGCTCGAACGGCTGGAGGAGCTGCGAGCGCCACGTATAACTGCTCATATGCCACATATACATCTGCTCATATGACACACAACTACACCATATGCCGCTGATCCTGCTCGAACGGCTGGAGGAGCTGCGAGCGCCACGTATAACTGCTCATATGCCACATATACATCTGCTCATATGACACACAACTACACCATATGCCGCTGATCCTGCTCGAACGGCTGGAGGAGCTGCGAGCGCCACGTATAACTGCTCATATGCCACATACATCTGCTCATATGACACACAACTACACCATATGCCGCTGATCCTGCTCGAACAGCTGGAGGAGCTGCGAACGCCACGTATAACTGCTCGTATGCCACACACAGCTATACGATATGCCACCCTAAACTAAACTAATATTCCACATAATACGACGACGACTTACATGATAATGTTAAAACACGACATTTCTTATTTTACAAAATTTTCTGTTTCAGATAATTAAGGGGCGGCGCGGTGATACATATTTATTGATATTAGTCTTAATTACTTATTGCGACGGCTCACTCTTATCCAAACACTCCCGGCAAATATGGACATTGCATGAAGTATTTTTACTTTAAGTATTTTAACGCTCGCGTTGTGTTTCGCCAAGTGAGTGAGGTTACCGGAGGCCCATGGGGATTGGGGATTTTAAGGACCAGAAACGCAAGTCGCAACACCAAAGAAGTTACAAGTGTAAATCCTCTGGTGTTGCGAGTGTCCATGGGCGGCGGTAATCGCTTACCATCAGGCGATCCGTCAGCTCCTTTCCTGTTTCATCACGTAACATTTCTTTACAACAACAATAACTACAACTCAACAAAAAGTAAAGACATTTTCGGTTTAAATTTTTCAGCTTTATTTTTTCTTAGTTTGACGTGGACAATGTGTTATATAAAATTATGTAACCACATGTATGATATGATTTTACTGTTTTTACTTCATCCAATGTCTGTTACTGTTGGTCTTGCCACATATAAGATGTAAACATATATTATCCGCCTATAGCGATTTGATGACACTGATGGCGTTGAACTTTGTTGCAATTTATTTGAAATAATAATAATAGTCTGAAAGAATAGTTGTGGCAAATAACTGTTACACAATGTTGTGCAGTTACTTCTGTGTGATGTTTTCAGATGTATTTGTACTTTTTACCTGAGTACGAAGAATTCCGAAGGGAACGGTAATGTTTTTGGCAGTCTATGTATCCGATTTTAAAGAATGAGGTGTCAATAGATTCGTAATAATAGCCCGGTAAACATAGGCTATATATCATGTTATAGTTTAAAAAAATATATATTATCTAACAATGAAATTATTTGATAGTACTTTTTCTTATTGGAACCTTTTATACTTGATACATTGTTTGTTTATAATATAGCGCCTTTTGCAATCAACGAAACTTGCTATATTATGTGATTTTGTCAAAACATTTTAACGATAAGCTAGCGACTATTATAGCTTATAATATGCATATATGTAATATGCTTATATATCTACTGTGCTTACAGTATTTACAACAAGTTTGCGAATTTTATTATCCTATTCTATTATAATGTAGAACCACGACAATCTAGGTTAGGACGATTCCTGTTGAGGCAGTTTATAATTGGTAAAAAGTATTAAGTAGACTCAAATAAAAAAATCCAATCAATATAATATTTAAATGATTGTACACATATTAGCGAAAGACGCCATCTATTGCATTTCAAAGGCAACCAACTTTTTTAGTAGTTATAAAATATGGAAATGGTTTAGTATTTAAATAAACCATATTAATGGACTTGTAGAATATTTTCAGACATTCTCTCTTAGGCATTTTTACAATGCATTTCTTTACATTTACTACTACTATTTATGACATTAGGTTATTTTTTACAAATTTTTAAATTTATAGCAAAAACAAATAATGTAACAAAACAGTAGGTTAGTACTTATTTAAAAAGATAAAATAAATATATTATATCTTTTGAGTGATTGCAAGAAATTAGCGACCATCGAAATAGGAAGATGTGATCTATTTCTTTAGGGCGAAAAATACTGAATATTGGCCTAATAAAACTTGATAAAAATCTCATTTAGTTTGTATCGCTTGCCCAATCAACCGCAACAGTATGATAGAATTGAAATTGTAAGTTGATTGATTGAAAGATTTAGAGTTAAATGATCACTAACACTATAAAATATTCTTCATCTTCTACCACTTAGTATGAAAAGTGAACATTAAGTTAATGTTATTTTCCAGTATTTCCAGGCTAAATTTGTATCATGGTTGCTAATTTTTTGCTGTGAATGTTTGGAACGACATCACAATTTTAATATAAAAAATTTAACAACATGCATTTTAGCTTACGGAAAAAAAAGATATTTTATGTTAGAGCAGTGTCCGAAATATTTTTGACTGGCCCTATTTATTATTTATATTTATTTACTGACACCACCAGATGGCGCTGAAATCCATTCTAAAAAATATGCAAAATTGTGGTTCGGTCTAGGCATGAAGGAGCCAAAATTTTTGTAGTGGTATAACGTAAGATTATATTATTATTAACTAAGAATTTATATAACAATCACATTATGCAACTACACTGTTTGTAGATTATAAAGTGATACAAAGAGTTATCAAATGACGAAATATTGTGTATGTTACTCATGGGGATAGAAATATTAAGAACTTTTGCCCCTTATCGAACAATTGCCGAAGACGCAATACGTTACAGGACGCAAGATGTCACAGGCCACAGCGCGCCAGCGATAGCGCTTCCTCCCAAAGCGCGGCGCGGCGAGCTGAAGACATTATATTAAATATTAAGCGTCACGTCGCGTCTTCGGCAATAGGGTATTTTCCAATTTTGTTCCAATTATACAAAATTGTTTACACAAAATTGACGTCACACAGTAGACGTCATGGAACCGAGCGTTTTGGCGGTAAATTCAAATCCATTAAAAATAAATTCGACTTTATATTGGTTTAATGGAGAAAAGAAGACATTAATTAATTTATTATTATTTTTCTGTTAAGTATATGGTCCCAATCTTTAAATATAAGCAGTTTTCGAAAATTTGGAAAATACCCTGTTGTGCTAACTCGACCCATGGCATGTTTCACTTTATGACCTATGAAGTAGAATAAAACTGTTGAGATAAAATTCACGAAAAACAATATTAATATGTGTATTTAACATAGATACAAAATTATTTTATTAAAATTTAATTTGTGGCATTAATATGTATCTACATATTATTTTTATTCGCTGAATTATGAAAAAGTACATAAAAATTAATGAACTGTTTTTTTTTTTTTTTTTTTTGAAACTTTATCTTACTATAGATTCACGTGGATTTTATTTGAATGGTTTGTATTTATTACAAACGTAGGTAACAGCAAGTATTAATGTAGTTTTAAAATAGAATAAACTGCAAATGTTTTTGTATATGTAAAGGTATTAATTGTCATACTAGAAAAACATACAAAAACATGGTTTCTAATACCTACTCAAGATTATTCTTGTTTCATTAAATTGTGAATTTTGGTTTTTTTTTCTAATCAAACACTTGGAAGTCTCTACCCCAATGACTACAGACCCTAATGGTATGGTGGATACTTCTTTATGAACCTGTTGTCGTTTATTATATATGTCACTGTAAAATTGTAAAAACCGTTAGATTGTAAAATAACTAACGAGATTGTAAAAATATGGCGAAATATTAAAAACTATATATTTATTATCTAACGAAAAATAATGTGTTAAATTATAGGCAGCATATTCGCGTCGGAAGTCTATCAACATTTTACAATTTTACTAGTTTTATTACAATCTAACGGTTTTTACAATTTTACCTTGACATATACAAGTATTTGTCTCCAAATTGCATCAATACGAAAAAAAACACGAAATAGAAAAAAAACAGTGCCGCTCAAAATATCGCGCAATAGCACAACATAAACATTTTACCATGACTCGTTATCTCTAAAATACGTGAAATATCAGAAATTAAGCCCAGTTGTGTGGTTTTAGCATGCAAAAAACGAAACTAGAAAAATATGTATCTTGTAGATGTGTGTTGTATCATCGGTAATTATCAAACTCACCACAGGAGATGCTTAGTTAGACAGTGTACAGTTCTTTCAGTTTTTTTTCTATTTCGTGAAAATAAACGATGAACTTGTGTAAGTTAAAAGTTTCATTGGCGTAATTGTATTTACATCGTTATAAAAATAACGCTAATCTATGTTAGTGATATTGAGACATGCAGTACCCAGTTTGTGTGTATGAAAACATTTGCTACTTTTTCAAGTTTTTTATGAATAATGATAATGTTAACTAGAGCAATATATCTGTAGTTCTTTTGTATTGTGTATTGAACAATAAAGCATGGATACAGCTTGTGTTTTTATTACAATAAAAAATTTAATTCAATGTGAGAATTAAATTTATCATTAAAATAAGAAAAGTATTTGTAAAGCTACAATTAATAACTTTATGAAGTCCAACAACAGTAGGATGTGATGTATAATGTAGAAAAAAAAAAGATAAAGGATGGCATTTTTTTATTAAATAACACAACAGAGACATAAGGGCATCACAGATGGTGTAGAACTATAATATTTTATCTTAAGATGCTTGGATATATTTCATATTAAATTAAGTTATATGAAAACATATATAGTATCTTAGCCATCTGTGACAGTTCATACAAACTGTATAGCAAGCAATATATTTTTATCTTAACATAAAATATTATAAGTAGTTTTCTGTGATGCCCCTTATAGTAATTGATTATCTTTCTTAAATATTAATTACTAAGCAAATTTTAATGAGGTACATAACAATTCACATATTAAAGTCTTTAGTCAAATATTCTATCAAATGACGATTATGCCGATATGATTTAGTCAACAGATCAGACAGTCATCTAAGCCTCAATTTGAGAATTCTTCAAGAACATTGCAAGAGAGTCCAGGGCATTAATCACAAAAACAAGCATCAACAATTCAGACAAAAAGGTTTTTTTTAAATATCCATGTAGTAGGTACATAATATTATATGAAGAAATTATATGATAGATATCTAAATTACCTTTGTGCAAATTCATAGCAAAAATCTTAAACCAATAACGAGTCAGGCAACCTTTCTTTTCTTATTTGCTTGAGTCTCTTCAATGTCATCCAAATCCCTTTTGTTACTTTGTTTATTTCCATTTACATTCTCCTTATTACTTTTCTTTCCTCTACCCTTACCTTTATTTTCGTAATACTCTTCTATTTTATGACTATTTTCTCCTGTCAACGGTTCCAATTCTATTGTCTCATCTAAAGCTGTATTCACTGGTTTTTCAACTTCCTCTGTGTCATCCTCGTCATCGGAAAGTATTATATTACGTTTTGGTTTTGATTTTGAACTACCTGCAACCATATTTTATTTACCTCTCGTATTGATCTATTGAAGCCCAATTGTTAAGTCTAATATAAAAAACGAAATCTTTGAAGTTTATTGACTAGACTAGTCTTATAATAATTATGACGAGAACATACCAGCACTTCCATTCTCAGTGACATCTGAATCTTTACTCTGATTTGCTGCAAAAAATGTGGTTATTGGTTTCTGCCACTTTGGAGTTTCTCTGGGACAAACGGGATTACCACCTGAACTACTTCTCGATGATTTCTCTCTGCCTGAAGATGACCCAAAGTTGACTGTTTGTGGTGCTACGCTACATCTTGCTTTACTGCTCTTTCCGGATGAGACTGTCAAAGTTTGTTAAATTTAATCATTAAATTTATGCAAACTACAAGAATTACCATCCTAACAAAAGATAAAAATGCAAATTCGTTATCTTAAAGTAGCAAATACTCACCTTTTGCACCAACTGATGCTTTTGTTCTAGCCATACTTCAGAAAGCCATAAAATATTAACATAAACTTAAAACTTAACGGATTATGGTTATAATTTTGATTACAACTTAAATTTGTAATTCAAATATTCATTATTCATAACTGACTTGAAACATATACATATTGCGTTTTTTAATAACAAATAAACAAATTTAAAGTTAATTCAAAGTTTTCAACAAAAGCAAATTGCAAAACACAAACCAAACTTTAATAATAATAGTTCTGTCAAAATAAATAACCGGGAAATTTGGCGGGAATATATATTTTTTTATTGATAAACATGAAGCATAGATACCAGGAGTCCGAACGGTATAGGGGCGTTTTTCAAAAAAGATGTACACGTGACGAACCGGAACAGGTTTTTGATTTAGATACATTTTAATGTAATTTTTTATCTCAATGTATAAAATATACTTTTTTAAATAAAAATAAAAAAGATTCCGGACAGTATAATTAAAAGCAACGTTATAATCTCAATTTTTATGGAACAGTTCACAGGAACGTGTTCCAGTTCGTCACAAAGGAAACATGTAAATAAAATAAAATATATAAGTTTGTGTGTCAATTTGCTTTTATTAATTAGTAAATAACATTCAAATCTTTGAACAAAAAAATCTAGTTATAAAAAAATCACTATAATCATTGCTAAACAATCGTTTTTCTTTCGAGATCGTCACAGTAGGAACTTTCGACCATTAATACTATGTATTTCTACCAACTACTTAAAATAAAATTGAACAAAGTAACAAATAAAATAAATAGCAAATCCAGAGCTAACTACAACTACACTAATATTTTTAAATGACTAAATATTTCTTAAATAAGACTAAGATTTATCTCGGTAAAAATATGGGACAGTGACTATCTGGAAATGTATGTGACAAACTGGAAAAAACTAAGCTTAGTTTACATAAATTAATAATATTTGGTCGAACATTTTAATTTAGCAGTCTATAACCATAATTATAAGGTAATCTTTTTTATTTATTTTAATCTGAATCAAAAGAAAAAAATTATACTTAACTAAATAAAAAATACCTTTTTTATGTTTTTTTTTAAGTTTTACGCATATTTTTTGAAATCTTAACTTATTCTATTCTTAATAGCTTAAGCGTGTCTCATCTTAGAACACTGCATTGCTTACCATCGGGCAATTTGTGGTCAAGTACTTGCCTATTCCAAATAAAAAAAATCATAATGGTCGAAAGATTGTTTATTTTATTAATATTCATTACCAAAATGTAGCCTCAGCCTTATAGTTCCGGTGCGTCACAAAAATATTCCGGCTGTACAATACGTGACGAACCTGATGTGACGAATTCATATGAACAAACTTTCAAACAAAAATTGAAGCTGTTGTGTTAATTTTATGATTACTTTCGACTTATTTTATGATATTTTAAAAACAGAAGTGTGATCGTGTTACGGCAAATAACATAATAAACTGCGACATTCCTCATAAAATCCTGTTACTATCCTGAACTCCAAATCGGCACCACCGCAATGCGCCCAATTTCGTCACGGATTTTGAAGACACCGACATTTGTTTTAAAATAGCGGTTAGACCAGAGACAAGATAAGTATTGTCAGAAATGAAAAAATACCATATTTTAGGGGAATATTGCATCAAAGTATGAAAATTTTACCGTGACGATAACCGGAATTCCGGTTTTGTCATATTCCTGGGACAACAATAATAAATCAATTTGAGATATTTCAAGCCCAAATTGGTACAATACAGAGCTCTAAACTGTATTATGAGTTTATCATACGTCCACAGAGCCCAAAATAGTGACGTTTTTTAATTAATCTAATCGTACTTAAGGCTTGAAAGTTTTAAACATGTAGGTGGGACATGCATATTTTACACTTTTTTGTTCTTAGTTTTACGATATTTTAACGTCAGTGATAGTAAAATTGCATATTATTGTCAATTTTGTAACTTAAATGTGTAACTATTAAATAAATGTGCAGTTTGTTACAGTATGGTGCATACAAAAATTATAAAAAATAGCTAAAGTCTTGGACACCCCAAATTCGCAAATGTACATATTTTTTGAAAAACGCCCATATAGGCTTTATAATAATAATTATGTAGGTACACCAAAGAAATTGGAGTTTCATAGAACTAAAACAAAAATCGAAGCCGTAGGCAGCTATTTGTCTCACAAAACATCAAAGGCAAAACCAATAAGAGTGAAAGAGAAAGCCATCTCTATGTCTATACGTTTTTTTCGAAGGTTGCTCCAATTTGGAGTCCAAATTGGAGTCCAATTTTAGACGTTGGAATTACGACTTTATTGCTTTAACAATAAGTGACATTTTGAATTAGTAGCAGTAGATGTGGCCTGAAGTTAGCCACTGACAGCTTATGTCATTTGTTTACGTGTGCATTATGATACAAGAAGAAGAAGAAGCAAATCATGAATTTATAGTGTGTTATTTGGTAAAAATCTCAGTTTATATTAAAAAGTCTTATTAGAAAACAAAGCTGTGCTCAAATTAATATGGCCCGTTTGGTGGAGGGCTGTAAATCACACTCTGCGAGGAAAGAAAATCGTGAAGAAGTGTTAACTTTTCACCAGTATGTTGAGAATTGTTTCAGGTTATATAAATACAAGCAATTACACTGAAGTTATTATATTCTTGTAGATAAATGTGTTTATTGTCCATTATATGCGGATTTCAACAATATATAATAGAAATTTTGTATAAATTTCAGAGGTTGTGTATTTACATAGTGATGTTTTGGATATCGATAAACCTTCGAAAGAGAAAATATGTTAATCTGAAAGATAAATGTTTTGCCTACTTTATGTTTACCAAACACCATACAATTATACAAATTAGTAAGATCTAAAATATAAACTAAGTGATAATATATAATATAAAATAGTGTGGTGTATTTTTTATTAATTATAATTATTAATTAATAATTCCTGCATATTATAATGGAGTTACGGTTGTACATCATCACAAATACATGTCACAAATTTTAAGATTTAACTTTGCTTTTTGGTTTTGCAGGGAATTAGGTGGCCTTTTGCAAGGATACTTCTATGTGCTTTTTTATTTGACCAGAAAACGGGCAGACTGATCGTCAGATGGAGAGCGATTATCGCCACCTATACATACTCGCCATACCATAATAGGAGGAGTCACAAGTACGATCCCGGTCTTAAAATCCGCAACTACTCCTTGAGTATCCGGAGGCCGTGGTATTTATCTGGTCCAGGTGGACCGTTCGTGCCAAAGCATGGCTCTCCCACGTAAACGGACTGCTGTGCGCAGTTTTCTTCACATATTTAGCTCCATGCTGACAATCTGAGAGCTTTTTGGTGTTGTCGTAACGTGTAAGCTAATAAATGATGTCCAATTGTTAATAAATAATAAATATATCTATTAAAATTTCCTGTTTTCATTTATCTTTCCACGTAGGTACCCCAATTAAAGGAAGAAATCCATAAAGACATAAAAAGTATATACGGCTACTGTTTATATAATATTTACCAGCTGTATCCAAGGGAAAAGTATCCTATGTTTTAATCAAGAGCTTAAACTACTGCCATACCAAATTTCATTGAAATCTGGTCAATAGTTTTCGCGTGAAGGAGTAACAAACATCAATCCATACATCCAGCCATCCTCACAAACTTTCATGTTTATAATAGTAGTAGGATATAGAACTGACAAGTCGATTGGACGATAGCCTGCATAGTGTGTGGGTGTATAGTTCAAGAGACTAGCTTCCCCAACATACTTCTGTTTGTTGTAGACAATACTGCATAAATTCGTTTTTGATCGACTGATAATATTTTATAAATCACAAAGGTGCATAGGTCATTACGCATAAATATTCCACTTTAATCATTCTATCTATTGGCTGCAAACTGCATTTAAATTCATTTAATAGTTTAAAAGATCTAAGCAACCATAAAGCGGAATAAAAGACTTCATTTTATGCTATGAAAAGATTAACATTTTCATCATCATTTTGATTTTTATCGACACAAAATGCCGACTAGGGACTTCACTGGCGGACGGGAATATATTTACATATGAAGTTGCTGATAAATACGAGCAATGCAACTTGTAACCAACTTCAGACAGCTGATCTGTCTGAAGTTGGTTACATATGTTCAAAACCTGTAACCGTCTACAAAAATTGTAAGTAACGCACAACTAGATATCTCTTTCTTTCTCATTGGCATGTGTCATATAGGGGGATAAGGTACGATATATAATTTTGCTCTTGCTAATAGCCTCTACCAGGGCTTGATTAACGTTATTAAATTGCTAACGTTACCTGTGTTTCACAGAATAACGTTAGGAATAAATATTAACGTTAGGAAAAATAAATTTATTTTTATCGGTACATGAAAGTAACGTTAAGAAAAAGTATTGTTATTAATTAACGTTATTTTATATAACGTTACGTATTTCCCTGCCTGCGCCCCGCCTCGAAGTGACAGAACGAACATGCACTAGCTTCGTCGCGTCGGCTATTATATTGTTATATTCTTAAATATTATTGAACCTACCTACCTACCTCAAACATGGATAAAACCGCTGCGCTACCGACGCTCCCTATATTATAACGTTATACATACCATAAATACTGTTATTTACAAAATAAAATAACGTTAGTATATAACGTTAAAAATATTGTTAAGTATCAAATAACGTTAAAATTAATATCGTTACCAAAGTATTTTTATAAAATTACCGTTAATTAACGTAATTTTTTGGTGTTATTTGGTAACGTTAACAAGCCCTGGCCTCTACACGTTGGCTCTACACGTTGGCTATCTAGATGGCCATAACGGTGTGTGCCATAACTGTGCCATCGTGTGGATTAGGGGTTGGCACAGTGTTGGAATGATGGGCCACAACTGTGACGCTACTTGGCCAAGATCCGTGCGGTGTCGGTTTTTCGACGAAAGATCAAAGGGTTGTGGCCACAGTTAGGCTGGGACTATACGGCACCGGAATCCGTTGCTCCGGGAAAAATTAGTTCCCGGCACCCCATCGACTACACGTGGCCCTTTGACGTGGCCGGACGGAATACGAGAAATATATTTACTTTTTTTTTTAAAGATTTAAACGGTCTGTAACAAGTCAACTAAATACTAAAACTTCATAAATTATAATTTATGTAATGTAAAATAATTGAAAAAGCAATAAATGGAGCAGTTGTATGTAGGTTCCAATTAATTTATTGTAAATTTTTTCTTAATATGGTCGCGGTAACTTCAAGTGCCATATTATTTTATCTTGCAGTAATCCTAGCTTTCTTGGTTTTGCGTTTTTTTGTTTAGTGTAATTTATTTATTGAAAACCGTTTAAGTTTTTAATATACCTGTTTACCCCAAAATAAGATTCCATGAAGATATTTTTTTTCGAATAATAACGAATATCAGTCAATTCCATAAGAATTAGGTAGGCAGTATAATTTATAAATTATTGCATAGGGTTTAAGCCCCAACACTGCGTTGTGACTTGTGGCGTCTCAACTCTAGAATATCGCAGATAGATTAGATTATTTGGAATTTTTAGGATTACTCTTGGTTAGATAAAAAATAACACAAATCACATAATTATTTAATAAATTATATATTTTATTACAAATAAAAATTGTTTTATTCTAAAATTTATAATGACTGACTCCCCACCGATCTCGGTGACGGTGGCCGGTTCCATTGAAACCAGGCCAGTTACGCAGGAGTAATTTTATAGTGCCCAAGTGTGTGCGCAGTACACAAGAGCACTCTCTCTTCCTTTACTCTCGTAATCCAGTGGGACGGATAACCGACACGACTGACGAGAGATGAGGCGCAGGTCCGACTTTTTACATGCCCATCCGACGCATGGATCATCTTTCTTGTCAGACAATCAGGTGATCAGCCTGCATTGCCCTAACCAAACTTGGAAACAACATTTTTTGTTGTTCCAATGCGGGAATCGAACCCACGACCTCCGGAGTCGAGAGCCAATGCTCTAACCACTAGACCACGGAGGCTAAAATTTATAATATGACAACAAGTACAAATTAGTCTTTGTAAAACTTCCTGCAGAAATATGAATTTACTTATGTAATGCTTTTTAAATAAAATGTCTTTATTTAACCACTGGGTGATTTTTTTTTGTTATAAAATATCTACTGATTTTTATTAACATTTAAAATTACAAATATTCTAATACAATTAAGTACATATATAAAAATTATATTTTATTCTAAATATTATAATATGACAAAAAGTACAAACCAGTTTTTGTAAAACTTACTGTAAAATATGAGATCTAATCACAAATATTAAAATACTTATATTGTATAACCAAACAATAGAGAAGAAACATAAGATCAGGATCATTTTCTATCGGGTGCAGGTTGGATAAAATTTTCTAAAGCTTTTTTATTAGAGCTTTCGAATGCCTTTGCTTGCTTGCTTGAGTTTGTTTGAAGTTTTTTGTTTTTGTTGGGAGCAGTATTTGATGTCGAAGATGATGTTACTTTACTGAAATCAGTAACAAGTGTATTGCTTGCAGGTTATGGTTCAGTATTTTCGTAGTTGCCACAGGTACTAAAACAATTATAAGGAAAGTTAAGTAGGTATTACACCATTTGATAACGTCACAACTCACAATCTATAAGAAATTTATTAGTAAGAAACAATATCTGGAAGGTAACTGTGTGCAAAAAATTGAGGTAGCTTGGTTTCAGCATTTTATTAATTTAATCTAACTTTAAATTTTATAAGCACTTACTTTCTGTGTTCTTATGGTTAGGTACAGGTTGTAAAAATTGTAGAATATTGGCAAACACATATTTTTTTCGCTTTTTTGCAGCCTGGCCAGTTCTAACGTTTTTCTGTTGATATATTTCTTTATTATAATAGTCTCTGATGACGTTCCACCGCTTTTTGATATCATTTACTGAAAATATAATTATATTATATAAGGTACATATATAATAAGTACATACTAGGTACTATACAAACTGT
Organism: Glaucopsyche alexis; assembly: GCA_905404095.1. Lineage (NCBI taxonomy): Eukaryota > Metazoa > Arthropoda > Insecta > Lepidoptera > Lycaenidae > Glaucopsyche > Glaucopsyche alexis. The sequence continues at coordinate 8,441,194 of FR990061.1, forward strand.
GTCTTTAAATTTTAAAGTATCTAGTCTCTTAAGTTTATAAGTATTCGGTTTTAAATAGGTTCAATTTTGTCAATATATTTTGATGTAGGTATGTACCTACTTAGTTGCTAATAAAGTTTTTAGAGTTTGAAGCTCAAGTTAAAATATCTGGTCTCCACAAGTATTCCTGTCTCTTAAGTTATATGTATTAACTGAATAGAGAACTAAAGTTTAAAGGATAGTTGCCTGTAATTTAATAAAACCTGTAAATGTGTAATATAAAATGATTGTAGTAGATACTTACGTTTAGATTTTTTTTTCATATTCACATAAATTGTTCCAATCTCTTTGCTCTTCACAGACTGGTCAGAGGGAATCTTTCAAGTTCCTGTTATGAATTATGAGTATTGCAGCAAATACTTTTAGATAAATACTGCAGACTCGTGTTCCACAGGCATTCAAAATTCTGCACAACAATATATTAATATTTCTGATTCTGAATCGACTATTGTGCACTGCATTAATTTGAGTTTTGTTGACACATCACACAATGGCGCGGGGCCGGGCGCCACTTGTCAAAGCCCGTAATTCCGTCGCTATGTAGTCAGCTCCATACAACTGCATACAATATTGATAAACTCCACCCCTTTCGCTGAATAAATTCCGACCGGGTGCCCGGCGAGAACCAGGACGTCCGACGGTTGCTTACGGGGAAATTTCCGACCCGGACCGACCCGGCGGCAATGTAGTCGACGCAGGAAAAATTCATACGATTGTTTGACAGACGGATTGGTACCGGAATTGATTTTCCCCCGGAGCAACGGATTCCGGTGCCGTATAGTCCCAGCCTTATGGCTTTCCGTCCACATGTTGGCACATACTTAGTTCATCACAGGGGTGGTCGACTTTGTATGAATGACCTTGGACCAAAAAGGGGGCAGTTCGGTGCGACAAGAATGGTTATATTTCAATATATCGCTCTCTGTCTTACATGGTTAATATTACATATTAGTTACTTAAAAACCACAACAGATGGCGAGCAACAGACACTATGCCGCTTCTAGATCGCGCTATTGAAAACACTAGACGTATGTATATAAGGGCTCACGAACGATTTATAACTTAGTAGTTATGATTTGGTCGTGGCGGTGGTTGCTCGGTTTTGTTGGAATGTGAATTTTAACTCTAAAGAGAAATTTAACGTTAACTTCAACTTTAATTACGTATCTTCAATTTCCCGCCATATTCATATAATCAAATATATAGTCCTCCTTTGTTAGTAGGCGGTTAAAAGTTTGAGGGGGCAGCTCACTAGAGGCGCTAATTTGGTCCCAATTTTTTTGTATGAAGTCGACCTTCTTCTCCGCGAGTAATAGTGTTCTGTGGTTCATCACGAGCTCCGACTGTGAGCGCACGCTTACTTTTTTTTGTTTTCATCGTCGAAAATTTCGTAATTTAATATTTAGTAATAAAAATGTTTAGTTTAACAATTACGTAGTAACTAATAATTAATCTATGTTAACAATGATGAACGTGGAAACGTTTAAATTTATAGAATTATATCAAACAGAAAATCCGAAAAATCAAAATCAAAAAATAAAACTATTGGGTGCGTTTTTTGGAAAAAAAAAATTGCGCATGCGCTGTGGCCTGGTGTATGCATATAATTTTCCGAATGTCAAAAATTTCGTCGGTGCATTTTCCCGCGATAAAAATTAGCCTAGGGAATATAGATCTGTGCCAAATTTTATGATGATCGGTTTAGTAGTTTTTACGTAAAAGCGTAAAAATACAATATCCCACATGAACCATACATTATCGCTATAAAAAGTACCCTTAGTAACTCAACATCCATTTTCATAAATACGTCCGAACCTTGGCCCGAAATGAAGCATACTGAACGACCTTCCAACGTGTGAATTCCTACACAATCTGTTGGCCAACTTCCCCCTCCCCTGCTTAAAATCTTGTGGCCATCTAGATAGCCAACGTGAAGAGCCGGCAATTGCAATGCTTGCTAGTTGCAAAGATAATGTAAAGCTATACTACGTATTAAGAGGTGGCACTCCGAATAAAAATAATAATTTCGAAATTCAAAATTATACCGTAGCTTTTTTACGTATTATATCTTCTAAAGTGCAAAAGATTCAAGCCTACAATAAAAAAAACTAAAAAAAAAAAATATAATATATAACTGTAGGTTATAGGTACGTATATTGTTTTCAATTTTATTTTTAGGACCCAATTATTAGGTTAAAAAGGTAAATAAAACAATAAACAACAAAACAACTGTAATTCGATCGTTTTTATTGCATTAAAAAATACAAAAGTAAGGCTACGTTCCCACGAGCGTTTTTATGTGATCGCGACTGAAAAAACTACACTGTAAATAGAACTTTGCGCTAATACGACACAGCTGAAAATCGTGTACACTTGACACTTCGATTTTCAGGTCTATTGTAGATTAAGTGCAGAGTTCTATTTACAGTGCAGTTTTTCCTGATGCGTCACGACTCGCGACCACAAAAAAACTCTTGTGGATACGAGGGCTAATGGTTGGTAACCAAAATATTTCAGATTACCACATAATTATACGACATAGCTTGATTAACTTCAGCGGTTATCCTTTGGTGCAAAATAGGTAGCTGTACACTTTTGTGGGCCTAGCAGGCCATTTGACAGCGGCGTAAAGTAACGTTATACGAATGAGAATCTTGAAATATTTTCATGTTGTCATTATTATTATTGCGTGCCCTTGAAATTGGAATCCAATACCTGCAAATTATGAAATTATATTACATTTTACTTATTCGCAATACAAAGGTTAAACTAAATGTAAAATTAGATTAATAAGTATGCGGTAAAACTGTACAATAGTATTAAAAATAAAGTACATAATTATTATTAGGTATGTACATATTTAAAGTTTTTACTGACTGGCAGAAGAAAACGTAATATTTGTTTGTTATATTATATTATATAAGGTTCGGTAAAATCAATTACGAATATTTTGGGCATAATATGATCTGCTGCTTATGTAAAGACGTTGAGGCAGAAAAATAATTGTCATACTCGAAAAAAATTTTTTTTCTTTATATGGGCGAGCTTGCGTTTTGCGGAGAGTCACCCATACAAGAGATGATTTTTTACTTTGAGTATGACAATTATCTTTTTGCCTAAACGTCTTTACATAAGCAGTGGATCATGTGCCCGAAGTATCCGTAATTGATTTTTGGAGACCTTATATACATTTTTATATACAATATCCATGACCCAGGAACACAGAAAAACTTTTTGTTCCTTCGGCAGGATTCGAACCTGCAACCCCCGGCTTGAGCACCAAAGCGCTAAACCACTGAGCCACAGAAGTCGTCAAACAAATATAATCTTATGTCTGTTTTCAATAAAATGAGAAGTTAAAATAATATGGTAAAACTTTATACAAATACTCACTCACTCACTTAAATACTCACCGATATTCTTTGAGCATATTTATATTTTGGTTAAGTACATGAACTTATTTTATATAAATCACTGTTTCATCATAATCAATATGATTTCGAGTTCACTTCACTAAAAAACTTTTTTGCAAATAACAAAACATAAGATAACAAATTTTGTAAAAGTTGAAAATAATTTTTCTCTAATAGAATAGTATTTCGTAGTTTGAAATTTAAAATTAATCTGCTATTTCTGCTTAACCAATCACAGGCGATGTGTGAAAGAGTACACACGATAAAAGAGCGAGCAAGGTATGTGGTTTGCACAGACGATAGTCAGGTATAATTTTGGATTTTGAACGCCAATACTTACGATAGGAAGTTGCGACTCCCTGAACATTAAAGCACTGACTGATTATTATAATAGTTACCTAAACTGACTTGTGCAATTCTGATAATAGATAATAAATAATACATTACAAGCAAACTAATTTCTCAGTTTTAAATAAATTTTCCTATCCCCTTACCAAACATTTCCCCGTATTTCATCGGACAACTTACATTTTCTAATGTCGATGTGCTGTAATACTAAGATATCTTTAAATTATGTCGATCTGTGTTTATTTTCCATAAATTTGGAAGCTTGGTTGGATAAATCTTTAGTATTTCTTAAATAAAACAAAAAATAGTAACTCTATGAGTTACAATATAGACATAATTTTAAGAAACCATTTTAGAGACAACATTAAAATCACAAAACATTTTTTATTTAGTCTGAGTTCAATATAATTTTATCTCGCTATAAAAAAGCCTTAAAACTATTATAAAAATATTTTATTCAAATTTAAATATAAACAACTCCCTAACACATTAAACTAAGCTATACTTTTAAAAAATCAACCACATTTCAAATAACAACGAGTGAAATAATGACAGTAAAATCATAAAAGTATGAATAACTCAAAACATACTTTGTTCAACATATCTTACTGTTGAACTAGGGCAGCGATTTGAAAATTTGTGACATGTTTTTGTGATGATGTACAACCGTAACTCCATTATAATCTTTGAGTATCCAACTATAACGGAGACGCCATTGTCAGGCGTTCCCCGCTGCCAAAGGTTAGACCCTCCGGTCGTGAGGGTTGTATAAAACTAGTTGCTGCGCGTTTTTGACGTATTCGGAAAATTACAGCGAGGCGGAACGAACCGGAGCAGAAAATGCCGACTTGCTGTATTTTTTCCTGCAAAAACAGATCGGAAACATCAAATAAACAAAAGGATGGTGTTACTTTCCATGTGTATGTATTATTTTGCCTAAATATTAACAATAATTGCGATATATTAGCAAAAATCCAAAAATTTTACTCGAAGAACAAATGTTGCTACTAAATCGTACAACATCCAAATTTAGGGTAATATTTAAAAGTAGTAATTTATAAAAACTTCTATTTCATATTCGTTCTTGTTTTTACTATTTCATAATGAAGAAACATGACTAATTAATTAGTACACTATTTACAATTTTGTTTTTCTTCATGATATTATTTCACGAAACACATTGAAAATTTGCAAATTATTATAAAATAATTATTCAATTGTGTTAACAAACATTTGTTTATATTAATTATTATTTATTACAATAAAATATGTGCGGATAAATTTATCCTGAAATTATGCATTTTTAATTTATAAACAGGCCACACTTCATAAAAACTGAGGGTTGTGACAACGTAAAAGAAATATCGATATCGACTTTATCAGTATGTTATTTAAAGTCAAAGTCAAAAATTTTTATTCAATGTTGGTATTTTTATACACTTATTGAACATGTATATATGATGCCTACCACCGGTTCGGGAACTAGCCCGGCGAGAAGAACCGGCGTAAGAAACTCGCGCGGGGCCATCTTTTACCAAAAAGATGGAAAATTGTTCTTTTAAAATAAAAAAATGTATAACAATGTTATGACTAAAACTATATAACTAGAATACAATAGTATATGGAAGTAGCCTTGCAGGGGGCCACCTCATTCCCAAGGTGTGCTATCATTCATGAAATCATTAAGTTTATAATAAGCTTTACTACACAAACGTTCTTTGATTACTTTTTTAAATTTATTGGTTGAAAAATTTTGAACGTTTTCTGGGATCCTATTGTATATACGTATACATTGGCCTTTAAACGAATTCTTTACTTTACTAAGTCTAGTCACTGGTACATCAAGCTTATTCTTATTTCGAGTATTTCTATTGTGGTTGTCACTTTTTTTTTTGAATAGGCTTACATTTTTTTTAACATATAGTACATTTGATAGAATATACTGAGAAGCTACAGTTAAGATCCCAGTTTCCTTAAACTTATCTCTTAATGAAGTGTTGGGGGCCAGCTTGTAGATTGCCCGAACAGCTCGCTTCTGCAGCACAAAGATAGTATTTATATCTGCAGCATTGCCCCATAGCAGAATGCCATAGGACATTATACTATGGAAGTAACTAAAATACACAAGCCTTGCTGTGTTTTCGTCTGCAAAATGTCTTATTTTACTTACTGCAAATACTGCTGAACTAAGTCTGTCGGCCAATCCAGCAATATGAGGGCCCCACTGAAGTTTCGCGTCTAATGTAATACCTAAAAAGACGGCTGTATCTACTAGTTCCATACCTTCCCCATTTAATAGCACATTGGTTTTAGTTTGCCTTACATTCGGCAACGTGAACTTTATACATTTAGTTTTTTTGCTATTTAACAAACGATTATTGACACTAAACCAGTGTACTATTTTTAGAAGAGCATTATTTACTTCGTCATAACACGAGTTTTGGCGATTAATATTAAAAGTAAGTGACGTATCATCGGCAAATAATACTATTCCGTTTTTTTCATTAATAAGGTATGGTAGGTCATTTATATAAATCAGAAAAAGAAAGGGTCCTAAAATTGACCCATGTGGGACCCCCATCTCAATTTTAGTACCTGTGGATCTTTTTCCATTTATCTCAACTCTCTGAATCCTATTTGATAAATAAGATTTTAGGAGAACGAGTGCTGGACCCCTTACTCCATAGTGGCACAATTTCCTGATCAATCTTGAGTGTTGCACACAATCAAATGCCTTAGAGAGATCGCAAAAGACTCCCAGAGCATCATGCGATCTCTCCCAAGCATCAAAAATATAACTAATTAGATCGACGCCTGCATCTGTTGTAGAGCGTCCCTTTGTAAATCCAAATTGTTTGTTATGTAAAATTTTATTTATATTGAAGTGTGCTAGCAACTGATTAAGTATTATTTTTTCATAAATTTTACTTAGTGTTGGTAAAATAGATATAGGTCGGAAGTTAGATGGATCCGACTTACTACCAGACTTAAAGAGAGGTAACATGAATTATAAGGTATTCTGACCATTATTTTTTAGATTTCCTAAAAATAGGATGATTAGGAATGCCTGGGTCCAAGCTTGCGCTAATCATTTTTCTTGGTTTCCCAAACGTACGAGTACAATTTGCTCGGTGCATTTTGAAGTTTCATGTTTTATTGTTCAGACGAACAACAGTAGGAGATTAAAACAGCGCGCCTTGCCAACTTTGAAATTATTAAAAGTGCATTTTATAATTAACTAGTTTTTGCCCGTGAATTTGAACCAATCTTTGAACTACTTATGGTGAACATTAGTAAACATTGAGGTGGAACAGAACTATTATAAATGCAAAAAAAACGTATTTAGGGTGGACCCTATTTATCAAAACGATTCCGCATTTTTACTTAGCTCTACCTTTTTTAACCGACAAAAAACCGAAGGAGGTTCTCATGTCAACACATACTTACGATTATAGTACGATTTTGGTATTTTTTTTTTATTTAATAATATAATATATTTTAAATATAATATATGGATGCTTCACGTCATGTCAATCTGGTCTCGTGGTAAGTTCTCGAAGAACTTGTTTTACGGGTATAGGTGTACCAGAACCTCATGGCAAATAGGGAAATAAAATTTTGTAGTATGCAATACTGGAGAAATTGGATTAAACGATCTTGATACTGGTTAATTTTTAGTTAAATCGAAACTGTCTTAAGTTTATTTCCTTTTTCCTCCTCTCCTCCAGGCATGGAAAATAAACCATCATTCGATGTGCCATCGACGATTCACCGTATAGTTGTACTGGAAACACCTTTAATGAAGTCACAATAAGTATCTAAGAAAATATAAAAAAACTAAAAGTATCAAAACAACTCACTCTAACTTACCGGTCAACTCTACCACGAGCTTTAAATTATAAGATTGAGTTTGATTTACACCTTCTTCTTCCTGTATTTTAAGATAGACATTGAAAACAATATTTCTCGCTTGAGATCGAATTTCCTTTTTCAACACTTTCACAAAAACAACAAATTCCAAGAACATATTCACAAAATTTTAGCAGCGGTTGACAGATCACGTACTTTGATTTGACGGGTCATACAAGTATGATTTTCATTGACATTGCCATATGAAAATCACATTTTTTTTAAATGCCATGAGATTCTGGTACACCTATACCAGACAACGGAAATATATTTAATACTATACACATATTTAATATTTTTATTATATTCTACACACATTTAATACCTACACACCCATGACCCAGGAACACAGAAAAACTTTATTTACTTCGGCGGGATTCGAACCCGCAATCCCCGGCTTGAGCACAAACACGCTCAACCACTGAACCACAGAGGTCGTCTAATTATTATTGTAAAGATTTTACTTCTAAATTCATCCTATTGTCACTAAATGGTAGACCCACGGACTCCTTTTTTTACAACAACAAATAAAAAGCGTGAAGCGTGCTAGATAATGGGTTTCAACACGTATGAGGCATTAGCCAAAGAATTATCTTGAAGCTATTATCTATTTTACTTTAGTTATTACGGCTGCTCCACCCGCGTAAATATACTATCGGTTATCCTGCGGGAATACTCTACTTTTCCGATATAAAAAGTAGCCTATGTTTTAATCCAGAGCCTAAACTACTACCGTACCAAATTTCATCAAAATCCGTTCAGTAGTTTTTGCATGAAAGAGTAACAAGCATCCATCTATACATCCAACCATCTATCCATCCAACATCTATCCATCCATCCATCCTCAAAAATTTTCACATTTTATACTATTACCTACTAGGATAGGATGTGAAAATTTGTGAGGATGGATAGATGGTGAATGTATGGATGTTCTTTAATATTGTAAAACATACTTTTGTTCTATCATCAATAGTTTCCGCAGCGCATGCGACGAAAGTTGTTTAATGGCATTTTTGACACCTTGGGTTACGTTACTAAAGTTTTAGTAAGAATCCCTAATCTTTTCTAGCAATAAATATAGCCTATTTTACTCAGGGTGAATGTAGCTTTCTAATGGTGAAATAATTTTTGAAATTGGCACAGTAGTTTTTTAGTTTATTCATTACAAACATACACACAAAAATACAAATCTTTCCTCTTTATAATATTAGTATAGATTATTATATACTACCTAGGTATATAAACAAATATTTTTTTAAACGACGTACAGTCAGATTAGACCGCAAATTAATATTTATCTATACTTTCTCTCATTAGTTATTCTATGTGCTAGTTAGACTAGTTAGACATACAGAAACTTATAAGAGAAAATATAGGTAAATATTGAAAAAATCGATTTCGAATTGATTTCGCTCAGAATAATTTTCCCTAAGAGTTTTTAGCATAGTCAATCAACATGGGAACTTACAAGTTTCTATCTCCTATAGTTTAGAAATGCCAGGAGGATGACCAACTTATAAACCATTATGGAGACCGATTACCTACTCGAAAATGGTTGACTTTGTAAAAAGGTAATTTATAAATTCTTATTTCAATTTTAAAATACCTATAAACTATACAAAATTTCATTTAATATATATTCATAATTACACATGCTAGAAAGACGGACAGACAGACGGATGGTCAGTGCAAATTTATTAGGGTTTCTTGAGTATTACGGAATGCTACAAATTGCTTGTACGCACCAGCCGCCCCGCAACTATGATATTCGCAACACTGCTAAAAATGCTAAAATTCTTCTTCACGCTGGATGACGCTTCCATTTTTGCATGTTTCAACATTTTAATACTTATTTACTTTATGATACTGAGCGAAATTGTAAATTAAATATTGTAGTTAAGATTTAATAGATATAATTTTTAAAATTTACTTTTGCCACACATAATTATTACTAGCCGAACTCATCGATAGTAAAACATCGATAGTGTCAAGCACTAGCGGTGCGGTCCCCCCTCCCGCAGAAAGTTTTTCGAGGCGAGACTTTTTCGCATAGAAATTAGCTGTCATGTCGTCTCCGTATAGTTGGATACTCAAAGATTATAATATACAGGAATTATTAATAAAAAATACACCACACTATTTTATATTATACTAGCTTTTGCCCGCGACTTCGTCCGCGTGGAATAGTTACTTTGGAATATCGCTAAAATTTACCCGCGACTTGATTTACGTAGAAGGAGGAGCGCTTGCCCGCGACTCACGACTGACTGCCCGCAGCGCGCCGCACATCATTATTGCGCGCTGATTATTTATTACTGCGATATCTTCTAAAATACTTATTGAAATCAAATGATGTAAATAGCAAATTTCTTCTAAATTAAATGCTTGTAATGAATAACGTATTTATTTGGATAAGGATTAATATCATCTTTATGAACACACCCTCACAAATGATGCTTAATTTTAGAAAAACTTTGGTTAGCATAAAAAGGTTATTGTGAGCCAACCTTAAAAGGTAGACATATACTGTCGCGGACTTTTTTTTAGAACTTTTAAAGGGGAACAATTCTGTCATACATAATTTTAGCGAAACTTTAACCGTTTCCGCAGCGTACGCAGCGAAAGCTCTCAAAAGGAAAAAAAACACCCCGATTTTGAAACATTATTGATTGGAGCTCCGCTCGTATTGAGCTTAGCATGATGTTATTATAGCCTAAAGCCTTCCTCGATAAATGGACTATCCAACACAAAAATAATTTTTCAATTCGAACCAGTAGTTCCTGAGATTAGCGTGTTCAAACAAACAAACAAACAAACAAACTCTTCAGCTTTATAATATTAGTATAGATATTATCACTTAGTTTATATTTTAGATCTTACTAATTTGTATAACTGTATGGTGTTTGGTAAATATAAAGTAGGCAAAACATTTTTCTTTCAGATTAACATATTTTCTCTTTCGAAGGTTTATCGATATCCAAAACATCACTATGTAAATAGACAACCTCTGAAATTTATACAAAATTTCTATTATATATTGTTGAAATCCGCATATAATGGTCAATAAACACATTTATCTACAAGAATATAATAACTTCAGTGTAATTGCTTGTATTTATATAACCTGAAACAATTCTCAACATACTGGTAAAAAGTTAACATTTCTTCACGATTTTCTTTCCTCGCAGAGTGTGATTTACAGCCCTCCACCAAACGGGCCATATTAACTTGAGCACAGCTTTGTTTTCTAATAAGACTTTTTAAGATAAACTGAGATTTTTACCAAATAACACACTATAAATTCATGATTTGCTTCTTCTTCTTCTTGTATCATAATGCACACGTAAACAAACTCTGACTTAAGAAACTCTATGGACATGAAACATTTGTCTATATAAAGGCGTGACTCCTGTTCGAAACATTACACAGAAAACATGAAACAAAAACATTTGTTTCCATACACAAGCTGTCTCCAGCTACAGACAATGTTTTTGGTCGAAACAAAACATTTTGTCCAGACACGATCTAAGTTCCGACGAGGAAGACGTATTAGCGCTCGCAGTTTTAGTGATTGTAGGTGTAGAATCTAAGTGAAAGAGGGGTTCTGAAAAGGCCACTTTAGGTGTTTCATAAAAGTATTTTTTTCAACTCATAAATATGTGCGCCATTTTACGCATTTCTATTGAAAACTGCCAAAATTTGTGTTTTTTAATTAAGTCAGGCCATATATTATGAGCGATCACAAAAACAAACACAAAAAACACAACAAGCAAAACTATAACCCTAAAAAACCTATACCTAGGTGTCATATGAACGATGTGAACACTAGATAAGAAATGAAACATTTCTTCCCCTCTCTACCCGCGCGGGAATGTTTTTCGTCCGTCTCCGAAAACAAAAACATTGTCTATTCCTAGACAAATGTGTATAGCCACGCCCCAATGTTTCGTGTTTTCTGTGTAATGTTTCGAACAGGAGTCACGCCTTAAAAATTGCTTATACATATATGTGTTAATTCGTCGATGAATGGATGTATATATATCTATCTCCCTCTTACTTATACCTTTTAACATAAGTGAAAAAAGACAACCCTAATTTTGAGTTTTCCCATCTTTGAAAATAATTTCCATGAAGTCACAACGATAGGCGTGCGTGTCCGAACCGCCATTTTGTGGCTACACTTTGAGTAGTAGTCGATCTGTCAACGGAGCGTAAACAGAGAGGGTTTTATTGCAAAATTTGGCTTTTATTCGGATTGTTTGCAGAAAATTTGTGATAGGAAGTGAATATCGGCGTGCCGACAATGCCTGTGTGAAGTATTATTGGATGCAGTACCAAAATAAGGAAGACACAACCAGATTTGTCTTTACATCGGTACGTTAGGCATTTTACTTTGAAATACGTGAGATTTTTTAATCTAAACCTTTGTAGTTTCTATGAAAGATTTATTATAACAGGTTCTATTAATTTAAGCCTCTACTTGCATATATTTTCTATGTTTTCCTTTGAAAATTTGTGTGGGTGATATTGTATGAACGATAGTGATGTGGCTTTGTCGATTTTTTAGACGTCGTTGTCGATTTTGCTTATTAGTTTCAATAGTTTGCATGCCTGATTTCGTCACTTTAAAGAGTAAACAGTCCTAGTTTCTGCTTTTAGGTTGCCTTCAAATGAAAAAAGGCGGAAGACATGGCTGGATGTAATTGAAGTAGAAAATATTGATTTATCAAAAAAAGGGTTCTTGTTTGTTCTCTTCATTTTGATGAGTCTTGTTTCAACCGTACATTGGATGCACTAAGACTTCAAGATGATGCTATACCGTCGATAATGTTACTGGTAAACCAATTTTACATAGCTGTAAGCCATAACATTGTTATATTATTTTATTTTAAAATTGTAATTTTCCATCTTTTTAGTAAAAGATGGCCCTGTGCGAGTTTCTTACGCCGGTTCTTCTCGCCGGGTTAGTTCCCGAACCGGTGGTAGGCATCTTAGTTTCTTTGTTCTTTCTACGACGTTAAAAAGAGTATTTATAATACCTATTTTGAATAAAAATATATTTTATTTTATTTATTTATTATTCCCCAAAATATATCAGCTGATCGCACATACCTCCCTTGTATATCTTACTCATAATATTTACTACAGTCATGTCATCCATATATTATTATTGAACTAGTAAAATTTAACCTTACTGTAAACTAATAGTAAGTTTATGGTATGGGAGTAGTAGTTAGTACGAAATATAGTAAAGGCCCGTATTCATTTTGATTAGAGCCTGTATTCACTTTGATTAGTGATAAGTGCAGGTGATTAGTAATCAGGAGAAAGCAAGTGTGGACAGCGACTGATTGGTGCAAGTTCTTAATATCTAATCACTAATCAACAAATCAATGTTAGTTACCTTTCACAGCCAAGCGGCTTTACTGATTTTTACCAAATTTTATATTCAGTAGGTCTGAGAATCGGCTAACATCTATTTTTCATACCCCTAATGCCCGGGCGGCTCCTTCGTTTATCGTCACGAAGCTTCGTGTTCGTGTAAACGCATGTGCGGCCGCGGCATAAGTGATAAGCGTTACCTAGAAATAATTTATAAGGCAAAACAACATTGGCCGGGTCAGCTTGTAATTTATAAATATATTTTATATCTAAACCAAACTAAATTCTTATTTTTTGTAAATATCGAATTATCGATATTTTTTTGTGACGTCTCTAGAGTAGTCCGCCATTTTGTGGCTGCAGCTTTTGTAGGTATGCACGTTTATTTCGTAGGTATTTCATGTCCATAGGGTTTCTTAAGTCAGTGTAAACAAATGACACTATATAGCTGTCAGTGGCTAACTTCAGGCCGCATCTATTGCTACTAATTCAAAATGTCACTTATTGTTAAAGCAATAAAGTCGTAATTCCAACGTCTAAAATTGGACTCCAATTTGGACTCCAAATTGGAGCAACCTTCGAAAAAAAACGTATAGACATAGAGATGGCTTTCTCTTTCACTCTTATTGGTTTTGCCTTTGATGTTTTGTGAGACAAATAGCTGCCTACGGCTTCGATTTTTGTTTTAGTTCTATGAAACTCCTATTTCTTTGGTTCTAATTTTGGCCACGTGCCAAAAGATCCTATTCGGGCTGTAGAATCTGGCTAACGAAAGATGAGACTGGAAAAAGGCGGCAAATTCAAAAAATCGACGTATGGCAACCTTGTCTATAGTCGGAATTATAGTTTTGATACTTGATTATTTATGACATTAATATTATATTTTGTTAAAGGAACAACTTTGGGAACAATTCATTTCAAGAAAATGAAGTTTATTGTCGTTGTTTACTTAATATTTTTTAATTTGCCGCCTTTTTCCAGTCTCACTTTCGTTAGCCAGACTCTAGTAATTGTTATTCCTAGGTCCATGTTGACCAGGGCAGGATAGCTCCTGACGTCACAGCTTGTTAGAGAGAGAACGTAAATTGGTCAATACTTGTGAAGAAACGAGACAAAAATTTTATGTTTTGTCCCTTTCGCTGTAACCGGGTTTTTGGCACAAGGCTGTCAAATTTGACATTCTTGTGCCAAACAAATAACAGCTGTGAAGAGTGAGGTTTCGTATTATTTGAAATCTTTTGTTTTTTGGTGTGTTTTATGTTATATACGCTTTTGAGATAGAGACTCCGTGTATTTTTAAGTATTTTAACAATGGGTGGATGCAGTATTTTGAGGTGCAAAAGTCGCAGCGAAGGAAAATGTGCTGCCGTAAATTTTCACTCGTAAGTAGCTATAGCTCGTGTTTTTTTAGTTTGTGATTGCATATTACTTAAGAATGATGATATATGGACGTAAATACAATCATATTTTCCATAGAAAGTGAGATGAAATCTGTATTTTTTACATAATTCGTAACTTGTTCTAAAAATATATTTGTCTTAGTGTTGCTATTTAATTTAGTACCAAAATATACTGACTAAAGTTCTTTCGGTAAAAATTTAGTATAATATCCCACGATCCCACGATTTGTGGAGGAGGGGGATAAGAGGGGAGGGGAGGGGGAAGGTTGAACCCCCACTCTCCCCATCAGGAAACCCACAGTTACTGAGATATTAGTGGTTGAAGTTTTTAGTTGGGAGTAATAAGGCGACAGCTAACCCTTACCTCCACAAACCTCACTAAACATAAATTTTGGATACATAATCAATTCAAATAGAAAATAATCTTAAATTAATTGCTCGTTCACTTTAACTTAAAAAATCTATTATAATATAGTAATCAATTCGGTTTTACTTTTAGGTCGGCCCACAACAGACGCAGGTATTAGTCTTCTATGCAGTATATTTTGGGCCTGAGAGGGATGCACTTGGTGTCTTTTGTGATCTATCCAAGGCTTTCGACTGTGTCGAGCACGCTACTTTGGTCAGAAAATTATAAAGGGACACGGCACTTCAACTTTTAAGTTCTTATCTTAAAATTAGAACGCAGAGAGTAGAAGTAAATTCTACAAGGTCTACTGGGACCAAAATAGGACTAGGTGTGCCACAAATTAAAAAAAGTTATTTCATTAATGATTTTATTAACGATTGCACACCTTAGGAATAAGATAGACCCTTGCAAAGCTGCTTCCATGTAATTAAGTTATCTTGACTTTTGCTATATTATATGTCACCGTAAAATTGTAAAAACCGTTAGATTATAAAATAACTAACTAGATGGTAAAAATATGTCGAAAGATTAAAAACTATATACCTATTTATAATGAAACAAAAAACAATGTGTTAAAGTATAGACAGCGTATTCGCGTCGGTAGTCAATCAGCATTTTACAATTTCACTAGTTTTATTACAATCTAAAGGTTTTTACAATTTTACGGTGACATATAGATTAAGTTACTACATTGTAAAAATATTTTTTGAAAATAACAACTTTTCCATATTTTTGCTAAAAAGTGGCCCCGTGCGAGTTTCTTACGCTGGTTCTTCTCGACGGGCTAGTTTCTTTTATATGTATTTTAACTGTTTAATTTTTTTGTTGAAGTGAATGAAGAATGTTTGAAACATATACTTAAATAAAAAACTATTTACTTTTTTGATATTGTTTAATTTTTAATATTATTTCATTTTATTGTTTAATTTTTATATTAAGAGAAATACCTACCCTACCTAACAGTATTAATAGTAAGACTTTTTGGTGGTTTATGCTTGGACTACTTCAGAAAAAGTCAAAATCACCATATAAGTTTCGACGAGTTCCCTCGATTCCTCATAGATCCCATCATCAGGTCACCACTTTTTACACCCATAGGAACCCTTTACATAAAAAAAATAAAATTCGAAAATTGGTCCACAGACAGCGGAATTATCGTTAATTTTAACAAAATTACTAGGTATTTGAAGCCATTAAACCATACAAATTGTATGAGAGGCTCAGTAACTATGGTAAAGGCCTTTTTATCATTTTCTTTTTATTATAACCCCTAATAATAATATATAACTAGCTGTCTCGACACACGTTGTTCTGTCTTAAACATGAACTGAAATGAATAAATTACTACACTTATAATGCATCCTACGTCCTAGTCCTACAACCTTTTTCATTATTTCTCACTGTTCAAGCCTACCGTAAACTTCCGCAATTATTTCAAAACAATATAAAATGTGCCAGATCGATCCAGCCGTTCTCGAGTTTTGAGTCCCTTGTGAACGGGTTATAAAGTATCCTATGTCCTTCTCCTAGTTTCAAGATACCTCACCAATTTTCAGCCAAATCGGTTCAGCCGTTCATGAGTTAAAAATATTTTTACCACGTTCATAATATTTTTTTAATATATCTATTACTTTCGGTCTTGTCCTAGATTTTACTTAATAATAGGTGTCGATCGAGACCAAAGACTTCTAATCGAGACTGAAAATCCAGGTACGATTGTACTTTAATCGCATGTTTTCTTAAAACCTCTGACTCATAAAAAATAACTAGAACAATTTAATCGCCAGTATTAAAATATTGTACTTATTTTAATAATGAGTGGTGTAAGGGAAAACTCGTTTTACGGTTCTTGTTTATTACTGACTACGACGAGAAAACTTACATGTGCATCCTAAGATCAAGACAAAAATACCACAATTGAAGGCTATGTTTGTACATGGCAACACCTAGTGGGTGAGCGAGATGCACTCTAGTGGTTACAAGAGCTGCGGATCTAGAGGTTCTTAATCTTAGATGTTGACTTACTTTAAAATTTAAAAAAAAAACGGTCTGAGTAATTTTGATAACCGTATGTACCTACACTACGGCTCATTTTTTGGAATTTCAAGTCGATATACCTAGGTAACTTTAATGATTAATCTAATATTTTTATGTTTATTTAACAAATCAAATGAAAGTTTCACGACATAAAATTTCGAAAGTAACAAAACCCAGGTAGGTACCTACATACCTACAATGTAGGAACATGAGTCAATGACATGTTTGGTATTTGGATTTTGGTTGATTATTGCGATTTGCGACGTTTTCTTCAATGGCTTTACACACAAATAAAACAACTTTAACGTAGTAATGGACTTAGGAACGTGGTATATTATATGATTTGTACTTACATAGTATACTTGGGAAGTGTTTATGTATTCGTTCGCTGGAAGATAATAAGATGGATTTGAAAAGTTTATCTTTAGTATTCTACAACAATATATATACCGATCTGGTTATGGATAAAATACTCACCATAAAGTTAGCTTAGTCTAAAAATGCTCTTGATTAGAAATCTACTGGAAACTTGCTATTTGATGGAAGCTTTAGTAACATTACATGCCTGTATTCCAGTGGTTTAAAGCTTGACTCTCTTATAGTGACTCTTATATTGCCCAAATCAGTATAGTGCACTCAGGCAAATATTTATATTGTGAATTTATATATTGTGAATTTACCTTTATAGTAATGTTTAAAAATGTATTTTAGGTTCATATATTCTTCGAGAAGGCACTCATCAAAATGGCAGATGACATAGATATAGAAGAACATGATGTGCTGGACAATCCTCAACTAAAAACTATATTCCCCTGCATTACTAATGTTAAATGTGAAGTTATTGATGAAGAAGGTGAGCAAAAGTATACACACTGGTATCATGATTGATAAAAACAATATTGTCATTTACATTCATTCCTTAACATTGTAATCTTTAAAAATGCCCAAAACAATTAGAATTTTTGCTTTTTACTTAGCATTATTTTAAAACTTGAAAATTTTAGTTTGTGGCCCCCAACCTACCAACTAACCCTAGTTTTCATTTACAGTAGCTTTTTCCCACGTTGTAAATATAGTATTGGGTATCCCACGGGGGTACTGTATTCTGAACTTTTTCGGAATAAAAAAATAGCCTATGTTTTTTTAAACCTAAGCCTAAACTACTACCATACCAAATTTCATTGAAATCTGTTTGGTAGTTTTTGCGTGAAAGATTAACAAACATCCATCCATCCATCCTCACAAACTTTCATGTTTATAATAGTAATGGGATTTACCTATAATATCTCCAGATTATTTAATTTAAATGTATGTCAAAATATCTTTTCCAGAAAATGAATATCGGGAATGTATAGATCAGTATAAAGTTATAAAAACAGAGCCTTTTGAATATAAAAGTAAACCCAATATAAACAGCAATGTCATTGTTTTTGGTACAAAACCATCAACTCCTCAACCAGGTCACAAAGCGTCTACCTCAACAAACAAGGAGTCTTTGATCAAACAAATATCCTTTGAAAATGATTATGATGATGACTACAGTGATATTACTGATGAAGATCCTGATATTACTCCGTGTTCCGTTGTGTTAGAAGATTGGCATTTGCTCCTCGCAAATAACAGTTGTTATTGTTCAGAATGTGAAATTCTATTCCCCACCCCTAACACAATTGAATCTCACCGCATGATGGCTCACTCTTTTCTAGTTGCAGTAAGCAATAATAAAGCTGTGAAGAGCACAACCAAGAGCTCCATAAAAGTTTACAATCAGATGAATAATACAACAAGGAGGCCTGAGTTGCAGTGCCAACATTGCAACGTTTATTTCCCTTGTGAAAATGATTTGATTAGCCATTTAAACTCTCTCCTACCTCATACAAAAGAGCCGTGTGTAGGTGAAAAATCTTTACAAGCTCACTGTGATACTAAAATTTCTAGTGAAAAAGTATTGTACATAACATGCACAATTTGTTCAGCATTTTATAAACTCGAAGCAAGTTTTACTAGCCACATTATTTTAAATCATGGGGATCGTCATGTGGAAAAAGTTATGGCACCTTTTAATCCATATTGTATACATTGCAAAATGTATGTAAAGTCACCTAAACAATACAACTGTCATATGAGTGTCCATCATATAGAAATATTTTTAATGAGAAATAATTACGAAAAAGGACATTATCAGTGCCATATTTGTAAGCGAAACTTTCCCTCTGCTGAGACTGAGCAAAAACACAGAGAGCTAGAACATCCGATCAATATTAAATATTGTGATTCCAAACTTAGAGCGCTTATGCTGGGAACGAGTGTAGAAGATATGAAAACTATAAAATATAAATCTGATGTAGGGCCCCTTAAATCCCTTAGGATTAATAAAAATAAAACAGTCAGGAATGAAAACATAACAACAATTGCACCAAAAAAAATTGTTCCAATTAGGAATGAACTAGCAAATACTTTTGATGAAAACAAACTTGTGCCTAAATCACATCTCTTTAAATGTGATAAGTGTCAAATTCACTATATCTCTCCCTCTATTGCGTTTGAACATACAAAACATTGTACGCTCAGTAAAGGCGGCTGGAGGTGTCGGCCGTGTCAACTTACATTCAATATGGCAGATCGACAAATGCACATTTACCAACACACACTAAATGGACGGTTCAAAGCTATCGTCATCTCTGAAGAAATATTGGCAAGAGTAGTCCATAGATGTGGAAAATGTAATATATGCTTTGACGAAACAACTTTTTCCAAATATCATTCATCTGGGTGCAAACCGTGTCCTTCGGTAGAATGTGACGTGTGCCACCTGCGAATAAATAAGTTTGCAGTTAGGAGTCATTCGAGGACACACACAGAACTTGGGCTGAAAAAAAGTGACTTTATTATAACAGATTACCATAAAATCTCAAAGTCCATTTCAATTCCCAAGAATCTCGGTAGCATTTCAGATTTAAAATGTGATGTTCTTAAAAAAGGATATAAAGTTAACTACAATAAAGTATATTATTGTCCAAACTGCAAAATGTACACAAGTAGGCATAGAATTCAAGACGGACATGAAAAGGGAGATTGTATTGAGCGGAAATGCGGGAGACAACTGTGTAAACTTTGTGGCCTTGTGTTTACTTATAGAGGAATCATAACTCACAAAGCATACCACAAGATGTTCAATATAAAACTTAATACTATGACATTTGTAAATATAATCAGTGGTAAAAGAATTATACCACCGTTTCCTGAGTTTATGCATTGCTCAAATTGTCAAATATACTTTGTTAGTCAAAGAGCACTACAGAATCATGTTTGCAATACAGAGGAACACAAGTCTTGTCAGATTTGTCACAAAAAGTTTAGTGATTTAGCACTTAAGCTGCATTTACCTTTTCATCAACTCACAAACCTTACAACTGCAACTGCAAAAAGACCGCTTGCATCCAAAGTACCACTGAACAACAAAATAATAGGAAAAAAGAAATCATTAACATTGATGGGAGTGAAAAAGTCTGTCAAAGAATCCGAGACAAGGATGCCTACACCCATTCATTTCGATTTAATTAAAAAGTATGAGTCCTTAGTAACAGTTTGGAATATACTTTATCGGTGTCAAACATGCAATATAGTTTTTGATTGTTATGATAGCATAGTGGAGCACTGTCAAGATCACTTGTGCGATCAGGAAAAATATAATCTAAATATAAAATACTGTAAAGAGTGTAAGTTAAAATTTGTAGACAAATGTTACAGTAGGCATGAACGTTTGCACTCGCAAAATAGTGTGGCCATAGAATCTTTTGTTATCATTGACTGTGATTACTCGTTGCTATTGTCGGATGAATGGCAAAAGATATTCAATAAGCTGTCAAAAGATCAACTACAACATGTCATGTCCAAGAGTATTTACAATGAAATCAGGGGTGTCAGAATGAAACTGCTGTGCAATGGAGATTTAGGTTCCATATACAAATGTGGCCTTTGCAATGAGTCGGTCGACTTACAGTTCATTGTAGACCATGTGAAAAACAGAGAGTGCGATGTGGATGATATTAAATTTACTTGTAATGTGTGCAGCGTGGGGTTTCGTCAGAAAAAAGCTGCCAACGCACACATGCAGGAACACGAATTGAGTGATGTGCCTTATAGAATTGTGTCCTTCAATGATCCAAAAAATTTGTTTATCGACGAAGCATTAATCAAAAGTGCTAAAGCGGATGACTTAAAATTTGTACGGTGCCAGTATTGCGGGAGACTAATCAGCAAAAGTCTCTACAGGATGCACATGTACAAACATAATTACAGAAAAAAGAAAAAGCTATTGCAAAGTCTACATCTTAAATGTAAGAATTCAGTATCTTCGGTCAAGGGTAAGGTTTCTCAAAATTTGCTAAGTGAAATAGATCAAAAAAGTATGTATCGTTATTATATCTGCATAAAATGCAACGTGGCGTTGTTCACATACAGTACCCACGTTTGCCGCGACCACGTTAACAAGCAAAAGTGCCCTAAATGTCTAGTATTCATACATGCGGACCCTTCGGGTCGATGGAGACACAAACAGATACATAAAAAATATCCCACGTTATCCCATAAGACTATAAAAGTAACCTATTTTAACCCCAATGAAAATAAGAAAAATATAATTAATGTCATTAAAATGAGTCGTACTATAAATAAACCTGCCCCGATTTCTGCACCGGTCGCCGCCGCTTCAAAACATTCTAAAAAAATTAAGTTCGTCAGGTGTTCAAAATGTACGAAATGCATTTCTCAAAAATATTTCCGTGCCCATAAATGTGGACATGTCACGAAAATCGTAAAATGCGAACTGTGTGGTATACATATTGACACGCGAAGTTATAAAAATCATTTAGATATGCATAAACGAGTTTCTTTTACTAAAAACGACTTAATAATTACTACATTTGATTACAAAAGTGGTGCTTTTCTTAGTAAAGCTAATTTGCATAACGAAGCGAAATCCCAAGCCATTAAAGGCGCTAACATAAATAGGTCTAGAGATTCAGGTATTGTTTGCAAACGTGATTATATACGTGTATACAAATGTACTGAATGTAAATTATTTTTCGTTGGCCGAGCCAGCCTTGTTGAGCACTTGTCGTCCTCACACGCCGCCTGTGATCGTCAAGTGGGTGAGAAGTGTGAATATTGCAATTTGAATTTTCACCCATCAGATATAAAAAAGCATAAAACTGTTCAATTTTGTAAAACGAAAGAGGTGTCCAAGATAAATGTATGCACGCTATTATTAAACAATACCGATCCAAATAATGAAAACAATTGGTTGTCGTACTGCAAGAAATGTGATTTTTACAACACCAACGTTTTGAAGCGTCACTTTGATACACAGCACAAGAATGCCGCAAAAACAGTGCCATGTCTGAAGTGTGGGGTTCGATTTGCTAGTGATTGCATAAGAAAACACAACATTTTTCATCACGGCAGCGTAGAAATTTCGTTTTCCGATCTGAATGTGGAAGTTATGGAGGATTACACCTTAGAAGAATCTGGATATGTTTCGAAAACACAGAACGATTCACTTAATAGCTCACAACTTTTAGTAGAAGAAAATATTGTAGCCCGTATAAAAAATAAAGAAAGAAGAGGTACAAATGTAAGAACAGAACTTGAACATAAAGATGAAATTCCGGATGTTTATAGGTGTCCCATATGTAATTTGCATTTCCTTATAAGACGTAGTCTTTATTGTCACATCTTGAAAAACGAACACAACATGGAACAAGTACCTTGTAAAATATGTGGTATGCCCTTCTCTAAGACTACTGTAAAAAAGCACTTTGAAATGCACGAATTTACTAACACATTTAATGTAATAGATTCTTTAGAGAGGTCCAGCAGCAGGAGCAGCTGGTGTAATTCCCCAAATACGAGTCTGAATAATTCGGATACGGTGGATTCAGTGCCGACGACCAGCGACAGAACAATGTCCAACGATGAATGTAAAGAGATTACTACTAATTCGAATATAACGATTCCAACTAATCAACCTTCGCAGTCAAACTTACCGGCTGTCGAAACTAAAACTCGAGAGGCTGCAGATTCCAGTGGGACATCCAGTAATGAGATTAGTTCAACAAATTCTATATCGTATGCTAATACGAAAGCTAAGGTGAAACTTTTTAAATGCGGAGAATGCAATGTTTATTCCCTGACTGCCGAGTGGTGCTCCTACCACACTGTCAACCACTCGCCGCTGGACCCAACGGAGTACATCGCGTGCAAAATTTGCAATCTCCAATTCCTTAACATATCTCTGGATGAGCATATGAGATGCCATCGAGATAAGACATTTAATATGAATACACTAGTTGTGGACGAATACCAACCAGGCGGTCAGAATGTTAAAGTAGACACGTACATGGCTATTGATAGACTGTAGTCCAAATTACTGAGTACCATTACAGAGTCGAATTAGGGTTTTTGTTGAATTACCTTTTTTATTTCAATGCCCCTAGAGTTTAAATAGCTTGGTTTATGGTTTAGCCTTGATGGGATTTGTTTTAACCTAAAACTAATACCCATTAAGGCTAAACCAACTGTATTCTGTTACCAACGCTTTGAGCAACTTAATTTGGACTCGGGTCGCGAGATGCCAAATTTATGGTGGGAATCACACAAGCCTCTTTGTCCCTCTTGTGACTGTTATTTTTAACTTACCCAATTTATTCTATGTTTTTGACGTCTTGCGTGTCGCTTGAGAGCAGTTTTTGCAGTTGTTTGACCTCCTTCGTTAAGAAGGAGACTATCCTTACCCTTGACTGGTGCCGAATATCGATTTGATATTGATACACTTACTAGGATATTATTGTAAGTCCTATTCTGTTACGGCCGCGATATTTTTAGTATTCAGTAGAACAATAGTCCGGTCAGACATAATTTCAACAAATCCTAAGTTTGTTATATTTAGTTAAGTTTGTTATAAAGGTCAAAACCTTCGATGTAGAACATTGACTCTTGTAATAAGAAAAATGAAATTATTTGTTAGATCAAATATTTCATCTTATTCTAAATTCAAAATTTTGTAACTGAAAAACTGCCAGTTCTAAAACTGATTTATAATAATTCGATGAGCTTTAATTTTTTAAGTTCTTTTCTATGGTTCTTTTAGATACCTACGTACTTTTACACTCGTTTCTTGAAACATAATGAGTATTTTTTGTAACGTTAGTAACTAATCATATTTGTTTGTATTTGCTGTGTTGATGATATTACATTCATGTAATTTATTTGTTTTAGAATTTAAGAAATTGTACAACTTTTGTTAAGTGTCATTTTTATGTGGTATAAATGTTATGGTCTGAGTGATATACAGGGTGTATTTTTATCCGAATGAGATGTTTTACGAGGTGCGTAGAGCCTACTGCCGTATCAGCCGTATGAATTATATGGCAAATTTTTACTCTTCACACTTAGGCCAAAACTTTTGATACGGGGCCTAAGGCTCGCTACTGTGTTTTACCCAACATTAAGGCTACAATATTACATAAGTAATGACAGTATGCATAACTAAAAGTTTTCGTAATTTACAAAAAAAATAACACGACGACGACTAAAATTTTTTGAGACTTCTCACTACGCATGGACGGGTGTCCGCCGCGCCGACTCTGAACGCGGCCACTGCTTAGTATCAGCATGGGCGGTTATGTGTCAACGTTAAGAGGAAACAACTGGGCCACGAAATGTATGGAAAAACATACAAACGTAGTCCGCTATTTCCTGCCTGGATAATGCCGGTAGAGAAACAATATTTTTCCTGAATATCTATGGATACTATTAGCATGTCCCTATGATTTCCTTTTTTTTCATAAATTATTATTAAAAGATATATGGACGTTCAAAAACTAAAAAATAGCCAGATTTTCCGCTGTTTTCAATCATCCAGAAAACGTTTTTTATATAATTTAGTCGAAATTATATAAAACACAGGAACATAGTTCAAGCCTTTTTTAAAATTTTTAATGATAAAAGTACTTAAATCGGTTAAGCTTTGGAGAAGAAATCAGGGGAATCGTTGAATTTAATAGGTATTTTCAGTTCAAGTTGTAGTTGTACTCGCACACTTTGATCGCGATATTTTTCATTTCTCTAACCGTTGGTGTTTCCTCTTAATTATTTTATAGGATATTGGAACGAGAATCGATACTGATCAGTGATCACGCTCCTTAAAGCTGCGCGTCCACTGGATCGGAATCGGAGCGTACGCAGCGTACGGATTTGTTGCTTTGTATTGATTTCTATGGTACTGCGTCCACTGGATCGGCATTTCTGCGCCTGAGACCGGTATTTATGCCGATGACGTCATCCGCAGTTGTAGAATATAGTGAAGTTCAAAAAACTTTTTTCGAGTCATATGAATGTACCTACCCAAAAATCTATTTTCATCTTCTAATAAATCAGAATATATTATAATGTATGAAATTCTCCGAAAATTAATCTTTTTGAGTTTATATGATGAACCCATATTTTCCTCTTGTTTATCTTTTCCTCTTCTGATAAAGTACAGCTAATTACAACAATATCCTCGTCAATATCCGTTACTACCACGTTCAGGCTATGACGGTCTAAAAATAACTAAATTGCCAATGATGAATCCGAATGCAGTGGACACACCCCATCGGCATTTCGTAAATGACGACGCTTCGTACGCTGCGTACGCTCTGATTCCGATCCAGTGGACGCGCAGCTGTAATATCTAATTTTGATGATCAGATATAACCCTGTTTAGATTCGTTTTGTAATCAATTCCGATCGATTTGATTATTTCAGTAGTTATCACACTGTCCTCTCGTGTAACAATAAACTTAGGCCGTAATATTTTGCCAAAATGTTTAAAAACATTGTTGAATGTTATGTATATAAAGATAAGGCCCATAATAAATTGTATTTTTAATAAACGTGCATTCTTTATTGTATTGCTTATAATAATTACAAACCACTTTGTGAAAGTACTGGCCAGTGCTCGCAGTATAGAAAATGCGGCCCTAGGGTCATTGGCGTAGCTAGGAATTTTGTCTAGGGGGGGCAGCCGTCCGTGGCGTGGGGGGGAGGGGTTATTTAAGTTAGTAATTCATTAACACTGTCTATGGTATATGGTGGGCAAAGAAGTTTCTAGTGTGGGCGTTGCCCACCTTGCCCCCCCCTAGCTACGCCTATGCCTAGGGTTCTGCACCAGTGTCAGCAGTGTCGAAATCAAATCCACCGCTCGACCACCAGGCTTAAGATGAAAATCGTAGTTCAACCATGTCTGCAATTTATCTATACTAATATTATAAATGGGAAAGTGTGTATGTTTATCCGTCTTTCATGCCGAAACTACTGAACCGATTTAAATGAAATTTGCAGGTTCACAGATAAGAGTCTGAGAAAGGACATATAGTACGGGAGGTAGCGCTACCTTTTTTTTAGTAATTTTATACCGAATGAATTTTACTTCAAACAGTTGTTTAATGTTCGGAAATTACTAAAGTGAGCGTCAGTTGTCGCACCAGCGGTGGAGCTAAAGAAGACAGCATGACAAAGTCATTGGAAAAAAATCTGCTCCGAGGAATTTTATACCAAGCGAAAGTTGTATTAAATCATTGTTTCAATCATATTATTTACAAAAATTATCGTCAGCTGTAAAGACGAGGGGGGGTTCAATGTCAGTCACGTGCATAAACCTCATTTAAAATTTAAAAAATAAAGTTGTTTTATACCTTATGAAATTTATATATCTCAATTTTCATACTTTTAAAGTAATAAAAAAAATAGTCAGCTGTACGTTTGACGGGGGAAACACCGTCAGTCAGCGTGTTAAACATGTCGCGCGCTCAATAGAGGTGGGACGTATAAATTTAACGTAACAGTTAAAAAAACAGGTATCTGGAAATAACACATAACAGTCGATATCCAGTTATTAAAATAACAGTTATTAAATAACATAACAGAATACGTCACTATAGGCGTATTGCGTTACAAGTAAAAAATAACTACCTGCGTACAGCGTACGTGCACTTCGAGTGGCCGAGGACAGGGAAAAGTGGAGAAATATCGTAAGGATAAAGACCATGGAAGGTGGTGGTCACGACCTTCAGACATGAGGAGCACGACTGATGGAGGAGGACAGCGTACGTGTTACCGATATACTATAGTCCGATCTTGTCTCTCTGTTATACAATACACATACAACGACTCCAAAAGCAAAAACGAAATGCACTTAGTATTTAAATACTCTGTATGTCTTTCTTACACTAATATGCATCTATTATTTGCTGGAATGAAAAGTGCGTTTGGTGGAGCCTTAAAAATTTTGCATGGGAGGGAGCGTCTCTCGGGGTCCTTGTGGTATATACCAGATCCCGACAGGAATTTGGGGAATCTATTAGAGTCAAAATGTAGGGCTCGTCCTCTCGATTCCAATGAACTGTGGATAAAAACACGTGTAACTTGTTATCCACCGCGCGCAAACCACTGCATCACGGAGGCTATTACCTCCATATTAACCATACTAACTACTAACATTGGACTGTTATTTTTTAACAGGAATCCAAAACAGGTAGTTATGTATAACAGTAACAGGTATAACTGGTATCGTATTTAACTCACCTCTAGCGCTCAACGCATTCGAGCGTTGCATAGTCTTATTGGAACATAAACTGACGATCTTTACACCCACAAACAATCAGCTGACGACGATTTTTTGTTTCTTTAACATTTAAATTATCTTATACTTAAAATTCAATAAGTATAACATCAATTTCATATAAATAACACCACAGTATATTTATTTATTTCGTGTAGGTTCAAAATTACATACAAACATATTTATTTATTAGAAACAAAATGCTAATTACTTGAAAAAACTTTTTTTTAACCAACATAAATAAGACAAAAAATTAGATTTCTATTAATACGTAAAATATTATTCTACTTCTTCATATGCATCTTCTGCTGTGTCTGTGTCGTTTCGTAATTTTTTTAAATATGTATAATGTATAGAATTTTTATTCTAGTTTCTAGAAATATATAACATACTAAGGTTTTACTTTGTCACATGCATAAGTTATATTAACAATTTATCAATATAACCTTGAAAAATAAAAGGGCGGGAAATGCGGCTGAGTTAGCTCGCGATGGCTCGACACGAGACTTGTTTAGATAGTTAACGCGAGTTTACGCGCGACACCCCGGAGGCGGGAGGATAGGGTATACTTACTACCAAAGGTTATTCTAGTGGAGGCCAGAATAATATTTTTTAGGAAAGGTACGTTGAAGTAGTGAGACTTTTACAGCTTGAAATTCCTTGATGCTACAGGTACATATTAATATAATTTGGAACCGACACAAAATTTATAAATGTACCTACTGTGGTGTTATTTAAATTAAATTGATGTTATATTTATTAACTTTTAAGTATAAGATAATTTAAATGTTAAAGAAACTAAAAATCGTCGCCAGCTGATTTTTGTGGGTGTAAAGGTTGTCAGTTTATGTTCCAAAAACGCTCGAATGCGTTGAGCGCGCGACATGTTTAACACGCTGACTGACGGTGTTACCCCCGTCAAACGTACAGCTGACTATTTTTTTTATTATTTTAAAAGTATGAAAATTGAGATATTATAAATTTCATAAGGTATAAAATAACTTTATTTTTTAAATTTTAAATGAGGTTTATGCACGTGACTGACATTGAACCCCCCCTCGTCTTTACAGCTGACGATAATTTTTGTAAAAAATATGATTGAAACAATAATTTAATACAACTTTCGCTCGGTATAAAATTACTCGGAGCAGATTTTTTTCCAATGACTTTGTCATGCTGTCTCCTTTAGCTCCACCGCTATCGGAGCAGCTGACGTTCAGAGCTGTTATGTGTTAGGGGAAAACTATTATTCTTATGATTTTCAGCCGGTATAAAATGACTTTGTCAACTATAGCGCTACCTCCCGTAGTAATAGGCTACTTTTTATCGCGGGGAATGTACGGTTCCCGTGTGATACTTTATTTACAGTTTCACGTAAAAACTACTAAACCGATTATAATGAAATATGGCACAGATAGATATAAAGTAGACCACGAGAAAGGACATAGGCTACTTTTTATCGCGGGACATATACGGTTCCCGTGGGTTACTGTACTTACGCGGGCGGAGCCGCGGGCATCAGCTAGTGTTTAAATATATTGAGGCGTCCTAGTGCAAGGGGAAATGTTTAGAAACTGGTCGAGCAGGAAGTACACTGCCCTGATATGGCAAAAGGCGGCTACGTGCAGAAAGATGATTTCGAGAAAAACGCAAAAAGGTGGCAAACGTGATTTCTTGACCTGTGTGACAGATAGCGCAAATCGGTTTTTTGAGTTTAGTAGAGGACAAAATCGTATGGGTGTGGATTGAGGGACCCACCTGAATTTCCACAAAATAAGTAAGTATAGCAAGTTTTAGTAGAAGTCTAAAAAAATTGTAGAACAAATCTGGGAATTTGTAAAAAGATAGTTTAAAAGATATAGCCCTCAGAGTGTGGTCCCTCAGTTCACACACCGCTATTTTCCAGATCTCGAAAAGTATGTGGAAAGTTATGGTTTTTTCACTACAGAATTTTAGTAGAACTTTTGTAAAAGTTTTTACAAAATTATCAAATACATATCATCAGAAATAAAAAATCTACAACCCCCGAAGTGTGAGCCCCTCAGTTCACACAAAAATGACATACTCATTTCGCGATATATTACTGCCTTTTTTAATTATTTTTCTACGTAGAGTTTTAGTAGAAAATTTGTAGAATTCGTAGACAAAATTTCAGAAAAATCTTTCGGCGCATTTGGAAGATATGGGCCATTATGTTGGGTCCCTCAGTTCACACACTTATGTATAAGAAAAACTCAAAATAACTAATAAACGAGAAAAATAACAGAAAATCTACTATACTTAAATTTTAGTAGAAGTTTTTTCCTCTTGGAGCACATAAAATATTTAATTTCTTGCTTCCTAGCTAGCTAGGATAATGCAGAGTAGGTTACCACATAGAAGCAAAATGAGGACAAGTCCTAATATTATTGTGTGTGTTATACCTTATTAAATTTACGTTTTGCTCGCGGTTTCGCACTTTTTCACTATTTTAGGGGTTCATAGTACTACAAGCAACCCATATACTTACCAATTATTAACTATGTACCTACCTATTTGTATGATTATATACTGCCCGCCCTTTTCTCTGTCCGTTCTTGCTAACTCCTTATATGTAATTATGTATATAAATAAAAAAACTGGCCAAGTGCGAGTCAGGCTCGCGCACAATGGGCTCCGTACAAAACGGCAAAAAAAATCACGTTAGTTGTATCGGAGCCCTCGTCCTCGTCTCGTCGTCGTCTCGCCCCCAACACCTCAGATTATACATACTTAATGTTATATTATTACTGCACCTAATATTTATTACTATACTAGCTTTTGCCTGAGGCTTCGCCCGCGTGGAATGTGTTCTTGGAGAAAAAACTACTTCGGCTAATAACTCTCTTAAGTCTCTAGTTACTTACAGCAATATACTTCTGATACAATATTGAAAATGTTTTTAGGTTTACCCAATGCAAATGGTTTAAAATTGGACCCTTTCGCCTCGACACGACATTTTTTTTCATAGCTCCAAGGGACAGTAGTATTTGATATAAATTCCAGCTTAATGCCTGCACGCGTTCCTGAGAAAAAGGGTCTTGATGACAGAAGGACGGTCGGACGGACAGCAAAGTGATCCTATAAGGGTTCCGTTTTTTTCTTTCGATGTACGGAACCCTAAACACTGCTGCTTTTAAGACCCAGATTCTAAAACAACCTGCGAAAGGTAAATCTGCGGACGATGGTGTTGTTTACCTACGAGGAAAACCACTGCCAGAAGTAGGTACCTTCCGGTACCTTGGAACTATTTTGCGCAGTGATAATCGTCTCGAGTCTGAGATCTCTGCGCGAGTCGCCAAAGCAGCTGCAGCTTTCCGTGGTCTTAACCGACGAGTTTGGAAATCACATGACCTGAAACTCCACACAAAACTCGCTGTCTACAGGGGCATAATCTTACCATTGTTGCTCTATGCCTCGGAGACCTGGTGTCTTTACAAGGGAGATATCAGACGCCTCGATACCTTCCACATGAAGTGTCTTCGGGCGATTCTTCGGGTGAGATGGCAGGATCGTGTGCCAAACTCGGAGGTTCCACGTCGAGCTAAACTCGCTGGAATGGAGTGTATGCTAATGAAAGGCCAACTATGCTGGTGTGGACACCTTGTACGCATGGAGTCTTCCAGATTACCAAAAAAAGTATTTTACTCTGAGCTTAGCTCAGGTAAACGAAAGCCTGGAGGACAGTTTCTGCGTTACAGGGATGTCTTAAAACGCCACTTGACTGCAATTGGCATGTCTAGTGAGTCATGGGAGGAGCTTGCAACGCAGAGGTCGGAGTGGCGAACTGCTGGTATAGAAAACTTTGAGCGTTCCCATCTTGAAGACCTTGACGCCAAACGCCTGATCCGAAAAAATCGACCCAAGCCTTCCTACAACTATACTCGCAATTCAAGTGGGTCTCTTTACTGCGCTTCTTGCAATATGACCTTCAAAACAAAATTTGGTTTTGCGAGTCACGCTCGCGCTCATGCAAGAGCCCAGGCAAAGACGAGCTAAGGGTGTCGCCGTCGACGGATACGTCTGGGAGGACATCATCATGGTGCTTGATGAAGTTGACGATGATGATGGAGGTATGATCTTAGTTGGAATGTTACTTTTGTGAGGAATCGAAAATTGGTAGGTATCCTAATGAGAGTCTTCAATATCACTTACATCACTCTGGATTGGTGAAATATAATAATTTTGTGCGCCAGAATTTTGTTGCTTAGACGTGCTGGGGGTAGATCATGTATAAACCATTGATAAGACGGTACGAGTGTCCTTAGATGTGACTAGATAATAGTACCTATATAGATTTACTTGTGAAATGTGATTTTATAAGCATTTTTACGACAATTTTTTTTAAACGAAAATTCCTATTTTTAAATTGTTTTGTTGAATATTTACAAGAAAGATAAATATTTTATATTTAAATGCGATGAGACTGATAGTTGATTTAACAGTAATATTAATAAAAAATATTGTTTGGTTTTATTACTGCTAGTGTTTTTTGCTAATTCGTAATCCAACAAACCCCTTACTCACTGGTCACAGAGTAATAATCTATTACTCGGACTAATTATAAATAATACAAAATTCTATTGCATTTTAAGTTTTTGGTTACTCTTCAAAAGATAATTAACTAACAACTTTATTCACCAACACAGGCTCAACTCAAAATATCCAAATAAAATATACATACACCCCCTTACTACGAGGTAAACGCTGTATATAGGCTTTGAAGTGACATTTTTAATTCGATTGAAGAAGACAAAACACTGTAACTATACAAAACTCAGATCAAATAAAAAACCTAGATGGCGCATGGCGCTTGTTTCAACTGATGCCACAGAAATTCACAGAATAAATAATAGTAGGGGAAAGTAGTAGGGTAGACTGGGTACGGTTGAAACAAAGGACGGTTGAAACATAGCAAATATCTCGTAAACGGTTATGCGGGGAGTGGGGGGTACAAGGGGAAAACGAAGTAGACGACAGGTCCGAACACGAATTCAGTGCTGCGCCGCTTCCTACGCGTTAACGTTGAGTGCAGGACGCCATATTGTTTTTGACCACCCAAAAGTAAGTATTTTTCTTCAAACACTATTGCTTATATTATCGGCTCTTATTATGTGAATGTGTTGAGTGTGTGTTTTCGAAACTGACTGATTAATGTGTCAGGTGATGTTGTCAGGTGATGCCATAATTTTATTATTAGTATAATGTGTGTTAATAATAAATAAAACATGTTTAATTTGTATTTATTGTGTTATTTATATGTGTTTCAATTGATCCCAAGCTCTGTTTCAACCATACCCTAGATGTGGGGACGGTTGAAACAAACATATATATTTTTTAATTTCATATATTTCTAATAATAGTAACCCGGGAACTATATTAATACAGTCATATCGTAGGTAAGACTTCATATTTCAGTTTCATGTATCATAATCGTCACTTAGTTCATAAACAACAAAATTATAAACGATTAAACCTAAATTGTTTCAATCGTACCCAGTCTACCCTACGAGTTGATCCCCTGGGGTAAGATGATCTTTCGCGATTGTGCTGAAACCACTAAGGCCATCTAGTTGATTTCACTGGTAAAACATAGCTCCGGACACCCGCCACCCGCCGACCTCCCGCCTTAGTCAAATCGTAATGGCGGCGTGGGCGATACATCGATTTTGACGAGAAAAAATAAAAATTGTGTACGGCTGATCTTATGTAGCCATGACTTTGAGCTTATGTTACTTTTATTCAAACAATGTTAAATGTAATTACTGTCGAGTTTGAGGCTTTCTATTATGCTTAATTTTAATATTTTGGCCACGTGAACATAGCCGCGTGCTTGTAGGTTATGTTAGCAAACATTGAATGAAAAAGTGGGATTTGGGTCAAGATGATTCCTTTCTATATGTACAAGATGATCCCTGGGGATCATCTCGTATATACAGCCACAAATTGTGGGCAAAAGAAGCACGTTGAAAAGGAAAATCATTCATACGACTGTTTTAACTATCACACTGTACAATAATTATTTAGAGAGGGAAAATAGCAAAAAAACAGAAAAGGAGAATAAAAAAAAAACAAAGAAAGGCAAGTAGGTGAAGGGAAGTCAAATAAAAGAATGAAAACTTCATATAATACATGTGGGTCTGAAGAAGATGATACTGAATGTATTTACTGCACAGAATAGTTTTCAAGCTATATCAAAGGTAAAGGATGGATAAAACGTTGTTTATGTGGAAAATGAAGTATTTGCTGGGAAAGAGGGTGATGACGCTAGTGAATTTATTTGTGGTATATGCAACACAGCACCTCCAAAAGGCGTTTAAAGTTATAAGGAGGGAGAATAAGTTATTTTCGTTATTCATTCGTTAAATGTTTTTTTTTTGCTACTTTTGAACGATTTTTTCCCTTAATTAGGTAGGTATTCAGAAAAAATACAATATTTAAATTGATCTCATTATGATTAATGTATCTGGTACAAATTAATAACTAAAGAAGACTGTTTTATTTTCGTTTTTATTTTTTGTGCCTTTTAAAGTCATCTGATTGTTGATTTTGTTAATTTTATTTCCCTTCTTAATATGAGTAAGTAAGTAAAATAAGTAAAATAACCTTCTTATAACCTTTTTCCTCGTAAAAATATTTGCTAACGTGGGAACGCAATGGATAATCATAAAAATAATTTAATTATCCAAAATAGCGGCGATGTGGTTCGCCACCCATCGCGTCTCGTTCTCGCGGAGGCGAAAAGTGGCCCATGGAGAGCCGCTTGGCTACGTTGAATGTAAGAGGAGGAATGGATGGTAAGAATGAAAGTGGACGAAACGAAACAAGCGTGTAAGGATCGTAGCAAGTGGAATGAAGTGGTCTCTGCCTACCCCTATGGGAAAGAGGCGGTCTCTGCTTACCCCTACGGAAAAGGGGCGTGATTATATGTATGTATGTAAATATTTGCTAATTCGGAATGGGGGTAAGATGATCGTAGAGATCATCTTACCCCTACCTGGGTGATCATCTTACCCACAGGGGTGTACTTAGTAAGGTTTTAAAAAAAACGAAATATTTTAGTGAAACCTCAATTAATTTCTAGTTCTGAGTATTAGGAAAGTTGGATAGATAAATATACTAGTCGACCAAGCCAACTAGACGAACGGGTGGAATGCGGCCTCCCCGCCCGCGACTACCTCATGCCCCGCTCACGTCCTTGTACCGATCGCAGCATTGTACGTTCGCTCGTTACGATAAATAATTTCTGAATCATAATTGTTGAATTTTGTTGTTATCAGTGTATTATTGTTGTTTTTGTTTATGTGTTACGTTGTTTGTTAAGTTTTGACTGTGATCAAAATGAGGAAAAACAGACAGACACAGACAGTGATCAAAATGAGGAAAAATAAGACAATTCACAGTGGAGAGCGAATTAATGTAAATAAAGCATTTTTTGATTTTGGTACGATTGTTGTATTATATTCTCCAGTTATTTTTGTAATACATGAATTCCTCCCTTGACATTTGCATCCATCAACTGTCATTCTAGACATTAAACCAAATATTTAAATAAATACATTGCTGAACCATATGAGTGAATTTTCATACGTAAAAAGGACAATGCCCACGGATGGTATCGCTTCAATTGAAATTGTGCCATTAACTTAATACATTGTAAATTCCTGTTTTTATTTTAGATTAAATTTGTAATTATTATTACAGTTTGAATTCTCCGGAATAATAATGATCAAAAATCAATATTCTTCATTGATTTTTTTATATTATCACTCAAAATGGCTGAAACATAATACGAAAAGTGTTGCCATTTAAGGTTTTTTTTTGCTATCCGTACTTGCTGTGCATGCGAATGACGTCACGTTGACATTCGTCTAGTTGGCTTGGTCGACTAGTACTTGTAGTAATCGCCTTTATTTTTTGTTTATATACCTTGAAAAATATGTATTTTACAGCGATTCCCGATCTCGTACTACCTTCCCCTACCTGGTATAACCAGGCCTGTCCCACTCCCCGTGTAGGTATCAAAAATATAAGTACGTGCGGCGGCCTCCCTAAACGGGCCAATTAAAAGGGACTCGCGCGCGAGCAGTGAGCGACGTATACGTGATTTGTTCGTCGCAATGTTTTATGGATTTGATTCAATACCTTATAATCGGTGCACATAATATTACAATACTGTGTTTAAGTTAGGTAAAAATCACCCTGCCAGCTATAACTATAATACCATAACATAATATTTAATAACTACCGACCCGCCCCGGCTTCGCACGGGTACAAAACTGATACTAATACTACAGAATGTCTTTATCTAAACCTCTAACAAAACGGGCGAAATTTAGTCAAAACAAACAGAAACAAATTAATATACTTAGGTACCTACTAAAACTTAATGAAATAAGTAGGTGGGTATACTTTTATCGTATGAAATACCTATACTCTTCAGGACTAACAATACAACAAACACTAAATAAATAGGTATTCAAGTATCTATCCATCATAGTTACAACGAACACAAAACAAAAAATTTACTCATAGAAGTCGATCTAAACTCCCCCCCGCACGCGCACCCCCGCTTTAGTGACGCCCACTTCGCAACGGGCCGTGCCGTGCAGCAGAAATCGTAATATTTTAATTTCGCCATAACTTCAAAACCAAACGTCAAATTTTAATCATTCAAAGACCAAATATTATCTACATAAACTGTACTTAGTGATGAAATAATTAATTTTGATAAGGATTAACAGCATGAGTAAAATAAACGCGTTTAAATGTAGTCCAAAAAAAAATTCAAGATTTCAAAATAAAGAAATGGTTGTTGTGCCTCATTCGACATAGATAGGTATAGTGTGTCGCGGACTTTTTTGTAGATATTTATAAGATCTACTATAGGGTATTTTCCAAGTTTTTGAAAAGTATGTCAAATTATTCCTAATACCAAAATACATTAGCAGTTTGAACCATTCTTTATGAATTTCTTTCTTTTCCTTGCAAATTAGTCTAAAAGTTTAAATTAATATTACAGGCGCGAAAACGCTATAATGAGTTGTCATGACGTCACATTCTTGTAACATTGTAAGTGTCAAGTGTCAAATTACACTGAAAATGACAAATCCCAGATTATGTAATTATTTACATTTTTAAATAAATGTTTTAAGCCTATTAAAAATGCCTTATAAATGGTGCGTAGTGCCAAAATGCACTAATACGTCTATTAAAACTCCGGGGAAAATCTTTGTGACCATACCAAAGAACACTGAAATGCGGAAAAAGTGGCTATTACTCGCTGACGCATGACGTTAATGATTCGATGCTGGCTATTGTTTATGGAAATCGGGAAGACATTAATAAAAGAAGAAGATGTACAAGAATATCCCACCAAAAACATTCTGTAAAAAACTAGCCAAGTCTCGATAGAGCTGCTTGTTTATCTCTAAAAAGTAGTGAAATCTAGACAAAGTTGTGCCAAGTCTAAGGTTCCTTACTGCGATTTCTTTATTATTATAGTTAATGTTGTGTGACTTGGCCGTTGAAGGGTACACAATGGTACAAAAGGGGCTCCATGACACCATTGCTCCAATACATGTGTTCTACAATCAACAACAGCCTAAAATGAGACACTACTCACTAGCGTCCAATTACCAATACCAGTATGGGCTATTATCTCGCTTAACAAACATAGGTAGTTACAACAGAATCTGATATAACATTACGTGTAAACAAAATTGACTTGTACCCACTTGTAACGTATAAAGAATGTTCAACGGCCAAGTCACACAACATTAACTATAATAATAAAGAAATCGCAGTAAGGAACCTTAGACTTGGCACAACTTTGTCTAGATTTCACTACTTTTTAGAGATAAACAAGCAGCTCTATCGAGACTTGGCTAGTTTTTTACAGACTGTTTTTGGTGGGATTTCACTTCTTTTTGTAGAAACGTGGGCATATTGATTTATTTTACTAGATTTCAGTGTAATTTGTTTATTTAATTTGTGTAATGATCGAGTACAATAAAGTTAATCGTTCGACTATTTCTTCTTGTAAACTTGTAAATATAAGTATAAAAGCCAGTCTAGTCTTATCCAGAGTTTTCCTTTAATTTTATTTATATGCGTATCAAAAGCAGAAAGGGAGGCATTCGCCCAGCAGTGGAATGCTACGGACTAGATTAAATTAGAAGATGTGTCCCACTTCGCTAGGTTTTTGAAATGACAGTCGATTTTTTTATGTACCAATAGTAGAAGGGGGGCATTACCATATCTCTAATCAGCTGAAACCAGCTGAGGATTCTTCATCAGATACTTCAGACCTTCGATTTTTGACATCAAATGAAGCGGCCCACCACCATGTTGAATATTTTTTGTAAAGGCGGTATGTCGATCTCTAATAGTTTGGTTGGGCTCTTGTGTTTTCTAATCAGGGTCACCAGGTACTCCAGATGTTCGATTATCCTAGTTTTTATAGTTTTCCCTTTATGTGGCCATTAAACCCTAACTCTGTACCAAATTTCAGCTCTCTGAGTTCATGAGAAGTACTAGTTCTATTCTGATGATCATGAGTGAGTGACTGAGTGTCATAAATTCAAAACTTTGCTTTCGCTTAACTTCGGAACTAAACGACCTACAGACTTAAAATTTTGGATTTTAAGTATGTGATTATAGCTTACTAGATGACGAAAATTTCTGCGTTCTGGTCTTATCCAGAGCTCCTCAAATAGGGGCCTGAAAATGCGGCGAAATGGTTCCAGTAAAGAATTGTACGACAGTGTTTGCTTCGCGCTCGACTTGGCGGGGGCACTGCAGTGCCCCCAGATCGACGTTCTGGTCTTATCCAGAGGTTCTCAAATAGGGGCCTGAAAATGCGGCGAAATGGTTCCAGTAAAGAATGGTTCGGCAGTGTTTGCTTCGCGCTCGACTTGGCAGGGGCACTGCCGTGCCCCCAGATCGACGTTCTGGTCTTATCCAGAGGTTCTCAAATAGGGGCCTGAAAATGCGGCGAAATGGTTCCAGTAAAGAATGGTACGGCAGTGTTTGCTTCGCGCTCGACTTGGCGGGGGCACTGCCGTGCCCCCAGATCGATTATCCTAGTTTTTATAGTTTTCCCTTTATGTGGCCATTAAACCCTAACTCTGTACCAAATTTCAGCTCTCTGAGTTTATGGGAAGTACTAGTTCTATTTTGATGATCATGAGTGAGTGTATAAGTGAGTGAGTGAGTGTCATAAATGCGAAACTTTGCTTTCGCTTAACTTCGGAACTAAATGACCTACAGACTTGAAATTTTGGATTTTAAGTATGTGATTATAGCTTACTGGATGACGAAAATTTCTGCGTTCTGGTCTTATCCAGAGGTTCTCAAATAGGGGCCTGAAAATGCGACGAAATGGTTCCAGTAAAAGATGGTACGGCAGTGTTTGCTTCGCGCTCGACTTGGCGGGGGCACTGCCGTGCCCCCAGATGACGTCACATTCCAATCTCGTGCGTTTTTAGTCACGTGATCAAACGTGAAAAATTCATAATTTTATTTTTGATATTTTATAAAAATCATACATATTTTTGTGTTTGGTTAAATTGGTTTAAATTAATGTTTAGCGATAAAATATTAACAATCTGATGTATATTTTCATCATAGGATAATATTTTATAGTTCTATCTTTTATAGTTTTGGCAGCGTACGCAAAATAACTTTTCTAGTTGATTTTTTACACCTTGTGTCCGAAAAACCCAAATATCTTACGGAACCCTATTTTTTTCCAAAATAAAATTTAGCCTATGTTACTCGTGGATAATGTAGCTTTCGAATGGTGAAAGAATTTTTGAAATCGGTCCAGTACTTTTTGAGCCTATTCATTACAAACAAACAAACAAACATACAAACAAAGTTTTCCTCTTTATAATATTAGTGTAGATATAGTTTGAACTACTGCAATTAACCAATATTTAGTGTTTAGGTGTTGGCTCCACCTGAACTATCTGTTCGCGTCTTATGTTATTCCGATGTGATACGATTTGAAGAGTTATTTGTTGACAAAAGTACCTAGAAATAGTAAGGTGGCGTGATTTAACTTCTTTGAGTAATATCGCCGTGAAGGTATCGAAAACGGTTACGTTTACGCATAAGTATGTATATACTTATAGGTATGCGCGATTATTACAATTATTAAAGTACTATTAACACCTACCTTAGGTTTATTTTTTTGGAAGTCGGTTAATTCTAAAATAAGTCAACCCTAATGTCATTAGAATGGATAAGAATTACGCGATAGAAAGAGACGCAACTTGTAGGTAAATATAATCGTAGGTAATCAAGCGCTGCGTTAGCTGAATTGAACCTTATCGTATCGCACTGTAGTGGTGGGTCGTCGACGCTTTTTCGATCAACGAAACGAGACCGTTTATCGTTCATCGTAAACTAGTCGAAAAAACAGTTTTTTTTTTCGACTAGTTTACGTGTTCGACGAATACTGAACTGAGCAATAAACTATGACAAACAAAGTAGTTTTGTTGAATGAACGACTTTTTGCATTAACTGTTTTGACAAACTTGTTGATCGACGCGACTAGTGATGACGACGAACGACGAGACGGTTTAATCTGTGAGCGGTGGAAATTGTTAGCTTACTTTAAAGTTCATTTTTAACCCCCGACGCAAAAAGAGGGGTGTTATAAGTTTGACGTGTCTGTCTGTGTGTGTGTCTGTCTGTCTGTCTGTGGCATCATAGCTCCCGAACGGATGACGCGATTTCGATTTAGTTTTTTTTGTATTAAAGGTGACTTACATGCGAGTATTCTTAGACATGATTGATGAAAATCGGTTGAGCCGTTTAAAAGTTGTTGGGGGTGAAAGCGGGGAAGAATAACCGAATGTGCAAATATACTCGAGTGGGGTCTCAAATGAAAGCGCACTGAAAGAGAATATTAATGACTTAATCGAGAGTGTTCGTAGCTTCATTCGATGAGAAAACTGGTGGTGGGAAGATAGCCGTTTGAAGATGATCAGCTCTTTTCTAGTTGATGAGGGGATCTGACTAACTTTCCAATGTCCGATCTATTCAAAATTTGGTACCGTGTTACATCAACGATATTCAAAGAACATGGTAAGGTAACCATGACCTGATCAGCCGTTTGAAGATGATCAGCTCTTTTCTACTTGATGAGGGGATCTTACTAACTTTCTTATGTCCAATCGATTCGAAATTTAGTACCGTGTTACTTCAACGTTATTTAAAGAACATGGTAAGGTAACCTTGACCTGATTAGCCGTTTGAAAATAATTTTTTCCTTATTAGTTGATGATTAGCCGTTTGAAAATCATCTTTTCTTTATTATTTGATGAGGGGATCTGACTATCGTCCACATGTCCTATCGATTCGAAATTTGGTATCATGTTACTTCAATGATGTTGGAAGTATGTATATAAGCTAAAATTATTTCAACTTACATAATATTATGTGATAATATAATTATAATACCTAGTTTTAAAATATTATTTATAATTTTTTAGAGTTTATTTTTTGTGTCGGGGGGTTTTTATATTAAAACACCAACATTAGAGCACGTCGTCGGTTGTAAAGAACAGAGATAGACGTATTGCTCGTGCCGAGTCGTCGTGCCCCGCGCCCGTCCGTCGATCGTGTCGTCGCGTCGCGAAGAAACGGTCTCTGTCGCACGCACCGTTCCGGCATATGGCAACCGTTCACGCATAGACTAGTTTATCAGTAGACGCTAAACTAGTTTACCCGTTCATGACAAATAAACAGTTTAATAAAACAGTTCGTTCATTCAACGCCCATCCCTATATCGCAGTAAGAGTTCCTATTTCTTCAAACCATTTCTCGGAGTGGTTCTTCTGTACCTCTAGGTACTATTATTTATTCTGTGGTATAACGTAGGATAGCGCTTCAACATTTAAGAAGACAATGTAAGTAAAACAGACGTTAAGATACTTTAAAGTATATTTTATTAAGATTGGTATGGCGTATGAGCTGGCAATGGAAGTTTGGTAACGGGCGAGTATGCGGACAGTTGAAAATCAAACGCGCTATGACACTTTGCGACAATTTATTTTTAGAATAAATGCGAAAATGCTTCACATTAAATAAGATTATTAATAAACTAAGAGATTAGAAAATTCACATTTTAGGAGCTACGAATTCATTGCTGAGGAAGTGACAGAAGGTTTTGACAGCTATTCTTTTATAAACTTGACACTAGGTATTTATGTAAGGCATAAGCCTTTTGCTTAAACAGCCAAATTATATTTACAATGGAATGAATAGAATAAATAATATTTCTATCATATTTAACCTAAAATTAGCCTGTAACTACTTTTCTTCTTAGGGTCACCCTTAAAAATGTGCATTTAGCCGCTAAATAGCTTACGATATCGCAGGAACGAATAAACTTAGAAATATAAGGTCTGGTAAAATCAATTACGGATACTTAAGGCACGTGATCCACTGCTTATGTAAAGACGTTTAGGCAGAAAAATAATTGTCATACTGAAACTAAAAAATCATCTAATGTATGGGCGACTCACCGCAAAACGCAAACTCGTCCATATAAAGACAAAAAAAAATTTCGAGTATGACATTTATTTTTCTTCTTAAATGTCTTTACATAAGCAGCAGATCATATGCCCGAAGTATTCGTAATTGATTTTACCAAACCTTATATAATTCCAAGATAGGTAGATGCGCAATCGTTTACATAGTATGCTGGTGTTAATAACTCATTTTCCTAAAAATGTCGTACAGCCGCCTTCTTCCATATCACGGCAGTACATAGGGCCGCCGCAAAATACAGAAATCATCCAGAAGCCGTCAACACGCTTGAAAGTGAGGCCGTCACAACCACTCCAAATTGGAATGGTTATCCACACATAATATATTGCCACAGAATAACGGAATATTTTACCCAACATTTTTTCAATTAATTTTTATTGAATACCTAATTGTCGTAATATAACAACGCGATTTGTTTTGTAAGTGTAAAGAGTAAAAATTAAAAAGTGCGGGCGGGGCGGTATTTCGCCATGGTTTTGGACACCCGACACAGTGCGCTGCATACAAATGTGATCGAACACTCATTCTGCATGTTTTGAATTCTGTGAGGGTCGCATAAAACGAAAAATCTACAATTTTGGAATGGGGGATAATAAGTAAAATTTAGGCTTCAATTTAAGTGGTAGAGCCATGTTTCGGCGTGGTAGAGCCATGCTTCGGCACGAATGGGCCGGCTCGAACGGAGAAATACCACGGGCTCACAGAAAACCGGCGTGAAACAGCGTTTGCGCTGTGTTTCGCCGAGTGAGTGAGTTTACCGGAGGCCCAATCCCCTACTCTATTCCCTTCCCTACCCTCCCCTATTACCCTATTCCCTCTTAAAAGGCCGGCAACGCACTTGCAGCTCTTCTGATGCTGCGAGTGTCCATGGGCGACGGAAGTTGCTTTCCATCAGGTGACCCGTTTGCTCGTTTGCCCCCTTATTCATAAAAAAAAAAAAAAAAAATAAGTGTTTATTGGTTTTATAAAATATGTATTACAGTGAATTTGTACAATTGATTTATTTTTGCTACAATCAGATTAAATATTTCGTCTAGTGTTTTTAAAAATATGATATAATTTGTTACATATAAATAGTTGAGCGATAAAAAGAAAAAATTTAAAGAACAACAACAAAATAATAGTAATAGCCACGTGTGAAGGATTAAACTTATTATTTTGTAGGTACTAATTCTTCATATTAGTATGGCGTCGTCTACAAAAATCAACCAACGAATACAAATCGATTCCCCTGTCCCTAAATTCAATCAGGTTAACGATAACTAACGAAATCAAGCTCTCTTTCTTAACTTAAACCGAAGACTTTCTGTCTCAACATTCATTCTACAAGCTTTTATTTACTTTCACCTGTCCTGTTGTTTGTAATGGAATCTCGAAAGTTAAAATTGACCAACTATCCGGTTTCCGATTGAGCTGAAG
Organism: Glaucopsyche alexis; assembly: GCA_905404095.1. Classification (NCBI taxonomy): domain Eukaryota; kingdom Metazoa; phylum Arthropoda; class Insecta; order Lepidoptera; family Lycaenidae; genus Glaucopsyche; species Glaucopsyche alexis. Next base: position 8,484,793 of record FR990061.1, read on the forward strand.
TTTTGCACGAATATGTAAATCGCGTGACAATGCAATATTACAACTCCACCAAGCAAGTTTGCACCTCGCGTTCGAGACTCTGCAAATAACCTAACCTAACCAAGAGCATGTCAGGACATGTCTAAGGAGGGTTCCGTAACTATAAACGCGTAATATGCTTTTTTTTTTTAATTACTCCAAAAGTTACTGTCCGATTTGGTTCACAATAATTTTCCTAAAGAGTTTTTAGCATGATCTATCAGCATGAAAATTTGCAAGTTTCTATCTCCTATAGTTTAAAAATGCTAGGGCCCCCCCTAGCATTTTTAAACTATAGGAGATAGAAACTTGCAAATTTCCATGCTGATAGATCATGCTAAACCACCTTACTAACTACTTTGGAGGCCGATTACTCGAAAATGGTCAACTTTATAAAAAAGTAACGTATGAAACCTTGCCTTTATTTTAAAAGACCTATTCTACGATACCCCACAGTGTGGGGCCCACACGATGGGGTAGAGTGAAAAAATATTTTTCATGCCCACTTCACATGTATGGAGAGCCACCCCTAAAATATAAAATTATTATTTTTTATGATCCCGAAACCGTGATCTATACACAATCTATAACTGCACCAAATTTCATCAATTTATATTTATAATTACAGGAGCTAGAGGCGCGGACAGACAGACAGACGGACAGAGCGAAACTATAAGGGTTCCTTAAGTATTACGGACCCTAAAAAGGAAACATACAAACATACGAAAACTCGTATGACGCGTATCGGCGACAAGGATGCTAACCGTGCTGACGCGACAGGGCGATCGCGGGAAGGTGAGCGGGAAAGCAAATTGTTATAAAATTATTATTCCAGCGAGGTGCAAACTTAGGTTGGTGGAGTTGTATAATATTATGATGACGTGGAGCTATTCTGAGTATCATCATCATCATCATCTATAGAGCTGGAAAGTGGCCGAAGGAACTCCGTAATAAAACTACATAACTGATAACCCCACTGAGTTTGGGCTCGTTTGATTCGTTATGAGTTTAAGATAGTTTTAACTTTTTAGTTCTTTTTACTCCCCAGTAATAAAAGCTTGTTTTAAAAAGACGACAAATACTCAAGGAACGCACTTAAAAGAACGAAAAAATGTAGCTATTTTTTAAAAGTCAATTTTACTGAATTATAAAAAAATAAGACTCGTAAAAATTCTCTAAATTTACTTATATCTAATATAAAGACCAAATATGACAATAGAGAATGAAGTTTTTTATAGCACAGATTTATAAAATATATCTACCTAGATACATTAAAACACTATAATGTAATAATACGTCTCTGTAATTAAAAATGGAGCGGACTAAACAGATATGCCGCTACAACGTAAATAACTAACTTTTGACGTGCTCTCTCAAACTGGTCGAGACTCCAAGAGGCGGTAATGATAGAAGACGGATCTGGTTACTACTTACAGTTACAAATCTATATAATACTCTGATTTTTAATTGCACTCAGTAAAATGACAACTGAAACACAACATTGTCTTTATAGACATACCCTCTTACTAATAAACGCTGTATAAGCTAACTGACGAAAATACAGATACAGAAAGAGAATAAATGAAATGTCATTTTACCGATCGAATATTATAAATCATAATGTACAATCTATTTTTACTTAAAATTAATTAAAAAATAAATTCTTACTTAGCATTTCTACAAATTTGCTTAAAATAAAATATCAAAACAGTATTTTTTTCTCTATACAGTAAATAAATCTAATATTTTAAATGGTTACAACCATTATTTTGACTAAGACAGTCCTGTAACTTAAAGTAAAATAACAAATATGTTACATACAATTAGTGTAATAATAATATGAATATCTCAATTTTTTTTACAAAATATACAAGCCATATTTATTATATCTGATAAACAGACAAAAGTGACATTTAAAAAAAATACTCCAAAATTCAAATACCTACTCAGATCAAACTAGTTTTTGTGATATTTAATTCTAAAGAAAAAAAATATTGCTTTTACTATAGTGTAACATTTTAGTATTAACATTTTCATATGGTCCTTTTACTAATGACGAAAAGACCCGAATAAAAAGTTTTTAAGTGTGCAAATGATAAGTAAAGGTGCGAGGTCGTACGTGCAGTTACGTGCAGATGTCATTTTCATCCAAAATGTTCAAAACAGTCCTCTCAAGGTATGTAGGGAAAAGTTTGTGTAACTCTTCCAATCCCCCTGAAAAAAAAAACAATAAAGTGTTATAGAATACGGATAAATACGTTTATTTGACACCAACATCCTTTTATACATTTTTTTTTACTTTTTAAATATCTTTAAAGTCTACAAAACAAAATATCCTCAAACATATCTACATATTATCCTCAAACATATCTCCAATATGGTGAAACCTGGTTGATTGGGATCTCAAGGGACCAAATGATTTTGTACCATCTAAAGAGGTTTTATTTATTCAGTTTTCCAATTAGACAGCTTTTAAATTGTAATTGTCTCAATTGCAGAGACTTCCCACTGATATTAAAGGTTGTAATGTACCGTTTTTCCATTTAAAGAGTTTAGATCTATGTAAATAAAGGTGTCGAAAAGTGTCCCAACCTGCTAAAATGTCTCACTTATATAGGGAATTAAGCTACAGAGCCCCAATTTAGTTGTAATTCTATAATTTTTTTTTTGATGTTTACCAGTAGAGACAAACAGGTTCAAATAGTCCTATTAGCAGAGGCAATTAGATGAAAAAGTGCCGGGACCTCATTGAAATTCTCAATATATACAATTTAATATTTTATTTTATATCTAGCAATATCCCGCGAAAAATACCCACAACCTGCAAGTAGATGTGTGAATGCATACATAAGCACGCGTAAAGCATCTCCCTCCTCCCACACTGCTTATGCGTGCACTCTGAAACAAGATCGTGCAACACCACACACAAGAAACAATGTCAGCAGGATCGTGCAAGGTTGCAACCTGCACCACCATGCAGGTTGCAAAACACACATTCGCTTGCATGTTGTGGGTATTTATTTGGAGGGATATTGCTAGATATATTAATCACTAGCGACCCGCCCCGGCTTCGCACGGGTACAATACTGATACTAATACTACAGAATGTCTTTAAACCTCTAACAAAACGAGCGAAATTTAGTCAAAACAAACAGAAACAAAAATAAGTAGGTGGGTATACTTTTATCGCATGAAATACCTATACTCTTCAGGACTAACAATACAACAAACACTAAATAAATAGGTATTCAAGTATCTATCCATCATAGTTACAACGGACACAAAACAAAAAATTTACCCAATAATTCTTAAGGATCGAGCGCGCATAATCGCATTCGGCCTAACTCACTCGCTGCGCTGCGAAAACACGCGCTGTTATTTTGCGATAACTTCTAAGTTATTCATTTAACTTTAGTTTAAATGAATAACTTAGAAGTTATTTAGTTTTATTTTATCCCTTGTAACGTAGTTACATTTTTAGCAATTATATTAATTCAAATCGATACCCTCAACGCCATCTATAATGTTTTGAAGTAACTAAAGTTATGGATGCAATATTGATTTATTGACTTAAATCTAATATTTTTTTACAATTTAAACACAATAACCTTTAAAAACAACTTAAAACACATTAGTTTTGCGTTATTAGGTTATTATTCTAAATAACTCAAATATTTTTTTTTTTGTCTTAACTGTCATCCAATTGGCAAATCATTACATTTCATTACCTCTTGTCAACTGTATTTAAAAAAAAGAGGAAGGAGGTATAAAAGTCGCGTCACAAAAAGACATTTCCTTTTTGCCTGGCGGTGCATACTACTAAAAATTAAATTAAAGATGTAGTTATTTAATATATTTTAAACCCGTCTTCACGGTGAGTTCTGAGTATGTCTGTGTCTGTGTCTATAAATGTGTAGTTTTCGCTTTAATAATTTTATATTGTTGTTTTCCAAATTCCTAATATCAAGTTGTAAAATAGTAATTGTCAAAATTGATTTGTGGAACACGTGGTGGTTCCCCGCTTATCTAATTAGATGCTAATATCATGGTGGGCCTGTTTTATCAACCCGCATTCTTAATCTCTCATCTAGTTACTTTTGATTTCCACGTGTTTTGTAGATAACCTTTCACTAGTTCCAAATTGTACATCATGTAATTTTGCACTATAAACCTTAATTATTTTTAAACATATGCTTAGTACCTATTTTAAAGTTGTAGTACCTATCATAAACTGTAAGGGACCTCAGCCCTGATCTCGAGGTTCCGGGGTCACGGCTGTGGTACCTGAAGCAAGCTCTGCATATATGGACTCACCGTTCCAGGGTTCTAAGTTCCGGCTGGAAAAGTTCCTGTTGGACTACACCCGATCCGGCCAGTTACCATTGTTCGGGTCTGGACGATACCAAGAAACATACCAAGGACTGTCGGTCTGATCTTGGCCTTTGGAGTTGACGGACCCTCGTCACCGGACTGCAGACCGGGGGAAACGAGCCTGTTCCTGGCTGCCTACGTCAAGCTAAGTGCCGTGTGCCAATTATCCCCAAACTCTCCTCAATCACCCAGGGCTGAACCAGACTTTGCCGGCTAATCGACCCGGGACCCCCTAGTCATCATTTCTAGTCATTTTAAATTTTATGGAAATAAATATATTATTGTTACAGTTAATTTTGTGTTTCTCTCTTAACTACACCGGTATAGCTCTACCAGAATCTGATGGCATTTTAAAAAAAATAAAAAATGTGATTTTCATATGGCAATGTCAAGTATGACCCGTCAAATCAAAGTACGTGATCTGTCAACCGCTGCTAAAATTTTGTGATTATGTTCTTGGAATTTGTTGTTTTTGTGAAAATATCCAAAAAGGCAATTCGATCTCAAGCGAGAAATATTGTTTTCTATGTCTATAGTAAAATACAGAAAGAAGAAGGTGTAAATCGAACTCAATCTTATAATTTAAAGTTCGTGGTAGAGTTGACCGGTAAGTTAGAGTGAGTTGTTTTGATACTTTTAGTTTTTTTATATTTTCTTAGGTAATTATTGTGACTTCTTTAAATGTGTTTCCAGTACTACTATAAGGTGAATCGTAGCTGATGGCACATCGAATGATGGTTTGTTTTCCATGCCTGGTAAAAGGAGGAGAGGAGGAAAAAAGAAAATCAACGATTTATAGTTGATTAGGAATAAAGTAAACGAGTTCTATACAGTTCGGAAGGAAATTCCAACATTAAATAAACTGTTGCCAATTTAATTGTATGTTATTCGTAATAAATAAGTATATAAAGTAATTCACGATTGATTTATTTTTCATGAAATATCATTATATTACATAGTATAAAACAAAGTCCCTTTTTTGTCTGTCCCTATGTATGCTTAAATCTTTAAAACTACGCAACGGATTTTGATGCGAGTTTTTAAAATAATAGTCTTTAAGTATTTAATAGTCTTTAAGATATTATAAGATTATGGTAAAATTTATATTCAAGTACTTATTATGTAAGTATATTATCAAGTGGTCGCGCATGTCGTATCGAGGTGATAGGGTCCCATTTTTAACAATTTGCATTGGGCAAACCTAAAAACATGTTCAATATTGTATCAGTAGTATATTGCTGTAAGTAGGTAGAGAATTATTCGCCGAAGTAGTTTTTTCTCCAAGAACACTATTCCACGCGGGCGAAGCCGCGGGCAAAAGCTAGTTTTCTATATTATACACCGAACATTCTTCATACAGTCTTATTATAATTCATGTTCAATAATACTAAAGACATAATTAAATATTAACCAGTATCAAGATCGTTTAATCCAATTTCCCCAGTATTGCACACTACAAATTTTTTTTTCCCTATTTGCCATGAGATTCTGGTACACCTATAACACCCTACACTATATACTTTAAATTTTAAAGTATATAGTGTAGGGGTAAAATAATCTGCATAATGTGTGTAATATTCTAGCTCTGAAAAGAACCGTTATTTAGCCCTGAGAAGAACTTTTGCGTAGATGTAGTTTTAAGAACGAAATCTAAAAAAATAGCACGAAAATTATTAGATTTCGCGCACGACCGCTGCGTAAGGAGCCGACCGGGTACCTTACTCATAGATCTAAACTCCCCTCCCGCACGCGCAGCCCCGCCTTGGTGACGCTTCGCAAGTCGCAACGGGCCGTGCAGCAGAAATCGTAATATTTTAATTTCGCCATAACTTCGAAACCAAACGTCCAATTTTAATCATTCAAAGACCAAATATTATCTACATAAACTGTACTTAGTGATGAAATAATTTATTTTGATAAGGATTAATAGCATGAGTAAAATAAACGCGTTTAAATGTCCAAAAATTTTTCAATATTTCGAAATAAAAAAATGGTTGTTGTGCCTCACTCGACATAGATAGGTATAGTGTGTCGCGGACTTTTTTGTAGATATTTATAAGATCTACAATTAATTAGAGCATTTTATGGTTCTATCTTTTATAGTTTAGGCAGCGTACCCAAATTAAGTAACTTTTCTGGTTGATTTTTTACACCTTGTGTCCGAAAAACCCAAATATCTTACAGAACCCTATTTTTCCAAAATAACATTTAGCCTATGTTACTCGTGGATAATGTAGCTTTCGAATGGTGAAAGAATTTTTGACATCGGTCCAGTACTTTTTGAGCCTATTCATTACAAACAAACAAACAAACATACTAAGTTTTCCTCTAACACTAATATTATAATATTAACATATGTACATGTTGTAGGTGCCAAGTATTAGCTAACGACCTATACTACATAGTACACTGAGCTGTCAAGTGATTGTTTACTATTAGTATGACGTCAGAGCACATATTATCCGTATTGTCTATCGACAAACACGGGAGTCGTTTACCGCTGTTTTTAAAATAGAGTATTTTCAAATTAAAGTTTTGTGGGTATTTACGATTTTAAAATAAATATTCTATTATTTTTTGGGGTAACGGAACAATTATTAATCGTTTAGAATAAAAAAAGGGGGGCAAGTGGTCTATTCTCCAGGTCCCACTTAAACAGGTTTCACTATGTGTATTGAGCAGATGCGTGTATGGGCTAGCGACCGCGACAGCTACACAATGTCGCCGTCGGTGGTCATTTGCGCTGTGTGTGAAGGTATGTGTGTGTGGTGTGTCACCTCTGTATTGAGCAGCGGCGTGTATGGTAGCGACCGCGACAGTTATACAATGTCGCCGTCGGTGTGCTGAGTGTGAAGGTATGTGTGTGGTGTGTGTGTGTGTGGTATGTGTGTGTGGTGTGTGTGTGTGGTGTGTGTGTGTGGTGTGTGTTTGTGGTGTGTGTTTGTGGTGTGTGTGTGTGGTGTGTGTGTGTGGTGTGTGTGTGTGGTGTGTGTGTGTGGTGTGTGTGTGTGGTGTGTGTGTGTGTGGTGTGTGTGTGGTGTCACCTGGTGCCGAGCCCCGCGGTGAACAGCAGGCGGCGGCCGCACACGAGGTACTCGGGGCAGCGCGCGAACCGGAACACCACCGCGGCCGCCTGCCCCGCGCGCAGCTCGCCGCTTACGCTCATTATACCCTGAGGAGAACGTTAACGGCTTGTTATAAGTATTAATGGCTTGTTAATAGATTTAGTATATACTACTAGATCGGCAATACGAAAGAGATATAAATATAGACACTCATGTGTTAGAGCGGGACAGAATGCCGAGACCACTCGCGTACACGCTAGCGGCCTGTAGCGGCCCAACGTCACTTTTTCACGAAATAAATCCCGCTCATTTTTATTAATCTCGCGTTTAAAAGTGTAAATTTGATGTTTAATAGACGTAAACAGTTATGGTTACGTGTGCAGAACCTGATTGTAATTCTTCTAAGAAAGAAAATCCACAGAATAATTAATTTCACATGTAAGTACATCTGAAAGAATTAATTCTCTAAATGTTTTAGAACTCTGAAAAGGAAATGATGCACAAATGAATAGATCATCTCATTTTAATATATTCATGTTCTGCATAGGAATTGAATTCAGCGAAATATCAAATACGTGAATTTCTTATTTAATTTCATATAGAGACTGTATGCACAGCACTAACATTCCTGTACAAATACACGTTACACGCACACTAGTGTAATCTTATTTTGGTCTCGCCTGACCGAGTATATTGCCGATCTACGGTAGTATATTGCTAAATCTATGGGCTTGTTATAGGATTCTGATAGATTACCCAATTTGTGCTATCTGACAGGAATGGGTCGACTCGACCGGATAAACACCAAGGCCTCACAAAAAACCTGGTAGAAAATGCCGTTTGGCCATATGTACGCCATTGTACGTGCAAAAAGTGTAAAATAAAATCGGCGTGAAATAACGCTTGCATTGTTCTTGCCGAGTGAGTGAGATTACCGAAGGCTCAGGGGTTTGAGGATTTTAAGGACCAGGAACGAAGGTGCCCATCACCAGAAGAGTTACTAAGTGTAACACCTCTGGTGTTGCAAGTGTCCATAGACGGCGGTAATCTCTTCAAAAAGTATAAGGCGATTGGCCTGCTCGTTTTCTGGTTCACTTCATCAAAAAAATGTTTGACCTGACGCGTGAGTCGCCGCGCCGTCTGGTGGTGGGTATGGAAAACCCTCAATGAAGATTTTGTGACAGAACACACTCAAAAACCCTCATTTGCAATTATTGCCATATGCATTAAATGCCCGCGGATTCGCCTGCGTGAAATTAGATTTTAAACTTTCATCCGCTATTTTACCCCCTTGGGGGTTAAATTTTGAAAAATCCTTCCTTAGTGGATGCCTACGTCATATGAGAAATATGTGTGCAAATGTCAGCGTTACTCTTCGATTAATAATAGTATAAAACCATTTTTATAGTATTTTAGAATAGTAAAATTACAAATGATAACACCAAACATTCTAAGATTGACTGTGTTGACTTGAGCAACCATACGACATTCCAAAACCAACTGTCCCAGGCACTACAGTATTTCAAGAGTGGTTACTTCGCTCGGAGAATACTGTATTAATCATCCATTAACGGATGAAAAGGATGAAGTTTTTAGTAACAAGTGACGGTCGTTACCTCGATGATGGCGGTCTGGCGGACGTTGCCGACGTGTACGGAGCACTGGAAGCCGGGGTAGATCGCCGTCGAATGCCGCAGTACCTGCACCGACGCCTGCAATAGAAACCATACGTCAATAAAAAAATAATTAAGTGACCCCCGACAAGCGGTAAAGGACCGTCCATTAATCACGTGATGTTTTTAACAACTTTTTAGACCCCTCCCCTCCCCTGGTGATACGTAGTGAGGTTTTATACTACCCCCCCCCCCCCCCCCACCTAAGACCACGTGTATTTTTTTACATAGTAAGCAGGTCATGTTTGAAGAAAAACTTTAACTTAAAAAACAATTTAATCGAATAATTTAAGCAATTAAAACTATACGAGTCATTTGTTTTGTAAGTATTTAAACAACACTACAAATCTACATCCAATAATAATTTCGGTATGCATAGACTAGATTCGAAAATTAATACACGTGATGTCTCCTTATACCCCCTCCCCCCCTTTGTGATACTTGGTGATTTTTTTTTCGGACCCCCCCTCCCCCTTTAGGCATCACGTGATTAATGGACGACCCCTAAGGGAGCTGATGATGATGAACGATAGCTCAAATCAAAACGAGGGTATTTGGACTTTTGAGGGATTAAATTATCTGTCTGCGGCGTTTGAGAGATACGATGCCACAAACCAATACACACAGACACGTCAAAACTGACAACACCTATCTGTTTGCGTGGGGGGTTAAAACCATACACCATACGTAAATTATCTACAGTAATATTATAAAGAGGAAATATTTGAATTTGTGTGTGTGTATGTTTGTAATGAATAAACTCAAAAACTACTGTGCCGATTTAAAAAATTCGTTCACCATTAGAAAGCTATATTCACTCTTAGTAACATAGGCTATATTTATTGCTAGAAAAGATTAGTGATCCTTACTAAAACTTTAGTAACGTAACCCAAAGTGTAAAAAAAAGCCATAAAACGTCTTTCGTTGCATGCGCTGCGGAAACTATTGATGATAGAACAAAAGTATATTCCACAATATTAAAGAACATCCATACATCCATCCATACATACATACATACAAACAAACATACATACATCCATCCATCCAACCATCCTCACAAACTTTCACAGTTATAATATTAGTAGGATGGATGGATATTTGTTACTCTTTTACGCAAAAACTACTGAACGGATTTTGATGATATTTGATATGGTAGTAACTTGAGCTCTGGATTAAAACATAGGCTACTTTTTATCCCGAAAAAGAACAGTAATCCTGTGGGATACTGTATTAACGCGGGCGGAGCCGCGGGCAACAGCTAATAACTTATGTATAAATAAAAGCTACAATATTGATTATTATTGACATTTCAAGGTTCACTCCCTAAGCATTAAATGGGAGTTTATAGTTACCCTAAATTAATTACGTTTATTAACGTGAGTGGAGCGAAGCGGCTCTCCATAGTCCGCTTTTCGCTTCCGCGAGAAACGAGACGTGATGGGTGGCGAACCACATCGCCGCCATTTTGAATAATTAAATTATTTTTATGATTATCCATTGCATTCCCACGGATTGGCAGAGAGGGTAGGAATAGGGAAAGAAAAGAATAGGTGGCGTGGAAAGGAAGATTGGTAAGTTAGAGTGGGAAATAGGAAATGTAGGATATTACCGCCCAAGAGGGCAAGGGATAGGACAGTAATAGCTAGGGAAGCCGGGGTCGCATACCCGTATACTATACCACAACTACCGGACAGTTAAGTTGGGATGAGTAATGAGTATTTCATGACATACGATGACATGATATAAGAAAATAATATATAAAAATTAACCTGGAAGTATATGCATCCTCGGGGATCGTTGGGGTCTTCCAGCATGATCTCGGAGCATATGCACGCCTCCAGCATATGCGTAACACTCTTCTCCTCATCACTGGAGGTGTCTTGCATGGACTTCTCATACAATATGTTGACGTTATTGACGCCTTTGACCTCCTCGTCACTCGATATAGACTGCGAGAACTTTTTCCTTCGGGCCGTTTTGCGATTTTTGTCTACTTGTGTTCCTTCAATCTTTGCCTACAAATGTGTTAAGAATATGTTAGATATAAATCGAATATTATAGTTTAATAATTAAAGAATCTAATATTATAGTTTAATAATTTAAAAAAAAAAACTAAAAAAAATCCTGAAATTTAGCATTGAATAAATGCCTATCCTTTAATGACAATCTAAAAAGATGGCTTTCTTATTCACTGTGACCAAATTGATCGAAATTCAATGAGGGTGTATAAGTTCGTGACATCTGACAGCTGTTAGACACGACTAGGTAGTAATGGAAATTAATGCTATTTTTCATTAATTTCATTAGCATGCTAATTTTCATGTCTTAGCATGCTACGTGCTATTGCTATGCTATTTGCTAAAATCGATTTCGCAGCATCGTGACTCTCGGGTCGCGTCGCGCGTCGAGTCAAAATTATTTCGCATCGGATTTTAGCATTAGCAAGTAGCGTTAGCACGTTGTCGTTGCCAGTTAGCACTTAGCGCCGTTGTGCGAACCAGCGCGGTCGCGTATTTTTTTCATTCATGAACGCAGATAATTAATTGCTGCGCACGATAATATTAATAGCATTCGTTTTTTTTAGCAACTTCGAATAATTTAATGATTGCTAATGGGCATTTAGCAATTAATAATTATTGCTAATGCTAATTATTCCAACACTACGACTAGGACCCGACTTTTACAAAGCGCCGCCTGGTGGCAGAGTGTCGAAAATTCTTATCGGCAGTTTTTGAAATCACTTCCGCTTCCGCACGATGGCAGTTTGTGTGAGTCGGTGCTGCCTCGTAGCGGCAGAAAAAATATCGAAAACCCTCATTAACCCCCAAGCGGTCTTGGACTATTACTCACCTGTATGCACCTCCCTGGTGGGCAAACTCCGAAGGTGGGTCGTTTATGACCCCCCTGCTTGTACCCCTCGGGCACGGCCAGGAGCACCATACCCTGGCGCAAGGTGGGCGGGTAGTGCGACAGCCCCAGAGACGCCGACTGGCCCGCGCGCACGCTGCCGCACGGCACGCGGTTGCGGTAGATCGTCTTCACCGATATCTCCACGAATTCACCGTTGTCTAGAGGCCCTGTTATTCACGGATATAATAATAATATCTATGGACGCTTCACACCACGTCAATCCCCTACCCTATTCCCTTCCCTACCCTCCCCTATTACCCTATTCCCTCTTAAAAGGCCGGCAACGCACTTTCAGCTCTTCTGATGCTGCGAGTGTCCATGGGCGACGGAAGTTACTTTCCATCAGGTGACCCGTTTGCTCGTTTGCCCCCATATTTCATAAAAAAAAAACTGGCCCCGTGCTAAGTATCCGAAGAACTTGTGTTACAAGTACCAGAAAACGAGAAGTATATTTAATACTTTCTATACTAGCTGTTGCCCGCGGCTCCGCGTAAATATAGTTTTTTCGCGGTCGCGGATATGTGACTGATGCAAAAAATAGATAAAATTTAGTTTTTGAAGCGTACACAAACCAACATAACATTTTTATATATATAGACATTATTAGATTTTTATTATATTATACACATATTTAATACACATCCATGGCTCAGGAACACAGAAAAACTTTTTTCGTTCGTTCTTTCGGCGGGATTCGAACCCGCGACCTCCGATATATTTATGAATATCAGAGGATCAATTCTGCTAAATAAAACCTGTAATAATACAATTACAATCAAGTCCCGATACGCTAAAACTGGCAAACTGGTATTCTCGTAAATGTTGAACCAGCGTAAAATGCGCTCTGATTGGTCCAAACTTCACAAAATCAGTTTATGACAACATGTCGGTTCACATAAAACAATCAAAGTAAAATGAAAGCCTACTTTAAATACGAGAATTGAAGTTCTACAAAACGACTAGATTGTAACTATATTTATGTAGTATATATATTAATATTTATTATTTTTTATGCATAAATACTATGTATGTATCTATGTATGTATATTGTATTATCATGGTTTAGTGTCTATTAAGTTTATGTACAGTATGTAGGTGTATGTATTTGCACTTAATTTCTTATATTGTATGTTCATTTATCCACTTTACTTTACCACTTCCGCTTACATTTAAGTTTTCCTTTGACACAAAGGTTGTCTGGAAGAGATCGCTTCAAGCGATAAGACCGCCTTTGCCCACACTCTGTTTAACAGTTTTTATGGATATGTCTTATATTTTGTAATTTGTGAGCAATAAAGTGTTTTTATTATTATTATTCTGTTGTTTTGAAAATAAGTAATTGTCATATTTTAACCGAAGATAATTTGAAAAAAAAAAAATCCTTTATGACCTACTAAACTGTGTAACTCGTGCCTATTTCATAAAAAGAAAAAAATCTCGGGCGCGACCCGTTTTTTTTTTCGCATAAATAGCTTGTGACGTTTCATGTAGGCTATGTTCTAATACCCATATTTACATCAATTTCGTCTAGGATGTTATTGAATGTAGGCAGGTATATTACCTATGATGAGGTCGTCCCCCTCCCGCAGCTGCCCGCGCGCCAGCAGCCCGCCCACCACCGGCCCCGCCTCGCCCACGTGGAAGATCTCGTCGATTTGGAACTCGCACGTCTCCTGTAACACAGTAGGCGTATGTAGTGACGTCACAGTTTACGTGCGTGCAGTACGTACGTCCTGTAACACAATAGATGTATGCAGTGACGTCACAGTTTACGTGCGTGCAGTACGTACGTCCTGAAACACAATAGATGTATGCAGTGACGTCACAGTTTACGTGCGTGCAGTACGCACATGCTGTGCGTGCGCAGACGCACTATGCAAATGTGCGCGCGGCTGCAGTGGGTCGGCCTACGCGACGCGCACCTAGCATCATCATATTCATGGAGAAATTTTACTTACGTGCAGGTGTGCGGGCTGCGCGTGCTCGTCGGGTGGTTGCAGCGCCAGCAGGTAGGCGTGCAGCGCGTTCAGCCCCGCGCCGCGTACGCAGCTCACCGGAAACACAGGCACACAGCGCGAACATCTATAATAATAATTATTACATTACATAAAAAATAAAAAATCTTTATTCGAAAAATTTTAGATATACAGGACTGTACAAAAAACAGTGATATCATAAAAAATACAACAACAACAAATAATACAGAAAAGAAAAAAAAATAGGCAGGAGGCAATGTAATGTCAAAAATCCGAAATGGAGACCACTCAGGTGTAATACCACGGCACACCGCGGTACCTGGTCTTCCGTGGCCCCCAAGCACGTATGACGTTCGACAGACCAAGCAAGAAACTCAAAAGTATAAATAAATATTACATTAATAGAAAATTAGATAAATATGCTGTATGTATATACCGTACGTAATCTAAACTTTACTGTCCCCCGATTTACTAACCCCGATTATTGCACCCTGGGTTGCACGAAGAAGACTTACTCGTCCTCCTTTTTGTTGTCGTTTTCGTCATCGATGGTGTCTAGTATTGAGGTTTGCGGCGCGACGCAGTTCCGCGCTAGATTCTCATCAGTTATCAGTAGAGGTTTCTGTAAGATACAAGAGGGAGGTTTTGATTCATATTCGTAAACTGAGTGAGACAGAACGATCCGTAGTGCCGTCCCTCCCGTAGAAACGACTGATGAAGCAGACTTTGCGACATTTACTATCCGCCAACTATCGGGTACAAAATGTTAAAATATAATAAAGGAGTACTAATACCAACAAAGGAGTCGCCTATTCCTCAAACTATATTGTAAATAAGTAGGAGGCGTAGACATATACCATATCGAAATCGACATTCGAAGCCTGCGATATTGTACCTAAATATTTATACGGTCCAAAAGCCTCGGTAAATATTAGAAAAGTGACGGAAAGATCCACCAGTCTCTTTCTCTCTTCACCGAGCCCTGGGCAGTACTGACCTTGTTGGCGGGCAGCAGCCGCGTGAGGCGATCCACGAGCGCAGGCAGGGCGGCGGGCGCCAGCTCGCACTTGGTGACCACGACGAACACGGGCAGGTCCAGCGCCACCACCAGCCCCAGGTGCTCCTCCGTGATGCGCGTGATGCCCGCCGTCGCGGAAATCTGTGCGGCGGAGTGGGAGATACGATGGACATGAGATAGATGGATGGTCAAACTTGCGTGTAAAAATTTCGATCTTCCCCGACTCAGTGGTTATAGCGGGTATGCGCTCCAGCCGGAGGTCACGAGTTCGAATCCCACCGTACAAAAAGTTTCCTGTGTTCCTGGGTCATGAATATGTAATATGTGTATTATAATAAAGATCTTAGATATAAGAATACGTACTATGAAAAGTATTAAATACTAAATTCTTCTTCGTGACTTCGTGCGCGCCAAAGTTAATTTCGCAGAAACCGTAAATTTTTTGGCGATAAAAAGTAGCCTATGTCCTTCCCCGTGGTCTACTTTACATCTGTGCCAAATTTCATCAAAATCGGTCCAGTAGTTTCGGAACCTATTCGATGCAAACAAACAAACTTTTCCTCTTTATTATATTAGCATAGCTATTTATTTCCGCTGTCTGGAACCCGTAACAACCTCTTTGTGAAATTACTACGGAACTATCTAGTTTCGTAGTATATCTTTGGACGCTTTCACACCACGTCAATCTTGACGTGGTGTGAAAGCGTCTAAAGATATTAATATTATTTTTAACTGGGGCGTTTGGACTGACCACGAGCATGGCGTAGTGCGGCGAGTACCCGGTGAGGCCGTGCAGCGTGGTGCGCTGGTACTTGGTGTGGCCGGCCAGGTCCAGGAAGGCCACCAGCTTGGCCGACCGCTCGCCGATCCGCTCTGCCGTCATCAGCTCTGAGCACCCGTAGTTCACCACGTTGCCCTGTGGCAAAAAGTTACTAAAATGAGGCAAATATTTTACACATTAAACTATTGATATTTTATCACTCAGCATTATTATCCTATAAAATACTTAATTCTACTCATAACCGCCCGTACTACTCGACGAGCACGTGACCTAGAAGCCGGCGGTGTTGTACAGCAGTATGAGGATGTCCATGCGAGGTGCGAGTTGTCAAGAAATATTAATCATGTTATTTTTCTGTAAATCACTAACATTTTTACTTATGCGTACTGCCATTACTTATGTAATATTGTGGCCTAATGTTGGGTTAAATATTTCAATTTGATAACCAAGCACCCTGTATTATACCTGCGCGTCGAAGCCCAGTATCTCGTGGCTGAGCGACGAGGTCCGCCCGCTCTTGACCTCGTGCAGGTGCCGGAACATGTTCAGCCGGGCGCTCCCTCTGCCGTTGTCCAATTCACCTGGTACGTGAACAAAAATAATACGTTATCTTACAATAGGCTAAAGGAATGTTTTTTTTTGTTGCATAAATGTATATCTACATAATATTATAAAGAGGAAAAGTTTGTTTGTATGTTTGTTTGTTTGTTTGTTTGTAATGAATAGGCTCAAAAAGTACTGGACCGATTTCAAATATTCTTTCACCATTCGAAAGCTACATTATCCACGAGTAACATAGGCTAAATTTTATTTTGGAAAAAAATAGGGTTTCATACGATATTTGGGTTTTTCGGACACAAGGTGTAAAAAATCAACCAGAAAAGTTACTTATTTTGCGTACGCTGCCTAAACTATAAAAGTGTCGTGCGTAGAGCGCTAGCAAGCGGTCGCGCTCCGCGAATCGGCACATGTTGCAAATATTAAATAATATTAAATATTTCGTGAGTCGCGGCTCACTGCCGCTACGTCACCATGGCGCTCATTGCGAACGAGTTGCTGGCGTTTATACAACATGTCATCAACACCATGGACGAGGACGGCATCGTGCAGCTCTGCAAGTCCACCTACACCAACGAGGAGATTTGCAAGGCCAAGCTGATGCTGTATGAAGCGCTCGGCAAGACCGCGCAGATGTTACCATCAAGAAGAAGAGATGGGGGCGAACGTAGCTTACAGGACATCATCACCCTGTTGAAGCAGACGGATCCCGTGGCCGTACCGGCCTTTGTGGCTAAGAATCTCCACAAGCTGCCGGTCACGTCGACGTCTCCAGCCTGCTGAGAAAGTTTAACACCATGAAGGCAGAGCTGGACGAGATGCGAGGTAGACTGGATGCATCCGAAAATACCATCTGTGATTTGCGAAGTGAATTATTGCAAATAAAAAGTAATAATTCTCTAAGTAGGTCACCCGATCATCCGTTTGCCTACGTAAACACGCGTCGCGGGGCGCAGATTGACTCGTCGTTGGCCATGTCAGCGGAATTGGACGGGTCAACAACCGCCGAAGCCTCGTCGCTAGCGATCGAGCCGAAGCTGAAGAATCCATCGGTTCAGCAGAAAAAGTATGCCAGTGTAGCTGCTTACCCCGCACCCCCGCGGAAATCAAAGGGGGAGATGGAGAGCCCCAAGGCTGAGAAGAGCTCCAAGGCCAAGGAGAGCCGCAAGGCTGAATCTCTTCAACCGGCCGAGGACAAGAGCAGGAGGTGCGATGAGGAGGGCTTCACTGTGGTGGAGAGAAGAAAGAAGAGGAAGCCTGCCGTCCGCAACCATCGCGGCACCGCACCCTACGTACCCGAGCTGCGCTTACAGTGTGAGGTACCCGCAACGCAGCTGTACGTGTCCCGCCTGCACTGGTCCATGGAGGTGGAAGACGTCGTGAGCTACATCCGTGAGAAGACCACCTACACCTTAAGGGTTGAGCGTCTGCAGTCTCGCCACAAAGTGAACTTCAGTTCCTTTGTGGTAAGAGTGCCGACTACACTTTTGTCTACCCTGGAGGTGGAGGCGTTCTGGCCGTCGGGTGTAGTTTACCGAAGATTCCGGGGGAGACTCCCCAACGAAGCGCGCATCACGTCACCGAAAAAGACAATAACTACGTGATAAACTATTTTAGTGTGTTTGTGTAGTGTGTGTCTGTGTGAGTGTGTGTAATAATATACCATAGTATAAAATTGTTAAATGTGTATCCATTGTCTGATTGCCATAACACAAGTCTTAACTTAGCATGGGATTAGATTGATGTGATGTATATTACTTGTTTATTCTATTGTATGTTATAATGTGTGTTTAATAAAGAATTTGAATAAAGAATAGATCATAATAGATCATATAGAACCATAAAATGTTCTAATTAATTATAAATCTAATAAATATCTACAAAAAAGTCCGCGACACACTATACCTATCTGTGTCGAGTGAGGCACAACAACCATTTTTTTATTTAGAAATCTTGAATTTTTTTGGACTACATTTAAACGCGTTTATTTTACTCATGCTATTAATCCTTATCAAAATAAATTATTTCATCACTAAGTACAGTTTATGTAGATAATATTTGGTCTTTGAATAATTAAAATTGGACGTTTGGTTTTGAAGTTATGGCGAAATTAAAATATTACAATTTCTGCTGCACGGCCCGTTGCGAAGTGGGCGTCGCCAAGGCGCGTGCGGGAGGGAGTTTAGATCTATGAGTAATTTTTTTGTTTTGTGTTCGTTGTAACTATGATGCTATCCATCATATTGAATTGAATACCTATTTATTTAGTGTTTGTTGTATTGTTAGTCCTGAAGAGTATAGGTATTTCATACGATAAAATTAGATATACCCACCTACTTATTACATTGAGTTTTAGTATATTATTTGTTTCTGTTTGTTTTGACTAAATTTCGTCCGTTTTGTTAGAGGGTTAAAGACATTCTGCAGTATTAGTATCAGTATTGTACCCGTGCAAAGCCGGGGCGGGTCGCTAGTTACTCATAAATTATATGAGTAACTAGTAAGTTCTCAGAAGAAACAGTACTTTAAAAATCAATATTTTCATAGGTGATTTGTTTACAAGATTTCCCTCGTAAACAAGCCCCATACAAAAGTCACTATTAGGTAAATCGGTATGGGAGCTACTATTGTGTCAATAATATCCGAAACATATAAACGTGACCTTGTTGATTCTTACCTTGCGTTAGCACACCGACTAGAGTGGACTTCCCGGCTTCGTTGGCGCCCAGCACCGCTACACGCAGTTCCACGCTTTGACTAGCTGCGAGCTGACGGTAAATACATTTGTTTATTTATTAATTTACAAGGATAACTTACAAATAAATTAATTTTATTGTTATAATTCTAGTATCCAATCAGCCAATTACAAGTTTTCAATTACATAACAAAAAATGTACTTAACCTAAATGTAATTAACATTTAATTTTGTAAACATAAGAAATCAATCGTAAGGAGAATAAGGAACAATATATTATGTTTTCGTCTGCTAATAGCCGGCTATGTATACTATAAATGATAGTTATTACTCTGAGACTGTACGTTAATTTTGCTTTAATAACTCAATTAGGTCAATGACATTAATTTATTTTTCTTTTTTGTCAGGGAATAGAGATAGAATAATATTTACTGACTCAATTTAAAAATCTGAGTATGCATTTCAATTATATCCATTACATTATCTTATTTTTTCCACTACATTATATTATCACAACATTAATGGCTGTGTTTGGCGGAAAAAGGCGTTTGACAATGCTTGCTAGCACTGATAAAACAGTTTTCGGCCAGGACACGTTTAGTAACTTCAATAGCTCTAACACAATCCGCCATTTTGCTTATGTACCGCTTAGCGATTGCCATTTCGCTTACGAGCGCATCCGAGCGCTTTCTTCGAAAACCTCAGCATTACCAGCAGTGGCGAAGGCTGCTTCTCCTTCATAGGGAAGCCGGAGCCTGTATAATAGGTAGGGATTTCTATGAAGGTTTTCAAAAGTTAAGCCGATAGGAATGGAGTTATAGGAACCCTTCGCCACTGATTACCAGCTTAGCATTACCTTACCAGCTGCAGCATTAGCATTACCTTGCGTATATAGACCTCGGCGACCGCTCTATGCGGCGCTAACCTCCGCGCGCGCGCCGCCACGATCTCGGCGCCGATCGCGCGCGCCATATCCCGCAGCGACCGCAGGCTCGCCCGCAGCGCCGCCGCCCGCAGCCCCCGCAGCGCGCCGCAGTCCCGCACGCCCACCACGTACACCGCGCTCCCCCCGCCCGACCGCAGCCGCCACTTCAGCTGGCGACAACACGGGGGTGTTATGTTTTGACACAATATAAACAATGTAGACATGGAGAATAGAGTAAAAGGAACAACATCTCTTTAAGGCAGAAAATCTAAAAAGTGTCAGACGAAAGTAATTAAATAATAGTTCCAAAACTGGCCATAATGGCGCAAGAGTGAGAAATGATGATAGTGAGTGGGTGATATGAAGTTAGGAATAAGAGAGGGAGTGAAGTGACCTGAGTTTAGTTATTTAAAATTTTCGACTACTTTAGTAGACTAAGGCCTACTTGCGCCAATCCGGTTTAAAGTTAACCTTGGGTTTAAATATCATGCTTTTTCTTTCACAAATACGAATAACGAGAGAGATAACATGATTTTTAACCCAGTGTTAACTTTAACCCGGATTGGCGCAAGTGGGCCTAAAAGTAGTTAATTTAGTAAATTATGAATATTCTACTTACTCGCGTAGTCGAATATATTTTTATAAATATTACCGAAGAAGATGCTAAGATTCAGTTATCCGTTTAAAATTTGCCGCTTTACACCCCGTTGCATCTGTAGCGCCCCCTATTTAATGCTATTTACGGACACTTTTTCATGTATGGAGATGGTACTCCTTATCTCTATTCTCCGTGAATGTAGAGTAGACAATCTTCATACTAGACCGCTCGAATTAGCGCACGCACACATACGCGTCATTTACACGGCCGCTAACGAAACCTCAAATAGCAGAAGCATGGAGTATCAGGCCGCGCGCCGCGAGTTTTAGTTAGTTGTGCCGCTACGCCAAGACTTGTCGCTGCATTGATAGATTATCGAGTTTAAGTTGTGCCGCGACGCTTGTGCATTGTCACCGCCGCTCGGCCACGCTCAGTCGTAGGTAAAACTTTCAAGGACATGGCTAAGTTCCGCTACTGTACATTATTTATATTGTGACTTTTACAATAGAGTACGCATACACGCCCGCAGAACGTCGCTGTTTTGCACGCCCACTACATTCACACGCCGAACCAGAGCAACACAAAATGGCTAACTTAACATAGATCAGAGTATGCATTATATGTCACCGTAAAATTGTAAAAACCGTTAGATTGTAATATTACTAGAGATATTGTAATACGTCGACAGATTGTCAAATAAAAACTTCTCCTTACAATTTTACTCATTATTTTTCGTTATATTGTAATATTTACCGTGCCGATTGGTTAAACGGCAAGTGCCCCCTCCGCGCCGCCATATTTGTTTGCTTTTTCATGTTAATAATTATAACGAAAAATAATGCGTACAATTGTAAGGAGAAGTTTTTTTAGACAATGTGTCGACATATTACAATATCTCTAGTAATATTACAATCTAAAGGTTTTTAAAATTTTACGATGACATAATATATGTACATGTTTTTTTTTTCTCCTAAGCAGAATTCGGACTACGGCCACTTGTAAGAACTATTTTACCTGTGTGACGAGGTGCTGGAACCGCCTCTCGCAGGGTGCGACGAGCTGGAGCTTGTACTCGACATTGCCGAAGCGCGGTTCGGGCGGCAGGCTGCCGTAGCACTCGTCACCCGAGTCCTCTGCATCCGTAGTCCTGGGAACAAACAATTTATAATCTAACTAGCTTTTGCCCACGGCCGCGTAAATACATTATCCCGCGGGAACACTGCTTTTTCGGGATAAAAAATATCCTATGTCCTTTCCCGGGACCCAAAGCATGTCTATACCAAATTTCATAAAAATCGATTCAGCGGTTAAAGCGTGTAGAGGTAACAGATAGACAGACATACAGACAGACGCGATGGTATAATATGCCTATCTCTTAGGGATAACCCACAATAAGGTGTATTTGGTAGGTATGAGAATAGGTTGTAAGGTTTACTTACGTATCATCACAGAAGTCATCCAAATCGTCCGAGCTATAGAAGAAGTCACTTTCCAGATCATCCGAGCTAAATTCCCCGGCCATGTACATGTCATCCTTAATCCTAACCTTCTCTAAATTGTCTATCACGTTGTATACCCGCTCGTCGAATTCCGCGCTTATTTTCCGCTTAGCTTTAGCGATTTCTGCCTCTGTGTCATCTTTATCGAATTTATTGCATCTCTTGTCAGGTTTCAATATGTTGACGTTTTTGCCGATACGTTCGTCACTATTTTTCTGTATTACTGACTGGTTGTTCAAAGTTTCGGGTTCTTCTTGACTCCAGCAGAACTCTTTAGGTGGAGAGGGCTTCTTTTTCCTTCGGTTCTTGCGACCTGAGTTTCGTCTCTTTGGTTTCTTGTCTATGTCTATTTTTTCATTATCTGTGAACGTTATAACTTTTTATTAACATGCCATGCGTATTTTAATGTTACTAGCATTGCCTTGGATAGCCTGAGGCGTTAAATTATTTTTAACCTTTACAACATTATTTGGTCACGAGTTTTATGTCAAAAATCAGTATTTGGTGCCATTATTTCAAGGGGCTTACCTTCTACTGTCTTAACTTCCATATAGTTTTCTATGTAGTTACAGTTTTTAACTAATATCTCGTTGCTTAGGTCTGGCTCACAAAGGAACGAGGACTCCTCTGGTAGGGTCTCGTTTTTACCCTGTGACCTCCGCCCTCTTCGCCTTCCTGTAATAAATTTAAAATTAATACAGACTATATTTTTATAAGTGCGTATAAATGTTTACTTTTCTAATTATATTAAAAACAACGACAGTATAAAACCTATTTACTATATTACCTGCAAAGTGCAAACATTTAGTAAAATAATGTTCTCAGAGTATATAACAAAATTTATTTATGATGATACATACACATGATCAACTTCACGGGAAGGAAAGGGAATTTTAATCAAGTTTTAAAACATATTGATCTAAAAACACATTAAGATATTAAATATTAAATTAATGCTTATTGATTTCTTATATTTACGCGAATATTACTTATTTAACTTTCCTAAATATTTGGAACACACACATACACACACTAGCAAACATGCATATATATGCACACACATACATTCACATTTATTTCTTTAAATTTTTCTGAAAGTAACTTACCTTTTGGACCATCTTTTCTAATCTCTTGTTCAGGTTTGTTCTTTTTCTTCTGCTTATCTTCATTACCATCAGATGGATCAAACAGGCTAAAGAATGAGTCCATTTTACATCTGAAAAAAAAAACACACATTAAAATATTAATTAATATTCTAAATAAGACAAAAATTCTCATACTGAGCTCCATCAGAAAGAAAAACAAACGTGCAAGATGTGTCTACTATAGAAAAAGCGCTCAAATTAAAGTGGTCGGCACACATGGCCCTGGAAAGTAGCACATGGCCTAGAGTGGTACCTAAGAAATGGTGCAAGGAACATCCAAATCTTAAATTGGAAGATGATATACAGAGGATAGCAGGACTACAGTGGATAAATCTTAAAGTGGCCTGTCCTGGAAGAGCAGACCAAGGGCAACAGAATTACTAAGACATATTATATTAATTATGAGTAATCTAGGTACACTGTGTACCAGTGGCGTGTCGTTCCTGTAACTCCATTCCTATCGGCTTCACATACTACTTAAAATTTTAAGGCCCTGATCCAAATTCCTACCTATTATACATGCTACGACTTCCCTATGAAGGAGAACCTAAGTAGATCTGCACTAAACAATTTTATCAAAAATGCTAGAAAATTGCTACCTAATTTTGAATGATTTAATTATCTAGTCTATACAAAGATAGATTTTTTTTTACTTTTAGTGAAATTTACATTACAGGCACTTTATTTAATACTAGATGTCGCCCGCGACTTCGTGCGCGCAAAAGTTAATTTCGCAAAAACCGTACATTTTTCCGCGATAAAAAGTAGTCTATGTCCTTTCCCGTGGTCTACTCTACATCGGTGCCAAATTTGATTCTTTGAATTGACGGATTCTTTGAATTGAATAGGCTCCGAAAGTACTGGTACTTTCGGAGCCTATTCAATTCAAAGAAACAAACAAACTTTTCCTCTATTATATTAGTATAGATTATCCTACTAATATTATAAATGTAAAACTTGAAAGTTTGTGAGGATGGGTGGATGGTTGGATGGATGGATAGTTGGATGGATGGATGTTTGTTACTATTTCACGCAAAATCTATTGAATGGATATTGATGAAATTTGTTATAGTGGTGGTTTAGGCTCTGGATTAAAACATAGGCTCCATAGTATCCCTCAAAAGTACAGTGTTCCCGAGGGATACTACATTTGCGCGGGTGGAGCCGCGGGCAACAGCTAGTTATATATATCACGTGGATGGGTGTGAAGCCAATTTCAAGCTATATATTTATGTCACCGTTAGATTGTAATATTACTAGAGATATTATAATATGCTGACAGATTGTCAAATACAAATTTCTCCATACAATTGTATGCATTATTTTTCGTTATATTGTAATATTTACGTGCCGATTGGTTATATAGTATGTGCCAGATGCCGCCATATTCGTTTGCTTTTTCATATTAATAGTAGAAAAATAATGCGTACAATTGTATGGAGAAATTTGTATTTGATAATCTGTCAGCATATTATAATATCTCTAGTAATATTACAATCTAACGGTTTTTAAAATTTTACGGTGACATTTACATAATAAATGTTACTTTTGAAGAGTATTTTCTTGTTACAGTTTTATTAAGTTACATACAATTTACACATTATTTCCAATGTTGTTGTTACATAATAATCTCGTTTACACAGGTGTACATTGTATTACATACATGTATGTACTATTTTCCCTAACCTTTAAGCAATCAAAGTGACATTGAATTTGTTAATTCCATGTCACTTTGATTGCTTAAAGGTTAGGGAACCATGTATGTAATTTTCCTTTATAACAGTGAAATAACTAGAATAGTTGTTACTAAAATAGAAGCAGCAAAAAACTCTATATTTTTTTAATGAATATATTTGTTGGCACAAAATCTGACAACAATTTGGCATAAGTTTCTGTTCTACTTTGTTCATACAAATATTTGAAACTAGGTGTTTCTGAATTTGTATGCGAAAAGAAACCACAGGAACCAAACATTCAAATTTTATCAAAATCTAGTTTCTGAGATTAGCAAGTACAAATATACAGACAGATCATTAATTTAGGTCTATTTAGTTTATAAAATATAAAGCCTTGTAATAGTTTTTCTTATATATTCCATGTACAGACAGCAACCAGTTTCAATTTCATTATTATATATTATGTATCTGGTATGATCAGCAAATACATTTCTAGCTTTACAAGAACCACTATTTTTACCTGATTCAATCAAGGTTTTTAGTTACATGCATATTGTTACATAATCAACATGAGTTTTAATACAAACAGAATATATGCACAAATGTGTATTTGGGAACTAATACCATCATAAAAAATACAATTTAGAAGTCATCTACTGGGAAAATAATAGTATTATATTTTCACAATCTTTTACTCATGATCATGTGAAAAAATATAATATAAATAATTCTGTTATAGGTGTATATTATAATAGACTGGTATCCAAGGAATGGAAAACGTAGCAGATGAAAACAGCCAAAAAGATGGTAGGATGAGCTAACAGGTCCACACTGGAGGAGATTGGCCAGAGATAGAATCCAATGGAAGGAGCTAGAGGAGGTCTTTTCCAAAAGGCACACTGAATTGAGAGATATGTTATAAAACTCACAAACATCAAAACAATAACCAATCCAGGATAAAGGGGCTTAATAATAATAATAATTAGTATTCTTCTTAGGATTCATGCAAATAAAAAAAGGTAATTCTGGCTGATTACAATCATGATGTAATTATTAGACAATTAACATTATACCATCCCACAACCAGTGTGACTCATCAAAGTTGCACAACATGTTATCATTATAATACTGGCTCTCATTTAAAACTTTGTGAATAAAGAGCTTTTTCATTTTAAAAAAGGATCCTCCATTTTCTTAACTCTTGCTTTCATTTATTTTATAATTTAAGTTTTTATCACACAAAATGAAAAACATCTAGGTAATAATACAGAATATTATTGCCCTCTTATCACAAAGTTAAACTTTTTATCACTAATAAAAGTTGTTTATCATTGTGTCAATAATATGTTTGAAATAAAAATAAATTCTTATAAATAGTTGTGTAATAAAATGTGAAAATAATTCAAACACTAACAATTTTAATTGTGAAAATTATAATTGTTAGTGTTCGAATTATTTTAATAAAATCAATACATCAACACTACTTTTCTGATTGCTTTATAGAATTTAAATCCTGTTATAGTCTAGGTAAAAATTCATAACAACTTTAAACATTTGGGACATTTATGAGAAGTGTATAGGTACATTTAATTAAGAATTTTATTTACTATGATTCTAATAACTATGTAAATAATAGTTTTTTAACTTACCAATAAACCTTTCAACAGCTGTTTCCCTAGGTTCAAGGTTGCGATTGTTCGCTCTTGGCAACCGCCTGCACGAGTGACTCGGTGAACGTACACTCTACAGAAACAATACAGCTGTAAATACACAAATAAGCTTTGCCAATTCGTTGTGTGTGACGTAATATCAACAATAATATTTGCAATGTACGAAAATAATCCAATCACTTCGCATTTCCCAAACTCACTTCAAGCGGACCGATTAATCACTGGTCAAACAAAGAAAATCTCTCAAAACTTATATATTTGAACTCTAGTCAGAATTCTTGTTTCGTAGTTACGAAAATTATAATTAATATATAATAGAAAAAAAATCTCCACCCACAAAAAATAATTCGCTTTCGAATTTGACAATTGTGAATTGTCTATTGACAGCTGACAGACATATTTTTTTTTATTCCTATGTGACGTCGGCTTATAACCATTTGCCAATGTCAAGTAAAAAAGGCGCGAAATATAGATTAATCGTTCATCGTACACCGTATCACACACAGATCTAGCAAGGTTCGCGCTCTGCGCTTACATTCTATATTTATGGTATCACAAGTCCAAAATCTAGTCAAAATCCATAACATTAATAGTCAGGGTAGTCAATGAGTCAAGTCAGTCGATCCGATAAAGTGGTAGACGCTTTACTGCTTTGAGTATCCAACTATACGGAGACGACATGACAGCTAATTTCTATGCGAAAAAGTCTCGCCACTTTCTGCGGGAGGGGGGACCGCACCGCTAGTGCTTGACACTATCGATGTTTTACTATCGATGAGTTCGGCTAGTAATAATTATGTGGCAAAAGTAAATTTTAAAAATTATATCTATTAAATCTTAACTACAATATTTAATTTACAATTTCGCTCAGTATCATAAAGTAAATAAGTATTAAAATGTTGAAACATGCAAAAATGGAAGCGTCATCCAGCGTGAAGAAGAATTTTAGCATTTTTAGCAGTGTTGCGAATATCATAGTTGCGGAGCGGCTGGTGCGTACAACCAATTTGTAGCATTCCGTAATACTCAAGAAACCCTAATAAATTTGCACTGACCATCCGTCTGTCTGTCCGTCTTTCTAGCATGTGTAATTATGAATATATATAAATGAAATTTTGTATAGTTTATAGGTATTTTAAAATTGAAATAAGAATTTATAAATTACCTTTTTACAAAGTCAATCATTTTCGAGTAATCGGTCTCCATAATGGTTTATAAGTTGGTCATCCTCCTAGCATTTCTAAACTATAGGAGATAGAAACTTGTAAGTTCCCATGTTGATTGACTATGCTAAAAACTCTTAGGGAAAATTATTCTGAGCGAAATCAATTCGAAATCGATTTTTTCACCTATATTTTCTCTTATAAGTTTCTGTATGTCTAACTAGTCTAACTAGCACATAGAATAACTAATGAGAGAAAGTATAGATAAATATTAATTTGCGGTCTAATCTGACTGTACGTCGTTTAAAAAAATATTTGTTTATAAACCTAGGTAGTATATAATATTCTATACTAATATTATAAAGAGGAAAGATTTGTATTTTTGTGTGTATGTTTGTAATGAATAAACTAAAAAACTACTATGCCGATTTCAAAAATTATTTCACCATTAGAAAGCTACATTCACCCTGAGTAAAATAGGCTATATTTATTGCTAGAAAAGATTAGGGATTCTTACTAAAACTTTAGTAACGTAACCCAAGGTGTCAAAAATCCCATTAAACAACTTTCGTCGCATGCGCTGCGGAAACTATTGATGATAGAACAAAAGTATGTTTTACAATATTAAAGAACATCCATACATTCACCATCTATCCATCCTCACAAATTTTCACATCCTATCCTAGTAGGTAATAGTATAAAATGTGAAAATTTGTGAGGATGGATGGATGGATAGATGGTTAGATGGATAGATGGTTGGATGTATAGATGGATGCTTGTTACTCTTTCATGCAAAAACTACTGAACGGATTTTGATGAAATTTGGTATGGTAGTAGTTTAGGCTCTGGATTAAAACATAGGCTACTTTTTATATCGGAAAAGTAGAGTATTCCCGCGGGATAACCGATAGTATATTTACGCGGGTGGAGCAGCCGTAATAACTAAAGTAAAATAGATAATAGCTTCAAGAATTAGCCTCATACGTGTTGAAACCCATTATCTAGCACGCTTCACGCTTTTTATTTGTTGTTGTAAAAAAAGGAGTCCGTGGGTCTACCTACGTAAAACAAGTTCTTCGATAACTTACCACGAGACCAGATTGACATGACGTGAAGCATCCATATATTATATTTAAAATATATTATAGTATTAAATAAAAAAAAACCAAAATCGTACTATAATCGTAAGTATGTGTTGACTTGACAACCTCCTTCGGTTTTTTGTCGGTTAAAAAAGGTAGAGCTAAGTAAAAATGCGGAATCGTTTTGATAAATAGGGTCCACCCTAAATACGTTTTTTTTTGCATTTATAATAGTTCTGTTCCACCTCAATGTTTACCAATGTTCACCATAAGTAGTTCAAAGATTGGTTCAAATTCACGGGCAAAAACTAGTTAATTATAAAATGCACCTTTAATAATTTCAAAGTTGGCAAGGCGCGCTGTTTTAATCTCCTACTGTTGTTCGTCTGAACAATAAAACATGAAACTTCAAAATGCACCGAGCAAATTGTACTCGTACGTTTGGGAAACCAAGAAAAATGATTAGCGCAAGCTTGGACCCAGGCATTTCTAATCATCCTATTTTTAGGAAATCTAAAAAAAATAATGGTCAGAATAACATACTGATAAAGTCGATATCGATATTTCTTTTACGTTGTCACAACCCTCAGTTTTTATGAAGTGTGGCCTGTTTATAAATTAAAAATGCATAATTTCAGGATAAATTTATCAGCAAATATTTTATTGTAATAAATAATAATTAATATAAACAAAAGTTTGTTAACACAATTGAATAATTATTTTATAATAATTTGCAAATTTTCAATGTGTTTCGTGAAATAATATCATGAAGAAAAACAAAATTGTAAATAGTGTACTAATTAATTAGTCATGTTTCTTCATTATGAAATAGTAAAAACAAGAACGAATATGAAATAGAAGTTTTTATAAATTACTACTTTTAAATATTACCCTAAATTTGGATGTTGTACGATTTAGTAGCAACATTTGTTCATCGAGTAAAATTTTTGGATTTTTGCTAATATATCGCAATTATTGTTAATATTTAGGCAAAATAATACATACACATGGAAAGTAACACCATCCTTTTGTTTATTTGATGTTTCCGATCTGTTTTTGCAGGAAAAAATACAGCAAGTCGGCATTTTCTGCTCCGGTTCGTTCCGCCTCGCTGTAATTTTCCGAATACGTCAAAAACGCGCAGCAACTAGTTTTATATAACCCTCACGACCGGAGGGTCTAACCTTTGGCAGCGGGGAACGCCTGATAATGGCGTCTCCATAGTTGGATACTCAAAGCTTTACTGAAACTTCCCTAAATACTAATGGGTTATGGCCTATGGGCCTTCTTCACGTTGGCTATCTAGAAGGCGACAATTTATTGTGGCAGATATTGTGGCTGAGTGTTGGCCAACAGATTGTGAAGGCATCCACATGTTGGAAGGTCATTTAGTATACCTACTTCAGTTCGGGCCAAGGTGCCCACGTATTTATTAAAATTCATGTCGACACACTAACGGCTGCTGCGGTCTATTTATTTACATCATACCGCTACTATTATATTAATGTGTTAACTCCCCTCCCCCCAAATTCCGTAACGTAATACTTGAACGCTTTCTTATAACTCACAGCAGCTCACAGAGCATTAGGCAAATCTTCCATATTGAAAACGCACAGAGTACAGCCATGGACGTAAAAAAAAGGCGGACGGAAGGTGAGCTAAGCATTGAGTGAAGCCCAACAATGGCGGCGACTTACGTTTGTGTGAGTTTTGCGGATAATTTCCATTGGCGTACTGGCAGCCGATCGTCTTACTTTGCTGTAAATGTGTGCGTGCGACACGTGTCGCTACGATACGGCCGTCTTACTTTGATGGCTACACTATTTATATTACTGAAGCGGTGTCCGCCTCTTTTAAACGTTCATGAGTACAGCTTGGCAAAAAAGAGTGTGAGTTGTGAGTTGTGACGCGGTAACAGCAGGAACTAAAAACATTTTCGATGGTCTTTTATCCTTAACAGATTGGAATGAGATAAGTATATAATATTATATATCAATATGTCATTCCAATCTTGACCGGCCATCAATCAACCACCAGGATGGGCGTCGGCCGGCACATTTGCCCATTTTTATTGCTATATTTTCTGTTTATTCTCATTTGTAAATATCTGGATTTTTATCTGTGATTGAAATTTATTTACTTAGTACAGGGATAAAACAAAGCTGTTATAGTTTTTTGTCTTTGCTGTTGTACTCAATAATAAAATAAATAATTGTTTGTCTCAGAGTAAAGAAATTTGACACCAATTTCACTCCACTCCACTAATCATTGATGTTTGGTTAATTTTGTGCACAAATCACGAATTTTTTTATATATATCGTTATTTGAACACGTATTTATTTAATTAAATAAAAACTTTCGTATGCGTGTGATATAAATTTTCGCCATAATTTAGCTTCAAAAACCAACATTAAAAAATTCATTTCCAGTGAAATCATGTTTGATATTTTGCATTATGTAGTTTATATTTCTTTTAATTTATTTTTTCATTGTGTAGAACGATTCTTCTAATTTCTAAAAATGTATAATGTGCCAAGGTTTTACTAATAATTCAATAATAAAAATCGAAAAAACAAGCGCGGGTGCCTTCTGGCGTATAATACCGCGTAACCAGGGCAGGATAGCTCCTGACGTCACAGCTTGTTAGAGAGAGAACGTAAATTGGCCAATACTTGTGAAGAAACGAGACAAAAATGTTATGTTTTGTCCCTTTCGCTGTAACCGGGTTTTTGGCACAAAGCTGTCAAATTTGACACTCTTGTGCCAAACAAATAACAGCTGTGAAGAGTGAGGTTTCGTATTATTTGAAATCTTTTGTTTTTTGGTGTATTTATGTTATATACTCTTTTGAGATAGAGACTCCATGTATTTTTAAGTATTTTAACAATGGGTGGATGCAGTATTTTGAGGTGCAAAAGTCGCAGCGAAGGAAAATGTGCTGCCGTAACTTTTCACTCGTAAGTAGCTATAGCTCGTGTTTTTTTAGTTTGTGATTGCATATTATTTAAGAATGATGATATATGGACGTAAATACAATCATATTTTCCATAGAAAGTGAGATGAAATCTGTATTTTTTACATAATTCGTAACTTATTCTAAAAATATATTTGTCTTAGTGTTGCTATTTAATTTAGTACCAAAATATACTGACTAAAGTTCTTTCGGTAAAAATTTAGTATAATGTCCCACGATCCCACGATTTGTGGAGGAGGGGGTTAAGAGGGGAGGGGAGGGGGAAGGTTGAACCCCCACTCTCCCCATCAGGAAACCCACAGTTACTGAGATATTAGTGGTTGAAGTTTTTAGTTGGGAGTAATAAGGCGACAGCTAACCCTTACCTCCACAAACCTCACTAAACATAAATTTTGGATACATACCTAATCAATTCAAATAGAAAATAATCTTAAATTAATTGCTCGTTCACTTTAACTTAAATAATCTATTATAATATAGTAATCAATTCGGTTTTACTTTTAGGTCGGTCCACAACAGACGCAGGTATTAGTCTTCTATGCAGTATATTTGGGGCCTGAGAGGGATCACATGATGCACTTGGTGTCTTTTGTGATCTATCCAAGGCTTTCGACTGTGTCGAGCACGCTACGTTGGTCAGAAAATTTTAAAGGGACACGGCACTTAAACTTTTAAGTTCTTATCTTAAAATTAGAACGCAGAGAATAGAAGTAAATTCTACAAGGTCTACTGGGACCAAAATAGGACTAGGTGTGCCACAAATTTAAAAAAGTTACTTCATTAATGATTTTATTAACGATTGCACACCTTAGGAATAAGATAGACCCTTGCAAAGCTGCTTCCATGTAATTAAGTTATCTTGACTTTTGCTATATTATATGTCACCGTAAAATTGTAAAAACCGTTAGATTATAAAATAATTAACTAGATGGTAAAAATATGTCGAAAGATTAAAAACTATATACCTATTTATAATCTAACGAAAAACAATGTGTTAAATTATAGACAGAGTATTCGCGTCGGTAGTCAATCAGCATTTTACAATTTCACTAGTTTTATTACAACCTAAAGGTTTTTACAATTTTACGGTGACATATAGATTAAGTTACTACATTGTAAAAATATTTTTGCTAAAAAGTGGCCCCGTGCGAGTTTCTTACGCTGGTTCTTCTCGACGGGCTAGTTTCTTTTATATGTATTTTAACTGTAATTTTTTAAATGTGTTGAAGTGAATGAAGAATGTTTGAAACATCTACTTAAATAAAAAACTATTTACTTTTTTGATATTGTTTAATTTTTAATATAATTTCATTTTATTGTTTAATTTTTATATTAAGAGAAATACCTACCCTACCTAACAGTATTAATAGTAAGACTTTTTGGTGGTTTATGCTTGGGCTACTTCAGAAAAAGTCAAAATCACCATATAAGTTTCGACGAGTTCCCTCGATTCCTCATAGATCCCATCATCAGGTCACCACTTTTTACACCCATAGGAACCCTTTACATAAAAAAAAACAATTCGAAAATTGGTCCACAGACAGCGGAATTATCGTTAATTTTAACAAAATTACTAGGTATTTGAAGCCATTAAACCATACAAATTGTATCTTTTTCTTTTTATTATAACCCCTAATAATAATATATAACTAGCTGTCTCGACACACGTTGTTCTGTCTTAAACATGAACTGAAATGAGTAAATGACTTATAATGCATCCTACGTCCTAGTCCTACACCTACAACCTTTTTCATTATTTTTAAGTTCAAGCCTTCCCTGAACTTCCGCAATTATTTCAAAACAAAATAAAATGTGCCAAATTGATCCAGCCGTTCTCGAGTTTTGAGTCCCTTGTGAACGGGATAAAAAGTATCCTATGTCCTTCTCCTGGTTTCAAGATACCTCACCAATTTTCAGCCAAATCGGTTCAGCCGTTCATGAGTTAAAAATATTTTTACCACGTTCATAATATTTTTTTAATATATCTATTACTTTCGGTCTTGGCCTAGAGTTTACTTAATAATAGGTGTCGATCGAGACCAAAGACTTCTAATCGAGACTGAAAATCCAGGTACGATCGTACTTTAATCGCATGTTTTCTTAAAACCTCTGACTCATAAAAATCTAGAACAATTTAATCGCCAGTATTAAAATATTGAAATTTACTTATTTTAATAATGAGTGGTGTAAGGGAAAACTCGTTTTACGGTTCTTGTTTATTACTGACTACGACGAGAAAACTTACATGTACATCCTAAGATCAAGACAAAAATACCACAATTGAAGGCTATGTTTGTACATGGCAACACATAGTGGGTGAGCGAGATGCACTCTAGTGGTTACAAGTGTTGCGTATCTAAGGGTTCTTAATCTTAGCGCGTAACGCTCAAGGGGAAGATACAATCGAAAATGTTTTTAGTTCCTGCTGTCACCGCGTCACACTCTTTTTTGCCTTCTTCTTCTTCTTCTTTTTATATTTGGCTCCGTAGTGATTCGCCAATGTCAGAGTGAGTGACGGAAACTCTGCTTATTGAGGAGGTCTTATGACAAAACAAGGGTACGGTAAGTTGAATAGCGAGGTCTGTTGAAAAAACCTAAAACAAACACAAACATTTAGGGGTTAGTAACTAATAGCTATGTTACAGTTTAATGTTGTTAGTTGTTATATATGTACATAAGACATTAATAAATGAAGTATCTACAAAACTTAAAACAGATTTAAAATTGATAGGGCGAGGAATAGTAGGCGGAAGGAGATCATATAGGGAACACTGGTTTTTAGTACAGGAGAAAAATATATGGTCTAAGGTGCCCTCGTCTAAGCCACACTCGCAAAGGGAGCTGTCCCTTACCCTAATTTTTGCAAGGAATACAGGCGAGCAACAATGTCCAAGTCTGACTCGACATATCGTTGAGCACACTGTTTTACTTGCATTTTTATATTTGAAAAACCAAGGCCTAACCGGAATGCCATCTTGGATTTCAAAATAATGTTTGCCTTTGCTCTCACTTTTTCTGGCCCATTCAGTGTACCACCTGATGTTCATGTGACTTTTGGATAGTGGAATTAGGTCCTGACAATAAAGTTTATACTGACTGAGACCACCTGATGTTATAGCTTGTCTGGCATAGGCATCTACACTTTCATTGCCAGTTATCCCACTATGACCTGGTATCCAAGCCAGAATGACCTGAATATTATCTGAATGACATTTAAAGACAAGCTGTCTTATTTTCAAGATTATGGGAGATTTACATTTAGAACGAAACTGGTTAGAGGCAATGGCCTCCAAAGCACTTTTGGAATCTGAGAGGATAATTGACTTGTTAAGCCCATGGGACTCAACAAAAGAGAGTGCTTCTAAGATTGCCAAAGTTTCCCCTGTAAATACCGTGGAGTCTGGGGGTAATTTAAAGTTTAAGATAACATTCAACTTTGGAATCCAAACCGCCACTCCAACACAGCTACGCTCCAAAAGTTTAGAAGCATCAGTGAAAATAAGCAGCCAATCTTCAAAGTGCTGATTAATTATACTTTTAAATTGAGTGTTAGCCAGAGGAGAGCCCTTATCTATAGTAAAATTTAAAAACACTTTTGGAGAAAATGTAAGTGCTTTAAAAGGGGTGGAAAAGAGGGGATTGAGAATACACTGGAAGACAGGACAGGGTAGATGGGTGATCTTACGGTAGCTAACCAAAAGACAGGGTATTTCTTTGCGAGACCAGTAGTTGGAAGAATCGACGAGTTGGGAAAGAATATGAAGTCTGCCTATAAGAGGATGAAAAGAGTATTGAAACATTTTAAACACAAATTTATCTGCTAGGCATTGCCTCCTGATGCTTAGTGGCGGATCCCCACATTCTACTTGGAGAGCGTTGATGGGAGTAGATTTCATAGCTCCCACAACAATTCTCAGTGCCTTTGCTTGAATTTTGTCGAGTGTTTTTAGAGGGATTTTATTACACGGTTCTAACAAAAATGAACCATAGTCTAGGTGGCTGCGGACAAGCGAATTGTACAACAGCTTTTGTGTATAGGGGTGTGAGCCCCACCACACGCCAGAGAGAGATCTGAGGATATTTAAATTTTTCTCACATTTCTTTGCTATGTGATTGATGTGGTGTATGCCAGTCATCTTTGAGTCCAAAAAAACACCTAAGAATTTGACCTTATCTTTCACCGGGAAAACTTGTTGGTTATATTGAATGCTTATATCTGGTGTATTTTTGAATCGCGAAAAAACAACAACAGAGCTTTTTTGGATAGAGATGGAAAGTGCGTGTCTATCCATCCAATCATTTAGATAGCTTATGGCAGAGTTGAGGCGGGCGGAACATTCCGCTATGTCTTTTGAGGCAATGTACATGGTCAAATCATCTGCGTACTGAATAACCTCACAAAAACTATTAACTGTAAGGTCTAAATCGTAAGTATAAATGCTGTAGAGGAGTGGGCTGAGGACGTTACCTTGCGGTAAGCCTCTGTATACTGTTCTAGTGGATAGATTGGAATTTTGAAAGGAAATGGTAAGGGAACGAGAGGAGAGGCTATTATAAATGTAGTTGATCATCTTCGTAGGGATACTCAGCTGTTGCATTTTCTGCCTGAGCACCGGAAGAGAAACATTATCGTACGCAGATGATACATCCAAGAACATTGCCACCACATGTTCCATTTTCGAAAGGGCAATACGTATGTCAGTTACAAAGGTACCTAAACCGTCCATAGTGCTAAAGCCCTTCCGAAAACCAAACTGTGTCCTGGATAAAGCACTCTTACTCTCCATAAGCCATTCTAGTCTGTTTTTAATGAGGTGTTCCAAAATTTTTGATAAAGTGGCCGAAAGAGCTATTGGTCTGTAGCTACAAGGGTCGCTACTAAGTTTCCCTGGTTTAAGTATAGGCAAAACAATTTGTGAACGCCATTCCTCAGGAGGAACCTCTGACTCATAGATACCATTAAGAATATTAAGGCACACTGACTTTGTGTCTAGTCCACTGTTGGCTATGAATGAATATGGTATTCCATCCTCGCCGGGAGCAGTGTCCTTCAATGAACCTAAAACTAGTTGAAATTCCTCCGGAGAGAATGGAGAATCAAAATAATCCGAAGAAGGGCCAGTAGTTGTATATATGGTGGATTCCTCAAGAGAAGGAGCCGTCAGCGGCGCCAACCTTTGAGAAAATGCTCCAATCCACTCAGTTGGGTCATTGGACTGACGGTAATCGCTTGCCATGGAACCTCGAAATCTCTTTATATTTTTCCAAACCATTGATGGCTTCGACGCAGGTGAAAGAGATAAACAAAACCGGTGCCAACCACTTTTCTTTTTTTCCGAGAGCAGTTTTCTGACCTCGGCTGCGATTTTTTGATAGTTAAAGAAATTTTCAAATGTCATTGATCTAGAATAAAGTCTTTCCGCGTCTTTGCGTCGTTTACATGCCGAGGTACATTCGGAATCCCACCACGGAAGTGACAATCTGCCATCTCCTGAGTGTTTTAGGGGGATTGACCTATCCGCAGCCTGTAAAAGTGTATTTTTTAAGTTTTGGTATTGAGTGTGAGCGTTATATGTGTTTATAAGGGGAATGAAGCCAGCTTCAACATCTGTAGCAACTGCAAATTCGTCCCAGTTAGCCTTCTCCACTTTGTATTTAAGTCTGGGGGGGACGGGTGAGATTGTCTGTCTTGTCGAGTCAGTCATAGTAATAGCAATGGGAAAATGATCACTACCATAAGAGTAGGGAATTACATACCACGAACACAAGGAAGAGATAGAAGGAGTGCACAATGACAGGTCTACCACACTCCTCGGGTTCTGTAAAGGAGAGACCCGCCGAGTCGGAGACCCATCATTAAGAACCACTAAGTTGTTATCATCTACAATGTCTAATAACATTGCAGAATGATAATCATTATAATAGGACCCCCAGGATGTATGGTGGACATTAAAGTCACCTAATACAACCAGAGGGAATGAAATGGAAGAAATGATAGAGGAAAGTTCAGAAAAGATGGAGGGATTTGGGTTGGGTATATACACAGACATAAATACAGTATTTTTAGGAATCAGAAGCGGATTTACTTAAAAAAAACAACAATTTATTAACATTTATTTACATTGAATTTTACATTTAACATTTACTTAATTTGGAACACAATTTACACAGTAATTAACAAAATTAAAATAGAACACAATTCTTACAAATCACACCGACAGTCAAACCAGCAGAGCTTCCGCACGGCAGTAGGATCGGACGCAAAAGAGGACCCTTACATGCAGACGCTCTGTTTTATATCCTGATGAGGGGGTGGGGCCTCTCTCCCACCACCTGTATTGAAACTTGAGAGCCCCACCAAACTGCTAACACGGCCTCTCCTGACTACGCGTCGCCCACGACTGCGTCCTGCGTCCGGGAGGGCCCCGCAGGGTGCAGCCGGCACCGGATCGACGAGTGGAGATGAGCCGACCTCCTCGTTCGCTCCAACCGCGTGCGATGGTCCTGGCTCGTCACTCTCGTTCTCTGAATCTGTAGGGCAGAACAAGCATAATAAGCGTCACACATCCTCACATACATCTCTTACAAGGCCCCTACATACATCATCTTACATTTCCTTTAAACACAACATTTCATAACATCGTCATTCAGCCTTCTCCTTATTTTGGTCATGACCGTTCTTACCGAAAATTGGCAAACGTCCCGCAGTCCGTTGCCCCTAAAGAACGCCCCGCAGTTCGTTCTGTACCAACATAGCAATCGTCCCGCAGTCCGATGCTAAGAGGAACGTCCCGCAGTCCGTCCTCACACGTTGGAGTCTAAACATCTGTGGCAAGCGTCCCGCAGTCCGCTGCCAAGAGGAACGTCCCGCAGTCCGTCCTCACACGTTGGAGTCTAAACATCTGTGGCAAGCGTCCCGCAGTCCGCTGCCAAGAGGAACGTCCCGCAGTCCGTCCTCACACGTTGGAGTCTAAACATCTGTGGCAAGCGTCCCGCAGTCCGCTGCCAAGAGGAACGTCCCGCAGTCCGTCCTCACACGTTGGAGTCTAAACATCTGTGGCAAGCGTCCCGCAGTCCGCTGCCAAGAGGAACGTCCCGCAGTCCGTCCTCACACGTTGGAGTCTAAACATCTGTGGCAAGCGTCCCGCAGTCCGCTGCCAAGAGGAACGTCCCGCAGTCCGTCCTCACACGTTGGAGTCTAAACATCTGTGGCAAGCGTCCCGCAGTCCGCTGCCAAGAGGAACGTCCCGCAGTCCGTCCTCGCATGTCTAGGTACTCACGTTCAAAGAATGCGCCGCATGTATCAGGACACCACTCCATGCCAAGGCACCATATGCTGCGCCGCCGCCTGAGTAATTTTCCCAAAGGAGCCGCTCAGCAGTCGCAGCTCGTACCGTCCACCTGACAGTATTCGAACAACCCGGTAGGGCCCTCGCATTCCTGGGTCTAGTTAGCCGGTTGCCTGTGAAAACTTGATGACGAAGACCAAGTCATTAATATTAAAAGTCTTGGGTAGTCGCCGGTGCCGGTTAACGTAGGTGTCCTGTGCAGCCCTGTTCCGCTCCAGTAACTCAGACACCCTCTGCCTATGTAGCTCGCGGCGCGCTTTTCGACTTGTGGAGTTTTCGATAGCCACATCACGGACAAGGGATCGAATAACGGGGGTGGTAGCATCAGTTCCAATGAGAAGATTTAACGCCGACTTTTGTGTGGTCTTGTTATTAAGCGTCAGTTATAACTTCCACAACGTTTCTGACCATGCAGCTGATTTGTGATTGACTTCTATACGAAGCATATCAAGCACGGTCTGACCGTATCTTTCTACCTGCCCATTCGCGCGGTGCATTTCGGGTGTAATGTAATGAATCGTGAAGCCTATCTCATTAAGAAATTTAGTAAATTCTGATGATTCGAACATTCTACTTTTGTCCGTTACAAAAAGTTTAGGTACACCTAAGAGTGAAATGGAATTAGTTACAATTTTTAACGACTCTCCTACATCCTGTCTGTACATTGGGTAAAATTTTGAAAAAGCGTCTACAATTAAAAGAACAAATTTATAACCCTGAGATTCGGGAAGGGGTCCTAAAGTATCTAAATCGAAATAGGTGTTTCAGGTTTTTGCCATGAAGTTATGTTTTGAAGGGGAGCTCTAGGTACCCTTTTCTTTGAAATGCAAACAAGACAGCGACTAATATATTTTTTTACAAAAGGTCTTAAACCTGAAAACCAGAAATATTTTAAAATAAGGTTTAAAGTTTTATCGAAATCAATATGACTATGTTCGTCATGAAAGACGCGCAGTAGGCTTAGTCTGTGACCTTTAGGTATAAAGCAAAGTAGCCGCGACTCCTCACCTACTGGTGTGTATTTGTAATACAAAACATCATTTCGTAAAATATATATGTCGGAGTCGAGACTACCTTCACTAAGCCTTAGGATACGCTGCAGAGTTTCATCGTCTGCTTTTTATGCTATCTAAGCCCAGTTATGAGATCACTCAATCCCTTCAGCGTACATTTGATTGGCTTTAAACAATAGGAAAAATATTTTAACACGCTATCAATTAAAACATCGAT
Source organism: Glaucopsyche alexis (assembly GCA_905404095.1). Lineage (NCBI taxonomy): Eukaryota > Metazoa > Arthropoda > Insecta > Lepidoptera > Lycaenidae > Glaucopsyche > Glaucopsyche alexis. Next base: position 8,525,169 of record FR990061.1, read on the forward strand.
AGGTATACCCTATACCACTGCAGTTGTTATGTCACGGTTATGGCACTGATTCAAACTGTTTTCCTTACAAAGATTAACATTGCGTTACTACGGTTGCGATCTAGCTGTAGTAAAACATGAATTTTCTAAATGACCGGTCTTCTTACAAAACGTACAAGTTTTGTTCGAATCAAATGATTCACCGATTGGCTTATCGTTATTCTGGCAGTTAAAACTCTTGTGCCCCGTTTGGTTGCAAGTAAAACATTTAACTTGCCGATTAGTCCTAATATTCGACGATTGGGTAAAATGTGATTTTCCGTTTAACGATTGATGTCCCTTAGCCTGCATTTTATCTTGTTTCGGTTTCTGATATATCGACAAAAATGAAACAATACTATCGGGCGACAAGTTAGCATTAGCCGCAGCGGCGCATACCTGTGCATCGTTTATGCCTCGAATGACGATAAGCGTCATAAGTTCTTCGCTCAATCCCCTCACTATTCGCAGCCGTAAAATTGTTCGCCGGGCGTATTCACTATAAGACGAGTACTTATCGGAATTCGTACTCATTGTTTCGAATAAAATTGTTGCGTAATCTAATTTTTTAGAACACAACGGTCTAAACTCACGCTTAAAGCTACTCCACGTCCTATCACAGGTGACCCACTCGTTCAGCCACGTCTTAGCGTCGCCTTTAAGACAATTTGCGACTCGCGACAAGCATTCACCGTCTCCCCATTGATTAGTTAATTGTGCTCGATCGACCTCATCACACCACACATCGATATCATGTATAGATGGGTCGAAATTCGAAATATAAGGCATGTATTTAAACTTGCGACAAAACAATTAAATTTTGGATGTGAAAATACCCAATATTGAATACTAAATTACCAAGTTGGCGAAAGAATGTAAGCAACAAAAAAATTACTAATCTGGTGACTAAATAATACCACTGAATTTTCCAAACTGGCAGACAGATTATGTTTTAGCGACTAAATAACCATCTTGGCGACAATTTGTGAGTACACATTTAATTTAAGAATAGGCACATATATTTTCCCTGATGTAGGTAACTCAAAAACCATACAAGCAGCGAAACGAGCGCACACAAAAAAACCATAAAGGAGCGTACAAAATTCCCAATTTTTTATTTTTCTCGGTTTTAGGGAGGTGTAGATTATTGTGTAGATTAATTTTGAAATTTAAAAATGGCGGATATTTATTTTTCGTAAAATTGATATGGGTGTCGTTTACCAGGTTTTTGGGAGTGCTGGATACGAAAATGACATTCGTTTTGAAATTCCAATATGGCGGACATACTTAATTTCATAAAAATAATATGGGTGTCCTTTTATTGGTTTCTGGGGGTGCTGATTACAAAAAAGTCATCCATTTTAAATTTCCTTAGTAACCCAACAACCTCATATTTTCTTCATGATGGGAGAAAAAGAAATTTGAAAATCCTGAATTTTCCAACATTTCTATAGCTTTATACATCTAGGAATGTATCTCAATGTAGAGCATTTACTATGTTTTTATAAAGTTGATTCTATCTCGGAAACGGTGCATCCTATTGAAAAAATAATGAAAATTTCGCCCCCCTTTGTAACCTCGCAACATCATATTTTCTTCATGATGGGAGAAAAAAAAGTCGAAAATCCTGAATTTTCCAACATTTTTATAGCTATAAACATCCGTTGTATCTCAATGTACAGCATTTACTTCTTTTTTTTATAAAATTGATTCTATCTCGGAAACGGTGCATCCTATTGAAAAAATAATGAAAATTTCGCCCCCCTTTGGAACCCCGCAACATCATATTTTCTTCATGATGGGAGAATTTTTTTTTCGAAAATCCTGAATTTTCCAACATTTCTATAGCTATAAGCATCCGTCGTATCTCAATGTACAGCTTTTACTTCTTTTTTTATAAAATTGATTCTATCTCGGAAACGGTGCATCCTATTGAAAAAATAATGAAAATTTCGCCCCCCTTTGGAACCCCGCAACATCATATTTTCTTCATGATGGGAGAAAAAAAAAATCGAAAATCCTGAATTTTCCAACATTTCTATAGCTATAAACATCCGTCGTATCTCAATGTACAGCATTTACTTCTTTTTTTATAAAATTGATTCTATCTCGGAAACGGTGCATCCTATTAAAAAAATAATGAAAATTTCGCCCCCCTTTGGAACCCCGCAACATCATATTTTCTTCATGATGGGAGAAAAAAATTTCGAATATCCTAAATTTTCCAACATTTCTATAGCTATAAACATCCGTCGTATCTCAATGTACAGCTTTTACTTCTTTTTTATTAAATTGATTCTATCTCGGAAACGGTGCATCCTATTGAAAAATAATGAAAATTTCGTCCCCCTTAGGAACCCTACAACATCATAATTTCTTCATGATGGGTGAAATTTTTTTTCGAAAATCTTAAATTTTCCAACATTTCTGTAGATTTTACATCCGTCGTATCTCAATGTACAGCATTACTTCTTTTTTTATAAAACTGATTCTATCTCGGAAACAGTGCATCCTATTGAAAAAATAAGTAAAAATTTCGTCCCCCTTAAGAACCCCGCAACATCACATTTTCTTCATCACATTTTCTTCATGATGGGAGAAAAAAAAATTCGAAAATCCTGAATTTTCCAACATTTCTATAGATTTATACATCCGTCGTATCTCAATGTACAGCATTTACTTCTTTTTTTATAAAATTGATTCTATCTCGGAAACGGTGCATCCTATTGGAAAAAAATAATGAAAATTTCGTCCCCCTTAGGAATAACGCAACATCATATTTTCTTCATGATGGGAGAAAAAAAAATCGAAAATCTTGAATTTTCCAACATTTCTATAGATTGAAACACCCCTCGTATCTCAGTATAGCATTGTCATATTTTTTTCTATTGTCGCTTCTATCTCAGAAACGGTGCATCCTACTGCAAAAGTAATGAAAATTTGCTCCCCCTTATTAATCTAGAAATCGCATATTTTCTTCGTGAATGGCAGAAAAATTCATGAATCCTGAATTTTTAAAAATTTCTATACCTACATAGCTGGTACTTTGAACTACATAACATACTGTAATAATAATCATCAATCCTAATTAGCATCCCAAAGATCTTTTAATTTAGTATTCATATTCATTTTCCGAAGATTGAATATTCTCCATTTTGGAAAATGAAATTGGAAGACAATTTTGTAATCAGAACCCCCAGAAACCGGGAAAAGGACAACCTTGTTAATTTTAATAACAAAAATTTACGCCATTGTGGAATTACGAAACAGATTTTATTTTCATATTATTCTGCACCCCCAGAAACCTAGAAAATGACACCCATGACAAAGAAAAACATACTCCAACAGTATCCAAAAATAGGATTTTCCGTAGCCTGCAAATTGAATTTTTAGCAGCCATTAATTTATCAACCAAATCTGGTTTTATAGCTGCTTATATGGTATAATGGTCACCAACTCGGAAATTAAGTCACCAACTTATAAATGTCGGTGCTAATTTGGATTAAATTTCGCCTCTTTTTATCTGCCGACTTTAGAATTTTTTGTCACCCGAGTGTTTTCGCCAGTTTAGTAATTTAGTCGCCAACATATTAATTCGCTGCCAAATTCAGTAATACAGTATGCTCACGTACAGCCGCCAACTTATTTTTTGTTCGCTCGATTAATTATATCCCGAAATATAATAATTTTGGGAGCGTCCTGGAATTATAGATTTTAACGCGTCGACAATAACTTGCGTAGGAGTCGGTGCAGGGACGCTGCTTTCAGGTCGCCCCTTCGAGGACGTTGAAACCGAATTATTTTCGATCACGTTTAGCCGTGTTAAAATAGTATCCAATGTATTATCGATATTTGAACGTCTGCTGTGCGACTCCGAAACCTGCCTTTCTTGCGAACGCGAACGTGAATTACGTGAGCGCAACTGTAAATCCGTTTTTGAACGCAAACGTGAACGGTCTCGCGAATACGAGCAACAATTATCAACAATTCGTGGTTCCCGCTGAGACAAAGGAGGCGTACGTGTATGTCTACGCGAGTGACAACGGGTAGAATTATCGTGCGTGCGCGAAGATAAAACCGAGCTAGAGCGGGAACGCTCGCGGGATACACTACGCGACGTGTTATTACGACTACGGCGCGTTTGACGATGCCGGCGTGGTTTGTCTCGTGATCTACGCGGTTTCATTGTAATCGCACAATTGAAACCACAAAATATTACACAAAATTTAACAAAAGCCTCAGAATCGAGGGTAGATAGAAAAAAAAATTAAAATAGTCAAGTACTATGTCTAATGTGTTCCTTAGCCTTAAGAAAAGCGGTCTAGGCAAATAGATTCTTATCCCAATTCTGATTTTAGGAATCAGAAGCGGATTTACTTAAAAAAAACAACAATTTATTAACATTTATTTACATTGAATTTTACATTTAACATTTACTTAATTTGGAACACAATTTACACAGTAATTAACAAAATTAAAATAGAACACAATTCTTACAAATCACACCGACAGTCAAACCAGCAGAGCTTCCGCACGGCAGTAGGATCGGACGCAAAAGAGGACCCTTACATGCAGACGCTCTGTTTTATATCCTGATGAGGGGGTGGGGCCTCTCTCCCACCACCTGTATTGAAACTTGAGAGCCCCACCAAACTGCTAACAGTATTTAAAACACGGACAGCTACAATATTATACAAACTACTATGTACAGGAAGAGAAAACAAAGAATATGTACAACGACTGGAGACCAGAATGGCTACTCCAGCCTTACCATCTATTCTGTCATCCCGGAAACATGAGTAGCCCGAGACACGAAAACGTGAGTCGGGCCTTAACCATGTCTCCTGGATGGCAATAATTGATGGCCTATATCTATTCACAATATTACAAATATCATGCTTCTTATTCTTGATGCTACGACAGTTCCACTGGATCATGGAGAACTGATCCATTATTAAGTACTGTGTTTAGAAGCTGAGTCAAGTTTGAACGAGTTTTGTTCGGTAGCCCGGAGTCACTAAACCGGGAGACTAATTGTATGAGGGTGTTAATAAGGGAGTCAATAAAGTTGTCGTTCGGGGATATCTCAGTAACTGAAGGAAATCCACTTCCATTTGGTAATTGGGAAGTGGGTTCTTGAGTGATATTTCTGTGTGCCTGGTGGTCATAGCCAGGTGACACAGGGGTAATTGGACGGCGGGGAGTATAGACAGTTTTTCTATAAGAAGTGGTAACAGGGGATTTGGATTGGGATTTAGGATTTGCTGTGGCAATCGCAGAGGGAGAAGTTCTTGCCGAGTCTGCAAAAGAACGTCTCACATGGGGAAATCGAGCCGAAGCTTCCATGTATGAGATGCTCTCCTGCGACATGACGAGTTTAATCTCCTTTTGTCGTGCATGTTCTGGACAGGATGAATTATTCGCTGTATGTGATCCTGAACAGATGAAGCATGTTGGGCTTGATACTACACAAGTCTCCCCCTCGTGCGACTGTCCACACTTATAGCATCTAGGCTGTGACCTACATTGGGCTTTGATATGGCCGAATCGACAACATTTATTGCATTGTATGGTCGGCAGCAAGTATGTCTCGACTGGTAGGGAAGTGTAGTAGCAATAAACGCGGGGAGGGAGTTTTTGACCAGAGAAGGTCAGGACAACAGAACGGGTTGGAATCCATACCGGCTGCCGTTGGTCGTTAAATGTCTTCCGGCTCAGTCTCCGGGCCTTAATAACTGTGCCATAACCAGAAGGTACAGATAAATTCGTGACTAGCTCCTCCATGGACCAGTCCGCAGGTACGTCGCGCACTATACCCATGCGGGATATGCTATATGATGGGATCCTTACAACATACCCAGCACTAGTAACCACTGACAAGTTTAAAAATTCGTTAGCATGGACAGCAGTATTAAATTCTATAGATATGCGGTTACGGCCGATTTTTTTTAAACCGTCCATTTTAATGTTTTTTATGTTATTTTTAAATAAGAACTGTCCGAATTCCATGGGTCGTAAGGTAGGTCCACTATCGGTCTCAGTCTTCGACACATGAACCAGGAATGGCGCAGCATCATCAATATTGTATACTTTTTTGCTCTCAAAATCGGGACAAACATAATTTAGTTGTATCGAAGGAACGGAATGGGCATTATCGGTGATTCTTTTAGCGACTATATTATTATTATCGGGATTAGCACGCTTTCTAGAAACTATATTAGTGTCACATTCCATTTCTTCCTGGCATACCTGAAAATTACGACTCCCCCCTCCGGGGTCGGGCGGCTCAGCGTCCATGCTTATTGTGTTAGGTTAAAAACAATCTAAAACTACTTAAAACTACACTTACACTAGGACGATCACAATATTATACACCCACAACCAATAATAGAAACTTCAACAGCAAAATTATTGTAAAATAATCCGAAAACACACTAAAAAAACAATAAAATGTGAAAAACACTTGTTTACGCACTCGACCGGAAAAGCAGAGTCCTTTTTTGCCAAGCTGTACAATAATCTGAAAAAAAAAAGACTGTCTGTCACGTTAGTATCACTGAACTGCCGTGGCTCGTGAGCCCTCCAAAATTCGAATTTGCTACGCTAATTGGATTTCTTCTGTTTGTAAATAAAATACATAAAAATAAATAAGGACATTCCACTCAATTATGTCTATTCACGTGGAAAATAGTTTAAAGTACGCGAACAAAGAAATATTCCAGCAAAGAACACACTTTGTTCCTTGCAAAATAGACGACGATGGTTCTGCAAATGTAAACGAATTCTTCGAGCCGTATTTATCTGAAAACGGCGAAGGCGGTATGTATTTTCGTTTTTCAGCGGCATAGTACACTTACAAGTTTCTGGTTTCTTTTGGAGAACATGTTATGGCAATTGGCAGTGCAATAAAATATAAATTATTTTAGAACTGACAGCTACTTTCCGTGGCCACCCTCTTGATGGTAAAAATATGACACTACCAGAAGGCTACACAGGAATATTGGTATCGGAAACAAAGAGGCCATTAGCTGAAGATGCAGAAAGGAAATTCCAGGTACATAGATTTTAATGTAATTGTAATAAACAATAGAAAAACTGAAAAACCTTACCAAAAGCATATTGTATTAGGGGGATTTAGCATGATCTATTATCAGATAGATGATAGACACTGGCTATAAATCTCTAACATTATTTACAGTTTCAGATAAAAAAAATGAAATTTGTAATGTACAATATATGTACCTACATTACAAATTTCTATTTTTTTATATTAAACTTTCAAATCAAAGGTTTTAACAATTTTACAGTGACATACCTATTATTTCACCGTAAAATTGTTAAAACCGTTACATTGTAAAATAACTAACGCAATTGTAAAAATATTCAAAAGATTTATAACTATATATTTATAATTTAATGAGAAATAATGTGTTGAATTAAAGGCAGCATATTCGCTCCCGAAGTCTATCAATATTCTACAATTTCATAATATACTCTTACATTTCTTTTTAGCTGATAAACTTACCTCTGTACTTTCAGGTTATTGGCGGTTTCAAAGAATTAGTATACTGGAACTGGGATAAAAAGCCATCTAAGAATGATAATTTTGTGAAGGCATTAGACTGGGTTGATATAGCTGAAGCAGTAAGTATCAAAAATCAATTCAATTTCATATTCAGAAAAAAAATATTTCTATTGTCTGGTACATATGATACAAATTATTCCGATACTTAGCACAGGACCAGATTAACATGGTGTTGAAGCATCCGTATATATTATTACTAGCTGTGAATACCTGCTTCGCTGGGTCATTTTTAATTGTATAGTACATTCGGAAAAGGATTTTTTTTAACAAAATAGCGATAAAAGCGATTAAAGCATATTATGCATGTATGCGTTTATCGCTTCTTGCCTAGCCACGGCTGCAGGGGGTGACAGATTTTATATATTTACTAGCTGTGAATATCCGCTTCTCTGGGTCATTTTTAATTGTATAGTATATTCGGAAAAGGAAATTTCTTAACAAAAATATTTTTATGCTTCTTGCCGAGCCACGGCTGCAGGGCACCCCCTGCAGCCGTGAAATCTGTCACCACAGATTTTATATAATTATTAGCTGTGAATGCCCACTTCGCTGGGTCATTTTTAATTGTATAGTACACTAGCTTTTGCCCGCGACTTCGTCCGCGTGTAACAGTTACTTTGTGATATCTCTAAAATTTACCGGCGACTTCATTTACGTAGGAGAAGCGCGATGAGGGGGAACCTCACGACTGCCCTCCCGCGCCGCGCGCCGTACATTAGCGCGCTGATTCTTTTATTACTGCGATATCTTCTAAAATACTCATTGGAATCATCATGATGTAAACAGCAAATTTCTTCTAGATTAAATGCTTGTAATGAATAACGTATTTACTTGGATAAGGATTTTAGAAGGAATTTTAGAACAGTTTTGGTTACCATAAAAAGGTTAGTGAGCCAACCAAAGATAGACATATACTGTCGCGGACTTTTTTGTAGAACTTTTAAAGGGGAACGCCGTACGCCGCAAAAGCTCTCAAAAGGAAAAAAAAAATCCCCCGATTTTGTAACATTCTTGATTGGTGCTCCGCTCGTATTGAACTTATCATGATGTTATATAGCCTAAAGCCTTCCTCGATAAGTGGACTATCCAACACAAAAATAATTTTTCAATTCGTACCAGTAGTTCCTGAGATTAGCGCGTTCAAACAAACAAACTCTTCAGCTTTATAATATTAGTATAGATAATAAATTTTTTAACCTCTTTACAGATTCACGGTGATTGATGGTGATACAATATAGACTGACCAATAGAAGTTGAAAATGATGATGTAATTCTTAGGCTCAAATTGACAAAGTCTTCTGTATTATAATTTATGATTAAACCATATCAGAAGCTTTAACTTTTATTTTAATTATTTCCAAATCATAAGGGCCATACTCACGACGCTTCCAGCAAATCCAGCTAGGTACTAATAGCCGTCAATAGTGTCAATAATTTAAAAATTTCGCCTACAAATCCACAGCCTCGATCTTGCAGGCTGGATGGTCAGTATGGCCCTATAGTTTGCTACTGTGAGTAAAGATCATAATTTTATTACGGCAGTATTCAACACTGTCAGTCTGTTGGGGTTGGGTACATCCGTGTGATTAGTGCGAGTTTTTGTCACTACTCACTGTGAAGAGTTAACTACATAGAAGATGCATATTAGTATTAAATGACAAATGACACAAATAAGTTATTTGTGTCATTTTGGATTTGAACCAAAGATTTGAACTGTAATTTTCATTTTGTGATCAAAGCATTTTTGCTTTGATCACAAAATGAAAATTACAGTCCATTTTAAATTTACGATTAAAATTACGATTTTTTAATCGTAATTTTAATCGTTAATTTAGCACTAATCACTGTACTTTTTGCATTTTTCGGTTTATGTTGCGTTTTGGGAAATATAACAATTTTGCTGATTGAAAACAAATGCATCTTCTCTATTTTGCTTAGGACGACCTCTGTGGCTCAGTGGTTCAGCGCATTGGTGCTCAAGCCGGGGGTCCCGAGTCCTGCCAAAGGAACAAAAATTTTTCTGTGTTCCTGGGTCATGGATGTGTATTAAATAATATAATAAAAATCTTAAATATATGTATAGTATAAAATAGATGTATGTATGTATACTTCCCGTTGTCCGGTACCCGTACAAGTTCTTTGGATACTTAGCACAGGGCAAGATTGATGTCGTGTGAAGCGTCCATAGATATTATTATTATTATTATTTGTATGGCATCGAATTAATCACCATTATTTGCCACTAGGGGACTGTTTCGATGCCATACAAATTGTAGTTAACTTGTTCACGGTGCGTAATGACCAAAACTCGCACTTGGCACTGAATTAAACACAGCACACAGTCTCGTAGCTTTATTACATTTGTACAATAGTGTGTAACGTCACTGCTGGGGTCGTCGGCCACGCTTGGCGAGCACGAGGCGCGGGCGGGTGCGGGGCGCTTGGCGCGGGCGACGGGGCGCGTCGTCGGCGAACACTATGGGCAGCTGCATTATGTCGGCGGGCGCGAGCCGCGGCCGCAGCGTCAGCGCCGTGCCGCCCGACACGCGCATCACGCGACCCTCTGACAACACATACATAAGTAAGGACTAATAAAAAATATTACGTGGTAGAGCCATGCTTCGGCACGAATGGGCCGGCTCGACCGGAGAAATACCACGGGCTCACAGAAAACGGGCGTGAAACAGCGTTTGCGCTGTGTTTCGCCGAGTGAGTGAGTTTACCGGAGGCTCAATCCCCTACCCTATTCCCTTCCCTACCCTCCCCTATTACCCTATTTCCTCTTAAAAGGCCGGCAACGCACTTGCAGCTCTTCTGATGCTGCGAGTGTCCATGGGCGACGGAAGTTGCTTTCCATCAGGTGACCCGTTTGCTCGTTTGCCCCCATATTTCATAAAAAAAAATATATATATCCCCCAGCCTCCGTGGTCTAGAGGTTAGAGCATTGGCTCTCGACTCGGAGGTCGTGGGTTCGATTCCCGCATTGGAACATCAAAAAATATTGTTTCCAAGTTTGGTTAGGACGATGCAGGCTGATCACCTGATTGTCTGACAAGATAATCCATGCGTCGGATGGGCATGTAAAAAATTCGGACCCTGATCTCTCGCCAGTCGTGTCAGTTATCCGTCCCACTTGATTATGAGAGTAAAGGAAGAGAGAGTGCTCTTGTGTATTGCGCACACACTAGGGCACTATAAAATTACTCCTGCGTAACTGGCCTGGTTTCAACGAAACCGGCCACCGTCACCGAAATCGGTGTGGGGAGTTATTATTATTATTAATAAAAATATTTACACAACCGATGAGCTTATACAATGGTGTGTTCGAAAAGTCACTTGACAAAGACATTGAATAGGTTTGCTGTTCTGTAAATATTTAAATTAGCAAGAGGTGTGCCCAAGTGTGTGCGCAATATACAAGAGCATTTTCTTCCTTTACTCTCATAATCCAGTCAGACGGAAAACCGACACTGGCGAGAGGTCAGGCTCAGGTCGAAATGCTAGTTTATGATATACTAGCTGTTTCCCGCGGCTCCGCCCGCGTAAATATACTATCGAGTATCCCGCAAGAACACTAATCTTTTTTTTTTTTAAAAGTAGCCTATGTTTTAATCCAAAGCCTAAATTACTACCATACCAAATTTCATCAAAATCCGTTCAGTAGTTTTTGCGTGAAAGAGGAACAAACATCCATCCATCCATAAGTAGGATAATAATTTGTCTCAACAACTTACCTACAACCTCCAAACTGCGGCTCGGTCTGTAACAATGATGACTAATAATTTAATTTGGAAGACATAATACATACTACTTATTACTAACTAGCTGATACCCGCAACTTCGTTTGCATAACTTCGTTGCCCGCAACTAACTGAAAGGGAACCCTTTTTTATACGGAACCCTAAAATAAAAGTAGCCTATATTAGACCTTAAAACATCAGCTATCTCCCAGTGAAAGTCCCGTGAAAATCGGTCCAGCCGTTTCAGAGATTAGCCGGAACAGACAGACAGACAGACAGACGGACAGACAAAAATTTTAAAAATTGATATTTTACCGTTAGTATCGAATATACTTCCATATGCATTAAGTGAAAAGCTGTTAATTTGAAATTACAAACAGACACTTCAATTATATTTATCTGTATAGATTAACTTTGTAGTCAAACAAAATACTCTACTGAGTTTACTACTATAATAAAATTTGAAACTTTTAAATAGTTCTTATACTTCTACTTTCTTCTAATTTAATTGAGTTTTTTTTTATAGCTCTTCAGTGACCTTAAGTAAATAAGTGAAAATTTTTATGTGGATTAAATAATGTGGTAATACTTACGAGCTGACTGGCGACACCTCGTCCTCGGATACACCTGAAATGAAACGCGTGAAGTTTAAAAGACTCATCATTTGTAACTGGAAAAAACCATATACAGGATTATTTTTTCACCAGTACAATAAATCAACATACGTAATTGATGTCAAAAATAAAAAAATACTAGCGATTTTTGTTTCTACCCCTTTGGAACAAAAAAAAACAAAATTATCAATCCCCGAACTTGTCTGCTAAACTAATAAAAAATGTGGATGCATTACGCATCTATCGATGCTTTGTTGCTAACTCGTGCGTCGCCCGGCCGATCGCTTACCCCACCTCGCCGCCCCCTACCTCATACCGCACCCGTTGACGCCTTGTAGTTAGTGCGCCCATGCGGTATTAGATTGGTTATAGGATAAATTAATTGAAATTAAAAAATATATATTTTTTTTATTTGTGAAATGTACTCTATTATCGATACCAATGACGTGGTAAAATTTATTGTACCGATGAAAAAGTATTCCTGTATATATATATATGTCACCGTAAAATTGTCAAAACCGTTAGATCGTAATATAACTAACGAGATTGTAAAAATATGTCGACAGATTCAAAACTATATATTTATAATCTAACGAAAAATAATGTGTTAAATTATAGACAGCATATTCGCGTCGGAAGTCTATCGACATTTTACAATTTCACTAGTTTTATTAACGGTTTTTACAATTTTACGGTGACATAATAAATATAAGATTTGGTATAATCAATTACGGATACTTCGGGCATATGATCCACTGCTTATATAAAGACGTCTAGGCAGAAAAATAATTGTCATACTCAAACTAAAAAAAATCATCTCATGTATCGCAAAACGCATTTTTTTTTTCTTCAAAAATGACCAATAATTATTTTTCTGCCTTAACATCTCTACATAAGCAGTGGATCATGTGTCTGAAGTATCCGTAATTAATATTTGGAGACCATAATATTTAAATTGGAAACTGCTAATAAACTAGACAGTCTTATATAGTGATAGTATTATATTTACCCTTCTCCATGGGCGGCGGTGGCGGCGGCGTGTCGGGGCGGGACTCCACGCGCTCCTCCAGCAGCCAGCGCGCGCATGCGTCCTGTAACGTACATTACTCCGTATAGCAATAAGCTATATTAAAACCATGTCCACAATTAATAATTATGAATACTGGGAATATTATCTATCTCAAAATATAGGCTTATAGGGACTATATGCTCCGGTATTCCGGAGCATATAGTCCATAGTTCCGTATTCGGAAGGCCGGTAAAAATTTAGAGCACGGTAAAATAGAACTTTGCGCTAATACAATAGAGCTGAAATCTAACACACGAGTGTCGAGTCAAATGTCAATCTAAACTTCTATCCCAATATTGTAAATGCGAAAGTGTGTCTGTCTGCTTCACGCTTTAACCCCTGAACAGATTTTTATGAATGAAATATTTTTATATATTGAAATATTTTGAGGATATTTTTAACCCGAAAAAATTGTGTTCCCGCGGGATAATGTATTTACAAGGGCGCAGCCGCGCGCAAAGCTAGTGTCATATATGACAGCTCGACACTCGACACTTCGATTTTAACTCTATTGTTAGTCCCAGCCTCGGAATATATAAGGCAGTCAGAAGACCCAGCTTTAGCAGTCGCAGCAAATACACAGAATATTATGCAAACTGTTTGCTCTTTATGCAATGTAGATATTGTGTTATGTACATACCGCGACGGCCGCGTCGAGCGCGTGCTGCGGCAGGCGGTGTTTGCGGCGCAGGCGGCGCGGCAGCCGCAGCGCGTCGTCCGCGCCGTGCAGCAGCAGCACGCGCGCGCGCCGCCCCATCTCCGCCGCCGCGCCCCGCCAGCACCCCGCCGCGCCGCCGCCCACCACCAGCAGCGCCGCGCCGCCGTCCGCCTCCGCCTCGCGCGGGCCCTCCGCCGTCAGCAGCGGCGGCGACAGGAGCAGCAGCCGGTCGCCGCCCAGCCACAGCGCCAGTGCCGCGCCCGCCCCGCAGCCGCCCACCGCCACCACCCGCTCGCCCGCCTCCGCGCGCAGGCGCTCCAGAGACGCGCGCGCCGCCGCGCCTACCGCAGCCGCCCAGCGCTCGGGCGGGCCGGGCGCCGCCTCTGCGTCCAGCCGGCGCACGTGCAGCAGCGCGCCCAGCCTCGCCGTCCAGCGCCGGTCCGCAGCCTCGTCCCCGCTCGGTGCCCACGCCAGCCACGGGCCCTCGGCGTCTGGACCCAAGGCCTCTGTGGATTTTGAAATAAGAAATACCCAGAGTGTTCAGTTCCTGTCGTAATACTACTTACAAGCTGATCGAATGTATATGTGTTAATAACGTGAAGCAAAAACTTTAAAAACAGTATTACGAGAATTGTGCGAAAGGAGGAATATGAAATTTGGCACAGTTTAAGTTTGTGTGGAGGAAGATGTGCAGAAAGCTACTATTTTTAATATTGCTCAGAAATACATTAAAAATTTGTAAAAATAAAGTTACACACACTACCTCAGTTACACTACTTCATTGCGTAAGAGGCAAAAGAACCATAAAAAAATTAAAACTTAAAAATTCAAATATGAATTAATGGTTGAACTTCGACCTGACTTTTAGCTTATTACAATGATCTTGTTGAAAAAAAGTTACTATTGCTCAGTTTTGGCATACATACCGGGCAGGGCGGCGAGCGGATCGCGCACGCGGTCAAGCGGGCGCGCCAGCGGCAGGCGGGCGGCGAGGCGCGGCACGGCGCGGCGCAGCTCCTGCAGGACGTCGCGGTACAGCGCGCGTGGGCCGCGGGGCAGCTGCGCCGTGAGCGCGGCGTGCAGCCAGCCCGCGCCGCCCCCGCCCGGCCCGGCCCAGTGCGGGGCCAACGCGCGCCGCAGCCGCCGCGCCGCCGCCCGCGCGCTCTCGCGGCGCGCCCAGGCGCCGGCGGCGGCGGGCAGCGCGAGGCGCTCGAGACGCAGCTGGCGCAACGTGTCGAGCGCGTCGTCCGCCAGCCGCAGGTACGCCGAGGAGGGCGCGAGCGCCCGCAGGCGGCGCTCCCAATCCTCCTCCTCCTCGTCGTCGTCGGGGTCGGGGGGCGCGGGGAGGTCCCCGGGCAGAGCGGGCTCGGGCGACACGCTGACCACGTCGACGTCTGCGGGCGCCGGCGAGCGCGGACCGGGTGTTAGCAGTGCGCGCACGCGCTCGTGGGGGCCGGCGCCGCGAGTGCGCGCGTACGAGTGCTCGCCCCACACGCCCTTTCTGCTCGCCTGCTAGAAGATGAATATTGAGCATGAAGAAGAAAATATCTATTAAAAAACCTACACATATTTTTATGCACTCTATGAGGCCTTCTTGTTTCACCCGACCTAGAATTTATAGAGCAGTCTACTAGCCACTCTGACAATGGCAACTGACCAAGACCGCCATAATTAAAAGAAGAAGAATAAACTAGATACAGAAGTACAAAAAAAGTATGCGTCCTGACTCCCGGGACGCCCGACAGATGTGATAACATAAACTAATCTAAACAAAAAGCTAGGAGACCATCTTCAAATTCTGTAGAAAAATAAAATATTAAGTATACTTATATAAGAAAAATAAATAAAAAGAATGAAAATAATAATTTGACTGAGATTCTAACCCGAGACCAATTGATCAAAAATCCAAGTGCCTACATAATTACTGCGTTACGCATATCTGACATTAGTATTCGAAGTTACTCATATCTTATTTGGCGCCGTAACGCGGTACGGAACAAAGCGTTTACCCTCCCATATAAAGTTATCACTTCAAAACATATTTTTTAATTTCATTTCAAAGCCTTTATTAACCAAGATCTTATAATTAATATTACATGCCTCAAAACATATGGCTGTTATTAAAATGATAACAGCCATTTATTTCATACTTTAGTATCACAAGACTTACCGTGTCCCCGGCAACCGTCAGAGCATAGGCAGCCAGTTGCTCATGAAGTGTGGCTACGTCCATGGGTACATCCTGCATGACCAAAATTAATAATACTTTTAGAACTTTAAGATATTATAATCTCCATATTTCTTTATACAGTACAGTGGCGAAGGCTGGTTCTCCTTTATAGGGAAGCCCTAGCCTGTATAATAGGTAGGGATTAGGATGAAGGTCTTCAAAAGGTAATAATAATAACTTTCCCCACTGATTTCGGTGACGGTGGCCGATTTCATTGAGACCAGGTCAGTTACGCAGGAGTAATTTAATAATTTTACAGTGCCCAGGTGTGTGCGCAGTAGTTTTATCAGACAATCAGGTGATCAGCCTGCATTGTCCTAACCAAACATGGAAACAACATTTTTTAATGTTCCGATATGAGAATCAAACTCACGACCTCCGAGTTGAGAGCCAATGCTCGAACCACTAGACCACGGAGGCTGTTACATCCCTTCAAAAGGTAAGTGGCAAGAGAAGCCGATAGAAATGGAGTTATAGGGACCCCACGCCACTGATACAGTATATAAATCAAACTACAGTAGAGACCAATATTATCAGGACCTGTTTTGGATACATACATATATCCAAATAACAGGTCCCCAAACATATTTTCTATTATGCTGACTACCAGTCATAATCTTAATAAACCTTATACATTGTTCAAGTTAAATGTACAAACCCAATAAAGTTACACATACATACATACATATTATAATCACGCCTATTTCCCGTAGGGGTAGCCAGAGACCACTTCTTTCCACTTACTTGATCCTTACATACTTGTTTCGCTTCGTTCCCTTTCATTCTTACCATCCATTCCTCCTCTTACATTCAACGTAGTGAAGCGGCTCTCCATGGTCCGCTTTTTGCCTCCACGAGAAACGAGACGTGAGGGGTGGCGAACCACATTGCCGCCATTTTGGATAAATAAAATTAGCCGGGGTCGCGTACCCATATTATACCACAACTACCGGACAGGTAAGTTGGGATGAGTATCCCATGACAGTCAGTAAAGTTATGTCTATATGTCTTGAAATTTACATTTACATTACATGGAAGGATCACTAAAATAAAACAAAAGTTATAAATGCCTATTGAAGAAAAGGGATAATATGTATTTACAATTTTTTCAACAGGTTTTTTACTCTGGTTGTTTTTCTGGTAGTTTCAATATTGCATCTACACTAATATTATAAAGAGGAAAACTTTGTTTGTATGTTTGTTTGTTTGTAATGAATAGGCTCAAAAAGGACTGGACCGATTTCAAAAATTCTTTCACCATTTGAAAGCTACATTATCCACGAGTAACATAGACTAAATTTTATTTTGGAAAAAAATAGGGTTCCGTAAGATATTTGGGTTTTTCGGACACACGGTGTAAAAAATCAACCAGAAAAGTTACTTATTTTGCGTACGCTGCCTAAATTATAAAAGATAGAACCATATAATATTCTAATTAATTGTAGATCTTATAAATATCTACAAAAAAGTCCACGATACACTATACCTATCTATGTCGAGTGAGGCACAACAACCAAGAAATTTTGAATTTTTTTGGACTACATTTAAATGCGTTTATTTTACTCATGCTATTAATACTTATCAAAATAAATTATTTCATCACTAAGTACAGTTTATGTAGATAATATTTGGTCTTTGAATGATTGAAATTGGACGTTTGGTTTTGAAGTTATGGCGAAATTAAAATATTACGATTTCTGCTGCATGGCCCATTGCAAAGTGGGCGACATTCTGTGGTACTAGTATCAGTATTGTACCCGTCAGACATTGGTTAGCTCCATACATTTGGATTATCCAGATCTGAATGGCCATCTACAACAACTAATCCGAATAATCGAGTCTCTACTGTACTTTAATTTCGTGTAAATAGTTATGACAACTATTTCACTAGTATTATAAAATTTACATTTAATAATATGTATTTATGGAGGTAAAAATTTGTATCATTTACCCAGTGTGTTGTCCAAATTTTTTTTTAAATTAGAGAGCTTCGTGGCCTAGTGGGTAGACCGTTTGATTCCATGAGGAAAACATTGTGAGGAAACCCACACATGGTTGGCCCCAGTCGTATTGACCAGTCATTCCTCTGGACTAGGCTGACTATGTTGTGAGAATGCCGTATGTGCTTGGGCAACAATACGACATTTAAAAATAGACTGTACCAGGCAATGCAGTATTTCAAGAGTGGTTACTTCGCTCGGAGAATACTGTATAAATCGTCCAATAAGGATGAAAAGGCCTAAGTTTTTTTGTCCAAATTAAGGTTTTGAAATTGTTTTAATACAGCAAACATAAAATATATTCTTAATTTCTTACCTCTTGATCATAGCCTGTATCAGATTGCGGTACATTCTTTGAAGTATGCATCACCATGGCTGCTTATATTTTTGATTATAGCCAACAAAATCCGACAACAGCAACAAGGCTATATCATTTCTCAATGAAAATAATATGCTATTTCCATCATTAATTCGTAATCCAGTTCACATGAAAATACAAAACATGTTTTGCAAATTGCAATTTTGGAACAGTCAAACACGTACGAAACAGTGCAGAGTGCTCAACTCTCAAAAATATTTCTCCCTATGCGCTACCGCCTCCCGACTACATGCGCAGTAATTTTTTTTGTTTTTTTTTTATTATGGACGCTTCACACCACGTCAATCTGATCCCGTGCTAAGTTCTTGAAGAACTTGTGTTACGGGTACCAGACAACGGAAATATATTTAATACTTTTATACTATACACATATTTAAGATTTTTATTATATTATACACATATTTAATACACATCCATGACCCAGGAACACAGAAAAACTTTTTGTTCCTTCGGCGGGATTTGAACCCGCGACCCCCGGCTTGAGCACCAACACGCTCAACCAACTGAGCCGCAGAGGTCGTCAGTCAATTCCATTTAAAGTTGTATTAAAATACCCAAAATCGTAAAAGGATTGAAAATTATGACTGTGATTATGAGGGTTATATTTATATTGATATTATCAATATAAATATAACCCTAAAAATTCTTCCGTCTAATATTCCTACAGATAAATATTTTTTCCTAAGTTTAGGGGGAAACCCCTTAGTTGGCAACACTATTCTGGCAATTGTCAAATGTCAATGTCAAATTCTTCCTTGCAAATTCTAAGTCAAATTTGTACTTTTTTCACTAAAGTGGTACAACTTTCAACTATTGCCAGTGGGTTTCGCCGGGAATGTCAATCAGCAATGTTTTTTATTTCTAAATTCGTCTTAACTCGGTTTTTAATGTATTTTATTCTTTGAGTATTTTATTGGTGGAACCATGAAGCATAGATACCAGGAGTCCGAACGGTATAGGCTTTTCCATAGTAATTATGTACACAATAATAGGACCAGATCTTAGTTCTCTTTTCTGCCGCTAGCTGGTGCGAGACCGACGAGTACCGAGTGTTGCCAATACTATTATACCGAGTGTTGCCAATACTATTATTTATTACAATCATTTTTAAATTACCGTTAGGCAATTACCGTGTTCTACGGTATCTATTTTTCGAGAACAGTTTCTAAGAATCTCCTAAAACGTTTATATACTTAGATTTAAATCCACGTTTCTCATAATATTTTCTTCCAGAGCTGTCAATAGCAACATTTAAACTTCCCGCGTAATTTCAAACGAGTGCTCGTCGGACTGTCGCGCGCTCTACCGGCAAAAATCTGTCCCCGTCATTGAGACCATTATTTTAACATTACGTTCGGACTCCTGGTATCTATGCTTCATGGGTGGAACATTAACCATTCGTTATTCGTTAACTTGCACTAGTGTGGAAAAATGATAAAACTACAAAATGCGTGCTAAATTCCATTGTGAAATCAGTCTCCAGATGTGGACGGCTACCAGGTATCCGTAGCCGCACCACATAGACACACATAGACATAGCGAAAGCATTTGATCGGGTTTGGCACAAAGCAAGGAAAATTATGCAAGTGGGTCACGAGTTTCTTAGCAGACAGAAGCATAAAGGTACTGTTGTGAATCTAATGTGGCTATTACTTATTCTTTATTAACACTAAAAGACTCACGGTGGTTAGAACCATTTATTTTAATTATTTTAACTATTTTACATTCATATGGATATAATATTCATACTAAAGTCTATGTGACAAGTATGTCACATAGAAAAATAATACATTTTTAAACTTAACGAAAACTTTTTATAAAACGTGTGGACAAATCCACCACATCCTCCCCGCCTTGCGACGTGCCTTAAGTTGCAAAAGGAACACAAAACAAATTTAAATACATTACACATAGAAAATATAACAAGGCATATAAAAAAATTCAAAAATTGCAAGGCAGAGTAAAAACAAGAAACAACGCAGCAGAAACAAAAATAAATCAATCAAAAGTATTGTCTGCTGTGCATGTCAGAAGTATAATAGGAGGTAGAACATTTTCTTGACAGCTAACAATTCCTGAAATCCTCCCCACCATGGCGCTGATGGGACTAAAAAGCGCCATAAAATTCTTTGTTTTAAGCTGCTTTTCTCTAGTTCAAATAGGCTAACGAGTCGTGAAATCGGACTCTTCGATGTCACCAATTTATTCAACTCTGGCACCCATTTAGTTACTCTGGCACAAAACTCCTTCTGAATTATTGATAGGCCATAGTTTTTATTTAAAATCCAAATCCTTTCATAACTGTTCCCTATAAACATAAAGGGTATCTCAACCTCCAACTCCTCTTTTCTACTCATTGTATTGAGGTCCTTACAGCCTTTGATGCTCCATCGCACCTTGCTTGATAAGTTCACCGCAGAGCTATTTTGATTAATATCTGCAGTCATGAAGCGTGAAACCGAGGGTCCAGCAGTTGGATCAGCAGAAAACGGTTTTGATATACATCCTTGGTTACTGGCCAATACTTCACGAGCATTCTCTTTGCTCAGCTCATCTTTTGCTAAACGTTTGAATTTCTCTACTCTTTCCTCATAATTGCTATCATACGGCGGAAAAGTATCTACTAGTTCTTTGACTTCTAACTCTATCATGTAGAACTTTACACTATATTCTATATCCGCCTCCAACTCTAAGTCTTCCATACCTTCGTCGTCGTCGTCGGTAAATATATTATTATTAACCGCCCACAGATTTGAAACATTTTCTTGTGCGACACATAACTCTTCATAATATTCACGTAGTAGGTTAAGGTCTTCTTTTATAGCAAGCACATTAATTACGGGATCTTTTGATTGTTCAGAAATTCTATTGACTACCAAAGTGAATTTGTGGCGGCAATGTCTTCTTTCGGACTTCGCTATATCCATTTTAACTATCACGTCCGCTTGGTTGTGAATATAATGTGGCTATTACTTAATATTATATTTTCCACAAAATTCGACAATAGCTTGAAACGTGTAGTTTTAATATTATAATTTATCACGGTCGCCAGATGTTGTGAATCTAATGTGGCTATTACTTATTCTTTATTAACACTAAAAGACTCACGGTGGTTAGAACCATTTATTTTAATTATTTTAACTATTTTACATTCATATGGATATAATATTCATACTAAAGTCTATGTGACAAGTATGTCACATAGAAAAATAATACATTTTTAAACTTAACGAAAACTTTTTATAAAACGTGTGGACAAATCCACCACAGGTACAGTTACACATGCTAGTTAGTAGCACGAAAGCATGCTACTTTTGAGCAAATGCTCATTAGTAGCATGTGTATTGAAACATTGCTAATAATGAGCATGCTAGTTTCGAGCATGCTCAAAAATCGACGGTCGTGCGATTATTGAGCATGCTACCTGCAGCGCGGGTGGAAGGGGGCGTGCTTATAGCGTGTGTGAACAGGTTTGCTTATTGAGCATGGTAGTATCGATCAGTCGTTAGCAGCAGGTGCGCGTGCACAATTTGCTCACTAGCATGCTTATATCTAGCAAATGTAGACAAGTGCAGAGCATGCTCGAAACAAGCATGCTAATGAGCATACTAAAAAGCATGCTACTAACTAGCATGTGTAACTGTACCTTAAGGGTTATAGTCGACGGTGAATGCTCGGATACTCTGTCTGTTGATGCTGGTGTCCCACAAGGCTGTGTGCTATCACCTACCCTGTTCATACTGCATATCAATGATATGTTACAAACCAATAGCAGTCATTGCTATGCAGATGACAGCACGGGTAGATGCCTTAATATACTGGCCACGCGAACATCTCTCAGCAATATGTCATTGAGAGTCGAAACAAACTTGTCTCTCAAATTGACAATTCATTAGAGAAGGTCTCTGAATGGGGTAGACTTAACTTAGTCCAATTCAACCCCTCTAAGACACAAGTTTGCGCGTTCACAGCTAAAAAGTTACCAATGGTCGTATGTCCTCGTTTTGAAAGCATACCCAGAACTGTCTCCTCCATCATTGGAATACTTGGTGTTAACATATTGAGCGAGGCAGTGGCGTGGCTTGGTAACCGAGGGCCCCGGGGCAAGAAATGAATGAGGGGCCCCCACGCCGGAACTTACCAACTAAAGAATGTGTGACTTTAGAAAAATACAAATAGCATAGAACCTAAAGTCGGTGATAAATCATATAATATGATGTTCTTTAATATATTAAACGCAAGCGAGCGAAGCAAGCGAGCAAAATTTTTTTTCTATTTTACGAGTAAAATCTGTTTTTACTTTAAACCCTGAAAGATTGTGAGCTTTGGATAAATACGATGAAATTAGCAGGCTACAATATAACACTGGCACAAAGTAATATAATGTGTAATTTACATTAAACCACGAGCGAGCGAAGCGAGCGAGGCTTTTTTCCTATAACCTACAACTTCTCAATATATGAGATTTGTTATATAAATATTATAATATAACGATTACAAAGTTATCAGTGAACTTGTATTCATACATTTTGTTCCTGTGAATTCGTAAAATTTAAAATTCGAAAATCATTTCTTTTTTCAGAATTTTTACTTTTTCTATATTTTCCCTATCTAAGTAGCGTATACACAATAACCTAGCCTGACAGCAAATTTGAGATTTTTAAGTTTGCTAGAAGTATGTTTTGAATTATGCTTAATCAGCTCCCTACCTTTATACATAAAATACCTCAAACTATCCTTAACTTTCATAAACCGACTTTCAAAGTAAAAATACACAAAAAACTATGAACAATGAAATATGAACTTGAGTTCTGTAAGATATTATAGGATATTGTTTGGGCTGGTACCGATTTCAAAATTAAGAAGATTATGTAGAGAAATAGTTAAAATTTTTGCCGAATATAAAAGGGGAATTATTTAGAGAATAAGTTTTATTTCAAACATTTTTGTGTATTTTTACTTTGGAAGTCGGTTTAGTTTTTTGTTTAAAAATAATAATTTTACTTTTTTTTAGTGATATTTGCTAATTTATTATTAATACCTACATTAAGTACATTTAATATAAACGATCGAACGTTTAATTGAAGACGCGCCAAGCTTCCATTATGTATTGATGATGATGATGATTACTGTAAGTTACATCACACCAAAAACATTTTCATGTAAAAAAATTATGCCAAGACGATACCATATGACTAGCACTGTCAAAAAGTTATGAAATCTCATGTAAAACCAAGCTTCTTACCCTACACGCCTTAACTCTACAAGCGTAAACTTCACAAACTCTACATCTTAGTCATTTTATGTGGCCAGGCCATTTCGCTACATTAAGGCCGTAAGGAGAAAAATTTATAATCGACTGTTTTTCTATTATACTCTCTTATAGTAAGGAAATGGCCAAGCCACATAAAATGACGTTTGACGAAGGTGTAGAGATTGTGAAGTTACGCTTGTAGAGTTAAGGCGTATAGGGTAAGAAGCTTGGTTTTACATGAGATTTCATAACTTTTTGACAGTGCTAGTCATATGGTATCGTCTTGGCATAATTTTTTTTACATGAAAATGTTTTTGGTGGGATTTCACTTCTTTTTGTAAGTGGTTATAACAATATTTTCTTTTTCTTTTTTTTTTGGGTGTATTTCTTGCACAACAGAGACGCTTTTTCTGCCCACTCTCTCTTTGCCTTTTTTCTTTGTTGGCTTACTATTTAGTATTTACAATACTTCAGTTAATTATTATTAATCGTTTTAATGATAAATCATAATATATTTATAGTTTTGTGTAAAAGTGACATCTATCTCGTACATTATGAATTATGTTAGTTATGTGTTCGTTCGTCGCTTGAATTGGAATCTAATTGACGTAATATTTAAATACCTTATTATTTCCCGAGTATTCTTTAGTAATTTAAATGGAAAGAACATACGGGTAACATTAACAAGTACAATAAAACATGTCGATAAAGATTAAAAAAAATATTGTGTTTTTTGTTGTTAATAAAGGGTTAGATACATGGTTATTTTATTAAATTTTATTGTTAATATCGGATCCCTAATAACAACAACAATTTTCAGGCCTCTAGCTTAATTTGTGGAAATATTATAGAAACTTCCATTCTGTAGTTTAAGGGGTTGAAGGATAAAAGTTTATATGAGACTTCTTACCTTAATAATTCTTAACATAATTAAATAGAATGTTGCATATAATATGTTAAATTTTCCGTTCAAATTACTACAGATTCTGTAGTATTAGTCTGTATTCTGAATATTAGTTTACAATCCTAGCGATGAACGACGACATAACTTATATAGTTCATAATAACGCGATAGATGGCCTTTCACAGATAATTATTATCTTTAACTCCCTTGTTTAAGGGGTTGGAAAATGGAAGTTCCAATTTTGAGATTTTTTATGTTGGTTGTGTACAAATGCAATCTTACGTAACAAATTTCTAGAACATCCGAAAGTACGATATAATTTTGTTGATCATCAGTGAGTCAGTGACGAAATCAGGGGTTTTTAGATTTCAATAAAATCTAAAGTATAAGATCTATGCAATCAAAACTTTACATGTTTAATAAGTTCGCTACTGGAAACATAATCTGAAAATTTCATTCATCTGGTATATTCCAAACCCAAGTTATGAGGGTTCAAAAATCGATGAAACGCTTCGAGAAAAGGTGGTTTGGTAGTGCCCTTGCGCTTCGCTTGGCGTCTTGGCATGGGGGCACTACCGTGCCCCCAGATAGTGGCATCAGTGGCATATGCTTGCAGTCCTTAAAACAATGCCGAAATTTCCAAACGCGTATCTTTAAAAACTGAGGAGTTCTGTTCAGTGCTCTTGGATCCAGGGTATACCTTGGTACAAAATCTTATTTTCTGGTATTATATGCTTGTTACTTCAGAAAAAGTCAAACACACTATATTTATCTGAATCGACTGACTGATTGACTACCGTAACTTTGACTAGACTTTGGATTTGACGATTTAGGCTGGGACTATATGCTAGTTCTATATGCACCGGAATCCGGAGGGCCGTAGAGAATTCTGATCATTGAAAATAGAATTTTGTACTATTACAATAGAGTTGAAAATCAAACATATGGGTATCGAGTTAAACGTCAATGTCATATATGATAGCTCGACACCTGACACTTCTATTTTCAAGTCTATTGTATTAGCGCCGAGTTCTATTTTCAATGCTCAGAATAATTTCTCTACGGCCTTTCGGATTCCGGTGCATATAGTCCCAGCCTTAGAAATACGGTGATGAAAATATACTTGACACTGGCAAATGGTTATAAGCCGACGCCATATAAAAAAATACTATTTCAAAAATAGAAGAAGAGGAAGAAAAAGTTGAGGCCGTTTACATCTTTGTTTACATGTTTATAGTTTTGTTTACATTTAAAACCTGTTTGTACTTATTTAATTTGAATTACGATAGATTTTATAAAAGTTTAGGTGATAGACTTTTATATTAGGTATTTAATTGTGTACTGAATTACTGATCGTGTAAGCTTAATTCTTGGAGATGGATATTTGTCAGTCCATTTGTAAAGGCTGTCTAAGTTCAAACAGAGCTTTATCTGTTATAAATATTGATTTAAAAATTGTTTTAGGCGATATTATTGATAAAATGGTAAGCTAATCATATATTAATATTCATATTTTATAATACATCTTAAAGATAGTAATGGGCAAGAACGCGAAAAGTTGTACATTGGACTTTTCTACATGTCCCCAGGTTATATCGTACTGCTGCATGACTTTGATAGGTTTTACAAGAATTGGTACCATATTATTTGATTTTAAATGAAATAGGCATGCCATATTTGTTAAAATATTACGCATAAACCTTTATTATATTGTTAAAATTCAAGTTCAAAAAATTGCAAATTCGTTGTATAGTACTGTCCCCTAAAAAAAAACCGGCATTTAACAGCGTTTTGTGAAAAAAAAAGTTACTTGACTGGCAAACCTCTGGTTGCATTTGAAATTTGGCGGGATTTTAATCATTTATTAAGTTTATTGTGTTGCCAAAGCCCAAATTTTTACTTAAAAAGTAATTTTTAAACTTGTCCCCGACGTATGGACCTACCGGACATGTCCAGGTTCCGTTACCGCATTTTCCTTTAAATTTTTAGGATTTTTGCTCGATGTGGTATTCATATTGTACGTAAATGGCAACATCATAGTGAGACCGAAAAAATAAAAAAACAGGTGTCTATCGTTTAATCAGCCATTTTATTCAAACGGCTGTTTAATTTTTTCCGTTTGGTGAGTGGTTGTTTTTCTACGGGCACTGTCCGGTGAGTATATATATTTATTTTTTGATGTTTTAACGTTTTTCCAAGACAGATTTAATGTCTAAAACTTAAATAAACTATTTAAGATTACTATAATGTGAAAAAATGTGTGATAAATATCAGCAATTATAGAAATTTTATAGTTTTGTTTAAGAAGTACTCGATTCCGTTACCTCATGTCCGTTACCATCACGGTGGTAACGTATAGGCCGGACTTGAAAGTCACGAACAGGATCACGTAAAGCAAGGTTTACATGGTGTAAGCTTGATTTTTTTGTATTATTTTATTTATTGCGTATAATATTTTCTTACAGTGCGAGGCAAAATAAGGGTTTTGTTTTTAGTAGTCTTAATATGAGTGTGACCTTTATGTAGGGTAGGCGGGTACCTAACTAGCTACCCTACATAAAGGTCACACTAAATACGAATGAATATATTTTATGTAGGTATATAAAATATAATTATTCAATTGTATTTTTATGTTTACCACTGAACACCGTCATTTATATGAATTGAAATGGAATGGAAATATTTTTTGAGATTTTAATTATCTTCTGGATTAGTTAAATAGAATTCCATCAAAATTGATCCACTATTTTGGGTTTTCGGGACAAATCTAATGATACCTTAATTGTTGAAATCTATCCAGCCATTTGGAAGATACGTGGGAATAAAGGAATTAACGAACATACATGCATGCATACATACATACATACAAGATATGCGCGAAAAATATAACCCTTCTTGACAGTCGAGTAATTAAAAAGTGAATCCTTATATTAAGCATCATGTGAACTCAACCTTACAGGGTCCTGTTCGTTGACAGTATGTCCTGTTACGAGACTGTACCCTAAACCAATGTAGCTAAAAATGTTAATTTTATTTGAGAAAGTTTAAAATATGTATACACATTTTTAAAGAAATAACGTAGTTTGTCAAAATACTAGAAATTAAAATAGTTAAATATCAGAACAGCCAATTTTGTGAATTTTATGAAAAACTTTTGGATTCATTTTACACATTAAGTAACGTACAGGACAGGAATACTAAATTGATCTCGTGTATTTCTAAGTTATCGAACTGAAAATATATTTTATAAATTTAAAAGCATGTTTTCTTTCATTCAATAAATTATATTTGCATACATTTTAAGTTTTTACAATATTAATCAACCAAGAACCAGCGGTAACGAACAGGATTCAAATTAACGCCTACTTTTAGAAATTTACTAATTTCTCAAAAAATAACGATTTTACGTAAAAACTTTTGTGATTAGCGGAAAAAGGAATTATTGGAGATAATATTATGTGAAATATCCTAGGAAATTTTACCAACAAAAATCAAAGCTCAATATTGAAGCAGTGTACTACTTTTCGCGTTCTTGCCCTAATATGAAAGTTATGAGATATAATACGTGTAAGTGTAACCTGTTACCCTTTGAGACTATAATATTATTTTGTTAGTCATTTTTGTCGGTCTGGTATTCAGGATGTTTCATATCAGTTTCTTCGTATGGTTTCCATAGGGTAGATAGGGGCCGCCTATATGGAAAGCTGGTGTCAGTTCCATGTCTGTACTAATAAAGAAAAAATATTTTAATTGCTACTTAAAAACAGAAATGTTTTGTGGTCCTCATTGTGTGAAAATATTTACAGGACTATTCACGAGAGTTTTGGCTGTGCTGGGAATGTAAAGCCATTATAAGGAAATTTTTAAGATTCAAACGGCAAGTAAAAAAAGCACATGAGAAACTGGGCAGGTATATGGTGAGTATTATATTAATTTCTTTATTAACCAGAATGTAGTAGGTACACAGCTGGTAACTAGAAGTTGCAGCTACCTTATTTTTTTTCTTTTTTATACCATAATTACAAGGAGAGACATAGAAATCATACAAACAAGCTGGCTAGAGATTTAATACACCCCAATGAAGATATAAGAAAACTGAAAAGATGGCAAATATTACAATTAGATGAGCGGCATTAGAAGCCAGATGTAAAAACCGAGGGAGCAAATATTGAAATGCCCCACTAGAAAAACCCAGCATCCAGCAGCTCATAATAAATTTAAAAAAAATACATATCTTATGCCTGGTCGAGTGGCGACTTTGTCTATAGTACATATTGCTGTGTACATTATTAGTCCTTTGTACTATACATATTTGCTTTTGACCACAGCTCCGCTCACGTAAATATAGTATCCCACTGGAACACTGTACTTTTACATGATAAAATGTTGCCTTTGTTTTAATCCAAAGCCATATCATACCAAATTTCATCAAAATTCGTTTAGTAGTTTTTGCATGAAAGAGGAACAAACATCCATACATCCTCACAAACTTATAAATTTATAATAGTAGTAGGATCAGAAGCTTAAAAACTTGAATTTAGGAATTATGATTACTGTAAGAACTATTCTCTGTAAAGGTTTATTGATGACTGTAAAATTAGGTCAACCTTTGTGGCTCAGTGGTTCAGCACTTTGGTGCTCAAGCCGGTGGTCGCAGGTTCGAATCCTGCCGAAGGAACAAAAAGTTTTTCTGTTTTCCTGGGTCATGGATGTGTATTAAATATGTGTATAATATAATAAATATCTTAAATAAATGTATAGTACTTGTATAAAAGTATTAAATATACTTACCATTTTCTGGTATCTGTAACACAAGTTATTTGGATACTTAGCATGGGGCCAGATTGACATGGTGTGAAGCGTTTATAGATATTATTATATTATTATTATATACTTACAAAACTTACAAGCTAACAAACTTACAGCAATAAAATTAAATCATATTGTCAATATATACTTACTTAGTTATAATAACTCCTCACATGGATGTTGGTGACGGTGGCCAGTTTCATTGAAACTAGACCAGTTACGCAGAAGTTATTCTATAGTGTACACTATATATTATATTCTATTCTATAGCAATGTGTACACTTAGAAAACTACCTCAAACCTCAAAATTAGAAAATGCCTATGCATTTGTATTTTGTAATAACAAATTTATTATTTTAAAAGTTTTGGTTGTGCTGAGGATTCTGTACCCAAAGGGTAAAATCGTGATTACTGCAGAGATGTCTGCAGATGTTACCACATTACACACATGACTTAACGTTTATCACTACAATACACAAATCGACACAACTCTATGTAGTAATTTCAGTGCTGACCATATAACACACAATAAACATGTTTTTTTTTTTGTACGGAACCCTTAGTGCATGAGTCCGACTTGCACTTGACCATTTTTTTTTGTTTTAGCACTTTCATTCTAGTATTCCTTCACTATCACATCTTACTATAACGAAGCAGCAGAATATAATTGAAATTAATAACGAGGGATACAAAGATGAGCCATGTATTGATATGCCAACAGTATTTGTTAAGGTTGAGGAAATACCAGCTGAACTCGACACAAATGATCCCAAACCTCATGAAGTTTTCAATGATGAATCTTACAATAATTATGATGATAATAATGAGTGTCATAGTGACTATGAGGAGAGTATAACAAACCAAGTTGTGGAAGAGGTCATATATGAAAACAAGGTATGAATCTCAGATCAAATAAAAAACCTTTATTCTTTTTTTGGTCTGAGGTATGAATATTGTAATACATATACCTATAAAAAAATCATTTAAATATTATCTAAAAACTAATATCCTATGTCAGAAATACAACATTTTTATTTTAGGATGATTTGCCTATTCAAACAAAACAAAAAATCAAAGTTAAAAAGAGAACGAGGATCAAAACTAAAGTGATATTCAATGAATCAGATGATGAACCATTAAAATCCAAAGGAAATGAGGAGCCAAAAAGTAAAATCAAAAAGAAGGAAGGTAAGCATAATAATTTTTTTAAGTATCTCGTTCTTAGGATTAAAAGCCAAGTAATTAAAAAAAAACTATGAAACAATTCAAATGTGTCAGTAAATATTTTTTATATTTTAGGGTTAAAAAGGAATCAAAAATGTGAGAAACCACCCGGTGTTATAACCAATGTTAGAGTGGCTAAGAAACTAGAACAGCTCAATGTGAGTGGGGATCAACTTGAAATGGTTCTTCTGAGCTGGGAAGAAGTAAGTTTTAAATATTAATTTCCGTTCTCATGGTAAATTCATGTCTCATTTTACATTTATTTACTATTTTCTGCGGCTCCGCCCTCGTAAATATACTATCGAGTATACTGTACTTTTCTGGGATAAAAAGTAGCCTATGTTTTAATCCAGAGCCTAAACTACTTCCATACTAAATTTCATCAAAATCCGTTCATTAGTTTTTGTGTAAGAGTAACAAACATCCATCCATCCTCACAAACTTTCACATTTATAATATTAGTAGCATTTATTGTGAAAAGAAAAAGAAGAAGAAAAAGAAAAAGAGCTCAGTGTCCTAGTGGGTAGACCGTTTGGATCGCACTCGAGAGAGAGCAGGTTCGAATCCCAGGTTGTGGCGTGTACCAATGAGACTTTTTCAAATCTCAAGTACATTATACGTACGCTCTAACGGTGAAGGAAAACATCGTGAGGAAACCCGCACATAGTTGGCCCCAAATGTATTGACCAGTTCATTCCTCTGGACTAGGCTGACTATGTTGTGAGAATGCCGTATGTCATATGTGCTTGGGGCAACCATACGACATTTAAAAACCAACTGTCCCAGGCACTACAGTATTTCAAGAGTGGTTACTTCGCTTGGAGAATACTGTATAAATCATCCAATAACGGATGTAAAGGCCTAAGTTAGTTAATGTGAAAAGTTTTGATGAAGGGACATGGTCAAAAATCAATACAAAAAAACCCAATACAAAAAAAAGAGTCGAAATATTTACCTATAGGTTTGCTTTAAATCCAATTATTAATTAAAATATTCCAAAAGACCCTGGAATAATATAGTAGTTATGAACAAGAATAGAATCCAAAAATATATTAGGTGGAGGTGTAGGTGTAGTCGTTGGTGTAGGAACTGTAGGAAAATGTAAACATAGCTTGTGTACGGTGCAACCGTACAAAGTCCAAAATATAAACGC
This sequence comes from Glaucopsyche alexis, assembly GCA_905404095.1. Classification (NCBI taxonomy): domain Eukaryota; kingdom Metazoa; phylum Arthropoda; class Insecta; order Lepidoptera; family Lycaenidae; genus Glaucopsyche; species Glaucopsyche alexis. The sequence continues at coordinate 8,556,806 of FR990061.1, forward strand.
ATCATCATTTTGTATATTTCACGTGCGCGCTCATTTTAGACTTAAGTTTAGTGTTAAGTTCAGTTCATGCAAAACCGTCGCGCATTGCGGACTAGTGTAACTCATTAGCATATAGCATTAGCATTTTATCTTAGCAAATATACATATTAGCAGCAGCAACTTAGTTTTGCTCAGCGAACAGCATCATCAATAGCAGCAACAGCATCATCAATAGCAGCAACAGCATCTCAAGGTGAACGAACCATACAGCTTGCAATCTTGGAAATGTTGATTATGCCTGATCTAGTAGGCCGTAATATTACAGTTTTTACGGCTTTATTAATAGATAATATTATTATATTCTACAGGTAGAGCTAGAGCGACAGGCAGCATTGCAGCACTCGGCCTTCACCCGGCACCAGAGCCGCTGCGCCGACTGCGTGCTCGGGTTCAACCACGTCTCCAAACTGGATGAGCACATGAGGAAACACCAGCCGGTGAATGCGAAATTATGACGTGTCTTTATAACGTGCTTTCGTAGTGGCAAACCATAATACGAATGTTAACAAAATTTGGGACACCTTTTGGCAGGCCCACCGCTAGCTGTTTCGTCGCCCGCGTGCAATACCGATTATGCCGCCCTACGATTACTTAACTACTATGACTTTTGTCAAAAAAAAGGTGATGAGTCGCTCGATTTGCCGCCCCCTGGGCGTGCCGCCCTTGTGCGGTTCACGCTTTGCACGCCCGCTTACGGCGGCCCTACAGTTTGGTATTGTTTACAAGTATGTAACGACTATCCGACTGAATAGCCGAAAGCCGAGCCATTAGGGTCCGTCCACATATTACATCACAGCACACGGGGGAGGGGGTCATACTAAATGTGACAGTACAAGTTAAGTACAGGTACAGGGATACGAAAAAAGCGTGACATAGAGGGTTCAAAAAGTCGAAATTTTGCATGACAATATGTGGATGGCCCCTTTTGCCGAATTCTACTAACTATATATACATATTATCGTGAAAAGTATTTGTGAGCGTAATCACGTATACTCGGTCGTGTCAATTACTTAGCGACACCGAATTTTTCAGGGCGGGTAAACCAAGAAAAAAAATCACATCAACCTATTTGTAGTATGTCAGGATTGTTATGCGAATATTTTACGAATACGTTGGTATCAATTATTCCTGCTAACCCCCAGATCTCTAATGGCGAGCAGTGCGACGTGTGTGGCGTGTGGTGCAGAGATGGCCGCGCGCTCGCCGCACACAGAAGGAGGCATCGCCTACGGTAAGTCCGCGGTAAGGGTTTTAAATAGCTTATATTGTTACGTGTTAGGGTTCAAAGGATTTGGAGAGAAAGACCTGCTGACTCCTTTGAAGACTTTATGCACTAGCACTAGGTCCAACACAAAGCACTAGGTCCAAACACTAAGCACTAACGATGTCCTAGGTCGTAGCCAAGTCGTAGGTTTCATTGGTCTTGATCACTAGTTTCCACTTCGAAGGTAGCTCAAAACTGAACTGAACTCGCTCGCCTCCCTGCGGCTATTTATATGGGCCGAGACGAGTAGAAAGTTCCTTTCTGGAACATACCCGACTCGCGCGAACGTGATCGACCGGGTTGGATGATTCTGAAAAGTTCGCACAGTAATTGTATTGAGTAGGGGGTTTCATGTTATCTTTGTTCTCTGAGTGGTTTCACTGGTTGACGCTAGATGGCACTAGTTTCTTTGTGTGTTCGTAACAATATATTGTTCTTCATTAGAGGATAATAATAATTAAAAGAGATTATGGAAGATTTGTATCAAGTTGATAGTATCAAGTAGGTAATAACGCAAAAGTATCAGAATTTTCGACTTTTTTAAACTATTTTATCAAGTATAGTCATTATTGGGGGCAATATCACACAAACTAATTAAGTACACAGATTATTTACAATTACATATTATGTCACCGTAAAATTGTAAAAACCTTTAGATTGTAATATAACTAGTGAAATTGTAAAATGTTGATAGATTTCGAACGCGAATGTGCTGCCTATAATTTAACACATTATTTTTCGTTAGATTATAAATAAGTAGGTAAGTAGGTATTATTAATATTTCGACATATTTTTACAATCTCGTTAGTTATTTTACAATCTAACGGTTTTTACAATTTTACGGTGACATTATATAACGGTTGAAATATTCCACCAATAATAAGTTTAGATTAGTCCAATAATTTATTACAATATTATCGAATAACTCAAATGCTGAACGATCAGAAACGTGACAAGTTCGATGCCACGTATTCCCAACTCCCGTATTTTATCCTGAGATTTTATCATCCAGTAATTTCCAAATCCAAGCAAATATTAATCAAGTCTCCATGACAACGATTCTTTCACTATGACATCTATCAATACTGGCATCGACCTCGTCCAAATAGTAAATACTACTTGACGTTTCTATAGGTGTACCAGAATCTCATGGCAAATAGGGAAAAAAAAATTTGTAGTGTGCAATACTGGGGAAATTGGATTAAACGATCTTGATACTGGTTAATATTTAATTATGTCTTTAGTATTATTGAACATGAATTATAATAAGACTGTATGAAGAATGTTCGGTGTATAATATAGAAAACTAGCTTTTGCCCGCGGCTTCGCCCGCGTGGAATAGTGTTCTTGGTGAAAAAACTACTTCGGCGAATAATTCTCTACCTACTTACAGCAATATACTACTGATACAATATTGAACATGTTTTTAGGTTTGCCCAATGCAAATTGTTAAAAATGGGACCCTATCACCTCGATACGACATGCGCGACCACTTGATAATATACTTACATAATAAGTATTTTATTTATCGCACTTGAATATAAATTTTACCATAATCTTATAATATCTTAAAGACTATTAAATACTTAAAGACTATTATTTTAAAAATTCGCATCAAAATCCGTTGCGTAGTTTTAAAGATTTAAGCATACATAGGGACAGACAAAAAAGGGACTTTGTTTTATACTATGTAATATAATGATATTTCATGAAAAATAAATCAATCGTGAATTACTTTATATACTTATTTATTACGAATAACATACAATTAAATTGGCAACAGTTTATTTAATGTTGGAATTTCCTTCCGAACTGTATAGAACTCGTTTACTTTATTCCTAATCAACTATAAATCGAAACTGTCTTATGTTGATTTTCTTTTTTCCTCCTCTCCTCCTTTTACCAGGCATGGAAAACAAACCATCATTCGATGTGCCATCAGCTACGATTCACCTTATAGTAGTACTGGAAACACATTTAAAGAAGTCACAATAATTACCTAAGAAAATATAAAAAAACTAAAAGTATCAAAACAACTCACTCTAACTTACCGGTCAACTCTACCACGAACTTTAAATTATAAGATTGAGTTCGATTTACACCTTCTTCTTTCTGTATTTTACTATAGACATAGAAAACAATATTTCTCGCTTGAGATCGAATTGCCTTTTTGGATATTTTCACAAAAACAACAAATTCCAAGAACATAATCACAAAATTTTAGCAGCGGTTGACAGATCACGTACTTTGATTTGACGGGTCATACTTGACATTGCCATATGAAAATCACATTTTTTATTTTTTTTAAAATGCCATCAGATTCTGGTAGAGCTATAATCATAGACAATCTTAGCTTTAACACCTTTGAGTATATAACCATAGAAGTCTTTGTTTAACACGCTCCGACAATGAAGAATCAATGTGAGACTGGCGCTTCACACAGATGGCGCTGCCGTACGTGCGGGCTGACGTGGTCGCGCGCCGCCAACGCCGCGGACCACACGGCGCGCGCGCACGACGCACCGCAGCCCACGCACGTGTGCGCTCTATGCGGACACCGCGCACCGTATGTCAATTATGAAAGGGTTTATCATTAGACATTAAGAGCGTTAGAACTTTGTAACGAAATAAAACAACCTGTTTAGGTGATAACCACCATTTTTATATTTATCGTAAATGGTATTCGATGACAATATGTATGGAAAATATTTTTTGCCAAATAGTCGCCAAGTTAGCCAAATATTTTTGACGACATCTTTGCATAAACTTATGAGTAAATATGTATTCATGCCAAATTTTACAGCCATAGCTTTATCAAGATAACCGCTATGCGCACCAAAGTTCGAGCGTCCCTTTTGGAAACCCTTTAGTTACTCAGCTTCAGTATAGCAGATTTAGATGAAATTTGACATAATTTCCAGCACTCTTGGCAAGTTGCGCAGTCACATACGGAGTCACGGCGAGCGTCAGAAGTGCGAGTTGTGCGGCAAGACGTTTCGCGACAAGACCGCGCTGCGCACGCATCTATTGTGAGTGCGCCCTTAGGTATATTGTGGCTACATGTTGCCCGCGACTTAGGCTGACTACACTAATATAACAGGAGGAAAGGTTAATTTGTTATTAAATAGGCTGAAAAATTACTGGATCGATTATGAAGAAATTGTTCAGATATATAATAGACCACGGAGAAGGATGTAGGCTATTTTTGCGGCGAAATGTACGGTATTCTCGAGCTTTCCTTTCGCGAGCAGCGCCCGCATCGCTGACACGCCCGAGGAACGCGCGCGCCTAATGTGGGGGAGGCCTTAGCACTGATGAATAAATAGTTACTACATAAACCTTAGTGTGCGTAAAACGAAATCTCGAGAAAACCATTTTGCCGCAAAAATAGCCTACGCGACCACTAAGAAAAACTTAATAAGCTGCAATATTGAGCCAATAAATCTTCAAAATTGATTATTATTTGTAGCATTCACAAGGGCGAGAAGAAGTACGCGTGTCCGCGGTGCGACAAGCGGTTCCTGTTCAAGAGCGCCATGGAGATACATCTGGAGACTCACAACGCGTCCGCGCAGCTCTACTGCCATCAGGTTACTGAGAGTCTTTTTACAGAGCTTATATATTATATGTGCTATACTATTTATTAACGAAGAAACGCTAATATTCGGCACAAAACTTACACTATACTCCGACCTACAAGTGATATTTTTTATATGACTTTTACTGACCACTTGTAATGATTCTGATACTGGATATTCCTGGAATTACGGAGTCCATTAAAAAAAAGAAGTGAGGTCACATTCGCTTCAGCCAATCCAGTGCGTTTATAATAACGTGGTCAAACGTGAAAAATTAATTATTTTATTTTTGATATTTTATAAAATCATACATATTTAATACCAATTAACTCATTACGAGTTACTTACTAGTACTTTTACGGAATCATGTTGAGTATTAATCAAAAATGTCATATTCACCCTGCAGCTATATCTTCTACTAGCGACCCGCCCCGGCTTCGCACGGGTACAATACTGATACTAATACTACAGAATGTATTTAAACATCTAACAAAACGGGCGAAATTTAGTCTAAAGTTCAAAACAAACAGAAACAAATTAATATAGGTACCTACTAAAACTCAATGAAATAAGTAGGTGGGTATACTTTTATCGTATGAAATACCTATACTCTTCAGGACTAACAATACAACAAACACTAAATAAATAGGTATTCAAGTACCTATCCATCATAGTTACAACGAACACAAAACAAAAAATTTACCCAATAATCTAAACTTCGGACGCGCACCCCCGCCTTGGTGACACCCACTTCACAACGGGCCGTGCAGCAGAAATCGTAATATTTTAATTTCGCCATAACTTCAAAACCAAACATCCAATTTTAATCATTCAAAGACCAAATATTATCTACATAAACTGTACTTAGTGATGAAATAATTTATTTTGATAAGGATTAATAGTATGAGTAAAATAAACGCGTTTAAATATAGTCCAAAAAAAATTCAAGATTTCTAAATAAAAAAATGGTTGTTGTGCCTCACTCGACATAGATAGGTATAGTGTGTCGCGGACTTTTTTGTAGATATTTATAAGATCTACAATTAATTAGAACATTTTATGGTTCTATCTTTTATAGTTTAGGCAGCGTACGCAAAATAAGTAACTTTTCTGGATGATTTTTTACACCTTGTGTCCGAAAACCCCAAATATCCTACGGAATCCTATTTTTTTCCAAAATAAAATTTAGCCTATGTTACTCGTGGATAATGTAGCTTTCGAATGGTGAAAGAATTTTTGAAATCGGTCCAGTACTTTTTGAGCCTATTCATTACAAACAAACAAACAAACAAACAAACATACAAACAAAGTTTTCCTCTTTATAATATTAGTGTAGATTTGTTTTTTTGCAGTGCGACGTGAACTTTAAGAACCGCATGTCATACAACCAGCACATGCGCTACAACCTCAAACACATCGACCCCGCCAAGCTCAAGTGAGTCCTATGTCCTCCGCAATACGGTCCATTTTATTTAAAAATGTAGACCGAATTTAATAAAAAAAACTACATTGCATAATATTTGTGTGTGTGTTGTTTTCATTTTTATGAATTTTGTATATTTCTAAGCATTTATAGTTTAAAAAATAGGTATTAGCTTTCTGCACACCTTCCTCCACATACACAGTTACCTGTGTATTTACTTGTGCCAAGTATCATACTCCTCCGTTCGCGCCATTCTCGTAAAACTGTGGGAGGTGTCTTAATAATATTAATTTAAATTGTAAGGTACGCGTGCGACGCGTGCGACAAGCGGTTCGCGAAGTCGTCGCGGCTGGTGGAGCACAACATGGCCGTGCACCTCAAGCTCACGCCCGTCGCCTGCACCGTGCCCGGCTGTCAGTTCGTGAGTCAGTTGCATGTATACCACGGCCTCGCGGACACCTGGCGGGACATAACGACAAGCGGTTCGCGAAGTCGTCGCGGCTGGTGGAGCACAACATGGCCGTGCACCTCAAGCTCACGCCCGTCGCCTGCACCGTGCCCGGCTGTCAGTTCGTGAGTCAGTTGCATGTATACCACGGCCTCGCGGACACCTGGCGGGACATAACGACAAGCGGTTCGCGAAGTCGTCGCGGCTGGCGGAGCACAACATGGCCGTGCCCCTCAAGCTCACGCCCGTCGCCTGCACCGTGCCCGGCTGTCAGTTCGTGAGTCAGTTGCATGTATACCACGGCCTCGCGGACACCTGGCGGGACATAACGACAAGCGGTTCGCGAAGTCGTCGCGGCTGGCGGAGCACAACATGGCCGTGCACCTCAAGCTCACGCCCGTCGCCTGCACCGTGCCCGGCTGTCAGTTCGTGAGTCAGTTGCATGTATACCACGGCCTCGCGGACACCTGGCGGGACATAACGACAAGCGGTTCGCGAAGTCGTCGCGGCTGGTGGAGCACAACATGGCCGTGCACCTCAAGCTCACGCCCGTCGCCTGCACCGTGCCCGGCTGTCAGTTCGTGAGTCAGTTGCATGTATACCACGGCCTCGCGGACACCTGGCGGGACATAACGACAAGCGGTTCGCGAAGTCGTCGCGGCTGGCGGAGCACAACATGGCCGTGCACCTCAAGCTCACGCCTGTCGCCTGCACCGTGCCCGGCTGTCAGTTCGTGAGTCAGTTGCATGTATACCACGGCCTCGCGGACACCTGGCGGGACATAACGACAAGCGGTTCGCGAAGTCGTCGCGGCTGGCGGAGCACAACATGGCCGTGCACCTCAAGCTCACGCCCGTCGCCTGCACCGTGCCCGGCTGTCAGTTCGTGAGTCAGTTGCATGTATACCACGGCCTCGCGGACACCTGGCGGGACATAACGACAAGCGGTTCGCGAAGTCGTCGCGGCTGGCGGAGCACAACATGGCCGTGCACCTCAATCATATAATCCCAGCCTAATCCGTTGCGCGATTCTGAACTATGCGCTGATTAGTCCACCACATCACACTATAATAAGTCCTAATAATAATGAGGGTTTTTAAATTCATGACATCCGACAGCTTTTTGACACGACAAGGACCGTCGCTTGCGCCGCATAACGACAGAAAAACAATCGAAAATTCTTTCAATATTTTTTTATGACTTTTTTTAATGGATTAATTCAGTCGTGCTCATCCCGGCCCGTACTCCGCACGCACATCAGGATGCAGCACCGCGACGGGCGGGAGAAGAGGAACCACGTGTGTCATCTGTGTGGGAAAGCGTACGCTGTGAGTGTGTATTACCATATTATTATTATTGTATAGCTAGCTAACATCTAGATTTTGCCCGTGACTCGTGCACGCAAAAGTTAATCTTACGGAAACCATAATTTTTTTCGCGATAAAAAGTAGCCTATATCTTCTCCTGCAGGCTTAGCATGCGCATAGAAGAAACAACGAAGAAAAGAAAATATGACAGATTGAAGAAACATTAATACCATTCGGAGCAAAATAGGTCTTATTATAAGGTAGCAAGGTCGATGTATCATCGTTATGAGAAATAACATTTCTTTTCTTCCCGAGCATGAGCGCACAAAATGGCCTGTTTTGACACCTAAAGTAGAAACGTTTTCTTAATTTAATGTCAAAAAGTCCCACAGTAATGTCAACCACTCCACATCATGGCGAACCTAGACAAAAAGTTTCTTTACGTTGAGTCATATACTTGAGTATTTGTTCGTTTTTGACAGAAGATTTCCCGGCAACCATTTTAAAAATATGGCTGTTTAGAAATGTTGACTTCTATTGACGACCTTGTTATCATGGATTAAGAACTATTTTGCAATGAACTGTTTTGGATAGAATATTTCTACTTTAAACCCCTTACTAATAAACGCTGTATAAGCTTGGTATAACTAATACAGTGTTTTGTTCACGTCACACAAGTGACATTTTTAATTCGATAGAAGGAGACAAAACACTGTATTAGTTATACCAAGCTTATGCAGCGATTATTAGTAAGGGGGTAAATGTATTTCTATGGATCGCCATGCTAAGCCTGCTGAGGTTTACTCTATATATTTGCGAAATTTCATCAAAATTGGCCGAGTATTTTCGGAGCCTACTGAATGCTTTAATTATTTCTTCAAACACACTTAAACTAAAAACAAATAAACTTTTCCTCATTATAATATTTATTTATTTTATGAAATAAATCAGACGTCTGGGGGTAAGCGATGCCGCTGCGTTCGGTGTTCCGGCTAATCTCTGAAACAGCTGGACTGATTTTGACCGGACCGGTTCCGTGAACAGGTAGCTCATCAGGCTCAACGGTCAAAATCGGTTATAACATCTTATAAGAAGTAACCTACTTTAATCTTAGGGTTCCGTTTAATGAAAATAGTGTTCCGCTTCGCAAACGTAATATATAATAGGGTTGTAACGGAGGCCATTTTAGCGGAGGCGGAGGCGGATGCGGAGGAGAAGAGGTTCACCTCCGCGGATGCGGAGGTTAGCGGAGGCGGAGGTGAAATTTTAATGGAATTTTGGACGTACCGATGCTATTGTGGCGGACTAATCAGCGCACAGTCCTGAATCGCGCTTGGTACTTCTTGAAATATGGCGCGCTCTACCGCCAAAAAATCTGTCCCACTAATTGAGACCATTATTTTAACCACGAAGTATAGAAACCAGGAGTCCGAACGTAATGTTAAAATAATGGTCTCAATTACGGGGACAGATTTTTGCCGGTAGAGCGCGCGACGGTTCGACATGCACTCGTTTGAAATTACGCGAGAAGTTTAAAGTTGCTATTGATAGCTCTCGAAAGATTGAAATCTTATTATATAAAAGTTTTAGGAAATTCTTAGAAACTGTTCTCGAAAAATAGATACCGTAGAACACGGTAGGTAATTGCCTAACGGTAATTTAAAAATAATTGTAATAAATAATAGTATTGGCAACACTCGGTATAATAGTATTGGCAACACTTGGTACTCGTCGGTCTCGCACGCCTAGCGGCAGAAAAGAGAACTAAGATCTGGTCCTATTATTGTGTACATAATTATTATTAAAAAGCCTGTACCGTTCGGACTCCTGGTATCTATGCTTCATGATTTTAACATTACGTTCGGACTCGAGAGGGGCAATTCTGCTAAATAAAGCCTGCATTAATACAATCAGGTCCCGATACGCTTATACTCCCAATAGGTGTTTTTATGAAAGTTAAACCAACGTGAAACGCGCTCTGATTGGTCGAAACGTCATAAAATCCGTTCATCGTAACATGACGCTACACTTTCAACCCAAACAAAGTAAAATTGACTGTAAATTATCTACTTTAAATACGAGAGTTGAGGTTCAGGTATCTAAACTTCGTGCATTTACGCCCCCACCACCACTCGCCTGGGTTCCCGCGGCAAAAGCAAAATCTTGACCATTTCACGCGCAAAGACGCACCCGGGCCTCTAGTCAACAATCAAGATGCATCGATAATTTCGACGGCGAAGCTCGAAAAAAATTTATGGGATTTGACTTATGGCATCGCAAACGACATGTCACTTAACGATGACTTATGTCAAATCCCATAAATTTTTGATATCGAAGTTTGCCATCGAAATTATCGAACGCATTTGGACCAGAGGGCACAGAGCGGCCGCTTCGCCCTGTGTCGCTCCTTGCGCGTTGTATGTAATCGTAAATAAACCTCCGTTAAAACTTCGCATCAATTTTGCGGAGGCGGAGGTGAAATTTTTTGCGGAGGCTCCGCAGTAACGGAGGCGGAGGCGGAGCTCCGTTACAACCCTAATATATATAACACTCGTTCCTCCCAGAGCAAGAACAGTCTAGAAGGCCACCTGCGCGCGCACTCCGGCGAGCGGCCGCTGCGCTGCCCGCGCTGTCCCGCCGCGTTCGGCTACGACGCCGCGCTCTACAACCACGTCAAACACGTGCACCTCAAGCACAAGGTTTGTGCAGACATCTGCGGATTTGACATAAGCGCCATACTCACGGTCCAGCCTGAAAATCCAGCACCGGTACCTACTAATAGCCGTCATTAATGTCTATAGTGTCGATCATTTATAATTTTTGCCTACAAGTCCGCGGCTTTGACTTTTTTTTATAAAACTAGGGGGCAAACGAGCAAACGGATCACATGATAGAAAGCGATTACCGTCGGCCATGGACACCCGCAACATCAGAGAAGTTGCAAGTGCGTTGCCGGCCTTTTGGGGGGAATACGCTCCCTTCTTGAAGGTTTGCAGGTCGTAGTGGTCCGGAAATACTGCTGGCGACAGTTCAGGTTGCAGGCTGGATGGTCAGGATGGCTCTAAAATTAGCCCCATTTATTTATATTCTATCCGACTAACCACAAATACCTACATAAAAAACACCATTATCCTCATAAGGTTTGGATATATTTTTTAGATTTGATTGGATTTTTAATACCGTATGTAATTCAGCTGGATGGTCAGTATGGCCCTAAAATTAGCGCTGAATTAAAGTTGTTGACATTTCATATTATCTGTGAAGAAGTAGTTAGGTACTTTATACATAACGAAAGTTGAAAACAGAAACAAAACGAAATTAAATAATTCTACATGTCGCGCGCCAACTGGCTACGTCGCTTGTTGTTGTACGTCTCAACGTTGCACGTTGCCAAACATGTTGAGCATCATGTGTTGCGCGCCATTTGATGCCTAGTGGATAAGCAGCTTTAACAACAATAAGTTATTAGCCTCGATTTCACTAAACTTCCCAGATTATTTCTCCCTCTCTCATTCAATGTTAGAACGGGACAAACGATCGTAAACCATAGCTCAGCAGTCAGCTCTAAACGTTGGTTTAATACGTTGGTGGAATTGGGGCTTATAGCTCTAGGAACAGGGATTATTTAGTAAGGTTTACTTTTTAAATAATATTTTGATTTTTCTTTCCAGAAAGTTCGTATTCGGGGTCCGCAAACTGGCGAATGGTCACTTACGATACCAACGCCTGATGAAACATGACAATAAAGCTTTGATAAGAAAATTACTTGGTTTTATTAGTTTTATATGTCATTTATTTATATTCTATCCGACTAACCACAAATACCTACATAAAAAACACCATTATCCTCATAAGGTTTGGATATTTTTTTTAGATTTGATTGGATTTTTAATACCGTATGTAATTCGGTTGAACTGCCAACTGATTAGCTAACACAAATTCTAAAAATTAACAGATATCAGCATGAGATTATCATTTATCACTAAACGCTAAGGGGCATTGCAACAAAAGGGACATACTTATGGCCCATCCAGCGAATCCAGCACCGGTATTAATAGCCGTCTTTAATGTCAATAGTGTCAATCATTTAAAAATTTTGCCTACAGATCCGCAGCCTTGAGCTTGCAGGCTGGATGGTCAGTATGGCCCTTTACGCCAATAGAGAATGAGTGCGCGCGCTTGTTTTTAAATTTAAAATTTTGTTAGTTTTACAGTTTACTTGAAAACAACGTTATCACAAACCTTTCACAAAACTATATAATAATATATTCGAAAAATCAAAACGAATTTCCATCGATTAAGTATTCGGAAGCCTATGATTTGTGTGTCGGCTAATCTGTCGGTCAAAATTACCAATTTTTGAACGAATATTTTATTTCCCGCCTTTTTTTACTTCACACTGGCAAATGGCTATAATCCGACGCCATATGTAAATAAAAAATTTGATGGGTGAAAAAGAAGAAGAGGAAAGTTGAATTTTGAAAACAAAAATAAAACGAAATGAAGTTATTAAGTTTATTCAGATTAATTTCAATAAATACATCAACAATATGTAGGCATTACTCCAGTGATACAGGTCCAAAAGCTCTGAGAAGTTTGAAGGCGAAATCTACCAAGAATACAGTGCAGTACTATGTTGATTCCTGTAGAGTTAGAACGATAGGTGGAAATGGAGGAGACGGCTGCATTTCATTTCTCCACGCCTGGTGTAAAGATCAAGCGGGACCTAACGGAGGCGACGGTGGGCACGGTGGACATGTTATATTTCAGGTAGAGACAAGCGTAAAGTATTTCAATAAGTAGTTTTTAGGTTATGTTATTACTTATTACCACAGATTAGTTGTAATTGTGACATGATAAACTATCCATATCTATTTCAACTATCATGATTACATGTAGTTCAAAATATATTATTTAAAAGGATATTAATAACACAAGTTTTTTTTGTAAGGTACTTTATACTTTTATTTTTGATTCCGGATTAAGAGGATCATATTTTTGTATTATACTGGCGATTTATAGCTATACACCATCTTGCCTTAAAAATTATAAATATTAAATTTTCCTGTAATAAAATATGTTGCAGGCTACACACTCAAAGAAAAGTCTTAATCACTGCAACTCCGTAATACAAGCGAAGCACGGTGAAAAAGGTTTCTCAAAGGACTGTGATGGCAAAAATGCCCAACATATTATTGTTCCAGTGCCACTAGGTAATATAATTGTATATGTATTGTATACTGAAATTTTGGATTACATTAAAATAGGGTCCATCCACATATTACGTCACACCTGATGGGGGAGAGGGGTCATACAAAGTGTGACAGTACATGTTAAATACAGGTAAAGGGATACTAAAAAGCGTGACATGGGGGGGGTAGAGGTTCAAAAAGTTGAAATTTTGCGTGACGTAATATGTGGATGGCCCCATATGTAAATATTATAATAGGTTTGCAAGGCTGCTAAGAGCGTTTCATGCTGACTCCTTGCATATTGGCACCATAAAATGTTATGAAGTTTATGAACCTATCAAAGTAAATATGTTATGACATTAGAAAATATTTTGTGATTTGAAGAAGTCTTACTTGCTTATTATTTCATAGAAATCTTTGATTAATTATTACATAGACCATTATATCCTTACAAAACTGACAATATTTCTGTGCCACGACACACATCGACATGGGATGCGTGTCAATGTGTCAATGTCGCACACTAACACAGAACACACTATTACTCACGGAGCACACTAACCAAAATTGGCCCGACGCGACCAATTTAGGTCTTCACTTTTTACGCCCAATGCCATATGTAGATAATCTTCTCTTTTTAATATAACACATCTTTGATAGAGATACTATAAAAATATGAACAGTAAATATAATTGAAAAAAATAAATGAAGTTAGCTACTTGACCAAAACTGATAAGAGCTTAAGTTGTTTTAGATTACTTTTCTTACAAGGTGAATTCGAAACAAAAATTCAATTTAACTACATTATCTTATAAAATAATTAACTTCGATTCAATATGCGTGCATGTGAGAGCTGCTAGAAAATGTTAATCGTGTTATTATTCTAAATTATTTATTTGCAGAATGTCTGTGCTGTTTGGAACATAGATAGTTACTATAGAGGCATAATATGCATTATGTAGAATACAATAATAAATTAAACCTCTAAGTATACAAGGAGTTTCCAATAAGTGTATTGTACGAATATGATCTTCATATTTTCTCCACTGGTAATGAGTTTTCCTATCTCCATAGGCACAGTAATAAGAAATGAGCTTGGACAAGTGGTTGGAGACCTGCAGGAGGAGGGCACCATGTTCGTGGCGGCGAGGGGCGGAGCCGGGGGGAGGGGAAACAAATTCTTTCTCACCGACACAGAACAAGTAAAATTGTTTACTAAATAATTTTTAAAGCATTTTGGACGAGTATGCTGTATAGTGTATACCCAAAGATTTCAAAATTCAAGATAGGCCATGACGTACATTTGACAGACTAAACCTTCACAATTATGCCATTTAACTGGATACACTTTTTGCCTTAACATGCCTCGTCTATTATATATGTCTATGTGTATACCAATAAATAAGATGATATAAGTTTTATTACAGGAATACAAAACATGTAAAAATAAACAAAATTATTTTTTCCTTAATACATTATGTAGAATTTTTTTGGTAAACTATATCACTTTAAATTTAAAGATTTTCTTTGTGGTCTAAAGATAATTTGTTAAAAATGATTTTCCTCTTTCAGTCGCCATTAATAGCAGAATATGGTGCAGTCGGGGAGACAAATCATTATTATTTGGAGGTTCGGTCCATGGCTCACATGGGTCTTATTGGCTTCCCGAATGCGGGCAAGAGCACTCTCCTGAGGGCCATCACGAGGGCCAGACCCACTGTAGCGCCATATCCTTTTACTACTTTAAGGCCTCATATTGGTAAGCAATAGCAATACAATGTTTTGTCCTTGTCTGTCAAGCGACTTTTCAAACGTATAAGACAAGGACAAAACATTGTATTACTTATCTCCTGCATAAATATTTTTATTAGTAAGGGAGTTAGATTTTATGGAAGTGGAAACACAAGTCACTGTTTTAGTTGAAGACCCAATAAAATAGAAAAATTATATACTCACAGTAATCTATATTCTATTGTTTTATAATAAACTCCCTTACTAATAAAAATAGTTATGCAGGAGATAAGTAATACAATGTTTTGTCCTTGTCTTATACATTTGAAAAGTCGCTTGACAGACAAGGACAAAACATTATATTGCTTATCCACTGTATAACTATTTTTATTAGTAAGGGAGTTAGATTTTATGGAAGTGGAAACACAAGTCACTGTTTTAGTTGAATACCCAATAAAATAGAAAAATTATATACTCACAGTAATCTGTATTCTATTGGTTTATAATAAACTGTGAGAAAATGAGATCAAAGCATATTTTTAAAACATCTCACTTAAGTAATGCATGATGCATGTCAGATTTGGATTTTTTATATAATAGATATGCAGTGTTTTAGAGACTTTAAATTAACTTATTCCACAAATTAAAGAAATGAATAATTTTTTAATATTATTTAATAATTACACAGGAATGATTCCATATGATGACTATGAACAGGTTGCAATCGCTGACCTACCAGGACTCATACCGGGATCACACAAGAACTACGGATTAGGTAACATAAAAATCTTAATTTTTATTCTTATTTCAAAGAAAAAAAAATGGATATCTGATTTAAAAACTGGTTGAAAAACCTTATAAAATATATCTTTGTGTAATATATGAGGGTAGTTTCGGTCACAGTACTTTATTAAATGTGTGTGTTATTAAATGTATGTCCTCCGCAGGTATTCAATTTCTGCAACACGCTGAAAGATGTAGAGGTCTGATATTTCTTCTGGATGGTTCTGATAATCCAAAAGAACAATACGAGATACTTAGCCATGAGGTAAAACAGTACAGTGAACAGTTGGCAACGAGGCCAAGATGCATCATTGTCAACAAAATTGATGTGCCCGAAGGCAAGAAAAACTACCAGGAGCTCAGGAGTGAGATGGAGGTGATAGGTATTTCGGCAAAGACTGGCAATAACTTGAGTGAACTTTTGAATGTTGTTAGAAAAATATATGATAGTGATGATAGTAAATAAATTATGCTAAACAATTTGTGTTTTACCTACACATATTTGTGCTGTGTAATTTTCTGGAATTTTATAAAATCTTCATTAAGGACCTTCGCACACCACAACCACCATGAAACAAACATAATATCATAAACTTTATTAATAAAAACCGTCAATGTTAAAAATATTTTATTATTACTGTAGTATAAAAATACATTAAAATTAATACTGATGATTTCCACATAAATTTTCATTTATAATAAATCAGTCCTTTGTTAGCTAGAAGGAATGCCAATCATAAATTCATGCATTTTAAGTACACATTTTATTATGATAAAAGTTGACAGATCTTGAGATCAAGCAGCAAATCAAAGCAAATACTACAGTATGCTCGGGCCCTATGATTCAATTTACAAATTGCCGTATGATTGAAATTACAAAATAATTACATATCAGACGGAAGTTATACGCCCGGTTTCTGAGGTAAAAGAGATGTTCAACAAATGTATGAGGTCTGGGCCAGCCCTACGTACAGTATATGTAAATATAGCTACTTAATATAATAACCGTTTCCTATTCTTTATTTTGTTTAATTTCACTTCGTTTTCATGTACATTTAAATTAACTTCGTCAAGGAGAGCAACACAAAGTAAAATAAAACATGGCGGATCAGATCAAAATTAACTAAAGAATGTCATTTTGTCAATGATGACTGACTTTTGACAAAGAAAGACGTATGACATTCACGACGACGTCTCTTCGTAAAACTGTCTACTATGCCAAAAGTCAAGTCAAAACAACTGTCATGGCCGCGCCCTAAAAACAGTGTTCTCGCAATAAAAAACTCTTCAAATAATCATTTTTGTACGCACGCATGTACCCTTCTTCAAATATTTTTTTTCGTATTTTTATAATATTCCCATATTTTTTTCCTATTTACCTATGTAGTGTACATATGTAGGTAAATAGGACAAGCAACTGGCCCAAAATCAAACATCTCTTTTGTCTTTTATTAATTCAGTAGCTCTATTGGTTTGATAACATGTTTGTGAACAAAATAATGACATATACAACTATTGACCAATGGGGTCGCTTATCGTTTCCATAACTCGTAATAGACAGTACTACCGATAGATGGCGCTGACACAGGAATTAAACTTTACAGAAAAATATTTTACTAATAATAAAATGAATCTGGGGGCACGGTAGTGCCCCCATGCCAAGACGCCATATTATTTTACAGAAATGTATTATTTTTATTAGTTACGATAGTTTAAAGCTCCATTTGAATGTCTAAGTAGCAAATGTTTTTTTCATAAAACTAGTTACATTGCAAGCAAAACTGAAGAATTTGCATAACCCCGATTTAACCGGGCATTACTGATAAAAGAAAACTACACTTTATCCAGCTGCTTTTCCTACATTAATGTTATTGTTGGAGTATTCTCAATAAGTTAAAATAACTGAGACCCATTCAGTGTCAAAACGTGCGCGACGGCAAACGCCAACGCCAATCCAATCGAGATTAAAAAAAAGTTACGTGATTTGGGTTTCTGTTTTACGATTTTTATCATGTGTACAGCGCCATCTGTCATCGTGATAATGTAACCGAGTTTGAATTTGCGGGTAGGTACATATTTTTTTATGAAATCACAGAGAATTACTCGATGGGCGCTAGCTGATGCGGCATGTGCGGCGGCAGATCATCTAACTTTTTCGTCTTCTTGCATTTCTTCGGTTGCAGTTTCATCTGAAAATTATTATATTTATCGCACATATTCTTTGGATACCAGTACAAGAAAAAGGTACGTACACAGTATGAAATTCGAGGCGAGGTTAGGTTCCAAACAAGCATACGAATTGCCTGATCCACATGCCATTCTAAGGTATGGATTTTCGGTATCCTCTGCGTAATTTCACGCCAGTTTTCTGTGTCACTCTCGTATCAGTCCAGCTGACTCTTAGCTATTAGATACTAACATTCGCCCGCGGCTCCACCCGCAAAAGTAGGTACAGGAAAATACCACGGGAAAAACTTCAGGATAAAAAGTATCCTATGTGTTCCAATCAAGAGCCTAAACTGTTACCATACCAAATGTCATCAAAATACGTTCAGTAGTTTTTGCGTAAAAGTGTCAAAATCCTTCTACCCATCCTCACAAACTCACATTTACAATAGTAGCAGGATATCAAACAACTATATATGCTATCGACTAGACCACGCAAGTCTCATCGTCTGTACAGAAACCGAGCGTGCCATTATTTTTCTACCTACTGTGACGTCACAAGAGCGACTTTATGGAGCTCACTCCCCGTTCCCGAGTAAACGATTAAAATGCCGTCGCCGCGCGCCCCGTCGCGATTTTTAGTTCTCGTTTGACTTTTGGCACCGATAATATTTGAGAGGAAATGGCGCTGACGGAAATAAAAGAGATGTTCAAGAAATGTATGAGGCCTGGGCCAGCCCTACGTACAGTATATGTAAATATAGCTACTTAATATAATAACCGTTTCCTATTCTTTATTTTGTTTAATTTCACTTCGTTTTCATGTACATTTAAAT
This sequence comes from Glaucopsyche alexis, assembly GCA_905404095.1. NCBI lineage: Eukaryota > Metazoa > Arthropoda > Insecta > Lepidoptera > Lycaenidae > Glaucopsyche > Glaucopsyche alexis. The sequence goes on from FR990061.1 coordinate 8,575,572, forward strand.
TAACTTCGTCAAGGAGAGCAACACAAAGTAAAATAAAACATGGCGGATCAGATCAGAATTAACTAAAGAATGTCATTTTGTCAATGACATGACTTTTGACAAAGAAAGACGTATGACATTCAAGACGACGTCTCTTCGTAAAAATGTCTACTACGTCAAAAGTCAAGTCCAAACATCTGTCATGGCCGCCCTAAAACAGTGTTCTCGCAATAAAAAACAAATAATCATTTTTGTACGCATGTACCCTTCTTCAAATTATTTTTTTCATATTTTTATGATATTCCCATATTTTTTTCCTATTTACCTATGTAGTGTACATAGAACTGGCCCAAAATCAAACATCTCTTTTTACTCCTTTTTTAAACGCGAAGTACATACACTTGCATGGTCTAGTGAATATAATAGCTTCCCACACATTTCGGTGACGGTGGCCGGTTTCATTGAAACCATGCCAGCGACGCGGGAGTCACTTTATAGTGCCCAAGTGTGTGCACAGTACACAAAAGCACTCTCTCTTCCTTTACTCTCGCAACCCAGTGGGACGGATGACCGATACGACTAGCGAGAGATCAGGCGCAGGTCCGACTTTTTACATGACCATCCGACGCATGGATCATGTTTCTTGTCTGACAATCAGGTGATCAGCCTGCATTGTCGTAACCAAACTTGGAAACAACGTTTTTTTTGTTGTTCCAACGCGTTCCGAGTCTAGCCAAGTCAAGCTCTAAACCACTGGACCACGGATTGCTAGTCAATATAAGCTGTGTATGGTTTACCTTGTGGTGCACCTCCCGCACGTGTCTGTACAGCGAGGAGTACCAGCCGAAGGCGGCGCCGCAGCGCTCACAGCGGTACGGCGTCTCGGTCGTGTGCATCGCCACTATGTGGTAGCGGAGCTTAGCTGCGTTCTGAAAAATAGTTTGATTTTATAGTGACCTACAGATATTCCCCCTTACTAATAAATATTGTTACAAACACACAAAGCACAAAGAAACTAGCGCCATCTAGCGTCAACCAATGAAACCACTTTATATGAACAAAGACAACATGAAACCCCCTACTTATTGAGTTAGATGTTAGATGGCGCTACTGTGCGAACTTTCCAGAATAAATCCAACCCGGTCACGCGAGTCGGGAACTTTCTGGAATGATCTGGGACTCGTGTCGGCTGATATAAATACGCCGCAGGGATGCGAACAAGTTGAGTTCAGTTTGAGCGACCTTCGAGGCGATTTCGAAGTGAAAACTAGTGATCAAGAGTGATACCGTTGAGTGAAACCTACGACTTGGCTACGATATAGGACATCGTCAGTGCTTAGTGTTTGGGCCTAGTGCTTAGTGTTTGGACCTAGTGCTTAGTATTTGGACCTAGTGTTTTGTGTTGCACCTAATACCACTAATGAATAAAGTCTTCAAAGGAGTCAGCAGGTCTTTCTCTCCAAATCCTTCGAACCCTAACACGTAACAATATATTCATATCTAATGAGGGTTTTTGAATTCGTGACATCTGATGATCTGACAGCTTTTTGACACAAGAACCGTCGGGCTACCAAGCGCCGCCTGGTGACAGAAAAAGAATAGAAAATTCATATTGACCGTTTTGATACCACTTACGCCACCAGATGACGCTTTGTGTGCCTTGGGCCTGCCCCCTAGCGGCAGAAAAAATATCAAACATTCACAAATAAAATAGTAGTTTATATTCGACTCTCCCATGTGTCATTATATGTCCGATCCCTCATCCTGCTGAATTTGAACCAATTTCTTAAATAAACACACACCTGATAGGACTTCCCGCAGACGTGGCACAGGTTGTCTTTTTTCTCTCTATTCTTGTGTACATTCTGCAGGTGTACGTACAGCGATGTGTGGCATTTGAACGGCTAGAAACATACAAAATGTGTGTTTGTTTAGTAAGCTTTTACAATTAAAACTCTAATACAATTTTGACGACATTGGCTGTGTTCCTCGGAAAATAGCGCTTGTTAGCACTTGCTAGCGCTAAAAAAAAGCAGATTATCGGCCAGGACACGTTTGCTAACTTCAATACTGCTAACATAATCCGCCATTTTGCTTATTTAATGCCAACGGTTGCCATTTTACTTACGTTTTATTGTTAGCGCTATTTTCCGCGGGACATAGCCATTCTGACCATAGAGCAGATTTAGTTTCATTGCAGTACTTCCTAAAGACTTTTCAGTCAATTAAACTACGTAAGGTCGATAACTATAACGTAGTTTTGCTATTGGCCGGTTTATGAGAGGGCGGAGTCAGACACCCTCTCACCCCGCAAAATATAACGCATTGTTTCATAGTGAAATTTACTTACAACACCTCCACTATATTTGCTTTATGGTACAGACATTGATCAATTAGGTGTCATATACATTGCGCCTAGTTGAAATAATGCAAGTGCCCGTTCGCCAATAGCGCGAATGACATGGGACTGTTGCTTTTGTATCGTTACAAACCGCCGCACTCAGAGTCATTTAATTGTTACTTAAACCATTACTTAGTATAGATTTAAAAAAGCTCACTCTCAGAGTCAGTTAACGGATCGTTAACGTGACATAATGATGATTAAATTTAAGTACTGCAAAACCTCTATTTAACTTGCTAATTGTGGATTAAGTCGATCGTATTTGAGGTTATTTATTTGTTTTTGTAAAAAAAATTACATTTGAATTTTACTAATACGCTATTACTAGTTATTGTAGTTATTATCTCAGTTACTACTACGTTGTTTTTACCATTTTTATGCAAAATGTCTAATCAGATGGACTTTATAGATTTAGAAAATTTTTCTTTAAGATTCAGTAATGTGGGACCAAGATGACCAAGACGCTATAGAAGACATTATTCGGATCCTTTCACTAAAATATTCAATCCAAGAATTCCATGTTAGATATAGATTCACTCCGAAGTCCTACTTATGTTGTAAAAAAACTTATTAATAATAGGTATGTAGAAATCAGATTTAAATAGATCAGATACCTATTAGAAGAGGATTACCATTTACCTACTCCCAAAATAATGTTTCTGTTTACTGTAAGATATTTAGCTACAGGCAGTTTTCAGGTTAGTTTCTAAATTATAGTACCTAAAATAATAAACAAAACTAGAATCATGAGAGTTTACTATGTGCTTGTTATAAGTTATATTATTTGTATGTTGCTATCTTATTTTTATATTAATATCTGTCAGTAATCGGTCTCACGAATTGTCAGCAAAGTTTCTGCATTAATTGCTATGAAAATGCAAGATTTTGTCAAGTTCCCGGCTACTGTACAGGTACTGATACTACTACTGATATATTTTATTCGTTTTGAACTAAATGTATGCCAAGATAATGTATTATTATAATATTAATTAAACTACATCTAATGATTATATTATAATTATGTAATTTAAATATTATATTCTTGTTACAGACGACAGTTCTATGAAATTGCATACTTTCCCGGGGTGATTGGGTGTATTGAATTAAATATCATTATTAAAATAAAAAGTCCTGGAGGAATCACTTCAGAAGTGTACAGAAATAGAATACACAATATTTGTGCTACAGAGGCAAGCTATACCTATGTTCTATTTATAAGATGTCATCATTCTTTCCATTCCAAGCTACTTAATCATGAGTTTTCTTTGAATCTCTGAGAGATAAGTTTAAAGAAATAGGTATTCTGACCGTCGCTTCACAATACATTTAGACAAATACACAATTCAATGGACAATGTGTTGTATATCAGAAAGAATATACTTAAATAATTACAAAAAAAAGCGACAATCATATTATATAGGAATACAAGAAATAGAAATAAGTTAGATATACCTGTGATGAGTGATCAGACTAATTTTTAAAGGTGTATACAATAGAATCCCAGAAAAAGTTCAGATTCTTTCCATTAATAAATTAAAAAAGGTTGTTAAAGAATGTTTGTGTGCCAAAGCTTAATATAAAGTCAATGGTTTCATCATTTTACCACCTTGGGAATAAGATGCTCCTTGCAAGGCTGCTTCTATGAATGTACTTATTATGTATATTGACTTTTGTCGATTATGTTACTATATTGTAAAAAAATATTTTTTGAAAAGAACAATTTTTCTTCTCGCCGGTGGTAAGCATAATGTAGCAGAATTTGGATTTGATTAATAAAAGACAATACATATAAAATAATTTCTTTTATTTATTACTATTTTGTAGTTAACTTTTCTAATATTTTTCCGCTTCTTGTTTTATTTCTTCAATCTTCCTTCACAACAACAACGAATTTCAATTTTGGTAATCATATATTCACCATAGACGGATATTCACCTTAATATTAATATTATAATTTGAAACACAATTCAAAATTACACTAATACTAAAATGTAGAGTGCAATAAACTTTAGATTTTTTGTATTAGTAGCACGTTCCACACGGCACTTATTTTGCCCAAAACGCTACGATAATTTTTACCACAAAATGGTGTTTCTTTAGCGAAATAACGTTAATAATGAAAATTTCGAAAATTTCGTTTTTAGCAATTTTTGTGACTAGTGGAACAACTGACAGCTGACGTTAAAAACGTCAAAAAGTGCTAATTTTAACCCAAGTACGGAGCTGGGTAAAAATATGCAAAATGGCGTGATCATTCTTAGCGTTTTTTGACAGATGACAGTTGCGTGTGGAACAGGGGTGAAAACAGTTACGAATGATCATAGTGGTGCTAAAGGAACAGAATGTGAATGAAAATAATGAAAATAACGTTTTGAACGTGCAAATGGAACGAAGCATAGGTAGGTATCTATTCACGGTCGCCGCCCGCGAAGATTTGACAGTTAGCAACTGTAATGCCATATTAGAAAATTAAAATTAATTTACCAATATATTCGATAAATAGCTATTTTGGATAATTTTTTGTCGATTTTCTTTGTAATAAATAAATTCTAACTATATTACTACTTAATAAATTCTAACTAAAATAAATTGATAAATAAATTCTAACTATATTACTACTTTACATGATTTCTGATGTTTATTAAAGCCAAACTTAACAGTTTCATATTAATTAATTTTAAGTATGGCTACATCTTCTCCAAGTTTTTAAGTAATCGACAACTTATTTCGAAGATGAACCGCCCTACGAATGATTAAATTTGTCATTAGTTAACGATCCATTATATGTTGACTCTGGGAGACACGCTTCATTAAGATATTTAATGTTCATTAGTTAAATACTGATTAGGGCTAATTTAATGAACGTCTCTGAGTGCGGCTGAAAGAGTCGTAATATGTATTTACTCTTTAATTTTCGGTAATTGGCGACCACCTGCGTTTTTTCTCGTTACCTCCATTTATTTAAGCGAGTATTACCTTGTCACACAGCTGGCGCTGTAACTATGTACCGGCCGCTCGTCCCGGCCCCTCTCCCTACCTCGCCACACAGTTGGCACTGTAACTATGTACCGGCCGCTCGTCCCGGCCCCTCTCCCTACCTTGTCCCACAGCTGGCACTGTAAATATGTAGCGGCCGCTCGTCCCGGCCCCTCTCCCTACCTCGCCACACAGTTGGCACTGTAACTATGTAGCGGCCGCTCGTCCCGGCCCCTCTCCCTACCTTGCCACACAATTGGCACTGTAACTATGTACCGGCCGCTCGTCCCGGCCCCTCTCCCTACCTTGCCACACAATTGGCACTGTAACTATGTACCGGCCGCTCGTCCCGGCCCCTCTCCCTACCTCGCCACACAGTTGGCACTGTAACTATGTAGCGGCCGCTCGTCCCGGCCCCTCTCCCTACCTCGCCACACAGTTGGCACTGTAACTATGTAGCGGCCGCTCGTCCCGGCCCCTCTCCCTACCTTGTCCCACAGCTGGCACTGTAAATATGTAGCGGCCGCTCGTCCCGGCCCCTCTCCCTACCTCGCCACACAGTTGGCACTGTAACTATGTAGCGGCCGCTCGTCCCGGCCCCTCTCCCTACCTTGCCACACAATTGGCACTGTAACTATGTACCGGCCGCTCGTCCCGGCCCCTCTCCCTACCTTGCCACACAGTTGGCACTGTAACTATGTACCGGCCGCTCGTCCCGGCCCCTCTCCCTACCTCGCCACACAGTTGGCACTGTAACTATGTACCGGCCGCTCGTCCCGGCCCCTCTCCCTACCTTGTCCCACAGCTGGCACTGTAAATATGTAGCGGCCGTTCGTCCCGGCCCCTCTCCCTACCTCGCCACACAGTTGGCACTGTAACTATGTACCGGCCGCTCGTCCCGGCCCCTCTCCCTACCTTGCCACACAATTGGCACTGTAACTATGTACCGGCCGCTCGTCCCGGCCCCTCTCCCTACCTCGCCACACAGTTGGCACTGTAACTATGTAGCGGCCGCTCGTCCCGGCCCCTCTCCCTACCTCGCCACACAGTTGGCACTGTAACTATGTAGCGGCCGCTCGTCCCGGCCCCTCTCCCTACCTTGTCCCACAGCTGGCACTGTAAATATGTAGCGGCCGCTCGTCCCGGCCCCTCTCCCTACCTCGCCACACAGTTGGCACTGTAACTATGTAGCGGCCGCTCGTCCCGGCCCCTCTCCCTACCTTGCCACACAATTGGCACTGTAACTATGTACCGGCCGCTCGTCCCGGCCCCTCTCCCTACCTTGCCACACAGTTGGCACTGTAACTATGTACCGGCCGCTCGTCCCGGCCCCTCTCCCTACCTCGCCACACAGTTGGCACTGTAACTATGTACCGGCCGCTCGTCCCGGCCCCTCTCCCTACCTTGTCCCACAGCTGGCACTGTAAATATGTAGCGGCCGTTCGTCCCGGCCCCTCTCCCTACCTCGCCACACAGTTGGCACTGTAACTATGTAGCGGCCGCTCGTCCCGGCCCCTCTCCCTACCTTGCCACACAATTGGCACTGTAACTATGTACCGGCCGCTCGTCCCGGCCCCTCTCCCTACCTTGCCACACAGTTGGCACTGTAACTATGTAGCGGCCGCTCGTCCCGGCCCCTCTCCCTACCTTGCCACACAATTGGCACTGTAACTATGTACCTACCGCTCGTCCCGGCCCCTCTCCCTACCTCGTCACATAGCTGGCACTGTAACTATGTACCGGCTGCTAGTCCCGGTCCCTCGCCCTACCTTGTCACACAGTTGGCACTGTAACTATGTACCGGCCGCTCGTCCCGGCCCCTCTCCCTACCTTGTCAAACAGCTGGCACTGTAACTATGTACCGGCCGCTCGTCCCGGCCCCTCTCCCTACCTCGTCACATAGCTGGCACTGTAACTATGTACCGGCTGCTCGTCCCGGTCCCTCGCCCTATCTTGTCACACAGTTGGCACTGTAACTATGTACCGGCCGCTCGTCCCGGCCCCTCTCCCTACCTTGTCAAACAGCTGGCACTGTAACTATATACCGGCCGCTCGTCCCGACCCCTCTCCCTACCTTGTCACACAGCTGGCACTGTAACTACGTAGCGGTCACTTGTCTCGGTCCTCTCCCTACCTTGTCACACAGCTGGCACTGGAACTATGTTGAACTATGTAGCGGCCGCTCGTCCCGGCCCCACTCCCTACCTTGTCACACAGCTGGCACTGTAACTATTACCGGCTGCTCGTCCCGGTCCCTCGCCCTACCTTGTCACACAGTTGGCACTGTAACTATGTACCGGCCGCTCGTCCCGGCCCCTCTCCCTACCTTGTCAAACAGCTGGCACTGTAACTATGTACCGGCCGCTCGTCCCGGCCCCACTCCCTACCTTGTCACACAGCTGGCACTTGAACTTGATGTTGTGGAGGTGCTCCCAGTCGATGTGGTCGCGCAGGCGGGTCTTGTTCACGAACTTCTTGCCGCACTCGTTGCACATGAAACTGTAAACATATTATATAACATAGTTTATTCGCGTTAAGAAGGCAAAGTTACTTAATTTAATTAGTGAACACAGCGGCGTCATTGTTAAATTTTGACATTTGTACATATGATTTACTGCCTTGTTAAAGCAAATAATCTATACATCTAGATTAGACAACAATGCATAATTAATACAGCTGTCCAACCGTAAGGCGTTTGGGCTTTGCGTCGTTTAAAAAAGTATGTGGCGCTAACCACTCCAATCAAGAGTATACACTGACCATTATAACCTCCGTGGTCTATTGGTTAGAGCTTGGCTCTCGACTCGGAGGTCGTGGGTTCGATTCCCGCATTGGAACAACAAGAAATATTGTTTCCAAGTTTGGTTAGGACAATGCAGGCTGATCACCTGATTGTCTGACAAGAAAGATGATCCATGCGTCGGATGGGCATGTGAATAGTCGGACCTGCGCCTGATCTCTCGTCAGTCGTGTCGGATATCCGTTCCACTGGGTTCCGAGAGTAAAGGAAAAGAGAGTGCTCTTGTGTACTGCGCACACACTTGGGCACTATAAAAATGACTCCTGCCTGGTTTCAATGAAACCAGCCACCGTCGCCGAAATCGGTGTGGGGAGATATTATACACTGACCAGGAATGGCAGTTGGAGTGTGCAGACACATTACCCATTTATACATACCTGAAGTCTGTCTCGGAGACATGTCGTCGCGAGCCACGCAGGTGCTGGCGGAACGTCGCCACGGACGCGAACTTCTTGTCGCAGATGTCACAGTACAGCTCCCCGCTGTCTAGCGCCTGTAAATAAAATCGTAAAAAAAGTAATTCTTCTTCTTCTAGCAAATTAGGACCAAAGAAAATTAGGACCTCTCCCACCCCCTTGTCACACTTCGTCGACCCCCTTAACGTGTGACGTAATTGGGATATAATTAATTGAGCGAACAAAAAATAAGTTGGCGGCTGCACGTGAGCATACTGTATTACTGAATTTGGCAGTGAATTAATATGTTGGCGACTAAATTACTAAACTGGCGAAAACACTCGGGTGACAAAAAATTCTAAAGTCGGCAGATAAAAAGAGGCGAAAGTTAATCCAAATTAGCACCGACATTTATAAGTTGGTGACTTAATTTCCGAGTTGGTGACCATTATACCATATAAGCAGCTATAAAACCAGATTTGGTTGATAAATTAATGGCTGCTAAAAATTCAATTTGCAGGCTACGGAAAATCCTATTTTTGGATACTGTTGGAGTATGTTTTTCTTTGTCATGGGTGTCATTTTCTAGGTTTCTGGGGGTGCAGAATAATATGAAAATAAGATCTGTTTCGTAATTCCACAATGGCGTAAATTTTTGTTATTAAAATTAACAAGGTTGTCCTTTTCCCGGTTTCTGGGGGTTCTGATTACAAAATTGACTTCCAATTTCATTTTCCAAAATGGAGAATATTCAATCTTCGGAAAATGAATATGAATACTAAATTAAAAGATCTTTGGGATGCTAATTAGGATTGATGATTATTATTACAGTATGTTATGTAGTTCAAAGTACCAGCTATGTAGGTATAGAAATTTTCAAAAATTCAGGATTCATGAATTTTTCTGCCATTCATGAAGAAAATATGCGATTTCTAGATTAATAAGGGGGAGCAAATTTTCATTACTTTTGCAGTAGGATGCACCGTTTCTGAGATAGAAGCGACTATAGAAAAAATATGACAATGCTGTACTGAGATACGAGGGGTGTATCAATCTAAAGAAATGTTGGAAAATTCAAGATTTTCGATTTTTTTTCTCCCATCATGAAGAAAATATGATGTTGCGTTATTCCTAAGGGGGACGAAATTTTCATTATTTTTTTCCAATGGGATGCACCGTTTCCGAGATAGAATCAATTTTATAAAAAAAGAAGTAAATGCTGTACATTGAGATACGAGGGATGTATAAATCTATAGAAATGTTGGAAAATTCAAGATTTTCGAAAATTTTTTTCACCCATCATGAAGAAAATATGATGTTGCGGGGTTTCTAAGGGGGACGAAATTTTCATTATTTTTTCAATAGGATGCACCGTTTCCGAGATAGAATCAATTTTATAAAAAAGAAGTAAAAGCTGTACATTGAGATACGACGGATGTTTATAGCTATAGAAATGTTGGAAAATTCAGGATTTTCGATTTTTTTTTTCTCTCATCATGAAGAAAATATAATGTTGCGGGGTTTCAAAGGGGGGCGAAATTTTCATTATTTTTTCAATAGGATGCACCGTTTCCGAGATAGCATCAATTTTATAAAAAAAGAAGTAAAAGCTGTACTTTGAGATACGACGGATGTTTATAGCTATAGAAATGTTAGGAAATTCAGGATTTTCGAAATTCTTTTTCTCCCATCATGAAGAAAATATGATGTTGCGGGGTTCCAAAGGGGGGCGAAATTTTCATTATTTTTTCAATAGGATGCACCGTTTCCGAGATAAAATCAATTTTATAAAAAAAGAAGTAAATGCTGTACATTGAGATAGACGGATGTTTATAGCTATAGAAATGTTGGAAAATTCAGGATTTTCGAAATTTTTTTTCTCCCATCATGAAGAAAATATAATGTTGCGGGGATTCGAAGGGGGGCGAAATTTTCATTATTTTTTCAATAGGATGCACCGTTTCCGAGATAGAATCAATTTTATAAAAAAAGAAGTAATGCTGTACATTGAGATACGACGGATGTATAAATCTATAGAAATGTTGGAAAATTCAAGATTTTCGAAAAAATTTTTCACCCATCATGAAGAAAATATGATGTTGCGGCGTTCCTAAGGGGGACGAAATTTTCATTATTTTTTCAATAGGATGCACCGTTTCCGAGATAGAATCAATTTTATAAAAAAAGAAGTAAATGCTGTACATTGAGATAGACGGATGTTTATAGCTATAGAAATGTTGGAAAATTCAGGATTTTCGAAATTTTTTTTCTCCCATCATGAAGAAAATATAATGTTGCGGGGTTTCAAAGGGGGGCGAAATTTTCATTATTTTTTCAATAGGATGCACCGTTTCCGAGATAGAATCAATTTTATAAAAAAAAAGAAGTAAAAGCTGTACATTGAGATACGACGGATGTTTATAGCTATAGAAATGTTGAAAAATTCAGGATTTTCGGAAATTTTTTTCTCCCATCATGAAGAAAATATGATGTTACGGGGTTCCAAAGGGGGGCGAAATTTTCATTATTTTTTCAATAGGATGCACCGTTTCCGAGATAGAATCAACTTTATAAAAACATAGTAAATGCTCTACATTGAGATACATTCCTAGATGTATAAAGCTATAGAAATGTTGGAAAATTCAGGATTTTTTTTTCTCCCATCATGAAGAAAATATGAGGTTGTTGGGTTACTAAGGAAATTTAAAATGGATGACTTTTTTGTAATCAGCACCCCCAGAAACCAATAAAAGGACATCCATATTATTTTTATGAAATTAAGTATGTCCGCCATATTGGAATTTCAAAACGAATGTCATTTTCGTATCCAGCACTCCCAAAAACCTGGTAAACGACACCCATATCAATTTTACGAAAAATAAATATCCGCCATTTTTAAATTCCAAAATTAATCTACACAATAATCTACACCTCCCTAAAACCGAGAAAAATAAAAAATTGGGAATTTTGTACGCTCCTTTATGGTTTTTTTGTGTGCGCTCGTTTCGCTGCTTGTATGGTTTTTGAGTTACCTACATCAGGGAAAATATATGTGCCTATTCTTAAATTAAATGTGTACTCACAAATTGTCGCCAAGATGGTTATTTAGTCGCTAAAACATAATCTGTCTGCCAGTTTGGAAAATTCAGTGGTATTATTTAGTCACCAGATTAGTAATTTTTTTGTTCCTTACATTCTTTCGCCAACTTGGTAATTTAGTATTCAATATTGGGTATTTTCACATCCAAAATTTAATTGTTTTGTCGCAAGTTTAAATACATGCCGACGTAATTTATGGATGGACCCCTTAGAAGGTATGCTATTTTTAGAAACATTACCAACTGTGGGATTTTAAAGAAAGTATAATTGCAAACATAAAAAAATATAAAACACTAACATACCTTGTGACTTCTCATATGCCTTCCTAAATTTGATTTCCATTGGTATACTTTGCCACATCTGGGACATGGATATCGATTTTGACCCTTGTGCAACACACTGAAAGTGAACACTTATTTTAATTCTCTATTTCATAATATATCGAGTATTTTTTTCGCTCAGTAAGATTTGAAAAGGAAATAAAAGCAGTATATATTTTTTTAATTAAAGGTGATGGTCAAAACTTGAGCCAGAGTTGACAGCAATGAAATGGTTGCCAATGTGTTCACTTTAAATCAATATGATTTCCCCAAAAGGGCTATCTAGATATACCTAGATAGCCCTTTGTCAGGTATAGAAGCTATGAACAATAATAAAATCCAAAATCAATTAGTTTCTATTTGGAAATGACAGACATGAGACGATGTATGAAAAACGAACATTCTCGAAAGACATTAAGAACGGTTGGTCTACGTAGTAGGTGTAGTTTTTGGTGTTGAATTGTAGGAGGTCGGAAGTACGAGCTCTGTTCGAATTCTAATCTATACCTACACCGAGCCACCTAAAACAGCTACATACTCTTACATTTCCTACACCAAGAAATACATCTACACCTAGTCACCTACATCTCCACCTGCTATGATTTTTGGATTTTATTCTTACTCTACTTCTATACCCGGCGTATTTCGGAGTTGCCCTTTTGGTAACATTCAATTTAAAGTGTACTAATTGGCAAACATTTCGTTGCTGTTTTGGGGTTTTTTTTGTATAGATTCCTGACCATATCCTTACTCAAAAGTACTAGAGAAGGTATAAAATATGATTTGTACAACATAAATTTTATTTAAATACTATGTTAACTCACTTAAGATGATATCTGTATGTTTTTCGTGAACTGAACATCTTCCCGCACTCCACACACTGTGGCTTGTCGGGGAGAACCTCTCTACTTCTAGTTTTTACCGCACCATTCTGTTTGACCTGAAATGAAATAAATTTACTATTTAAAAAATATTTCCAGTTACACATAGTACATACTAGTCTTCTTCTTATTTTAGTTATGACAACATAGTGATTTGTCAATGTCAGAGTCGAATTGAGTAGACTTTGCTCTCCTAAGAACTTTTGTTTTATAGTTACTCTTCATTTCTGTCAACCCCAATAATGTTAACTTACATATACGTAAATATATAAAAGTAATAGGGTAAGGCCGAGTAACTTTGCCGATTGCAAATAAATGGCTATGTCCCCAACTTTATATTAATGTTACAGTAAAACGATGATGATGAATTATTAAAGCATTTTAAATTATAATCATTAAGTATTTCGGTGTTATAAAATGCAATAAAAACCTATGAATTGACGTTTTAACATTATTATTTCCATTTTTTATTAAATCACTGAGTTTTGGCTCCATACAAAATTCGAGTGTCCCCTCGTCGCTTTACATTCATTAATGGTAATTTACTTAAATACCATGATGATCATTTACAAAAAGAAGTGTTTTTGTAGAAGTATGATACATGTAGAGTACCCCAATTCTTGGGTTAGGTATTATTAATATCAAAATCGTATAAATGACCACTATAAAATTAATGTCTCCGGTATTTTGTATTGTGTTACTTTGACATTGTGTTACCGTTTTAGGCAAATTTTACTTTAGGTAATGGTAACTGTTCACGCCTAAGCGTTATTGTCCACTATATTCAATCATTGTCATGTTGCTATCAATATTTAACAGGCATATGTATTATTTATTAATAATTTTACTCTTACAATATTTCCAAATACCGACATTGTTACAACGTCACTTTTTGCATACGTTCGACATTCGCTCAACATCAATTTTCTAAAAATCATTGTAAATCAAGATAATACAAGTTTCTAACAAGTTTTCGAGTCTTTTATTAAAAGATTCCAAATTCTTCACTACGAGAGAATACATTGGCGACCGTGACAGGACTCATCGTCAAAAGTTGAGTTCCAAATTTTGGTCTGCCTTTCTTCGCCTGCGAACAAAGGACTTTGGAGGAACAACCAGCATCGGGGCTCAACACCAGCAGCTGCCGTGCCTTCTCCAAGGATCACCTTCATCGTTCCTGCGGAGCAAAGACGGATCGTGGAGTGAAGCAGGAAAAGGGGTCACATTGCACATCGCCGGGCAGTGACGCAGCTAAAGCATCACCTCGCAGCGTAGATCGCAAGATAAGTGCCCTGTTATCTCCCTTCACTTCCTAAATACCATCCTACATCCAAATCTACCAATTTTCCTACCAAACTAAATTCAAATAGCCTTCACCGTGTGACCACGTGTCGGTTTTATAAAACTTACAAAATATCATTTAATCATACACAAATACCTAAATTTCACAACTAAAACATAATATCTAGTAATTCTAAATATATATTTTCTGTAAATTTTAAAGATTTCGGCAAATTTTGTGCAAAATATATTCTCCTCAAGTGGTTAGGGTACCATGATGACAATAGTTTGTTGCACAATTGCTTGACAATTGCATTGCAACAACTAGTCTGACATTTTTTATCCAAATATTCAAACAATTTGCCGAATATTTCAGGTTTCCTGTCCACTACGCGTTTGGTATTGGTGCCGACCTCCGCTTCACGAGATCAGCTGCTATCCAGTACCATCTCACCGGGTTCCTGACTGCCACCATTTGAGGAGCGTATCAGATAAGAAATTTATATAATATTTCAAAAATAATCTAGTTTCTGTAGTGCCTTGTTAGAGAGATTAATTTACACGTATTCAAATATTTTTATTCACTAAATTTATTACTCATTCATTAATTATTTAAAAGTTAATTGAATAATAATTTTAAAATTACAAAATGACTGAAATCAAAGAGCCTACTTTAAAGAATTTAACATTAAAAAGAAGTTCTATAAAGGGACAAATAACCAAATTTAAAAATTATTTAAATAATATAACAGGGCAACCTACACTAACTAGCATTGAATTAGCTGAGTTATCGCTACGGATAAGCCGATTTGAAAGTTTATCCGCTAAATATGATGAGCTGCAATCTCAGATAGAATTGATTAATTCCGAAAATTTAGACATCGAGTTAGATGAAAGAGAACACATTGAGCAAGATTTCATAATTTGTACGGCCATTGCTAAAAATATGGTCGAAGAACAAAATGAATTAAAATCCTTTGAACACGACAAAAAACGTCGTGAATCTTTATTTCACGAAGCTCAATGCAGTCTCGATCACAAGACTGATTGTAACGTTGCCTTACCGCAAATACAAATTGCTAAGTTTGACGGTTCATATTTCCGCTGGCTCGAATTTCGCGATACTTTTACTAATTTAATTCACAACAACGAACGCTTATCTCTTATACAAAAATTTCATAGTTTCATACCTAGAAGGTGATGCACTTCGTGTCATTTCCAATATTGAGATTTCATCTTCAAATTACAATAATGCTTTTCAATTACTTTATGATCGTTACAATAACAAAAGATTACTTACGAACCATCACTTAAAATCGTTGTTTAACCTTGAAAAGATTAATCGTGAATCAGACAGTTCGTTGCGTTATCTAGTGGACCATGTCACTAAAAACCTACGCGCTTTAGCCAGTCTAGGTCAACCTACCGATCACTGGGACACTTTAATAATTTTTTTGGTTTCATCCAAACTTGATGCGCAAACACTTATGAAGTGGGAAGAACAGCGCAGTAGTTTAGGTGACATTCCGAGCTTGAAAGATTTTAACACATTTTTAATTAATCGTGCGTACATTTTAGAATCGATCCGCAATAATAATAATAAATCTGAGTACAATTCTATTAAGCCACATAACTTATTACCAAACAACAATAATAAACAACGATTTTTAACTCACAATAAACAAAATAGTAATAATAATATCTTCAGATCGTTTGTTATTGACACAAATAAAAATAATAATAGCAGCCCGTTAAGGTGCATTGTTTGCAACGATAGTCACAGAATTTATGACTGTCCTACATTTAAATCAAAATCTATACAGGACAAGTTAATTGATGTATCTAAATACAAATTATGTAACAATTGTTTAAGGCAAGGTCACCTCCTAAGCGAATGTCGAATGGGGCCTTGTAAAATTTGCAAAAAAACGACATAATACATTATTGCATTCAGTTGATCAATCTAAAGTCAACGATGCTCAAAATAATGACTCATGCCTTATCTCTAATGTTTCTAGCAACGATTATCATAGTCAAGTATTGTTATCTACTGCCCAAATATATATTTTGAATCCAACTAAAGAGGCTACAAAGGTTCGCGCCTTACTGGATTCAGGCAGTCAATCATCTTTTATTACAAAATCCATGCTCAAAAGATTATCACTCAATGCGAGTCCTACATCTATCAAGGTCATAGGTATAGGTCACAATTCCAATAATAACATTAATGAAAGCTGTGTGATACACATACGATCACTTTACAATAATTTTACTACTAAAATAAATTGTTTAGTCCTTGATAAAATTACTGGTGACCTACCAAAGGCTCCAATAGATTTAAAATTTTTGAATATACCTAACCATTTACAATTGGCCGATCCAGATTTTAACCAGCCAGCTCCTATCGATATACTCATAGGCGCTGAGGTTTTTTGGGAATTACTAATAAATGAACAAATGTCATTAGGTGCAAATAAACCTATGTTACAAAATTCTGTCCTAGGTTGGTTGATTGGAGGTTCAATTAGGAACGAAATTAAAGGTAGCTTCTGCAATTCTGTAGTTATTGATGAAGGACTGAACGATAATTATTTAAACCAACACTTTACAAATTTTAAGCAATTAGAAGAAGTACCACATAAAACAATTTTAAGTACAACAGAATTGATTTATGAAGGTCATTTCAATGTTAATGCAACGCGTTTCAAATTGCGTAAATACAAGGGCAACTTAAGTTCTATATTCGATTCCTCAAATTACAATATAGAACAAAGCTTAACTATAAGTAAAGCATCTTGGACGCTTGGCTTAGGTTGGAATCCAAATAGTTATACATTAAATTTCTCGGTCAATATACCGCCTATAAAACCTATAATTACGAAAAGAATTATTATGTCCGATTATTCTTATATAATGTTACCCAAACTAATGTTACAAAAATTATGGCAACTCAAATTAGATTGGGACCAACCAGCCCCAAACAAAATTAATGACGCTTGGGAAGAGTTCTCTAAAGACCTCTCGTTATTATCAAATTCTCAAATACATAGATATATACTCAACAATTTACCACATACTATAGATATTCATTGTATTTATGATGCGTCATTGTTAGGTTATGATGCTTGTTTATATGTAAGTACGGTATCGTCAGATAATCATGTCCAAGTAAATATTTTATGCTTTAAATCTAAGGTGGCGCCACTAAAGCCTATTACACTACCTCGCTTAGAAATTTGCGCTACGTTGTTTACCAGTCGACTTACTAAAAGTATAACAAACTCAACTAGGCATACTATAAATTCTAAATTCAAAACTTATGTGTCTAATAATACGGTCGAAATTCAGGAAAAAACTAAGATGTCTCACTGTTGCTATATACCTACAAGTCTTAATCCGGCTGACTTGATATCTCGCGGTGTTAATTTTAGTCAGTTACAATATTCATCATTATGGTGGCATGGACCGTTATTTTTGCTTAAATACAAGTACGATTGGCTCACCTTAAATCCACATAATTTTATGAACGTCGAATTACCTGAGCGACACAACATTGTTGAACATTACGAACAAGTGCTGCTACAATCTCTACAGAATCTATTACCAATTTCCAACGATGTTCTAATCTTAGTAGTTTACATCAAGCATTGTCTTCTATCAAATGTTTTAAGTTTAATGCAAAAGTTCAGAATTATTTTCACAGGCGACTTGGACCATTAACCGCTGACGAATTTTCGAATTCTTTTAAATTGTTGTGTCTAATAGCTCAACAGCAAAGCTTTTCTGTAGAATATAAATTATTGCAAGACAAACCCCAGATAACTGTTAAATCAAAACTATTTCCCTTATCTCCGTTCATAATTGATACAAGTTGGAGGACGTCTAAAATGTTCTAAATACGCATATGACAAAGTACATCCGATTTACTAGATTCTTCTCATCAATTATGTAACTTATTATTTAGATATAAACATGTACGTAACGCGCATGCCGGTCCTCAGCTACTACTAGCAATAATCAAACAAACACTTTGGCCTATAAGAGGTACACTTCTCGCTCGCGCCACTGGCCACCGCTCGTAATTGCGTCCGATGCAGACGGGTGTGATGTAAAACTTTATATCCAAAAGGGGCGAGCTACCTACATTGACATTACAAAGAGTTGTGTCACAACGCGGAAGGCCGGCTGAAATATTTTCCGAAAATTTATGCAATTTTGTAGGAGCGGCTATTGAACCATATTAATTTATCGATATTAATAACAATGCATTGTCTGCGAGTTTAGAGCTCAGCCAATATCAAATTTATTTTTTAATCCAACATACGCTCCTCATTTTGGTGGTATATGGGAGGCTGGTGTAAAATCAGCTAAATACCATATTAAACGTGTCATGGGCAATTCACATTTAACTTTCGAGGAAATTACGACATTATTTGCACAGGTGGAGGCTATATTGAATAGTCGTCCCTTGTGCCCATTATCCTCATCCCCTAACGATTTCCTTTATCTCTCCCCAGGGCACTATCTGATCGGGAGACCACTAAATGCGCTGCCGTCTACCCGCCTCAATACTGCCGCAGAATCACAAACCAAGCGCTACGTGCGACTCGAGCAGATCCGGCAGCATTTTTGGCTAAGATGGCAGAACGAGTACCTATGCGAGCTGCAGACTCGTACAAAATGGCGGTTGAACAAAGATGCACTAAAGGTTGGAGACTTAGTGTTATTAAAGGAAGACAATACTTCTCCACTATGTTGGCGTACTGGGCGAGTTTTGAAGCTGTTTCCGGGTCCTGATGGGATATCTCGCGTCGCCGACGTCAGCACTGCTTCTGGATGCTATCGTCGGCCTCTTGTTCGTCTGTGCCCCCTGTTAGATGAAGAATTGTCGACGAGTTGAAGAACTGGGTCTTCAACTGGGGGGGAGTATGTTCACGCCTAAGCGTTATTGTCCACTATATTCAATCATTGTCATGTTGCTATCAATATTTAACAGGCATATGTATTATTTATTAATAATTTTACTCTTACAATATTTCCAAATACCGACATTGTTACAACGTCACTTTTTGCATACGTTCGGCATTCGCTCAACATCAATTTTCTAAAAATCATTGTAAATCAAGATAATACAAGTTTCTAACAAGTTTTCGAGTCTTTTATTAAAATATTCCAAATTTTTCACTACGAGAGAATACAGTAACATTTAACAGTTTTTTTCAAAGCGGCAACACTGTTCGTTTTGATGCATTTGACGTCTGCTGCATTCGGCCATTTTTTTTGTTGTGAGGTGAAAGGGAAGTTGTGTTTTCGGCGTGAAACTTTTGTTTTTACACTTTTCAACTCAATTTTCTTCACGGTAAGTACATATTCAATCAAATTTTGCTCTCATTTTGTGAGTTATAGTACTATTTATGAGATAAAAGCAAAAAATATTCAAAAATCATAACAGAACAAGAAATAAGGTTATATTTGTCGCGAGTCAACTGATTGTGTTACCTTGTGTTACTGATTGTGTTACTTTGTGTTACCTAAAGCTGTGTTTATATACGTAGTACCTACGCTTTAAAAATAAAATGAAAGAAAACATACTTACCTTACGTAATTGACTTTAATTTTGTTAGTACTTATGTTCTTTATCAAATTCTTCCCTGCCTTACTACTACAGAGCACTAAAACGTAAAAAAAAAGTATTTAGGTATGTTTATATTATTATTATATTATTTTTAGGCGTTTTTATATTTATTAGATATGTAAAATTTAACACTACTTTATCCTTATGTATATTTTATTTTAAATGTAATATTTAAGTGTTTCTAAAGTTGTTTTTATTTTATTTTAGATGCTTTTAACACCTGCTGAGAAACAACGGAGGTACAGAGAGAGACTTAAATTAAATAATCCGGATAAATTTGAAGAAATAAATAGTAAAAACAGTAAAAAGCTTGATATTATTTTTTAAGTAATTTAAATATTATTATATAATTATAAATATATGAAAATTGTAATATTTATATACTTACTTAAATAAAAAATCTATGATAAAATTTTGGCGTTTTTATATATATATAGGTACTTATTGCCTATTTTTTTTAAAATTTCCCTACATTCTTTATTATTTATGATGGTAAACATAAAAAGTCTATTTTTATTCAAAGTAAACTCCTGTGAGCTTAGCTTTACAATTTCGTTGTGTTACCTTGTGTTACTTTGTTTGGCTTGTGTTACCGTGTTACCGGCAAAGTTACTCGGCCTTACCCAATAATAATATTATTTGATCAATAAAATTATATTAGCCTCCTAGCTTACTAATAAAAATATTTACATAATGGATAAGCCATACAATGTTTTGTCATTGTCTATCAAGTGACTATTCTAACATATCAGACAAGGACAAAACAATGTACAACTTATCTATTGTGTAAATATTTTTATTGGTAAGGGGGTAAATGTTTAAACTAATACTTTACTCATGTAGTTAGTTAACTTTAAACAATAGTTAAATGGATTAACAACTTACATCTTTAATCTGTTCTTCTATAGTTTGTTCAACTTCTTCTGGTTCAAATTCCTTATCTATAACTTGACTTTCAACCTCAGACAGAGGCTTTTCTTCAACTGGTTCGACTGGCTCAATAAATGGATCATCATGATCCATGTCACTCACATCTGAAGCAGGTTTGATTTGGTCATTGTTAACTTTTTCTTTCTTTACCTTTTGTTTGGTACTCTAAAAATGTTTATATAAAGGTAAATGAAATGTTTTTACATCATCAACATTTTTAGGTTTCTTTTTTATGAAAGAAAATAGCCTTATTAGGTATTATATTAATATGTAACGAAAATTGTGCAACCAGACATGTAAGAAATTTGGCCGGTAAATTAAGGATGTGGAGGAAGGTGTGCAGAAAGATAATATTTTTTTGTAGAATGATTAGAAATGAAATAGCAACAACGCACACTACCTCAGATTATTAACACTCTCTACCGTGTGTTTAATAGATACAATTTTGTTACACATTGACTTTTGTCAGTCTGTCACAGGCCACAGCATTTACTTTTATTCTATTTTATGCTGCAAAATAACCTTTATAAATTATTATGGGCGAATAGCGACCATACCATACCAATTTCCCTCTAGTCATGGAGAATAGAGGTAAGGAGAACCATCTTGTATATTAAAGTGTCCATTGAAATGGAGCAAGATAGATAGTAGCGGGTGGAAGAATTTCAAAAAGAGCGCCACAAAATGGCCACAAAATATTAGAGTTACTAACTAATTACTAACTTTCGAATAACTCTCTTCTTTTATTGCTAACTTCATATCATTTCCACCCCCTACACTAGCGCTATTTCGGAGAGTTTTCGAACTATAATTTGGTCTTTACGGGTGGACACATTTTCAAGTTATCCCCCATACAAGATGGTTCTCCCTACCTCTATTCTCCATGCCTCTAGAGTCTAGTGATATTTAATATGTCATATTTACCTGTTTTAATTTTACTTTCTTTTTACACACTTTCTTCTTTTTTTTCAATTTAAGATCATCAGCAAATGTTTCCGGTTCAAAATGTGTCTCTTCTTTAACATCTACATAATCACTTATATTAACATTGACAACATTGTTCACTGTTAAATGAGGTGGTTTAATTATGGAATGTGCGAGCCCCTGAAATATTTACAAAATAGTAGTTACAATGAAATAACCCAACCAAGACATATCATAGGAGGGTTGTCTAATTATTATCAACATGCAACGGGTTATTTTAAGTTACTTTAAACATTATTGACTGATTTTGCTCAAAAGAATTTTTGGAAAGAGTTTTAAGCATGATCTACCAGCATGAAAATTTACAAGTTTCTATAATATCTTATAGTTTAGAAATGCCAGGGGGGCTAAGTTATAAACTACTTTGGAGGCAGATTACTCAAAAATGGTTATATTTGTAAAAAAAGTAAATTATGAAACATTGCCTTTAAAATTTAAATAAAAACTGGCCAAGTGTGAGTCAGACTCGAGCACAAAAGGTTCCGTACAAAAGGGCAAAAAAATCATGTTTGTTGTAATGGAGCCCTTGTTAAATATTTATTTTATTTAGTTTTTAGTATTTGTTGTTATAACAGCAACAGAAATACATGATTTGTGAAAATTTCAATTGTCTAGCTATCGCGGTTCTTGAGATACAGCCTGGTGACTGCCAGATGGACGGACACAGCGAAGTCTTAGTAATAGGGTCCCATTTTTACCCTTTGGGTACGGAATCCTAAAAATACCTATTTGATGATACCCACACAATTTACAAACATGCATAATATTAACTGTCCAAAACAGTTCAACTAACAATGTGATAAAAAAAAAATACAAAACTAATATAAGTTTTAATGAATATAAAACTTTCTGCATTACATATTATTGATCAGGAAGATGTATACCTGGTGTACATGATTCCAGAGTTCAGCATAACAGCTCTGAGTTTGTGTTTTGAATTTTTGAAAATGATTGAGCATTGCTTCACACTCCCAACATATTTGTAGATATGGCTCTAGTATTTTGGTTACCTGAAAGACCATAAACAATAAAGGATGACTATAAAAATGTAGTACACTACGGGAGCGAAGACTGACTCTCCTTCATAGCGAAGCCCTGGCCTGTTTATTAGGTAGGAATTTGGATGAGGGTCAATAGGTAAGTGGTAAGTGAAGCCGACAGGAATGGAGTTACAGGAACCCAACGCCACTGGTACACTATATAATTACACATGTTATTAATGAAAAAACTTGATTGTTAAATAATCAAGCGATAAGCCCTGCCGCATAAAGTTTGTACATTTTTTTCAGTTTAACGGAAGTTATAAGTATTCAAACATTTGATTTTATGCATCATATGATTGTAAATATATTATTCATAAAATAACTTACAGGTTCATTCAGCAATTGTAAATATATTTGCTGTAATTCCGTGCCCCCTATATATATTAAATTTCGGCCTGCACACAGACATGTTATACACAAATTGTCCATTGTGTACAACAGTAATTACCCACTTTTAATAACTACACTTAATTTCTGTAGAAATATTTGAAAATTAAAGTAACTTTTCTACTAAAACTATGGGGAATAAAAACCAAAACAGCGTTATATTATTATGGACATTCTCCATTCACATATTTTCACCCAAACAAAGCGTCCTTCCTTCTCTTTTTTTTTTTTTTTTTTTATTTATGGCGTCGGCTTATCACCATTTGCCAATGCCAAGTATATTATTTTCATCAACGTAGGTACTGTATTTCTAAATCGTCAAGTCCAAAGTCTAGTCAAAGTCCAAATAAATAGTCACGGTAGTCAATCAGTCAAGTCAGTCGATTCAGTAAAGTGGTAGACGCTTTACTGAAACTTCCTAGGGAGTTTTGGCGGGAAACCCAATTTAGCACGCATTTTGTAGAATGTATCACTTTTCCACACTAATGCACCTCAACGAATAATTAATGGTTAATATTCCACCACTATAACACATTAAAAACCGAATTAACACGAATTTAGAAAAATAATACAGAAACACAACATTGCTGATTGACTTTCCCGGCAAAACTCCTTCCTTCTCTTTCTTACGACAATTTCATTTTGACAGTTGTTTTATAGTTTTTTTTTTTTTTTTTAAATTAGAAATATGGTGCTACGGCTTAAAACCATTGCCAGTGCAAGTTAAAAAAGCAGTAAAACAGAATTTTCGTTTAGGTTTTCAACATCGTATTTCTAAATCGTCAAGTCCTAAGTCTAGTCAAAGTCCAATAATTATATCGTCAGTGCAGTAAATGAGTCAAGTTATTGAGTTAAATGGTAGAAGCTTTACTGAAACTTCTTAGTTTTTGAGAGAAATGAGAATACAAAATAGCAAACTTTTTGAAGATGTACCTTAAATAAAGTTGTATTTAATATTTAATTCTATTAGGAAGAACTCCAAAATTCCGAAGTTTAAGGTTTCACCATGCATCGTGATTGGTGTCGTGACTCGTGACTATTGAGTTTGAACGATTTGTGAAATTGTGACTGGACCAACCAAGGACCAACCAAAGAGTGGTTATATACTCAAAGGGACCAACTATGAAATAAGGTTTGCTAATACAACGAAAATAAGTTTATTTTTACTCAAGTGTATTATTTTTTTATTTTATTTTTAAATCATATAATTATGTACTCCTATTTACAGAAGCTTAAAACGTCTGAACTATAAGTCTATAAAACCTACAATGTCTCAGCTGTAGTAGTTGCTTCGCCAGCTCCTTTATCTTTATGTTTTTCCTTCTTTTTTTTAGATTTCTTACTCTTTTTCCGATTTGGATCTTTTGATTTTTGCCTATTCATATCATTGTATTTTAATAACTTTTTGTACATTTTCAACAATTGTTTGGCGTCTTTTTCCATTTCTTTTGTAACTTCCTTTACTTCTCCCTCTGCTTCTTGGCTCTTATCTGAAACCGGATCTACATATTTCGTTGAACCTTCTAGATTGTTGTACTCGTCTATAGTCCCTTCTACTTTTTTATTTTCCTCTTCTACAGCTACAGCTACTGGTATCTTTTTAGATTCTTCTAGTTTTTTCTTTAACTCTTTATTCTTTTTTCGTAAAGCATTCAATATTTTTGAAGTTTTGAGAACGCGTTTGACTTTTTTGCTATCCAAATATCTATCTTTCCAAGATATATTTTCGGCATCTTCCTTTTCCGATTGTAAACTTTCGTTATCTTCAACTTCTACACCAATTTCTTCTCGAATGGTATTTTCAACCTTTGCTGAAAGAGCTTCAATCTCAATCGTTGTTGGTTCTTTAGATAGCACAGACACACCCTCAACTTCATAACAAGAAGAATCATCTGAGAGTTCGAAAATTTCATCTTCATCTTCGTCGTTTAAACTCAATATTTCTAAATTGTTATCATCTTTCAATTCAGGCTCCTTTTCTTTCACATTACTTTTTTTAGATTTCTTTTTCGATTTTTTGTCTTTTTTCTTTTTAGTTTTTTCCTCGTCTGAAAGGCAAACTATTTCAGTGACAACAGCAGTATCCGATTCTTCTGAGATTTCTCCATCAGATAATTTTTTCTCATTATTTTCTGTTTCACTTTTATTTGTATGCCCCTCTATCGATTTCTCTTTAGCATCCTCTTTTGTTTTGATTTCATCTTTTAAAACTAGTACTTCTTCTAGGATTTTTTCACAATCACTTATCTTATCAGAATTAGGAAGATGTGAAGCATCAGGATTTTTTTCTTTGAGGCCAGAATTTTTGTTTTCTTTTAAATCAGTAGAAATAATGTCAACAACCATGACTACATTTTCAGTGTTTGTATTTTCATTCGTTTTATTAATAAGTTCAGCTTCAATATTTTCATTTTCTTTTAAATCAGTAGACACAGTACTGTTTGAATTGTCATTTGTTTTATTAGAAGCTTCAGTTTCATTAATTACCATAGTGCTTTTATCAGTATTATTTGTTGTTTCAATCTCTTTATTTTCCTTTCCAGTTTCTTGGTGTGCAGGCTCTTTCATATCTGGTGAGTTTGTAGTATCGTCACTACTTTCAGAACTGTTTTCAGAATCTTTTGAAGAACTAGAAACAGTATCATAATTTTTTCTATCAAGATCTTCTAAAAGATCCATTTTTTCAGTATCCGACAGTTGGAGAGTTATTTCATCATGATCACTACCATCTTTCTTACTAACTTTTTTTCTGTTTTTGTCTTTTTTCTTTGCTTTGGACTTTTTAGGGTCTTTTGCTTTAACTGTTTCATTTGTACAGATTCTGTTCTCTTCTTTTCTGTTTTCAACATTATTGGTTGATGGTGTTGGTTTAGCTGTTTCACATACAACGACTTTGTTCCTGGTAAGTTTTATTTTTCTAGTTTGTTTAGTTTGTGGAACAGTTATAATCAAATCATTAATGCGTTTTGTAACAGTTGTTGAACTTTCTAGATCATTAGTTGTCTGCTCTTGATCTGCAGATTTCTGAGCCACTTGTGCTGAAATAATACACAATCATTTGAGACTATTTTACTGTCTTTAGAACAAATTAATTATAAAAATATGAAATATTTTTTTTTTTTCTGCCAGTCAAGTGTTTGCCTTTGCCTTAAAAATGTATATAATAATATATTATATCCATGTACAAATTACAAAAAACTATTAAAATAACAATATTTACCTTTCAATTGTTCAACATTGGGCTTTTCATCTTCACTACTGATTTCCACAACTTCAGCTGGTTCTTCTTTTATTTCTACTTCATCATCTGACTTTCCCAATTCTGCATTTTCTGTACTTTCTGGAGCTTCTATAGTAATAATATTAAATAATCAATTGATAAATAAAAAGTTATGGCAAAGACTTAAGTGGATACCAAAATGTATTTTTAATTTTTTACCAAAAAGAAATTTAATTTGAATTGAAATGAATATTAAGTACATAATGATATTATGATATTATACATAGTAATATAATGATAAACAGATTTTGGAATGTTAATTATAAAAGAAATATTGAATAAGACATACTATTGTTAATCTGATCCTTCTGTAGTTGAGCCCGGATAGCCCTAGCCCGAGCCTGGAGCTCCAGAAGCTCTAGAACAGTTAGCCCGGCTCGGGAGGCACGGTTCTTCTCCTCGTCACTGCTTTCATCATTCTTCTCCGATTCCTGCTTCTTATGTTTGTTCTTGGTATTCTTAGCCTTCCGTTTCTTGTGTTTATGCTAAAACATTAAAGCGTTATTGTTTTAAAGTACAACCAATACATACGTGGGAGTTGATGACAAAACAATTATTTGAAAGAACTATGGATGTGCACAATAGTAGTGCCACAGTAGAATCTAGCAATTAAAATATCTAGATTATGTTATTATAAAATGATTTAGAACTTTTTAGAGGTAATTCTACCTTTTTATTTTTTGAACTGCTCTGACTTAAGACCTCATCATCTGAAGATATGCTATCCAAAGAAATAGTTTCCATCTGTTCTGGTGAGGAACTTGATGATTCTGTGTCAGACGGCGGTTCAGCTCCATCCAATATTGCACACAATCTCTTTGAACTTATCCCAAGTAACTGAAAAACAATGTTAAATTGAAATTTAAAGAAAATGACAATTATTAAGTTTTCTTTGTTAATAACAATAAGCTTGATTCTTCTTGTTTATAATAGACAGAAATATAATGTAGGTATAGACATAGTAAAGAAACAGTCCAGGGTAAAACATAATTGTGTACCACAGAATACAGTAATCATCCAGAAGCCGTCAACATGCTTGAAACTGAGGCCGTCACAACCACTTCAAATTGGAATGGTTATCCACATATAATCTGTTGCCACAGAATAACGGAATATTTTACCCAACTTTTTTTCAATTAATTTTTATTGAATACCTACCTAATTGTCGTAACATAACAACGCAATTTATTTTGTAAGTGTAAAAAGTAAAGATTAAAAGAACTGGCGGGCGGTATTTCGCCATGGTTTTGGACACAGTGCGCTGCATATAAATGTGGTCGAACACTCATTCTGTATTTTTCTGTATTCTGAGTTGTGTACATATAATATACAAATTCTAATTTGAAAAATATAAATAAAACCTACTTCTTCGGTGCAGAGTTCTTGCAAGTCGTCTAGGGATATATTTTTTACACAATGTGGTATCATTGCTTTAAGTTCTTTTGTCTTAGTTACAGAGAAAACCTGGTGCATTAATTCCACTCTGTCGTGTATGTAGTAAGCTAAATCATGTTCCTCGCTATCTTTAAGGCGAAAGGTTGAGGTTTCTGGCATGACTGGCTTTGTTTTATGTTTTTTCATGCGCTTCATTTTTATGTTATTATAATAGTTGGTATTTTTCTTAATCAATCATCAAAATAGTTGGTATAACTTTAATTAAAACGAAGATTTTTACTAAAACCAAAAACCCGCAAATAACTTGAGACTAAAGCTGACATTGACAGCAATTTGTTGATTTTGATATTGACAATTTATTTTTGTTCAAATAACTAATTTCTGGCACAGGATTTTATGTACGGTACCTTCTCATAAACTTTTATCTTATAAATTTAGGAGATATTCATGAATCTTTGTAGGTAATTAATTTTTTATTTTTGATTTTAACAATATTGTAAACTTGTTTTAAGAAATGTGTGGCGTGATTGTTAAATTTTTTGTAAAAATCAAACAATCGATTCGTTTTTTTTTATTTGAAATATCTGTCATCATCTGTTGTCAATAGTGATGGGCAGCGGACTTTGAGTATCCAACTCACGAAGTATAGATAACAAGGAGTCCGAACGTAATGTTAAAATAATGGTCTCAATTACGGGGACAGATTTTTGCCGGTAGAGCGCGCGACGGTCCGACGTGCACTCGTTTGAAATTACGCGGGAAGTTTAAAGTTGCTATTGACAGCTCTGGAAAGATTGAAATCTTATTATATAAAAGTTTTAGGAAATTCTTAGAAACTGTTCTCGAAAAATAGATACCGTAGAACACGGTAATTGCCTAACGGTAATTTAAAAATAATTGTAATAAATAATAGTATTGGCAACACTCGGTATAATAGTATTGGCAACACTCGGTACTCGTCGGTCTCGCACGCCTAGCGGCAGAAAAGAGAACTAAGATCTGGTCCTATTATTGTGTACATAATTATTATTAAAAAGCCTATACCGTTCGGACTCCTGGTATCTATGCTTCATGATCCAACTATACGGAGACGACATGACAGCTAATTTCTATGCGAAAAAGTCTCGCCACTTTCTGCGGGAGGGGGGACCGCACCGCTAGTGCTTGACACTATCGATGTTTTACTATCGATGAGTTCGGCTAGTAATAATTATGTGTGGCAAAAGTAAATTTTAAAAATTATATCTATTAAATCTTAACTACAATATTTAATTTAC
This sequence comes from Glaucopsyche alexis, assembly GCA_905404095.1. Classification (NCBI taxonomy): domain Eukaryota; kingdom Metazoa; phylum Arthropoda; class Insecta; order Lepidoptera; family Lycaenidae; genus Glaucopsyche; species Glaucopsyche alexis. The sequence goes on from FR990061.1 coordinate 8,604,635, forward strand.
AATTTCGCTCAGTATCATAAAGTAAATAAGTATTAAAATGTTGAAACATGCAAAAATGGAAGCGTCATCCAGCGTGAAGAAGAATTTTAGCATTTTTAGCAGTGTTGCGAATATCATAGTTGCGGAGCGGCTGGTGCGTACAACCAATTTGTAGCATTCCGTAATACTCAAGAAACCCTAATAAATTTGCACTGACCATCCGTCTGTCTGTCCGTCTTTCTAGCATGTGTAATTATGAATATATATAAATGAAATTTTGTATAGTTTATAGGTATTTTAAAATTGAAATAAGAATTTATAAATTACCTTTTTACAAAGTCAACCATTTTCGAGTAATCGGTCTCCATAATGGTTTATAAGTTGGTCATCCTCCTGGCATTTCTAAACTATAGGAGATAGAAACTTGTAAGTTCCCATGTTGATTGACTATGCTAAAAACTCTTAGGGAAAATTATTCTGAGCGAAATCAATTCGAAATCGATTTTTTCAATATTTACCTATATTTTCTCTTATAAGTTTCTGTATGTCTAACTAGTCTAACTAGCACATAGAATAACTAATGAGAGAAAGTATAGATAAATATTAATTTGCGGTCTAATCTGACTGTACGTCGTTTAAAAAAATATTTGTTTATATACCTAGGTAGTATATAATAATCTATACTAATATTATAAAGAGGAAAGATTTGTATTTTTGTGTGTATGTTTGTAATGAATAAACTAAAAAACTACTGTGCCAATTTCAAAAATTATTTCACCATTAGAAAGCTACATTCACCCTGAGTAAAATAGGCTATATTTATTGCTAGAAAAGATTAGGGATTCTTACTAAAACTTTAGTAACGTAACCGAAGGTGTCAAAAATGCCATTAAACAACTTTCGTCGCATGCGCTGCGGAAACTATTGATGATAGAACAAAAGTATGTTTTACAATATTAAAGAACATCCATACATTCACCATCTATCCATCCTCACAAATTTTCACATCCTATCCTAGTAGGTAATAGTATAAAATGTGAAAATTTGTGAGGATGGATGGATGGATAGATGGTTGGATGGATAGATGGTTGGATGTATAGATGGATGCTTGTTACTCTTTCATGCAAAAACTACTGAACGGATTTTGATGAAATTTGGTACGGTAGTAGTTTAGGCTCTGGATTAAAACATAGGCTACTTTTTATATCGGAAAAGTAGAGTATTCCCGCGGGATAACCGATAGTATATTTACGCGGGTGGAGCAGCCGTAATAACTAAAGTAAAATAGATAATAGCTTCAAGAATTAGCCTCATACGTGTTGAAACCCATTATCTAGCACGCTTCACGCTTTTTATTTGTTGTTGTAAAAAAAGGAGTCCGTGGGTCTACCATTAAGTGACAATAGGATGAATTTAGAAGTAAAATCTTTACAATAATAATTAGACGACCTCTGTGGTTCAGTGGTTGAGCGTGTTTGTGCTCAAGCCGGGGATTGCAGGTTCGAATCCCGCCGAAGTAAATAAAGTTTTTCTGTGTTCCTGGGTCATGTGTGTGTAGGTATTAAATGTGTGTAGAATATAATAAAAATATTAAATATGTGTATAGTATTAAATATATTTCCGTTGTCTGGTATAGGTGTACCAGAATCTCATGGCATTTAAAAAAAAATAATGTGATTTTCATAATATGGCAATGTCTTGACATTGCCATATGAAAATCATACTTGTATGACCCGTTAAATCAAAGTACGTGATCTGTCAACCGCTGCTTAAATTTTGTGAATATGTTCTTGGAATTTGTTGTTTTTGTGAAAGTGTTGAAAAAGGAAATTCGATCTCAAGCGAGAAATATTGTTTTCAATGTCTATCTTAAAATACAGGAAGAAGAAGGTGTAAATCAAACTCAATCTTATAATTTAAAGCTCGTGGTAGAGTTGACCGGTAAGTTAGAGTGAGTTGTTTTGATACTTTTAGTTTTTTTATATTTTCTTAGATACTTATTGTGACTTCCTTAAAGGTGTTTCCAGTACAACTATACGGTGAATCGTCGATGGCACATCGAATGATGGTTTATTTTCCATGCCTGGAGGAGAGGAGGAAAAAGGAAATCAACTTAAACAGTTTCGATTTAACTAAAAATTAACCAGTATCAAGATCGTTTAATCCAATTTCTCCAGTATTGCACACTACAAAATTTTATTTCCCTATTTGCCATGAGATTCTGGTACACCTATACCCGTAAAACAAGTTCTTCGAGAACTTACCACGAGACCAGATTGACATGACGTGAAGCATCCATATATTATATTTAAAATATATTATATTATTAAATAAAAAAAAAATACCAAAATCGTACTATAATCGTAAGTATGTGTTGACTTGAGAACCTCCTTCGGTTTTTTGTCGGTTAAAAAAGGTAGAGCTAAGTAAAATGCGGAATCGTTTTGATAAATAGGGTCCACCCTAAATACGTTTTTTTGCATTTATAATAGTTCTGTTCCACCTCAATGTTTACCAATGTTCACCATAAGTAGTTCAAAGATTGGTTCAAATTCACGGGCAAAAACTAGTTAATTATAAAATGCACTTTTAATAATTTCAAAGTTGGCAAGGCGCGCTGTTTTAATCTCCTACTGTTGTTCGCCTGAACAATAAAACATGAAACTTCAAAATGCACCGAGCAAATTGTACTCGTACTTTTGGGAAACCAAGAAAAATGATTAGCGCAAGCTTGGACCCAGGCATTCCTAATCATCCTATTTTTAGGAAATCTAAAAAAATAATGGTCAGAATAACATACTGATAAAGTCGATATCGATATTTCTTTTAAGTTGTCACAACCCTCAGTTTTTATGAAGTGTGGCCTGTTTATAAATTAAAAATGCATAATTTCAGGATAAATTTATCCGCACATATTTTATTGTAATAAATAATAATTAATATAAACAAAAGTTTGTTAACACAATTAAATAATTATTTTATAATAATTTGCAAATTTTCAATGTGTTTCGTGAAATAATATCATGAAGAAAAACAAAATTGTAAATAGTGTACTAATTAATTAGTTATGTTTCTTCATTATGAAATAGTAAAAACAAGAACGAATATGAAATAGAAGTTTTTATAAATTACTACTTTTAAATATTACCCTAAATTTGGATGTTGTACGATTTAGTAGCAACATTTGTTCATCGAGTAAAATTTTTGGATTTTTGCTAATATATCGCAATTATTGTTAATATTTAGGCAAAATAATACATACACATGGAAAGTAACACCATCCTTTTGTTTATTTGATGTTTCCGATCTGTTTTTGCAGGAAAAAATACAGCAAGTTGGCATTTTCTTTCTGCTCCGGTTCGTTCCGCCTCGCTGTAATTTTCCGAATACGTCAAAAACGCGCAGCAACTAGTTTTATATAACCCTCACGACCGGAGGGTCTAACCTTTGGCAGCGGGGAACGCCTGACAATGGCGTCTCCGTTATAGTTGGATACTCAAAGGCAGCGGATAAATACTCAGTGGATAAATACTCAGGTATTTTTCCGAAATGGAAAAATACTCATATTTTTCCATTTTTACCGGATATTTACTCAAAATGTAGGAAATTTATATTTTTGTGAATCGGATGGTTATTTCTTATAATATAATAGCTTGTACAGATATAATATTATTATTAATATAAATATTAATAAGTATAACTCATTTTAGTCTGGAATTCTGGATTATTTCCGTGACTTTTTTGCCAAAGTTTATACTCTACGACAAAATGCTAATAATATGATTAGATACATTAAGTTCGCGGAGTTACAACAGTCAGTGATTTTTTTCTGCACATTACCTACAGACCACTTCATTCTTAATTATTTCTTGACGTAAAAAATTGCTCAAATATACTATGCTCTTATAAAGCTTTAATGCACGCCGCTGTTTTTCGTAGGTTTTATGACTGTTAAAGTATGACGTAATACCTGCCTTTCAAACCCCGATAACACAGATATCACATTTGTTATAATGTAATAATAGAGTAATATGGTAGAAAAAACTTTTTGCATGTTTTGTCCCGTTTTTCCGCTAATATTTCTTCAGCCCACATAACGAAAAGTGTTCAAGTTTAGTGCCCATGTTTGCGGCATAAACCAAATGTTTGAATCAATTTTATCATGAAACAAAGAAAAACTTATAGCTACTGTGAACTACTTTGCATCACGGGCATAACCAGGTTTTAGTTTCGGGGGAGTTAAAAAAAATAAAAGGACTAAAAAAAGTACGTTAAATACAGGCCAGGACCGTCTTTAAGAGGCCCCTTTTTTCTCCTGTTTAAGCTTTAAACCTTGAAATACTGTGTAATTTGGAATAATACAAATATAAATATCCTAAAACTGAACGTCGTACTAAATTTTATAATATGTTTTAAGCCAAACACGAGTGAGCGGAGCGAGCGAGCAAGCAAATTTTTTTCCCCACTTTACAGGTCAAAATCTGTTCAAACGTTAAATTAAAACACTGAATAACGGTGAACTTCGGAAAAATACCATAAAATCAACCGGCTAAAACAGAATGTCGGTGCTAAATAATTTATGTTCTTTATGTCAAACGCGAGCGAGCGAAGCGAGCGAGCAATTATTTTTTCCTATTTAATAGGTTAAATATGTTCAAACTTATATGTTAAAAAACTTATAGTAAAAATATAATTAATTATATGTTATAATATTAGGTTTTTCATATAACTGAACATTTCGAGGGGAGGTTTGAACCCCCATGCTTTGTATCTTCAGATGGACGAATGGATTTATTATATCAAGACCAGAATCATTCTTTGTAGAGTTTAAGACAGAATGAATACCTCTGGTATGAAATAATAAGAGTTATGAGAGTATACGAGAAAGATAAATTTGTTGTTGTTATTGGTGACAACAGACAACGCTAGAAATATCCTAAATAATATACTTTTCGGTTAGTCAAGGAAGTTGTTAAACCACATGTTATGTTTATACCTGTGTATCACACATTTTTATTTGATGGCTCACGATATACTAAAATGTGAATAATTTAATTAATCTCTGTGTGCACAAGGTGGGACAGTTATCTTACATCACTAAGGAGTTTGAAAAATAGAAAAGTCACTCACACACAGCTATAGAAGAAGACACGGTCATGTTTAATGACATAAAAGCAGCTTTGCTTTGCTTAATATTATTTGATGATATTTTTTGGTATCACGCAGACCAATGCATATAGAGAATTTGATTATTGGCTTCATTTCCAAGAATCGTAATACTAGGCAAATTGAAACTCATTTTCTGGCTCAAGTACAGAATCTGTACTTGAGCCAATAACAGAACCTATATTTCAACTAGAGTCCAACAAATGCAATGTTCATACAGTATTTATGATCTTAAATGCTATGAAATCCAAAATGAGTTTTAATTTGCCTAGTATTACGATTCTTGGAAATGAAGCCAATAATCAAATTCTCTCAGCAGAGCGAAAAGGATGAAGGACTGCGTAAAGTTCACCGCTAAAATGTTACCGATAATCGTATGTCCTCTTTGTGAAAGCATACCCACAACTGTCTCCTCCAACATTGAAATACTTGGTGTTAACACATCGAGCGAGGTCCAATTCCGATATCATCTGGAGGGTAAGGCCCACGTAGCCTCCAAGGAGCTTGGTGTTCTAAACAGGTCAAAGCAGTATTTCAGGCCAGTCCAACGCCTATAACTCTATAAGGCGCAGGTTCGGCCTCACATGGAATACTGTTCACATCTCTGGGCAGGGGCGCTAAAGTACCAGCTTTGAGCTTCTCCCTCTGGATCGTATCCAACAAAAGGCCGGTCGAATTGTCGACTGCCATAGTATTTCAAACAGACTGTCATCCTTAGAGCTACGAGCTAGAGCATCGCTCTGCATCCTCTATCGGTTTAACGGGAGTGATCCGAGGAATTGTTCGGACTTATACCTGCTGCAACTTTTTGCCACCGTTCCAAGCGACAAAATATTTATCATCCTCATCACCTTGATGAGTGGCAGTCCTCCACCATGCGCTTTACTCAAAGCTTTCTGCCGCGCACTGTAAAACTCTGGAATGAACTGTCGCTAGCAGTATTTTGCGGACCATTAGGACCTGCAAACCTTCAAGAAGGGAGCGTATTCCCTCCTAAAAGGACGGCAACTTGCAACTCCTCTAATGTTGCGGGTGCATAATTGGTAAAATTCAGGAAAGTGCAGAAAGCGACGAAGATGATAAAGACATTTACATTTTATCGCCATCTCTAGTACAGATAGATACTGATGAATCGAGCAATGATATCACTTTTGTTAATTATTTTTTGTTAGTAAAGATGGATGCATCAGCAATCTTTATTGTAAAAAAAAACAATAGTGATAGTAGTTATTTTCAGAATTTGACTAAAGCAACGATCGACTTCAATATTAGATATTTAATTATGATGGTGATTACAGTTTTTTTTAATTAATTTTATGAAATTAAGTACCACGAACGAGTAGACCGCATACCAGTTGGTAAGCGATTACCACCATCCATGGACACCCACACAGAAGAGTTAGGTTGAGAAATTCTCAACAAGCACAAGCGTAATTAGACTCCGATTTACCGTGCGACTGTGGTACTTTTTGTTTGGTCAAGCTGGCACATTCGTGTTGATGCATGTCTCTTCCACGTGATTTATTTCGTAAATATTGCATGTTTGATTGTTTTAAACTTTATAATATTATCATTTTCTGTTCGAAAGATTGATTGTAGATATGTGTGTTTGTTGTAATTTCAATATTTTTTAGTAATAGTGTAATTTTCTTAATGTTACAATCATAATGTAAGTAACAAATTGTGTGTACATATAGTATATTATTAATAAATGTTGTTTATTACTAGATATTACAGGTTTATTACTAAATATTCATAAATAATGTAATTAACAAAGCATGTTATTAATCAATATTTTAGGATTTTTATTTACTTCAGTCCCTTTGGTAGTAAAAGTACAAAATCTATGTTGACTGTCGTATCTAAATCTGTAAAAAGTATTTTTCCGTATTTTTCCACTGTTTTGGAAAAATACTTGAGTAAAAACGGAAATTTATGAGTGTTTTTCCATATTGAGTATTTATCCGGAAAGAATCCCAACACTAGTTGTCAATAATTGTCATGTATTTTACGATTTTATACAAGCATTACTGTGTTCCAGGGATGTCAGACGTACCAACTTCTTGGTATACATACTAGGTTTTGGTTCCACGTACCATGTACCAAGACTACTCAGTCCTTGTACGCAAAAATACCAAGATTGGCCCTTAACCGACAAAAATACACTGACCATATAGAATAACCGGCAAATTTCAAAGATGCATGTAAAAAAAAAATCCAATCAGATTTCCCTCATAATATAAAACTTTTTTTTAGCAAGCAGTCTCGATAAACACTTACCATTTTCCATAAGTTAATTTGAAATATGCTTGATGGCGTAATGGTAAGGTGCTCCGCTCTCAATCTAGAGGTCCCGGGTTCAAATCCCTCATCAATATATATATATATATATATATATATATATATATATATATATATATTTTAATTTTTTTAAATTTTTTAAAAAAATTATCTATTTTTTTCAATATATTTTACATTTTATACCCGAAATGCAATATAATATCAGAAAGATATGTTTAAAATGATATTTCTTCCGTGCGTTCGACAATTAATGCCCTCTATTAAGAGTATACGAAATTAAAATATTATTTTTATTCACTGGGATGCGACTTCCGACACATTTTATCTATCAGTGTTTGCAGCGCCAGAGCGGAGCGCAGGCGTACCAGTTTGCCATCTCCAATACCAGTTTTCAGCCAGCTCGGTACAAGGATTTCCAAGTGGCGGTCTGACATCCCTGCTGTGTTCTGTGGTCATGTAGGGTTTAAAACTTGATAATAAAAATGGGTCTGAACGTGCTTTATGAAAGTGAGAACTATATGATTGTTAATAAACCATATGATATGTATATTAATTCAAATGATGAAGAGGAGAAAGTAAGTATATTAATTCATAATTCTTATTTCTAATATTTTTGAGGTTATGTTATTATTTACGTTCCATTGCTGCGGTTTGGAGATTTACATGTATTAACGATGATATTTAAAAATTAATTGAAAAATAAACGTTTAAAGCTACAATTCTACGCTACAATCTAATACCAAGTCTTAATCTGAAAATAATATAAAGTTGTTTTTTTTTTCAGAATACAGTTACGTTTTATATAGGTTCCCTGAACTCTCATCTTAGAAGTTCTACGAATCCTTTGCACTTTGTTCATAGATTGGACTATGCGACAAGCGGGGTGTTATGTATAGCGAAGAAAAAATCTGCTGCTGCTGAGGCTGGAAAATTATTTGAAAAACGTCTTACTAAAAAATACTATTTAGCTGTTGTTAGAGGACACATACAATTTGATCTAGCAGATATAGACTATCCCGTAGGTAAGCTAAAATTATAGTTTTCGATTTCAGTTTCAAATTACAATATTTACTCTGTCTTACTTGATTACCTTGTTATTGAAAATATCACCACTTATATTGCTAGTGTGTCCTTAGTGGGCTTCCAATAAGATAGAGTAAGAGAGGTTAGCGAAAACCTAAATTTTTAATAGTGCAATAATTTATGTTCTGCAGGTATTGATCAAAAACCACAATGTCAACACAGAATGAGAGCGCTTACACACATGGATGAGCCGTGTTTACATCCGCGGGACAGCCACACACGCATGCTGCTCTTGGAGACTGGTTACTACGGCGGGGATCCCATATCTATTGTCCTTTTAAAACCTTTAACAGGTAATATCTAGGTAAAATTGAGCTGCAAATATTACCACATAGATAAGAGGCAGTTCATTAAAGTTGCTTTAATTATTTGACTGTAATTCGTATAGGAAGGAGACATCAACTGCGGGTGCACTGTCGAGCTATAAACCACACAATTCTTGGTGACTACACTTACAGCGGCACCTTGGATAGAGAACCCCATAGAATGTATCTTCATGCAACAAGGTATTTGTATGCATAAGCTACTAGTTAATACGAAATATTTCATTATTTACTTTTAAGCAACTGTAGTTGTGGTATGCAACCAGATTATTGTTTATCATCCAAATAATATTACTCTAACAGCATCCATTGTCTTGTGGTTAGAGCTTGGCTCTCAATTCGGAGGTTGTGAGTTCGATTCCTGCACTGAAACCATAAAAAAATTTTGTTTCCAAGATTGGTTAGGGCAATGCAGGCTGATCACCTGATTGTCTGACAAGAAAGATAATCCATGCATCAGATGGGTATGTAAAAAGTCAGACCTGCACATGTGTCTTACGTCACCGCTGGGTTATGACAGTAAAGGAAGATATACTTTTCTTGTGTACTGCGCACATACTTAGGCGCTATAAAATTACTCCTGCATAACTGGCCTGGTTTACGTGAAACCAGCCATCATCACCAAAATCGGAGTGGAGGAGTGAATATTACTCTATCCATAATTAAAAAAGAAGTGTTGTTTTAATACTTTTAATCCTTGTATTTTAGGCTGGTTGTGCCATTAAAGAAAGAGCCTTTGGATATTCAAACTGCAGAACCATTTTTCTCAGATGAGGGATTTACTCGTAAATGGAGACCATCACAGAAATTCTATGATTATAAATCTAAAGAAGACTTTGTATCTATTTGTAATACTATGGACGGCAACACACCTGGACTTAAATGCCAAACTTTCGCTTTAGTTATATAATTTATGTGTATTTTATTTACATAGTATAATTTATATTACTTATAATACTTATTCAGCAATATGATATCTACATTTACCTAATAAAACGTATTTTGTAGATTCTGAATCTTTAAATAGTGTAAGTACAATGTACTGATTAGTTAAGTATTTAATTAATAAATAGTGTAACTGAATTTTTAGTTGTTTTTTCTTACTTTATCAATATTAATGTTACATATGGGACCTTTATTTATGGTAAGCAACTAAAATGACAACCTCTGTGGCTCAGTGGTTGAGTGTGTGCTCAAACCGGCGGTCGGGGGTTCGAATCCCTCCGCAGGAACAAAAAGTTTTTGTGTTCCTGGGTCATGGATATCTATTATCACATTATACTTAATAAGGCCTAAGGCTAAGCACTTACGGAGCGGTTTTCACCCGCGCCCGCCGCGTTTGCGGGCCCGCAACTTCTGTAGAATGCAGATATGTATGTAAAAAATTAAAGCACAACTCACGGCGCGTTTTTCGCCCGCGGTGTGCGCGGTTGTTCGCGGGTCCCGCTGCACCACCCGCAGCCTCGGCGGGTAATAATCTATTGTAAATATTATGTATTTGCCATTTAAAACCGCGGTCTTGTGAGTTTAGAGATAAAACTGCAGTTCGACGACCGCAGCGGGCACGGGAAAAAACCGCTCCGTGAGTTCTTAGGGTAACACGTCAATCTTCTGTCCCCTGAATAAATCAATAAATATATTCTTACGCAAGTTGATAAAGGAGTTACACAGAAATACTTTAAAAGAAAAAACTGACTTCAATCAGGCAAGGCATATAAATTAAACAAACAGTTACTCATTTAATGTTTTACTTGACCATAGTAAACACACATACTAAAAATGTACTAGGGTTTAAAATTTTTATCAATAAATTATGTATTGCATTATCAACGCCATGGTAATTTATTTTAAATTAAAACTCCGACTTGAAATTTTACGTTCATAAGTTTTAGGCGTTCAAACTATGCAGAGGATGCGAATCCATATTAAGGCAACCGAGATTCGTAACCTTTTTACTTATTTATATTCATTTAAAATACGACAAGGATTCACATTCATAATAATTCTATACATTACATATAATACACCAAAAGTTACATTTTAAATGTGTACTTGTCTTCGATGACTGAGTTTAATGAGTATTTACAGTAATGGCGTAAGCATTTAGTTATGTTTGAAGTCACTACTTTTTGATTCGCACGCGTGAGGCAATCACCATGACAGACAAAAGGGGCATTTTCTTAAGTATCTTGAAATATGGACTTGATTTAACATATTAATTTTGTTGAGGCGCAAGTATTTATTTGACAAATATGTTAAGAAACTATTAGAGATTGTTATGGTTGACAGACCGTCTATCTAAAATTGATTGCTAGGAGTTAAATTATTTTGTCTGTCATATTATTGTAATACAGTGGCGCCACTAAATAATCCAGAACCTCAATTTTCCTATTTAAAGAACACTTAATTTTACTCTGTTTGGATTGAAAGTGAAGAGACTTGTTATCATGAACAGATTTTATGACGTTTCATGTTGGTTTAACATTCATAAAAACACCATTTGAGAGTATTAGCGTGGCGGGACTTGATTGTAATTGTATTAATGCAGGTTTTATTTAGCAGAATTGCCCCTCTGTTGTTTATCGCGATAATCAGAGTTTATTTTAATAAATTGTGTAATAACCTTTGAGAAGGTATGAGGCATAACGGTTGATGTCTCAGAAAAATTAAAAGTAATTCAACTATAAAATATAAGAGAGGTTAATTTAGCTAAGTTTACTGTTTAGCTAATACCTATTAATGGTCACAACTTTCAAGATGAAAATTATTGTCATAACCTATGAAACTAGTATTATTATTAAGGGCTAGACTCGCCGAGAAAGTTCGAGAAACGTGAATGTAGACAGTGACTCTCCTTCTCGCTCATCGCAAAGAATTCTCACGAGAGAATCGACTTCTCGCCGTGAGTCTGAATGCCGTGTTGTATGTAAGAGCCTTAATAATTATATTCGTCGCCGTTGGCGTCTTCTGGATTATATTTATTCTCATCTTCAGGCTCCTGCTTGATGTGGACATCCAGAGGAGGCAGGCTGAATTCAGGATAATCTGCAAACACAACAGGGATTTAAACAAAAATGTATTAATGAACACACAAACTGGTGGTCATCAATAAAAATACTATTGCAGGCGCACAGTGGGTCGAAAATCGGCTTTCATAGACATAGAAATGAAATCTCGAAAGTGATAGATTTTTTAATGGATATTGCTTCAGTTTAGTATTACTATGTAGAAAATGAAGTTTGAGATAATTTGGCCCAAAAATGAGGGAGTAATAATTTTTTTACGAAAAACTTGTATGGAACTTGTATGGAGCCAACATGAAAAATTCAATTATTTCAAAAACGGCAAGTTTAACCGTTATATCCTGACAGATGGTTATAATACTAATTATTCATGATTTTTTTGGCATACATCATAAAACGGTTTTAGCTGCTCTTTTTTTTTTTTTAAATCGTCGAAATTTTTGAAAAAAAGTCACCTGTATTATTGCACGATTCGATAGTGTTACTATTAAGAAACAATTTCTGGAAAGTAATGGTATACGGCAAACTTGAGGAAAGCGTTGAATTTTAACAAACTACTTCATATTTTGAACAAATATATGAACAATAGGGTATTTTCCAAGTTTTTAAAAAGTATGTCAAAATGTTCCTAATACCAAAATACATTAGCAGTTTGAACCATTCTTTGTGAATTTCTTTCCTTTTCTTGCAAATTAGCCTTAAAGTTTAAATTAATATTATAGGCGCGAAAACGCTATAATGTGTTGTCATGACGTCATATTCTTGTGACATTGGAACTGTCAAGTGTCAAATTACACTAAAAATGCCAAATCCCAGAATACCTACCGTTTACTTTTGTAAATAAATGATAAAAGCCTAATAAAAATGCCTTTTATTTAGATTTAAATCCACGTTTCTCATAATATTTTTTTCCAGAGCTGTCAATAGTAACATAATTTCCCGCGAAATTTCAAACGAGTGCTTCTTTTATTGTGGCGCGCAAAAAATCTGTCCCCGTAATTGAGACCATTATTTTAACATTACGTTCGGACTCCTGGTATCTTACTTCGTGCTTCTAGATAACAACTGACTTATTTTTTTTATGTACTTAACGTTAATGATTTCGATGCTGGCTATGCTTTATGGAAATCGGGAGGCCATTAAAAAAAGAAGAAGAAGTACAAGAATATGACGTCACATTCCAATCTCGTACGTTTTTAGTCACGTGGTTAAACGTGAAAAATTCATAATTTTATTTTTTATATTTTATAAAAATCATACATATTTTTGTGTAAAAAGTTGGTTAAATTGGTTTAAATTAATGTTTAGCGATAAAATATCAACAATCTGTTGTATAATTCCATCATAGGATAATACCCTATTATATAAAATGCTAAAATTAAGCACTTAAGTTTCTCACATATAGTTACTTCCCACCAATTGTTATTTACTAGCAAGACTATCGAATGCTGCAATAATGCAGGTTGACTTTTTTTCAAAATTAACGGATTCGAATCCCAATCAAGGATGTTGGCTTGGCTTGGCGATAATCTGTTAATGCAGTTATATTCATCGTACACTGTGAAGTGAAGGAAAATTATATCAGAGTAATTTCTTCCCAAAAATACTGGATTTATAACTTTTATAGAAAATTTCTATGGAACCAATGAGAAAAATCCAATTATCTTCAAAACGGCGAGATAAATTCTAATATCCTTACACGTTATTATAGTGCTATTTATTCGTGATTTTTTGACATAGTTCATGAAACGGTTCTATTTGTAATTTTTTTAATCATCGAAATATTAATTTCCAGTATTTTTGGAAAGAAAATCAAGAAAATAATAACTATATTTCTAAATAAATTAGGCGCCACAGAAGCTGCGGCGTCACGTTTATAAAGGCGCTTATATGCCTAATGCCAGTCTTATCATAATAGAATGAAAGGATATGCTCACCGTCCTGCGGCTCCTCCTTGATCTTGATGTCCTCGGGCTTGACCTTGGGCTCCTTACGGTCGCGGTCGCGGCGGGAGCGCTTGCGGTCGCGGTCCTTGTCGCGGTCTTTGTCGCGCTCCTTGTCGCGGTCGCGTCGCTCGCGCCGCCGCTCCGATCGCGAGCGTGATCGCCGACGACGCCTGCTAGACATACACAATATATTATCGCATTATAACAGCCTCCGTGGTCTAGTGGTTAGAGTGTTGGCTCTCGACTCGGAGGTAGTGGGTTCGATTCCCGTATTGGATCAACAAAAAATGTTGTTTTTCCAATCATGCAGGCATGATCCGTGCGTCGGATGGGCATGTAAAAAGTCGGACCTGCGCCTGATCTCTCGTCAGTCATGTCGTGTCGGATCCGTCCCACTGGATTATGAGAGTAAAGGAAGATAGAGTGCTCTTGTGTACTGCGCACATACTTGGGCGCTATAAAAATACTCCTGCGTAACTGGCCTGGTTTCAATGAAACCGGCCACCGTCACCGAGATCGGTGTGGGAGTTGGACACACTCGCAACTTTTTCATTTAATGTCCATCCAATAAGGCTATCTATTATCTCATTGGAGCTTCTTCATACTCGTGTTTTTTTCCAGCATAGGCGTTTGATCAACGTATATGAGCATTTCTCAAATTTTTTGACCATAGCCGCAACGTCGATGTCCCATGTTTTGGTCTTTGATTATTTTTTTACTACGATAACATAAATAACATACATGACTGTCGTAACTTCGTTGATATTATTTAATTATCAGAGAAAATATCAAAGCTATAAATAAAACACTCTCACTACAATAAATAATAAATAATCTAAAATACCAAAATTTTCGTAGTATGGAAAATAGGTTGTCCCATTGCGACCGCGGTGATTTTGAACTCATTTATTTCATTAAATTCTAAGAAACGGAATATATTATGTTATAGTCTTAAAACACTACTTAAAGTATTTGAATACATATTTTATGTAGTATAATAGTGAAATACGTCGTAAGTTAATCAGTTTCAGGAAAATAATATTGTCCCATAAAAAAATTCCAAAACGGAATTCAGATTTTGTTACCGATTTTTGTGTCGAAAGATTTTTTAAACTACAAAGTTAATTGATTTTTTTTCCTTTGGCAACACTATTGACGACATTTCACATTGCTATTTTGTTGTGATGTCATTTCGGTGTCGACAACAGCCGCGGCTTAACGTAGTGCTCTGCACTGCGACTAATTCGATCTGGATTTTGTTATACTGTGTGAAGGTAAGTTCAAGATACTTAATACTCTTGTTGAAATTGATAAATAGTTCTTTTAATGGGCTACAATTTGATGTAAAATACTGTTTTAAGTATTGAGTTTTAAAGAATATGTATTTTATTCAAAATCTGTACCCGTCATTTCGTTACTTCTGTTTTTGTTACTTTCGCGTGGTAACGTATAACCAGAACGAGGGGTAACAAAAAAGGAGTTTTTAAAGCTAAGTACACATTTCGTAAAATTGCCATACTGGTAGGTAGGTATCTATATTCGTTTAATCCCCATAATGTTATATATATCTTTTGTTATGTATATATTACTAAATTTGAAGATTATAACACAGGATAAAACTAAATAATTTTCATTTTCACTTATTTTGTTTTCATTTTATAATGGAGTGTCAAGTGTGTGTATGCTTAGCCTTACATTTCCGATTTTGTTACCCAAGTTTCTTGTTTTGATACTGTCCCAAATTTTTTCTGATAATAATGGTAGATATTTCTTTTTCTTTAAATTGAAATGCTATAATCAATAATTTAAAACAATTTTATGATAAATATTATTATAATTATAAATAGTAAATATAACATGCCTTTTTCTATTTTAGAGGAAAACTAAACATTTTGATTAGAAAGTTTAAAAAAGGTAACAAAAAATACTCAGTACTGCTAAAAACAATTTAAATATTTTTTTTCACAATTTTTACTTTTATCAGATGTTGTTTAATTTATGATCTACATAGAAAAACATAAATTTATAATACAGTCTGCATGTTTCTTTATGGTTTTCATTAATTTCCAAGTAACAAAATAAGAACTTTTATTTCACCCTTAACTAATAATTTACAGGTTTTTTGTATAAAAACTCTATTAAAACAAAAAAACAACCATAAATTCAGAATCTGTCTAGTTTTAGCTAGCTGTATTTAACATAATATGTCCAAAATATACTTATTGTATTTTAAGAAGATTATTAAAATGATGGTCAAAAAATTTGAGAAATGCTCATATGGCTGACCAAACTGGGTTTTCAGCGACTTGACCTCAGTTTTGGTCGAAACCAAACAAATATGAGACAAATTAAAATCTAGTGTTTTTAACCGACTTCCAAAAAAGGAGGCGGTTATTTACAGATTAATATTTTTAATATTAGTAAGGGAGTTAGACTATAATATAAAACTACCACTCACCTCTCAGCGGGCTCCTCGTCTCTCTTCTCGCGTTCTCTCTCGCGGCGGCGCGTGCGCGAGCCGGAGCGTCGGCGAGACCGCGACCGCGAGCGACGTCGCGTGCCTACACAACAGTTTAATTATAGGTAAGACCGCACACCGCACCGACGATGGAAAGAGCAATGTTAAAGGTATCTCTGGTGGATAAAATACGTAACGACGTTATTCGCCAGAGAACTAAAGTCACCGACATTGCTCAACGAATTAGCACGCTGAAGTGGAAGTGGGCCGGCCATGTTTGCAGACGGACGGACAATCGATGGAGCAGACAAGTATTAGAGTGGAGACCACGCTTAGGCAAACGTTGTGTAGGACGTCCTGCGGCACGATGGACCGACGATTTGAAGAAGGTGGCTGGCAGCGGATGGATGAGGGCTGCCCAAGATCGGGATAGTTGGCGCTCATTGGGGGAGGCCTACGTTCAGCAGTGGACGGCGATAGGCTGATGATGATGAAGACCGCACTGCGGCAACGGAACTACACGCCGCGTCGCTCCGCTGCCGCTTAGTGCGGTCGTTGTGTATCTTATTCAATTTCATACCTCCTCGTCACTACGTCAATTTCGACGACCTCTGTGGCTCAGTTGGTTGAGCGTGTTGGTGCTCAAGCCGGGGGTCGCGGGTTCAAATCCCGCCGAAGGAACAAAAAGTTTTTCTGTGTTCCTGGGATGACCCAGGATGTGTATTAAATATGTGTATACTATAATAAAAATCTTAAATATGTGTACAGTATAAAAAGTATTAAATATATTTCCGTTGTCTGGTACCCGTAACACAAGTTCTTCGAGAACTTACCACGGGATCAGATTGACGTGGTGTGAAGCGTCCATAGATATTATTATTATTATTATACAAATAATATTTGGTCATGTACCGTCGTGTAGTTCCACTGCCGCGTAGTTACGCCTAGTGTGGTTCCAGCACCATAAAGCTACTTTTTAACAGACTGCCGTGGTAATTAGTTTTAGTAGTAAATAAATTTCATAATGTATAATATTATAATATTTTGATAGGTTTCGTATTAATATTAGCTGTGGGAGAGCCTATTCACCTGATATAGGCATAAGCTTACTAGGTGACTACAAGTTCTACATAATTATAATTTGTAAAATAAACATTTATTTATTTATTGCCAAAAAATTATCTACATTGTCACAAATAATAAATTATATAGAGATTGGAAAAAAAATTGAAAAACAAACAATATACATAATATGAGGAGGTTATTTTTCGCAAACTATTTTTAGATGTTTCAATATATCAGGAGCCCTCTGACAGCTCATTATTTCTACTTTAAATAATAATGAATCAACTCACGGTCCCTGTCGCGCTCCCTATCTCTGTCCCTGTCGCGCTGCTCGAGGCGGTATCGCTCCCTCTCCCTCTCGTTGTCCTCGCGGCCGGAGTGCTTGATGTTCACGTCGGCGCCGCCGCGGCGGGTACCACCCAGACCGCCACCTGACAAATTCATCAACTATTAAAATTTTCTCCTCTTTGTTGCTTTTCAATGAAACATAGAAGTGAACTTTTTATGGTTTACTTCTGTTTCATAGGTTATTGATCTTATTTTAACTTGCTCATTTTAATTTGAAATAGAACCCTACTTTTTTTAAACGGAACCCTAAGATTAAAGTAACTTAAACTACTCCTTTTAACATCAGCTATCTCCCAGTGGAACTCCAGTTAAAATCAGTCCAACTGTATCAGAGATTAGCCAGAACAAAACTGTATAATTACATTTAGTGCGAAGCTGTTATTTGACATTATTACAAGAAGACACTTAAATTTTATTTATTTATATTGTTTCTGTTTTTTTCTCGTTATTATCAGCAAATCAGCATATTGTAGCTATAATCTGATGAGATCACTATTAGTAAATTATTTGTCGCGAACATCACCATATTTAAAATCTCTGCTTCCTTTAAAGGCGAGCGATTGTCTCCTGTGGTGTTGTGGAGATTTTTCGCAGGTATATTTTTATGTTCCTTGAATCTACATATTTTGTATTTGTAACTACTAAAATTAACAGTTTCTCTGATTTTTTCTATATTTTGCAGGTGTTCATGGATTTCGGAGTTCCATTTAAACCAAGATGCATTGGTCAGAAAAAGTGTTAGAGAAAATAAAAAAGAAATTTTAAATTGGTTACAGACACCATACACTGGTGGATTTTTTTTTTCATTAATATCAAAGTGATAGTGGTTACGCGACATTTACACAATGGCAGTGGCTGGTTCTCCTTCATAGGGAAGCCGTAGCCTGTATAATAGGTAGGGATTTGGATGAAGGTCTTCAAAAGGTAAGCGGTAAGGGAAGCCGAAAGGAATGGAGTTAGGGGCCATCCATAAATAACGTCACACGTTAAGGGGGAGGGAGGGGGTCGACGGAGTGTGACATTGTGTGACAAGGGGGTGGAAGGGGTCCTAAATATTGTGACGTCACATTTCAAAATCTATTATATTATCTAAGTGTTAAAATACGAACTATAAACTTACTTTACGCAAACCGCAAAAACATATATGCCAGTTATTAATAATTTAAAGGAGTGGGTTGAAAGTCCATGGATTGAAGATTATTAAGTTTGTATCTTTAATTTAAAGATAATTATATTATTTTTTTATTTCGTTAATTTCTTTAATTAATATAGTCAATCGTTTTTTGTTTTGTTAATTTCTTTAGTTAACATAGTAAATCATTATTTGTTTCGTTAATTTCTTTAATTAATATAATTAATCGTATTTTGTTTTGTTGTTTTATTTGATGTTAATTTTATTAAAAATAATTTAAATGGAAATAAAACTGGTTTCGGAACCAATATTTTTATTCAATAATTTCTAAATGTAAATTTGCAAAATATGTGACGTCACACTAGGGGGGGGGGGGGGGGGCTCACAACTGTGACAAGGTAGGGGTAAAAAATCGTGAAATTCGTGTGACGTTATTTATGGATAGGAACCCCTCGCCACTGCACAATGGTACAGTACCTCAAGCAGCAACACTTGAGAACAAAGTATTCATAGTGTTATCCATTGAAAATTGTATGAAAACAATGATATGATAATACTTTTCTGTGAATTGTTCATGTTGGGCTTGGGTATATTACACATTCTTCAAATGAGAACAAAGTCGAAGAAAATTAAATCTATCATAGTAACTTACCAAGTCTTCTCGGCAACCATCCCTTCACAGTCCTAGCTCGTTCAACATCCACTAGCACTCGCTTGCCGTCGATCTTCTTGCCATCAGCATGTTTATATGCGGCTGTAATATTAGTTCATAATTAATATTGAGTTGATAGAATATCCATCTTTTATGTGGGCCTAATTAAACAGTAAAATGTTAAACTTTCCATTTGTATGGCCCACATAAAAGATATCATAATATATTTATTGGTTTACATGAATTTTAGTATGTAATTGAAAAGAAAAATCTAAATCACTTTCTACAATTTTGTTATGATTAATCATAATATATATTTTTAAATTTATATATAGAAAAACATCAAGAAAAATAATGTGTTTAATTATAGTAAACTCATATTATTGTAAATAATATTCTTTGGTTAACTAATTAACTAAAATTTAATAAAGGTAAAATCATGTAAACCATTTTTATATGCTTATTTAAACAAATAAGCATATAACACACTAAAGACAACAAGTATACGAAAATTTGGTAAACGAAAGGGGCAGTTTTTAATATTCAAATCAACAAAAAATATTAAAAATCACCCAAACAGTGAAAAAAGTACCTAAGTATACCTACCGACCAAGCCGACAGACGTTATATATAAAGAAATACCTACCGTGACTACTTACTTTTTTGACCCAAATTAAAAAGTACTTACTTTGACATTTAATTATAGAAAAATCCGACGACCGCCGGTAGAATTTACCATTTACCTGGTGCGCATTACTTACGTATCCAAGGCGCAATTTATTCATTTAAAAACTTAAATAATACTTATCTTTGATGTATAAGACATTTGTATTTTACCTAATATGTTGTAAAATTGTTTTAGGTAATATAAAACCTTAGGTGACATTACTATCAACTAAATTTTACCGATACAACTACAATTTTATCAATTTAAACTTACCAACCATATTTGTTTTTATTTGTGGGCGTATTAATTTTTGCATTTGCAAAGTCTTTAAGAATTACCTTTGCTGTCTCGTCTAAGAATTATCTTTGTGGTCACATTAAATAATTCCCTACTCTGTCTAATTATAGAATTACCATTTCTTACTCACAAATTACCTGTACTGGCATTACCTGTGACACTTAAGAAATGCTTACACTGAGTGATGTTTACGATGTAAACTTTTCATTTCATATTTCAAACACGCCGTGTCATTAAAATTTCTATTAAAAATCCAATTTATAAGTTTTCAGTGCGAAGTATGTCCTACCTAATACTTATATTTCCGTTAAATTTTTATTGTATGTTGGCATCTTACCACCACATACAAACCTATAAAATAACGTGGCCGGTATTCTCGAGTTTGTGTGGTAGGGTCTTAACGGCTGGGTCTGTGGTGTGAATAGAAAAAACCACTTATTAATCATACATCTTAAATGGTTGATGTGATGCCATTAACTATCATTTTGGAGGAATTAAACACAACAAAATTATGTATGGTTTCTTTCCCAAACATGAAATATTATATCCTTGAAAAACAATAATTATTATCATTACAAAAATTAAACATTTGTAGAATCCCTCCAATAAGTTGAATGGCTACCGAATTGTACTTTCAACTCATAATATATTTAGTGTGATAAAATATATTACTAAATTATAATACATGAAAGTTCGCTGTACAAATTATTTATTACGTATATACCATAATAAATAATCTGTACATAAAAATTACCTTAATAGTGTATACATTTAAAAATGTGACTGAAATATAATATTATGAGTTTAAGCCAGTTAGTTAAAACTTCATATATAAATATTGCAATATTTGATTTGTTTTGAATGACCCAACCTTAACTTTATTAATGAAAAAAATAATAACAACCATCCCAAAGTAAGATCAAATAATGTTATAGCCGAGTCATTCTTAAAATTCATAATATTTTTTATTTTGGCAACACTCACAGTGCATGTCTCGTTCATGTTCATATTCAATAAATGCATAGCCCCTTGGCTTTCCATTCTCTTTGTCATATACCATGTATATCTGAAAATGAATAAACAGTTATACTCATGCAAACATTAATTGTAAAAAAAGTATTATAAAAGCTTAATTGGGTATTTGTCAAAATATCTGTCATCATAAAATAGTAAAAACCGTTAGATTGTAATATTACTAGAGATATTATAATATGCTGACAGATTGTCAAATACAAATTTCTGCATACAATTGTATGCATTATTTTTCGTTATAATTATTACGTATTATAAAAAAGCTAACAAATATGGCGGCGCGGGGCACATGCCATTTAACCAATCGCCACGGTAAATATTACAATATAACGAAAAATAATGCGTACAATTGTATGGAGAAATTTGTATTTGACAATCTTCAGCATACTATAATACCTCTAGTAATATTACAATCTAACGGTGTTTACAATTTTACGGTGACATATCTAATACAAGTTACTACGGAAAGTATAAACAGTAACACACAAGCTTTGGAGATATGAAAAATGATGTGCCACATGCACACCATACATTCTGTAGCAGCTCAAAATTGTGTGATGTCACATGTCCTTGTTCCGTTTTTACAAAATTTATAACTAGCTGTTGCCCGCGGCTCCACCCGCGTAAATACAGTATCCCTCGGGAACGCTATACTTTTTTGGGATAAAAAGTATCCTTTGCCCTTTCCCAGGAGTCAAAGAATTACTGTACCAAATTCCATCAAAATTGGTTCAGCGGTTAAAGTGTGAAGAGGTAACAGACTAGACACACTTACGCATTTATAATATTATAGATTAGTATAGAAGTATAGATTTTTTCCTACTTTCACAACTATTTGATACTAAGGGCTCTTTTACACTTTCGTAACTTGTATTGAAATTATTGGTCTCTCCAACCATGCTACCTATTCTGTACCCACAATATCAGGTTAAGCCAGGGTTCGAAAATATCCGATATTTATTATAAATATCAAAATATCGCATATTTATGATATATATCCGATATATATCCAAAATGTTGATATATATCCATTTCGTATGAAAGCCATATTATTATTTTATTGTATTATTTATGTACTAGCTTTTCCCCGCGACTTCGTCCGCGTGGAATAGTTACTTTGGGATATCGCTAAAATTTACCTGCGACTTCATTTACGTAGAAGAAGCGCTTCCACCTCACGACTGCCCGCCCGCTCCGCGCGCCTTACTATAGCGCGCATGATTATTTTATTACTGCGATATCTTCTAAAATACTCATTGAAATCAAATGATGTAAACGGCAAATTTCTTCTAGATTAAATGCTTGTAATGAATAACGTATTTACTTGGATAAGGATTAATATAATCTTTATGAAAATACCTTCACAAATAATGCTTACTTTTAGAACAAATTTGGTAAGTATAAAAAGGTTATAGTGAGCCAACCTTAAAAGATAGACATATACTGTCGCGGACTTTTTTTTAGAACTTTTAAAGGGGAACAATTCTGCCATACATCATTTTAGCGAAACTTTAACCGTTTCCGCAGCGTACGTAGCGAAAGCTCTCAAAAGGAAAAAAAGACCCCCGATTTTGTAACATTCTTGATTGGTACTCTGCTCGTATTGAGTTTAGCATGATGCTATATAGCCTAAAGCCTTCCTCGATAAGTGGACTATCCAACACAAAAAGAATTTTTCAATTCGTACCAGTGGTTCCTGAGATTAGCGCGTTCAAACAAACAAACAAACAAACAAACAAACTCTTCAGCTTTATAATATTAGTATAGATAGGTAGTATTTGCATATGTGTTATATTATAAACATAATGAATTATTAAAAAAATGACGGGTTACATTCCGGGAGTGCCGTCAGAAGTAAAAACTTGAATATTAACGTTGTACATTTTTGATATTTTGGAATGGTTAGGGAATAATTTTGCACGAATTGCTTTAATTATCAGTATATAGGATTGGAGGTAAAGCTCAGTGTAAAGGTCAATGTAATAGGGATGGTTGGGGTCAAAGGGCAAAGTCAAATGTTAATGTCAAAGGTCGTCTTGGGAAGGCTGGGGTCAAAAGTCTATACGAACTAAAATAGTTTCATGCTCGCGTAAACCAAGACAGCAAACAATTGCAAGTTGAATCTTACGCATTTTCGATCAGGACACGTGACCTGTCTCGCGAGTTTAGGGGTCGTCCATTAATCACGTGATGCCTAAAGGGAGAGGAGGTCCGAAAAAAATCACCAAGTATCACAAGGGAAGGACGGGGTTTAAGGAGACATCACGTGTATTCATTTTCGAATCTAGTCTATACATATCGAAATTCTTATCAGTTGTAGATTCGTAATGTTGTTTAAATACTTACAAGACAAATTACTCGACTTTAAAAACAATTTAATCGAATAATTTAAGCAATTAAAAACTAAATTTAATTGCTTAAATTATTTGATTAAATTGTTTTCAAAGTTAAAGTTTTTCTTCAAACATTACCTACTTACAAAAAATACACGTGATCTTAGGTAGGGGAGGGGGGGGGGGTAGTATAAAACCTCACCACGTATCACCAGGGGGAGGGGAGGGGTCTAAAAAGTTGTTAAAACATCACGTGATTAATGGACGGCCCCTTAACAGTTTTTACCCATCCCAAGAAAAGTGCACAGCGCCGCTAAAGAGGTATTTACTTCAAAAACCGAAATGTTTTTAATGTTTTATTTATTTAGGTACTTAAAATCATCCGAAAAAATTCGAAATTTTTACATAAAATCTATCAGTGTCGAATCTTCATATAAAAGATCCGGCGTTTTCAACACATCATAGCTTGGCTCTGATAACGCTTCTGTTTAAAATAAAGACATAGCCTAAAAAATTCATGATTGAATAAACAGTTATCTATACTTTACACTAATATTATAAATGCGAAAGTGTGTCTGTCTGTCTGTTACCTCTTCACGCTTTAACCGCTGAACCAATTTTTATGAAATTTGGTATAGACATACTTTGGGTCCCGGGAAAGGACATAGGATATTTTTTTATCCCGAAAAAGTAGTGTTCTCGCGGGATAATGTAAATTAAATTTACGCGGGCGGAGTCGCGCGCAAAAGCTAGTATTCTATATATACGAAAGTTATTTAATGCTTCATATGAAGTAAAATCATTTCTGTACTTTGTCAATTACTTTCTTTGTAAAAAATAATAGAGTAAACACAAACAAAAATTTAAATTTTTCTGACATGACTGACACCATTAATGCCGGCAGAAGTGTTGCTATTGCTATTTATGGATTAGAACTTATTAGTAGGAATATGTTTGAAATTTGGAGTAGAGCTCCAACGCCATATACCTAGATTACCTAGGTACATTTAGGAAGTAGAAATACAGTAACAAACGCCAAAAATTACTTAATAGTATAAAATTTTAAAAACCAATTTTGTATTGATATATATTATAAAACGTCCTTTGATATATATCGGATATATATCCGATATATATCATGATATATATCCATTGATATATATCCTCGAACCCTGGGTTAAGCACAATAGAAAACTCAACTTTCTAAATTTACTTATTTTTAAACTTATTTATTATTTATTCACCAACAAAAAAAATAAAAAATATCATTATCTTACCTTTTTTATTTGTCCATAACCTTCAAACTCTCTTCTGAGTTTAGATTCAGATGTGTCATAATTCTGTAAAATAATATTTTATTACATTCTATAACTAAAGTCCTAATCTAATATAGAAAGAAAAACTTATATTGTTTACATACACAAAATAATTTTCTTAAAATTTCCTAAAATCAGAAGGAATTTCTAAACCTACTGCTCTTGCCTGGAGTTCATATAGATCCTCACAAACTTTCACAAATATAAAATAATATGTTTATGATATGACTAATGACACACAGTCTAATCAGGTCAATTAATGTGTTTTTTAGTTTGAATTGCAGACTTCAAAATGAGGTA
This sequence comes from Glaucopsyche alexis, assembly GCA_905404095.1. Classification (NCBI taxonomy): domain Eukaryota; kingdom Metazoa; phylum Arthropoda; class Insecta; order Lepidoptera; family Lycaenidae; genus Glaucopsyche; species Glaucopsyche alexis. The sequence continues at coordinate 8,630,056 of FR990061.1, forward strand.
AAATTTTAATACTCACTACTCGTGCTACAAAAAGTGTTTTGAAGGGATCCCCTGTAGCTTTAGCATTGGTGCTTGGATCCCACATAGCTATCTCTTGCTCCAGTTTGTAAGCTGTCTGCTCTGCTCTTTCTCTTCTACGTCTCTCCAGTCTCTCTTCTCTTGTCTCCACTCTGGTAGGTGGTGGAGTTTCGGAGGGGTGCTGAAAGTATTTTATGTTACTACTACCGAGGAACTTTACACATACATCATTTGTATTGAAGATTTTAAATTTGTGGCTAAAATTTACTTTATGGACCGTAGAGTAGGGGGCTGGTGATTTTTTAGGTGATAGATATTATTAGGAGTAATCCTGCAAAGTTTCTAATTGCGCAAACGCGTAGTTTTTTAGGAAAAAATTAAACAAGTTTCGATTATTTATATGCAAAAAAAAAAAAAAAAAACTGAAATCAGGCTATAGCAGTAGGTCATACAGCCAGGTAGCATGCTGCCGGTCAAATTATGCCAAATTTAAAGTAAACTAGAGACGATTTTGGCGTTATTTACTATAAATTTGCAAACTAAAATGGTAGGATCGTCGTTTAATGCTCAATTTATCAATAATAATATCCTTTTAACACTCTTTATAAAAAAAAATTAAAAGGTTTTGAAACTAGTTGAAACGAAACGCAAAGATCTTTATTTAACTAATAGATATATTATGTTTTTAAAATAATGTAAAAATTAGTTTAATAGAAAAATAAATTATGATAAATAATCTTGTTAGCGACGGTGCTGAAAGTAAAAAGTGATTCAAAAATCAATTTATAACTCAGAAATGAATCGATCAACCCCGACTCCACGTAGTACTTGTCTGTCAACCCCTAGAGTGTTATATTTAAGCCCGGAGGCGCGGAGGGAGGGTAGCCCCCGCCCGCTGTAACGAAAGGAGAAACCAGGACTCGCCGTGGCGGCGGAGGCTGGTCGCCGAAGGCGACCAAAAAGCCGGAGCTGCCTAAGGCGAGAGTTGGTTTCTGCGTTTTGTTACGCTAGGGCGAAGGGGCTGCATTTCCCGCAGCGCCGGAGACGTGACAGACTGACATTGACCCAAAAACCGTCCCAAACAGTAAATATCATCTAAGAGAGAGTGAGGAGGGGGAGTGGTAAGGAGTCCGAAAAACCCCCACCCTCCTTTCACCACACCTCTGACATAAGTCTCGTAAAAATCCTATAAACACAGTCATAACCTCAAAAAAAACACAGCTTTTGTAACAGTCCTAACCAAACATAAACTCAAAACTTCAACTGTAAATATCTTGGAAACTATGGGTTTGCGCGGGGGGGGGGAGTGGTATGGGGGGACTTACCCCTCCCCCTCCTTCCCCCTCCCCCTCCCTCCTTCCTTAAATCGACGGTCCATAATGTAAATTTTTACCAAATTTGTTATTGTCATATTCAACATAAAATTATTGATAATTATTATTAAATGTTTGGCTCCTGTAAATTTTAGGCCCCATTTGTAAATTTTCGAATGAGATATTGCCAACTTATGTAATATGGTTATGGTTATATAGACCGTCAACCTGAAAATATGGAAAACCAATATTTTTTAAGTTCCTATATTAAGCTTTATATGCAAATAATACTAACCTCAAAAAGGTGTAGAAAAGCGCCGACTCCATCGTAGCCTTTTTGTTTCTTTTCGTGTGGTAGTTTCGCTGCTGGTGGTAAATAGGGTATAGGATCTCGAGCCGCAAATAATGCAAGAAGATTTGGGGGTAAAAACTGCGTCATTTTTACCACGCCAAGTAATAGTCCATCAACAAGAACGCACAAAGGCTTCCTTAGACACAATACACATCTCAATTCCAATGATTGTTTATTAAGTATTATCACCCACTTTCACTGAGTTAATTTTTTTTTCAGTTTAATCTATGAACTAAAGTATTTTTCAAAATTTTCATAAAATTTATAACACATCACGATTCACGACATCACGCCGCCATTGCAATTGTTCGTTTTTAAAAAGCCCACTTTTCTGGCATTTGACACAAGATGGATACGAGTATTTTGCTTACTGATCTAATCTGCAGAATATCATATTCTGAGTTGATTCTGAGCCTGCTGTACATCTGCTGTAGGACTGCCAAAAAGCAGGTTTAACGCGTTTCAAATGAGAATAGGAACATCAATGACCTTTATCTGTCAAATATCACTTGAAAAGTGCGATTTTCAAAAAACTTTTGTGCACATAAATATTATTAGCATTGCATCGAATTTAAATAGAAATGTTAAATAATAATAATTAGTGTCCGACCGAAAGTTCGGTTTCGGTTTCGGCCGAGTTTCGGCCAAAAATCAAGTTTCGGCGGCAGTTTCGGTTTCGGCCAAAACTTTTGCCGAAACCGAAACTGATTTCGGAAGTTTTCGTGCACGCTCGCCTAACTTCGTTTCTTACGGCAACGCTTTGACAACGCAACTGAATTTGAAAACATAATTAAAATATAACTAATATTTTTTAAATATTATATTAAATAAATGATTACAACAAAATGAATATACCGTGTTTCCATTTCATGTCCTAATTAATGCAGAATAATGGATAAAATGCACCAAATTTCAGTAATTTAAGGAATTTTCTACTTGACCACGTGAGTTTCGGTTTGGTTTCGGTTTCGGCCGAAACTGAAGCCACGGCCGAATATTCGGTTTCAGTTTCGGTTTCGGCCGGAAAATTAGTTTCGGTCGGACTCTAATAATAATCAATTATCTAAACATAAATTTAACTATCATAACAGTCTAAATTCGAAACAATATGGCGCCGACTCGATCCTATTCTCATTTGAATCGCACTATAGTATAGCTGTATTATTAAAATTAAATTATTTTATGCATTTTGTTTTTTATTAAGTTCCAACATCAACTTTGTCTTAAGGCCTAACACAAACACTCGGTTTCCTGATTAGGAATTCAGATCTGGAATTCCGCGTGCCTAGCGCAAACCATTCGATAAATTATTGGAGTACGCACGGGAAACGAAATTAGGTTTTTTTTTAAATAAAGTTTTTTTAAAGGACGTTTTTTTTCCGTTCGAAAATAGTAAGGACGTGTGCGCCTTGTTGAATATTCTGTATGCAAATCAGGGGTGGTCGACTCTGTATGAATGACCTTGGACCAAAAAGGGGGCAGTTCGGTGCGACAAGAATGGTTATATTTCAATATATCGCTCTCTGTCTTACATGGTTAATATTACATAAAAGTTACTTAAAAACCACAACAGATGGCGCGTAACAGACACTATGCCGCTTCTAGATCGCGCTAGCGAAAACACTAGACGTATGTATATATAAGGGCTCACGAACGGTTTGTAACGTAGTGACTATTTGGTCGTGGAGGTGGTTGCTCGGTTTTGTTGAAATGTAAAATTTAACTCTAAAGAGAAATGTAACGCTAACTTAAACTTTAATTACGTATCTTCAATTTCCCGCCATATTCATATAATCAATATATAGTCCTCCTTTGTTGGTAAATGGTAGGCGGTTAAAAGTTTGAGGGGGCAGCTCACTAGAGGCGCTAATTTGGTCCCAATTTTTTTGTATGAAGTCGACCTTCTTCTCCGCGAGTAATAGTGTTCTGTGATGCAAATGGAGCATTAATGGTTTTGGAGGTTTCCGAATCTGAATTCCTGATCATAAAACCTAATCAGGTAACATTCAAAAAGTCGAGTAGGTAACGTTAAAGTTTCGTTTGCGGTTCAACTGAAAAAACTTAGCGCGATTGCCTTGCTGAGCGTTTACCAGGGGCCTAAAATCAGGATTCAAATAACACAAGACGTAGGTACATAATCATTGTTGTACAAACCACTGATTTGGATAACAGCGAAGTAAAAAAGAAAACCACATCAACCACATTTTTAATAAATCTATGCCTATGCATCTTCAGTAATTTTTATTACACAAATTTTACGCATAATATCGAACAAGAGATATTATAAGAAACGCTGTGACTAAAACCCCTATGATACAGAAACCACCTATCAAAAAACAACCAAAATTTCTTCCCAGACAACTGTTTTCACCATGAAGAGGTCCACGTATTCTAAAAGGAAATCTGTTATTTTGCTCCAGCTCTTGCATTTTGACTCAATTTTTTGAATTTTGACTGTAAATATAAATACATAATAATTACCTATACAAACGCTAAAGAAATAAAAATATCCTCTTTTTATTTTAATACATAAATGCATAATATTATATAATATACATTATACATACGGTTGAAAACATAACCCTTCTATTTTAAGCAACCGGGTATTACTTAAATAGACGCTTATGGCCTGAAAACCTACAGATTATTACTGATATTATAATGATGATGGTGGCGCTGACGATTTAAAGACTACTCATTTTTCTGAGTTAAAGCAGTAAACATAATTAAAATTCTTACATTCGTAACAAAAGCCTTTTCAGTGATGAAGTAATATTAAATAACTTTGGATTTTAAATAAAATGCCTACACATAGTATTGCTTAATTCTAAAACAAAGGTAAAAATATCGTTAAATTCATTGAAATTATTTGTTTGTTTGTAAATTGACGTTTTTACGTCTTATTTTTGTACTATAGAGTAAGTATAGATGAGAGTAGTCAGAAGGTACTACCTCAGATTAATTATTCAGACAAATGATACAAACCTTTGAGTATCCAAGTTGGATACTCAAAGATACAAAGTTTACAAACCCATCCCAATGCTGTTTTTACCATTGAGGTATATACATGGAGGGCTTGGGGCCCTTACAGTTCTATACATACTAGCGCTTATACAAATATGATGGAAATATGAGACAGACGGTGAAATATCATTTGGTCTCTTTCTATCTAATGCAATAATTTTCATGATAAAAGAAACAGCAATATTTTTGTTTTTGCTCATTTTAGAAACATTAGACTTCAAAACTTTGACAATTAACGAAATGTGGAACGATCCGCCATTATTTGCTAGGGATGTTCGATATTGCAAAAACATCGATGTTGGCATCGATAATGACATCGATGGCTAAACATCGATGTTCGATGTTTATCGATCTCTGAACATCGATGTCAGGCAACATCGATGTCTTCACGGCCGTCCGTCATCAATACATCCGTACTAATATTATAAATGGGAAAGTTTGTGTGTTTGTCCGTCTTTCACGCCAAAAATACTGAACCGATTTAAATGAAATTTAGTACACATATAGTCTAGAACCTGAAAAAGGACATAGGCTACTTTTATCGCGGGGAAATATACGGTTCTCGTGGGATACTTTATTTACAGTTTCACGTAAAAACTACAAAGGCGATTATCATAAAATTTGGCACAGTTATAAAGTAGACCACGGGAAAGGATATAGGCTACTTTTTATCGTGGGAAAATGAACGATTCCCGTGGGATACTTTATTCACGGTTTCACGTAAAAATTACTAAACCGATTATCATGAAATTTGGCACAGATATAAAGTAGACCATGGCGAAGGACATAGGCTACTTTTTATCCCGGGACATATAAGGTTCCCGTGGGTTACTGTACTTACACGGGCGAAGCCGCGGGCATCAGCTAGTAAATTATTTAAAAAAAAAAAAAACATAAAATCACACGTTTTTTTAATGAAACAAAGAAATTTTATATTGGAGATATAAGGAGAAACACATTATAAGTTCTAATATATTTTGTCAATAATTGACTATAAAAATGATAATTTTGAAAGCGCAGAACCTTTTAACCTGTTGCGCTATTGATATAGGGTTGAACTAGCCTTAGAAAATAATCGCTCCGATGGCGTTGATGTCGCAATAGTGGTTAAATACTTTACCGCAAGGTTTTTCAACTTTGGGTTTTTCGATTTCGATGTTTGCGTCCGTGACATCGATGTTACGATGTTTTAAATAGTGCAACATCGATTTTAAAATATCGATGTTTTATCGTCTAACATCGATGATCATCAAAAATCGATGATCATCGAGCATCCCTATTATTTGCTCATTAACTGTGGTAGGCAGTGTGACCATATGTGGCAGGTTCCTGCCATTTTGGCAGGATTGGCGTCTTATTTTGGCCTATGGCATGATCGGTTGACGTTTTAAAAACTTGGCAGGTTTTGACAGAATTGAGGTATGAAAAATAAATATTATTATTGCATCTCAAATTTCCGACAATGGCAATCCTGGATACTTTACGGGGGATTTCCCTGTACTTCTTGTTATGTTCGTGTACTATCAATTATTTTTTCTGTATTCTGTGTGTATATAATCTTGGGTTTGAGGTCGATATTATGAGTCATAGTTGCTTGATGCTTAGATTCTGAGTCTCATCATAGTTTCATTGAAAACGTAGTGATTATATTCACTTTGTTGACAACATCTTGTGTGGTATCGTGGGTGATAGTTATTATTGGTGGTGGCATTATACTAATTTAATAAAGACAAAAACTCGGAACTGTTTTATAAACAAACATTTTGCATCTATGTTGCATGTTAAGGAAGGCATTGGTAAGCATGGTGATTGCATTGCTTTCAAACCTACAAAAGAAATCTTGAATCGCATGAACAAATCTATGTATAACGATGAAGAAATGGAAGAATACGATGCGAATGTTTATTTTAATAAAAAAAAATCAAAATATATGTGTATTTTTACTTTTCATACTTTAAAACAACAGTAAATAAAGTTGGCAGTATTTAGGCATTTTTTACTACAGGCTTTGGCAGGATTTGGCAGCTTTTTGACCAAAGTAAGGCAGGATCTGTAATTTAAATATGGTCACACTGGTGGTAGGTCTTCTGTCAAAAGGTTGTTTATGTTTTGTTTAATTACGAATTTCCAAGAGAATAATAAGGACTTATTCTTTAAAATTTTATTTCAATGTTGTAAAAGTGATAATTAACATGCCTAAACGTTATATTGCAAGGTGCAATGCAATAAAGAGTATAAATCAACCTCAATTGTATAACGCAGGTTAGTAGCCGGTTTTATGCAACACTATAAACATTTTATGAAATAATTGCGTTGCAATTTGATTTTTTCATTTATTATATTCATATCCACATATATTTCATTAGAACAGTCCTTTAAATTGCATTTTAAGTCATTAGATTTATTTACGTAATTGAAAAGTGTTGTACCTACCGTTTGTAATAGTTATCGATACCTTTATCGATAACTATTACAAATAATAATTACATCGATAAAAACATAATAATTACATTTGCGTTATGTCTCAAAAAGCAAGCTGAATGTATTCGATGTGGTTTTAAAAATATAAGTTTAATAGCTTTTAATATTATTGTTGTGACCAAAATTATTTGACAAATGATAAAACTAATAATACTTGTTTTTATAGGTTTCCGAAAAGTGATACAATAAGCAAATTATGGTTGAAAGCTGGAGAAGAAAATATTAATCCCCGGACCCAGTCAAGAGAATAGCATAGCCAGTTTTTGAACAAATTCATTTTAATATAAGTGGGTATATATTCCTTTGTCTTTTATTTCTATTCCACCTTAGATAGTTCAAAAAGTTTTTAGTTCCATCTGTCGATGCCACAAGGACTAATTATTTGCCAAGCTGTAAAAATGTAACACCTATTAATTGTAACCATATTTTCACCAATGTCATTATGTATAAGATTAGGTCAAGTATAAGATTAGGTTACGATGGGACTGACTTACGCTGTACATCAAAAGTCCCTAAATTCATTTCATTATACCAATTTATACAGTTGGCTCAGCTCGTATAAAAATAAATATTTAACCATATTATAACCTCTAAGGACCTAGGAGTTAAAGTATCCTTAACTAATAAAAGTTATGCGTGTTGACTTCAATAAAGAAATGACACTTCTTTCCCATGGTAAATAAAGTTAAGTCTTACTTGATTAATAAAGGTATTACAATTTTTTTTTTGAAAATGGTCCAGTTAGAACAAAAAGAATAAAACTATCCTCAGCAATCAGCATCGAATACTCAGGATGTCGGTTAAAAGATATTATCGATTAATAAAAGTAGTTAAATGTACAATGTCATTAGTAAAATAAGTTTTTTTACATACGTATGCATAAATTAAGAATAAAAAAGCATAATTTCATGTCATAAACCAATTTATACAGTTGGCTCAGTTCGTATACAAATAAATGTTTAAGGATCTTTTAACTCCTAGGTCCTTAGAGGTTATAATATTATAACCTATAAGGATAGGTCCTTATAGGTTATAATATTATAACCTCTAAGGACCTAGGAGTTAAAAGATCTTTTAACTCCTAGGGGAGTTAAAAGATCCTTAACTAATTATACTTATGCGTGTTGACTTCAATAAAGAAATGGCACTTCTGTCCCATGGTAAATAAAGGTAAGTCTTACATGATTAATAAAGATATTACAAAAACTTTTTTGAAAGTAGTCCAGTTAGAACAAATAGAATAATAATAATATCTATGGACGCTCCACACCACGTCAATCTGGGCTCGTGCTAAGTATCCGAAGAACTTGTGTTACTTGAACTTGTACAACGGGAAGTATATTTAATACTTTTTAATACTATAAGGCCCACTTGCGCCAATCCGGGTTAAAGTTAACCCTGGGTTAAAAAACATGTTATCTCCTTCGTTCTTCATATTTGCGAAAGAGAAAGCATGATATTTTAACCCTGGGTTAAAAATCATGTTATCTCTCTCGTTCTTAGTATTTGTGAAAGAGAAAGCATGATATTTTAACCCAAGGTTAACTTTAACCCGGATTGGCGCAAGTAGGCCTAAATATATTTAAGATTTTTATTATATTATACACATATTTAATACACATCCATGACCCAGGAACATAGAAAAACTTTTTTTGTTCCGTCGGCAGGATTCGAACCTGCGACCTCCGGCTTGAGCACCAAAGCGCTGAACCACTGAGCCACAGAGGTCGCCATGTATACCTAAATCTATCGTCAGCATCGAATACTTTTTTGGATGTCCGTTAATTATAATCGATTAATAAAAGTAGTTAAATGTACAATATCATTACTAAAATAAGTTTTTTATTTACGTATACATGTAAGTTATTGTAAAACTTACTAAAATTTAAAATATCGATATTATCGATACCCATAATTGCAACTCTAGTTCGGCAGCCATTTTTTGCTCATAATCAGCTGATAAATTGGACACGTTTTTGTCATAGCTAGGGCCTGTCCATTGAATTCTTTGGTCATTGGTTTTTACCAACGCAACGCCGTCCGCTCGTGGGAACGTAGAACTAGAACGATATCCGTCATGGGCGTAGCCAGGGGGGTTTCTGGGGGTTCAATTGTTTTCTTGACCCCCCCCCCCCCCGAAATTAAAACCTGGCTTCGCCCGTGATGTCATATTCATATCTTTTGCGTATCCAACCATGGATACTCAAAGAATATATCCGATATTTTTGGGCCGCCCGCGCCGCGCCGGTATCGCTCACTCACTCGGCGAAACAGAACGCAAGTGTTATTTTACGCCGGTTTTCTGTGAGGCCGTGGTATTTACTCGGTCAAGCCGGCCAGCATATCTATATCGCATAATGTAAAAACATTTTCAAGCACCTTACTTATCGTCCAGCCTGCAAATCCAACACCGGTGGCAATCGGTCGTCACACGTCATAGCCTGCAAAAATACGCTTCAAGGCCGCGGTATCGGATATGCGGCTGGACGGTGCGTACGGCGCTTTCTTTAAGTAAAGTTGTTTTATGGTAAAAAAAAAGGAAAAACATTTCTGATAAAATTATATTCTTTTTTGAAATTAAAAGACAGACTTTTTGAATACAACAAAACATTTCAACAATAATAATAATTAAAGACTACATCAGACTCATACATACTCTAAGGACTACATAATAATATTACCATAGTGCAGGGTTTTCTTTTTTAAGGCGCTGTCCCCTGGGATTACATATACAAATAATACTTTCATACAAAAAAATCACTTTTATGGATATCTTTTTGTATAGAAATAAATACGAGACGACGATTAATATTTGTGATAAAAATACCTATGTTGGATTTGTTGCCACCTTGAATTATCTTTACGCCCTCTTAGGCGCGCCCTACTGGTTTTAAACACATGTCTTAATGTAAATTAATAATAATATTAAATAATAACAAAAACAAAATACTAACAATCTCAAGCTTGTGCTACAAGTACAGGTACTGGACTGTAATTTTTTATATTTTAATAGTGCTCTAAATAAAAAACCGGCCAAGTGCGAGTCGGACTCGCGCATGAAGGTTTCGGTGCTATACAACATTTAGTAAAATCGAGAACTAGTGTTGATATTCAGCAAAAACAGCGAAATAATAATTAGCTAGTTCTTTGTGTGGGAACTATGTATTTTTTAAATTATTTCTTTTTAAGGCAAATAACGAAATGTTGTCATTGTATTGTATTTATACATTGTATTAGGTCCTTCGATCAATTTAAGTAGGTATAGTGCGATTCAAATGAGAATAGGATCGAGTCGGCGCCATATTGTTTCGAATTTAGACTGTTATGATAGTTAAATTTATGTTTAGATAATTGATAACTAATTAACGTTTTTATTTAAATTCGATGCAAGAGTATGAATTTTTAATATGCACAAGTTTTTCTGAAAATCACACTTTTCAAGTGACATTTGTATTTGTATGTAGTTGTATGTTGACTCATTTTTCATGAGCTGTTTATATTTTTTTATTTTTTTTCCTTTATTTATCAATAAAAATACAAAAAAAATATTTAACATTTCGGCCCAATATATGCGCAAGACATGTCCATAACTACTTAATAATGTCGATGATTGGGTCCCACTTTAATATTTATTTTATATTATTACACATTTTCTTTTTCAGTTTTCTTCAGTCAGTTACGTAAAAATGTAACATTTACTTTACATATATTTGTTTTATTGGACTAAAACTCGTTCCCATTCGTCTTATGAAATTTTAAAACTTGAACAAAAATCTATAATTTCATAAATACATAAGTATATAACTTTAAAAACACATTCTTAGTAATAATATTAAAAGGCGAGAAACATTATGGCTGTGCAGAGATCAAACATTTTTTTTTGACAACATGCCTATAAGTGTCGAATAGTTTATTTGGAACTTTATATGGAGCAACCTTAGATTAATAACGCCTAGATAGATAGTTTCATTCAAACGCGTCGTCTAAAGTGAGGCAAAAAACCGATTAATGTGGGCGTGAGCTTTACACGCTTTCGTTTCGACGACACGCATACAAACAAAGCATTTATTAGCAAACTACACCAGTCTGGAAGAGTTTCAAGTGCTTCACCTATGTCGCGCGCACACGGTTTCTTGGCGTTATAATTCTATGGGAGCAACAGAGACAAAACATACAAATAAGCTAGAGTCTGGCTAACGAAAGATGAGACTGGAAAAAGGCGGCAAATTCAAAAAATCAACGTATGGCAACCTTGTCTATAGTCGGAATTATAGTTTTGATACTTGATTATTTATAACAATAATATTATAAGAACAACTCATTTCAAGAAAATGGAGTTTGTTGTCGTTGTTTACTTTTTTTTTTTTAAATTTGCCGCCTTTTTCCAGTCTCATCTTTCGTTAGCCAGACTCTATCTGAGTTCTGACACTTGCCGGTAGATTGTAAAACAGGCCTTTAGCCGCATAATACATTGCTCGTCCTACTTCTTATAAATGTGAAAGTTTGTGAGATGGATGGACAGAATATGTATCTTACACTTTCACGCTAAAATTACTGAAAGCATTTTAAACAAATTCTTCATGGTAGTAGTGTTAATCCTGTAACACATAGGGTACTTTTCATCCCGAAAAAGTACAGTATTCCCGTTGGATAATGCATTTACGCGAAGCTGCGGACAGAAGCTAGATAGCAATATGTTTCACTTTCAGTATTTACGTGATACGACACGCATGATCTGAACTGTCGTCCGATTTTGTCTTCTCTGAATTTTCTTGACTCTGAAAAGAGCATATAACAAGATGCAAGGAGAGATTTCGAACTCAATATTTCATAGGTACTTTGAAAGAACATAATATCCAATAGGGAATATGCATAAAACATAAAAATAACTTAAAACATAATAATATGATACTAGACTGAAAAATAATGGCGTGAAAATTTTCAATATCTGTTGATAAATGAGCAAGATAAGAACGGTCAAAGTTTTTAATCTATCTCTTACTAGCAAAAGCAAAAATTCAAATTACTTATGAACTTTCTATGACAGTCGTGTTATGTGACGTCACGTTACACATCCGACCTCTCTGTCTACTACTTTAATCGTTCATAACTTTGTTATTTTTTATGATATCCAAAAACTGATTTTACCATACGGTTTACTAAACAAGATAGATCTATACTATAAAAAAATACGACCATATTCCCTATTACACCCAATCTCAAGGCTGGCAAAACACCTGCAATCCAACTGGTTTAGCCGCCATATTCTACAAAAGAAGTCACACTTACAATTTCTTCTGTGTTGTTTAAATACGGCACCGGCTTTCGTCTCAAAAATCGTACGAGTCCGCGACGCTTATCCGGGTCTATGGTCATAGTAGTCTGTAATAGACAAATACTGTATGTCTACGAGACGCCAATTTTTTTTTTATATATTATATTATGGTTCTGTTTGACGTCCAAAGTCCTTTATGAGAGTACATCGTCTTCTTTCCGCATGTGAGCCGCTAGATGTCGTTTACCGTCACAGATCAGCTCCCTGCGCAGCTCCCTCTTACGGTAAGTCTGTGAACTAGATAAGCCACAAGCCGCCATATTTGATATAACTGATCATTGTTGCGTCGTTTTGCTACCATGCAGTCGCTAAAAACAGACTTATTTAAGTTCAATTATAACTTAACTTTTATTTGAAAAATACTTTTAAAATTTCTTTATGAGTCTATTATAGTCGTGAAACCGTCACATTTCGTCATTGGAGTTCATTTATAGTATTCTTTATCGCGGTCGTAGCATCGGGTAGACGAAAATCACGCGATCGGGTAAAAAGTTCGTCGTTTGAACTCATTGTCGGCGCTACGCGGCGGCATACTTCAGAAGCGCGTTCGCGGTAAGAAGCGTTTATAAGAAGATTTGGACCGAAGAAAAGGTTTGCCGCAACATTTGGTGAGTCATGTCATTTCATATGCGGTAATAATAATCAATTGCATGTGATCGTGACTTAAAAAACCTGATTCGGTGACCACCTATTACATTGTGAGAAACCCGAATAGTTTAAAAGTAATTAAAAACTGTTTTTAAACTTTTTACGACTACCGCCATTTTTTCGAACGTAGACGTATTATTTAAATTTAGACGTATCTCTTCAAGAAACCGCCATCTTTATATATTTCGAATAGTCATGCAATGTATTTATACAACGATTTCATCCTTAAATCGGATTTCCGTCCGTTATATAGAATGTTGTGTGCAGAGCCTGCAGACGCATGCTAGTTAAATTAAAGCATAACAAAGCAGAGTTGTCGCTTTTCTACTGCAAAATGAACCTGTACGTACAGTTCTGTAGATATATAATTCAAAATACAATATACTTATTACATATTTGATCGAAAATTAGATCGATGTTTGCATTCGAGGTTCAAATTTTCCAGACACCTTCAATACATTAGCGTCTTGACTGTTCGATTCCAACAATAGTTAAGTACGCCTGTAATACTTTTGCGACACATACCTAATGCAAAGAGAAAGCTCTAAAATACATGTTGGTCATAGATATCGAATACTTAACAAGCTATTATTAGGTAGATAAAAAGTAGGCAAATATAAAGTGGGTACTCGAATAAAAATAAAAGTAGCGATCCAAGGGATTTCCCGAACCATCCTCACTTCTCAAAGTCGAGGAAGAGGGGGGGGGGGGGGGGGGGGATAAAATAGATATAACAACATATCCAGGAGATCGAGACTACAGATTTTTTTTGATGTTTTTTATTAGACTGATTACTCAATGGTTTATAATAAAACTTACGATACATTATATCTTTAGACACAGAACCTATATTATTCATATTTAGATAAATGATTGAATAATGTGTACCTACAGTCGGTACCCTCACAGAAATTAGCCTATATTGACAAATCTTATTCTTTTTGAAAATTCTACCTCTTTTTACTATTGTACAGTCGACGCCCTCACGATAATTACCATTATCTTTCTTTTTAAAGAGGTTACAATACTATGTACAGTTGACGCCTGCTTTCTCTCTAACAATCTCGTTCTTTTTTAAAGAAAGTTAGAATATGTACAGTCGGTGAACTCACGAGTTTCCAATCTTGTTTCTTTTGAACTGGAAGGCTTAAACTGTATTATGAACATAAAATGGACAGTACATACATCTTATTACTTAACCATTGATCTAGACGATAGTCAGGCTTAAATAATTCTAAAGATTTTGAGGAGATCTTATGCTGGGTGTCAATTACAAAAGTAAGTAGCTTACCGCGCTTAGCGTATTAAATTTTATTAGCATTTGTTGGCTATTGTCCACACAGTACTCACTACAATAGTTCAAGGCCATACGATTAGCTTCGTAACCTTCATCCCCCGCCGAGGAATGTTGTTTGACCGTACACTCACAAGCCCCTAGAGCAATTTTATGGGATACAGTTTACTATACAAAGTCCCTGTTTAAAGTCAATAAGTACGGAAAATTAATTACAATTGTCAGTAGCTTACCGCGCTTAGCGTATTGAAATTTGTAAGCATTTGTTGGCCATTGTCCAGACAGACAGATCTTGGTTTGCACATATACTCACTACAATAGTTCAAGGCCATACAATTAGCTTCGTGACCTTCATCCCCCGCCGAGGAAGGTTGTTTCGCCGTACACTCACACGCCTCGAGAGCAATTTTATGGGATACAGTTTACTATACAAATTCCCTGTTGAAAGTCAATAAGTACGGAAAATTAATTACAATTTACGGACTCTGCAGTCAGTAGCTGGTTCTTCAAGCAGGTCTTACGCCTCTTGGAGTATAATATCAGCAGCATTCGCGACAACTCCTGGTATAGTAGCATTGCCGTAGTCTGCAACGCCAGGCTTTCAACCCGTGAGTTTTCATGCTATTTGGTTTTCTCTCAATTTACATAAGACAGAATTAAAACCAAAAAAGATACCGTAGAAGTACGCTATTCGACATTTCTCACATCGCGAGTATCGAAGACGCGGACATACTGCGCGCTACATTATATTGACATAACATTACCATCCGTAAGACACTGTAGCAGTGGCGAAGGGTTCCTATAACTCCATTCCCATCGGCTTCCCTTGTCACTTACCTTTTGTAAACCTTCATAGAAATACCTACCTATTATACAGGCTCCGGCTTCCCTATGAAGGAGAAGCAGCCTTCGCCACTGCACTGTAGATTTACTAGGGCCTATGGAAGTCAGTGCAGTCAGCAGTTAATCGTTCAAACTGATCCAGCCTCATAATGTTATACTTCAACCGTCATCTTACTTTGGGAATGATAACTTAACGACGCTTACATACAAAGTCAAGAGGTTTATGGCACACTTTTTATTACGAAGTTCCTATTGAAAACCATGATATCGAATACGTGCTATGCTATACATATGTTCTCTCTGCAGTCGGCAGTTGGCCCCAAAAGCAGGTCCAGACTGTTAAGGTTACTCGGACGTTCGCACACTAAAGCTTCAGAGAAATTAAACTTACGAACTTACTTCGCAATACGAAGTTCTTGCCAAAAACTAAGATACTGAGAACGTAATGTATTTTGCAGCTTATGAGACTTTTATTAGGATTATCACAACACGAAGTTCCTTTTGAAAAGTAAGATAGAATGATGGGAATGATAACTTAACGACGATTACATACATAGTCAAGAAATTTATGGTGCACAACACACGTCCTATTACGAATTTCCTATTGAAAACGAAGATATCGAATACGTTCTATGCCATACAGTCCCTCTGCAGTCGACAGTTGGTCCCAAAAGCTACTGAGATACTGAGGACGTAATGCATTTTGCAGCTTATTTTAAGGATTATTATAAGGAATTATTGTTAGGATTATCAAAACACAAATTTCCTATTGAAAAGTAAGATACACGTATTCACGTGCACTATGCACTGTATACGTGCTACAGCTTATGGAGTCTTCTGTGCAGCCTGGAGTCTTCTGTGCAGGCGGCGATTGGTCCCTCAAGCAGGCCTTGCCTCTTAGGGTAATATGTATTTTACGTGCACATAATATGCACTGTATACGTGCTAAAGCATATAGTCTCCGGTGCAGCTGGCGGTTGGTCCCTCAAGCAGGTCTCGCCTCTTAGGGTTTATCAACTTCGCGACCTTCATCACCCACCCTGCGGGGAAGGTTGCTTGCCGAACGCTCGCACGCTACAGCTTCAGAGAAAGTGAACACTTATCGCAAAACGAAGTTCCTGTCAAAAAGTAACATACTGAAGACGGAATGCAGCCTATGGACATCTATTCTCCAGTTGCTGGTTGGTCACATAACCAGGTCTCACACTCCTGGAAAGGTACCAATGCGACACGATCGGTAATATAAACATGAACTTTTCTTTTTCTCATTTATTCTCAGGAGTTGGTCCAGAGTTGCTGAGGTTCGTCTAGGTACCCTAGTACATAGTACCTATACTATCGAGCTGTTATTTGTTCATAGAATCGAATGTGGCATTTTTTATTATTTACCCCAGTGGCAGGGAATTAAAATGAACCGCAATATTTGTTTCTTGATGAATTCCTAGGGCATGTATGAATTTGTATCTCAAAAAACGCATAACGCGTCGTAATAAATTGTTTTTCAAGCATCTAAATTTTTGCTCGTATTACATTATACCAAACTGCAAATAATAAGTGTTAATTGTTGTCACTTTGTTGACTGGCGAGAACACACACTTTGGAGTGCAATTCTCTTACACGAAACTAGTATCAGTTGTAATAGGAAGTTATTATAATTCTATAGAATAAATTTAAAAAGGCGATTCAATTGTGGTGCTCTCAGAACAGAATTACTGCACCAACTAGGCTGATATGGGGAAGCATACACGATTACAATAATTGTGTCGTATGTAAAGCTATATTTATATTAACAGTACGCCTTGAAAGCTTAAGATCAGCATTCATTTTTGTGAACTTATTCAAATTAGTCAACGGCTGAGATGGTTCACATCAACAAAATTTCATCTTAAAAAATTGAAAGCTCAAACAGTTTACAGATACACATTTCATAGATAAACTATTGTACTCATAAGTATAACTTGAGTCGTTTTTCTGATTCTTATTACTAAAAGCATTATCACATTGTTGCATTATTTACAAGCCACCAGGAGATAACAAACACGTCTCTCATAAAGGACTTTGGACGTCAAACAGAACCATAATATAGAATTTTACCTTCCAATAAAATTGATATTATGTTCTTAGACGTCCAAAGTCCTGGTAAGGGCTTCCTGGTGTTCAGCCTCATAATTATGAGACTAACAATGATCAGTTATATCAAATATGGCGGCTTGTGGCTTATCTAGTTCACAGACTTACCGTAAGAGGGAGCTGCGCAGGGAGCTGATCTGTGACGGTAAACGACATCTAGCGGCTCACATGCGGAAAGAAGACGATGTACTCTCATAAAGGACTTTGGACGTCTAAGAACATAATATCAATTTTATTGGAAGGTAAAATTCTATATTTTTTCTGTTTCACAAACTTCTAATAAGTGACAAATAGCTTATACCATAATATATGTTTGTATTATAGACAAGTCATTTTAAGGCAAAAACTGTCTTCACTTAAATGGCCCCACTTTTTGGAGATTTTGGGGCCATTTTGACATTTGAAGTATGGTGAAATCGAGATGGCTGACATTTTCTTGTACGATTTGTTCTGTCCAATGTACGTCATAGCCTATCTTGAGTTTGGAAATCTTTGGCTATGAGTTATGACGTAAATTTGACAGAACAAATCTTCATACAAGAAAAATCTATGTCATTGGTATTCACCATACTTCAAATGTCAGCCATCTTGTGTTCTCCTACTTCAAACGTCAAATATCTGAAAAGTGGGGCCATTTAACTGGAGACACTTTGCCTTAACATGCCTCGTCTATAATATTACGTCTATGTTCATAGCCTATAAAGTAGTTTTAAAATCTTTGGTTTATCCGGAACTTTTGTCTCTGTCGGTCAGTATAAAGTTGACAGAGTTCCGTATAAGCTATTCGTCACATATTAGGCGATTATCAAACAGGCCCTTAGTGTTTTTTGTTACCTTATCTTCCGCACATTCACTTTCATTCTCTTCTTCTATTAATTTATTTAAGGACCCATTTTGTACAGGCTTTTTGCTGTTTTCATCAGCCTGTACTCCATTTAGTTGACCTGTAATAAATTCGAAAAATGAATTGATAAATGACAGTACTGATTTGTTTTTAAAATGGAAAATAGATGCAAATAATTCTGTTACGGTTATTAATTCTGGAATGTAGCTCTAAATATAAAAAAATGTTAAAAATAAGAGTATTTAAAATAAGTAAATGAATTATGATGACATATAAATAAAGTACGGTCGGACAAGGATCTTTTGGCACTTGGATGGGGGCGTGAGTGTCGCAAATAAGAACAATATTTATTACTAAAAGTGAAATTTTACAAGACGGCGATGTTAGTACTGATTTTATCCACGTGCCAAAAGGTAAGTGTCGCAACTACAAAACAATACTTATTACTAAAAGTGAAATTTTACAAAACGGCGATGTTAGTACTGATTTTATCCACGTGCCAAAAGGTAACTGTCGCAACTACAAAACAATACTTATTACTAAAAGTGAAATTTTACAAGACGGCGATGTTAGTACTGATTTTATCCACGTGCCAAAAGGTAACTGTCGCAACTACAAAACAATACTTATTACTAAAAGTGACATTTTACAAGACGGCGATGTTAGTTCTGATTTTGTCCACGTGCCAAAAGATCCTTGTCAGACTGTACAAAAGTAAAATAGAAGTATGCAGTTTTTGATTAATTAGAAAAACAAAGAAAAAAAAGCGGCACAAATTCTCTCTTCGTTGAGGATTTTCCTGGATTACCGTTTTTTAATTAATGAAATTCTTTTCATGCAGAATAAAATTTTACAAATATTTTCTGAAAGTCGCGTTTGCGTGATAACCTACCACCGTGTATTGCGTTTATTAATATTATAGTCCAGTTGTGAGTGAAATTACACATTTGTAGTGTAACACCGGCGTGAAGTAAGCAACAATTAAAACGGCAAGGAATTTTATATTTTTAAACAATACTCACTAAATTCATACGTGTTCCCCGATGCCTCGCCCGTACAACATATGTTTGCCCTGTTGGTCTGTCTGCGCGGGCTGTGAGTCCGGTCCGGAGTGAAGTTGGTCACTTGCTGTGTACCCTTCACTATCTTCTTTATTTCCTCAGCTCTCTCCATGTATCTATAATACAAATTTTATTCTCATAATGTAGTTAAAGTACTTTGGTGGTATTATAAGCATGCATCACCTTAGGCCCCATATAAATTATAATAATACTAAGAAATACGTAAAATTGATAAAAATAAACAACACACACTACCTCAGATTATTATCACACTACCGTGCGATACAATTTTGTTACACTTTGACGTTTGTCAACCTGTCACAACATTCACATTTTTTAAATTTTCCATATAAAAGGCAAAATAACACTTAAAAATTCCAACTTAAAAAATATTAGGTATTTAACCTATGAAACTGCCGTTTTGTATGAAAAAATTTAAACGTATTTTTATCATGTATTTTTTAATCAAAGTCACCCATGCAATCAATGCATCAAACGCTGTGGCAGTTTATTGATGCCCTTGTTTAAGAAATCAGCTGGCAACTAATTCTTCAAAGGCATTTTGTACTGCCTCTCGTGTATTGATTTTTTTTCCCGCCAAGAAGTTATCCAAATTCTGGAAAAAGCTACCTACCACCTCGCTCGGTCGGAGATTTCACTTTGGCGCTTGAATCTTCGTCCCCGCAATTTTTTAATCAAGAACGTCGGCGTTGATGCGGTGGTCGAACGCGATGAACATTGCAGTCGTATTTTTCAACTTTCACCAGAGATCATATTTTTGTTATAAATTGAAGCAAATTGAGGTTCATGACGGATGGATCATCACCGGGCCGTACCTGGTCAGCTTGGCGGTGAGCGCGCTTCGCCTCATCTGGTCGCGCTCGGCGCCGACGGCCGGCACCAGGTACCGCAGGCTCTCGCTGTACGCCGCCAGCGCCTCCACCAGCCGCCCCGCCACGTCCAGGTCTATGGCTTGCTTTATTAAGGATACCGCCTGGAATAACACACGAATATATATTTTTGGAAGTGAAAACTTATGTAGCGGCGTTGTGCACTTTTTTTTGGATGGGTAAAAAATGTTAAACTCGCGTCCGGACACGTGACCTCTCAATTTTCGTATTTAAAGTAGATTTTCATTTTACTTTGATTGGATTGAAAGTGAAGAGACATGTTACTATGAACGGATTTTATGACGTTTCGACCACAAAATCCGTATGCATGTTTTATTTAGCAGAATTGCCCCTCTGATAGACGGTAAGACGGAGGGAGAGTAGACCGCCGACGCGGTGTAGGAGATGAAGTAATATCCCCCTCTTTCTACTGCGCGGAGAAAATGTATGCCTGCTCCTGCTGTTTCGTTTAAGTTTCGTCGAAAACCTAATTTTCACTTCTGACGGCACTCCCGGAGTACAATCCGTTGTTTTTTTTTAATAAAATTAGGGGGCAAACGAGTAAACAGATCACCTGATGCAAAATGATTACCGTCGCCCGTGTACCTCTTCATAATATTAAGTATAGATATATATTTTGACATATAGTGTGGCCAAAGTATACAAAATATAACAAAAGATAATAATTATATAAACACTAGCTGTTCCGGCAAACTCCGTACTGCTTAAATGTCTACAATATAATAACTACACATACCTTATCATAGTTCTCCTTTGACGGCATATACTCCAGGTCCAGGTACTCGTGATCGAAGAACTCCTCGTACGAGATCCGGTTGTCGGGGTTGTGTTGGAGCAGCCGCGTGAGGAGGTCATGGCAGCCGGGAGATATACACGAGTTAGAGGGTATCTGGAGATATCGTAAATATCAAGATTAGGGAGGCGTTTACATATCTACACTAATATTATAAAGATGAAAATTTGTTTGTTTGACATATATTGCCTGTTTTTCGTTCGATTTTGCGACCAAATGAAACCAAATCCTATAAACTGAATCAGTTCATCAGAGCATTTAATAGTTAATAACAATTAACCAACAAGCATTAATTCATCATCATAAGTTCAACTGATGGTGATGAGTTAATGCTAATAATCATTACAATATCTTCAGCTTTCAAGTGAAGGAAACCGCATCAAAATCTGTCCATTCCTTTAGAGTTTTTGGCTTGGGGGTTTTACTTTTAAAAGTCTCAAACAGACTATTAATTATTGAGTAACGAAAATTAATTTGGTGTGGCTAAGTCATTGACAAAACTTTATATAAAAAAATGCAACATTTGCTTTCCGACTATGGACTTTATCGCATGCAAAATAATGTTAGCTTTTCCACAAAACACGATTATTTTCCTATACGGCCATGTTTCGCGGAAACATTGACTCTATTTCGCGTGCGCTAAAGTCGATAATAGAATGAAAACGGTGGAGGAAGGAGACAATTTTGTTGCCAGTGCGCGCACTAACGGCTGTTTAAATTAAGAACTCACTTCTATAGGCGCTTGTCGCTGTATTTTGTCCACCAATTCCTTAAATGTCGTCGACGAGTAAGGAGCAGTGCCGAATAAACATTCGTACATTATTACACCTGGAAACAAAAGTCAAAAGTATTTTTTTAAGTTGGTATTTTTATACTCTTTTTGAACGTCGATATACATAATGCCTACCACCGGTTCGGGAACTAACCCGGCGAGAAGAACCGGCGTAAGAAATTCGCGCGGGACCATCTTTTACCAAAAAGATGGAAAATTGTTCTTTTAGAAATGTATATAACAATGTTATGGCTAAAGCTATATAACAACCCCCTTACTAATAATCGCTGTATAAGCTTTGAATAGTTATACAGTGTTTTGTCTCCTTCTATCGAATTAAAAATGTCACTTGTGTGACGGGCACAAAACACTGTATAACTATTCAAAGCTTATACAGCGTTTATTAGTAAGGGGTCAAGAGTACAATAGTACATAGAAGCAGTCTTGCAGGTTGGCAATGGCCTATTCACAAGGTGTGCGATCGTCAATAAAATCATTGACCCTATAATAAGCTTTAGCACACAAACATTCTTTAACTATTTTTTGAAATTTATTAATAGACAGATTTAGAACGTTTTCTGGGATTCTATTGTATAGGCGTATATTGACCTTTAAAAGATTTACTAACTTAGTCACGGTTTGTTTTTACGGACGCCAGAACAAAAATTAACTTTAAATCATATTTAATAAAATAGAACATGTATGGTCACGGCCATAATATAAGTGTAAACGTATGGCCACGCCAGTGTTGCGCTGTCTCGTTTTGCTCTAAAATAACCTAACCAAGAGCATGTCAGGACATGTCTAAGGAGGGTTCCGTAACTATAAACGCGTAATATGCTTTTTTTTTAATTACTCCAAAAGTTACTGTCCGATTTGGTTCACAATAGTTTTCCTAAAGAGTTTTTAGCATGATCTATTAGCATGAATATTTGCAAGTTTCTATCTCCTATAGTTTAAAAATGCTAGGGGGGGGACCAACTTACAAACTACTTTGGAGGCCGATTACTCGAAAATGGTCAACTTTATAAAAAAGTAACGTATGAAACCTTGCCTTTATTTTAAAAGACCTATTCTACGATACCCCACAAGATGGGCTAGAGTGAAAAAATATTTTTCATCCCCACTTCACATGTATGGAGAGCCACCCCTAAAATATAAAATTATTATTTTTTTATGATCCCAAAACCGTGATCTATACATAATCTATAACTGCACCAAATTTCATCAATTTATATTCATAATTACAGGAGCTAGAGGCGCGGACAGACAGACAGACAGACAGACAGACAGACAGACAGACAGACAGACAGACAGACAGACAGACAGACAGACAGACAGACGGACAGAGCGAAACTATAAGGGTTCCTTAAGTATTACGGAACCCTAAAAAGGAAGATTTTTGAAGTAAATACTTCTTTAGCGGCGCTGAGCACTTTTCTTGGGATGGGTAAAAACTGTTAAACTCGCGCGACAGGTCACGTGTCCCGATCGAAAATGCGTAGGATTCATTTGCAATTATTTGCTGTATTGGTTTACGCGAGCATGAAACCATTTTAGTTCGTTTTGACTTTTGACCCCAACACATTGACCTTTGACCCCAGCCATCCCCATCTCATTGAGCTTTGACCTTTACCTACAATCGTCCCACCACGAAACCCTCCTCCCCCTAAGCAAAAATCCCCTCGAGCCATAACAAAGCCTTCCAGACCCCTAGACCCCTCGAGTGAGGTATCATTGGAATCGAGAAAACGAGCCCTACATTTTGGCTACATACAAATTCCAAATTCCTGATATACCCTAAAAATCTGGAGTGTTTAATTATGTTTGTGTAGGATAGCGCAATAAATGAATATTGTATTTTACCAAATAAATTATAGTACTTTAAGGGCCACTTGCGCCAAAACTAGGTTAAATTTCGATAACTCCGAGTTTGTTAACTGAGGGTTACAGGGTTAAATATTTAACTCTTTTTTGTCTTGCGCCAATGAAAATTAGCCCCGAGTATCTAACCTTGTGTTAGTTCATTTAGTACTGGCAACATTGCGTGTGCTATTTAAAACGAGTATAATACGACATAATTGAGTGGAAGTGACAATTGTATTTGTCTCTTTTGCACTACAGTCTGTCGTATATGAATGTAGCATTATTTTATTTTGACAATGACTTTCCTTTTTGTTTCATAATAATATACGCCAATGTCATTAATTAGAAGCTGACATTGAAAATTTTTCATCAAAACAATAATTTTGTTTAACAATAATAAAACTCAATTTATGAGTAAAAATGGTGAAGAAAATAGGTTAAGGGACCTAATTCTACAATTAAAGAAGTAGGTAAATCATAATGAATAAAGTCCATATTATAGACACAAATATGTAGTAAGTTACATATAATATGGTGGAAGCTCACTTTTTATTTTCATTTGCGTATTTCTAATTTATACTTTATTTTGTCCAACAAGAATATTAGGTACACTATATTATATCTCCAGACGGAATCTTCTTTGGAAACTTTTATCTCGGAGGGAGTTAAAGAGATCAGTGTGTTCATCTACCCTTCTGTTAAAAAAATCCGAACCAATAAATTCGATCAGAAAACATAATATTACTTTCATTTATCATTTTTCAACAACAAATCATAATAATATAACCTCAGAAATCAATTTTTGTCAATGATATTTGCTTAGATAAGAAATTAACCCCGAGTTAGACAATTTAACCTGCCAAAAAGGTAGGGTTAAAATTTTAAATTTTTAACTCTAGGTTATCTCTTAACTCTCGATGGTGCAAGACCAAATGTCAACTTAACTCCAGACTAGGGTTTAACTCTGGGTTTATTTATTTAACTCGGATTGGCGCAAGTGGCCCTTACACTGATAATAATTAAAGCAATTCGTGCTAAGTTATTCCCTAACCATTCCAAAATATAAAAAATGCACAATGTTCATATTCAAGTTTTTACTTCTGCCGGCACTCCCAGAGTGCGTCTTTTTTTCTTAGCTCCGCTTTTAAAGCATTTATATTCATTTATCCTACTCATTACTAACCTACGCTCCACAAGTCGACGCGGGCGTCGTAAGCGCCGCTGAGCATCTCCGGCGCCATGTACAGCGGCGAGCCGCGGACAGAACGCATCGTCTCTTCTGACATGTGCTGTGCGAACCTGCAATATACAGATGAAATATTATATAAAAAAACTTAGGCCATTTCATCCGATAATGGATGATTTATACAGTATTCTCCGAGCGAAGTAACCACTCTTGATATACTGTAGTGCCTGGGACAGTTGGTTTTTAAATGTCGTATGGTAGCCCAAGTATGGCATTCTCACACCATAGGCAGCCTAGTCCAGAGGAATGACTGGTCAATAAGTTTGGGACCAACCATGTGCGGGTTTCCTCACGATGATTTCCGTTAGAGTGTCCGTACAATGTATTTGAGATCTGAAAATGTCTCATTGGTACACGCCACAACCTGGGATTAGAACCTGCACTCTCTCGAGTACAAACCAAACGGTCTACCCACTAGGCCATGGAGCTCTCAAATATATTCTATAATACATATCCATCATATTTTTGAAGTGAAACTTCTATAGCAGCATTGAGAGTGAAATGTCAAGGTCGCGTCATGACACGATTCTGGATATAACGCCATCCGGCCGAAGCTACTTATACTTCTTATATAACAGCTTAGCTTTTTAAAGTACGGCTCAATACGCATGTGGCGCTAGGTGTACTTTTTATAATTTTAATTTTCTTTTTGGAATTGATGTCCTTAGGCACGATTAAAGTATTTTTAGATTCTAGATGACGAATGTAATTTTACTCCTGCCACATGTACTCTGTACACGTAATTTTTTTTTATTATTAGGCTCTAGTTGTATGCGTCTGCACGACCGAGTGGCTTGGCCGATACACCGCTAAATTACAAGCAACTATATGCAACGATTTATTTGGATAGCGGAGCATCGTTGCATAGTTGCTTGTAATTTCGCGGTGTAGCGGCCAGGCCACTCGGTCGCGCGAACTCCTTAACTAGAGCCTTAGGGACTCCTTAATGTATTTAACATAGACCCCTTTACTAATAAACATATTTACACAATTGATAAGCTATACAATGTTTTGTCCTTGCCTTTCAAGCTACATTCCAACATATCAGACAAGGACAAAATATTGTGCAGCTTATTCTTTACAAGAACAAAATGTGATAGCTATACACAATGGTTGTGTAAACATTTTTATTAGTAAGGGGGAGAGTTGATAGTAATCTTTACTCTCACCCAAAGTCAGCAACTTTCAGCATGTATTTTCCATCACTGTTTTTGTGTAACAGTAGATTATGAGGCTTGAGATCCATGTGCACCACACCTAAAATAAAGGCAATAAAATTTTATGTTGAAAAAAAATTTGAATCTATATAAAGTAATGTTAACTATTCGTAATTTAATTTACCTTTTTCTCTAAGGAATTTCAACGCAGAGGCAAGTTGTTGAAGAAAATAAAGAACCTGAAAATAATAATAATAATTGATGATATTTTATTTACAATGAGGGTGTTGATATTTTTTCTGCCATTAGGGGGCAGACCCAACGCACACAAAGTGTTATCTGGTGGCGTCAGTGGTATCAAAAACGGTCGATAAGAATTTTCGATTCCTTTTCTATCACCAGGCGGAGCTTGGTAGCCGATGTCACGAATTTAAAAACGCTCATTGACAAACTTTCTTATTGACCTAAGGGCCTGTTTCACAGTCTTCCATTATGTGACAAATAGCTTATTCGGAAGTTTTGTATCTGTTTACTTTATATTGAGGGACAGAGACAAAATATGCAATAGGCTATTCTCAAATTTTTTCAAATATGTTTTAAAATGATTGTATCGATTTGATAGTCAACTAGTATTTTTATTTTCTGGAAATAATATCTCTTTATTCATCAAAAATGATTAAAATTATGCGATAAATGTTTGCGCCAAAATGACAGCCACCATTATCGTGACGTCATAAGAACAGAAACAAATTAATGTCTTATGTGAGTGTGTAGTGCTGAACTGAACTGAACTTTAGATTTAAAACTCGCTGTTCTTTATTCGATTTGATTATGTTCTTATGACGTCACTTACAAGCACAATATGGAGGCAGGCGTTTTGGGTCATGTGACATACAGACATTAAAAGTACAATTTTATTTTGGAAATTAATTATTTATCGCATATTTATATAACAAAATAGTGTTGTATTCGTATTTCTTATGATAGAAATTATATAAATAACAAATTTATATCGTTTGATTTTGATATATGAAACTAGCCTATTAAGCTATCAGACACTGATTAGTAAATCGTGAAAGCCCTAAATATGATGTCATCAGATCCTACAATTTATAGTTATCTAGATTGAGAAATTGTTACCCAATTCTGTGTGTATATGACAAAATACATAGTAAGTGATAAGATTAAAGATACTAGTATTATCAAACTATCTAAGGTTCAACTCACACTGGCATAAAGTCTCAACGACGGGACGTGTCATGTATTTTACCTATGGCCAATTAATTTCTAATTTTCCATTTATATAGGTACAAATTTGTATTATGGAATTTGTATTTGTCCGAATTTGTCTGTCTGTTGTGAGTGTTGTTGTTTGAATTTGTATTTGTCCGGAGTACTGCAGTTTGCACTTCAACATGTGTCGCCGCTCTTTACTTGGGCGCGGTGACGAGTTAGACGTCGGTCACAACAGCCGGATTGCAAGGCTCAAGGCGCGTCATTTTAGGTTGATGCGCGTTATTTTTAAAAAACATGATGCTTTGACTATGGGCCAATGTGAGATGAGCCTAACAATGTTTAAAACTAGACTAAGTCACCTGTTTTTCTGGAATCCTACCATATCTCTTGATGTACTTTGAGAGGTCACCACCACAGCAGTACTCCATTATAATGTAAATATTCCTTAAAAAAAATAATACATTTTTAAAAATCAATTATATGTTGTTGTAAAACAGCAGAGATAAAGTAAAACTCCTACCTTGTATCTTTTGACTTAAACCTAGCATTGCTGCTTTTGCTCGTAAAGAAATATAATAAATAGGCAAACAAATCAACATAGGTAATCTGTTTATGTGAGAGAATGTACAGTTCCTATGGCATGGCTACTCTTTCAATCTAGTTAGATTAAGTTCTTGCTGAAGCTATCAATTTATGTGACTAAAGTTTTTACCGCTCATCCCACGTAAACTCCTTCATATTGACAATGTGCGGATGCCGCAAAGTCTTCAGTAGCCTTATCTCAGTGATGAGATTGTCAATTGCTGCTCCGGAATGTTTCACCCTTGACTTGTCTACACATTTTATTGCAACTATTGACTTAGCACCCACCTGCAAATGTTATAAAATTAAATTTACAGTTTAATTTATATACTAGCTGATGCCTGCAACTTTGTTTGCGCAGAACTAACGGAAGCGGAACCCTATTTTTTTAAACGGAATCCTAAAATAAAAGTAGCCTATGTTAGACCTTATAACATCAGCTATCTGCTAGTGAAAGTCCCCTGAAAATCGGTCCAGCCGTTTCCAAGATTAGCCGGAACAAACAGACGGTCAGACAAAAATTAAAAAAATTGGTATTTTATTGTAAGTACCAAATATACTTTCAGATGCATTATGTGAAAAGCTGTCAATTTGAAGTAAAAAACAGACACTTCAATTTTATTTATCTGTATAGATGTATAGATATACTTTTATTTTTCAGTGTAAAATAGTACAAATCTGAAAAATAAATGTTTTGCTTCTATCAGCTCAAGTGATTTCTTTTAGAAATAATATTTAAAATAAAACTATACTTAATCATCAAATTACATTTCAAATCAGCCTTAATTTTCGAGAAGTTAGGTAGTTAGACTTTGGTAAGTATCAAAGTTATACTTTTCCCGTGCCTTGCAAATTACTATTTATATTAAGACAGTACAAAGGTAGGTACAGCTGACAAAATTATTTTATTCAGAAATCAGTCCGTAAGTAAATAATGATGAACAATAAAGAAGTCCTTTTGCTATTACCTTGTTATATGCTTTGTAAACCGTGGAATAGCTTCCTGAACCTAACTT
Organism: Glaucopsyche alexis; assembly: GCA_905404095.1. Classification (NCBI taxonomy): domain Eukaryota; kingdom Metazoa; phylum Arthropoda; class Insecta; order Lepidoptera; family Lycaenidae; genus Glaucopsyche; species Glaucopsyche alexis. The sequence continues at coordinate 8,658,978 of FR990061.1, forward strand.
TTCAGTTACGACATACCCTTCAATCTTCGGAAATGACATTGTTGCTGTTAATTATTCACACATATGAATAAAATTAAAATTATTTTATTAATTATTAAAATTTATTGAAAATTATTCATTTTATCGCAAACTTCTGTTTTTGTTCATTGTTTTTGACATATTTTGAGCATTGAGAAAAATGACATTGATAATTTTTTTTTATCAAATCAAGGTATTACTTACAGCATAAAACCATTGTCAGTGTCAAGTTTAACAGCCCGCCATTTTAAAAATGACTGTAAGATACTTATTGCCCATAAATAATTTAACACGTTCACTGCGTTACGGGTACTTTCGCACCCCGTACGTTGACATCAGACAGTGCGGTGCTGAAAAAGTAGTGTCTACTCGCTCTTGCGGAGACTGTATTTTTAAGGGTTTTTGTTGTATGAATGAGATGAATAGATATTTATGTTCCTTGCTTGAAATTGAATCGAGAAACGTTATAATAACCTACGGGGTTTTTTGAACCCCGTTGCGACCAGGGAGTAAAAATTGTAATTAAGTGCGTCTACGGGGTCTATATCATCCCGTACAGATTATTGCTTACCCCGTACGGGGTGATGAGCTCATTTGCGTAGGCGCGTCCTTAGAAGCAAAGTGTATCGACTTTTTTTAAAATGAAGCGTTCGCGGCGTATGTTGGAATTATCCTTTGGTAAAAATAACGAAGAAGCCAATGAGCATGATGCATCAACATCTTCAGGATTATCCCAACGACAACCAGCATCATCACCGTTATTCCGCGAAGTACTTCAGCGAATTGTAAGTCCAAGATACGATGTGATCACTAGCCCTAGTACTGGTCAAACATATCAGCAATTGCAAAATGTTGTATTAAATTCGGAAAACCCTAAACAAGACGATTCATCAAGCAGTACAAAAACTTCCGAAATAAAAATATTGCAGAATATTGTCGTGAAGCCAGCTGATGTTCAACAGAATACACCCGAACCTATCGACTTTTCATTCGTAAGTACAAGTAATATCCCATCTTTAAATGATATTTCTAAGAACCAGACGAAAAACATTTCACTGACTCCAAGACAAGAAAGGCAATTGAAAACTTCAGGTATTGGTTATATTTTATCTAAATCAAACGACACATTTTTGAAGCCATTAGACATGAGTATGAGTAACTGTGGATCTTTGAGTGATATATCTGTGAGTAATATGGTCTTACTTGATGAACCTTTAAGCGAACAACAAATCAATGATCTCTTAATTACACCAAGTCGAAAAAGACGATTAAACGCTAGTGGATCAAAATCTATAGAATTACTGTCAACATCAAAGTCTGAAAATGAGCCACCAACTCAACCTAATTGTGTCGATAATGATATCAATGAGGATCAAAGTTTACATAAGTCTGATGCCGAAGATTTTTCTGATAAAGATTATAGTCCTTCTTGCTCTTCGACAGATAATACCTCAGATTCTTCAAGTGAGTGTGACTCTGATGATATGACAGATAATGATGATGAAATTCAAGTAGCTAGAAGTAATTTTGAAGATTTTTCGAGTGATAGCGAATGGATAGATATTCATGATAGTGAACCAAATATTGAGGACACTGATATTAGTTGCCAACTGACTGTGTCTGAAAATGCTACTTATCCAATGGACTTTTACAAACTGTTCTTGACTGACGAAATTATTGACAAAATGGTCTTGGAAACTAATAACTATGCAAAAATAAATTTAGATAGCTCGGAATTGAAAGTGAAATCTCGTTTGAAAGCCTGGACTCCAACTAACAGAGAAGAATTATGTAGATTTTTTGCCGTTCTGTTAATTATGGGTATGGTAAAAGTACCACATATTAATGACTATTGGTCAAAAAAGAAAATGTATAGAAACGAACAAATCGTTTCAATAATGCCACGAGACCGATTTCTTTTACTTTTAAGATGTTGGCATTTTAGTCAAAACAAGAATAATCAGACAGATAAGCTACACAAGATTCGAGACATATATGAAATGATTGTAAAGCAGTTTAAAAAAGTCCTTATACCGGGAAAAATTTTGGTTATAGATAAGTCGATGATTCCTTGGCGGGGGCGACTTAAATTTCGTCAATATATAAAAAACAAGTGCCACAAATACGGCGTTAAGTTGTATAAACTGTGCACACCAGAGGGATATACACATAATGTGGTTATTTACACAGGAAAAAGCGACGATGGACGTGAACTCAAGCATGGACAGAAAACAGTTGAAAGACTAATTGCTGATCTAGAAAATAAGGGAAGAATCTTAATTACAGATAATTTTTACAATTCGGTCGAACTTGCTGAGGAGTTGATAAAGAAAAAAACGTTTATAGCCCAAGAGCTACTGAGAAATTTAGAGTAGGTATTTGAGGCACGATGAAACCTTGTCCTGTACTTCTCCTATTGTACCTCAACACGAGAATGCAGGCCTGGCTGGTCAGAAGCGGAACTTAGCCAAGTTACAAATTTTTGAAAAGTCCATTTTTTAATGCCAAAAATCCATGTTTGAGGCGCTTTGAAATTTTGATATACAGTTAGTATAATGAATAAGGAGTTGGGGAAAAAAAAGGCCATGTAATTTAGTTGGAACTTTAACCTAGCCATGTCAGTTTAAAAGTAAATAAACTGGCTTTCGATTCATGATTTTCTGACATCTATTGGTTATTTTATGAACTGCAATATACGTACGGGCGAAAATGCGACATCTATGAAGCCCTCAAAGAACTACGTGGTCAAAAAATGAAATAATTGCGTATTGTGCAATAAACTTACTCGTCAAAATGTATTTATAAAACAAATAGGTATTATGAAATAGAAATGGCATACGAACCAGCATAACCTACCATCTACATGTTTTAGATAATAGTTTAGTTAACTATAAACGTAAAAGCGACATCTAGGAAGAATCAAAGAACTACGTGGTCTTGATAATTTTCGCAAAGTCGATATGAGTCGTTTTTAATTGATTTTCCTATAAAAATCGAAGACATCCATTCGTTGTTTATACAATATTGTGTGCAATAAAATTATATATTGTGCAATAGTCTAATTTACTCGACAAATTGTATATAAAAAACAAATCTAGACACGCGGTAGTGTGTCAAAACAAGCCTAGATGTCGCTTTTACGTTTATAGTTAACTAAACTATTATCTAAAACATGTAGATTGTAGGTTATGCTGGTTCGTATGCCATTTCTATTTTATTAATACCTATTTGTTTTATAAATACATTTTGACGAGTAAGTTTATTGCACAATACGCAATTATTTCATTTTTTGACCACGTAGTTCTTTGAGGGCTTCATAGATGTCGCATTTTCGCCCGTACGTATATTGCAGTTCATAAAATGACCAATAGATGTCAGAAAATCATGAATCGAAAGCCAGTTTATTTACTTTTAAAGTGACATGGCTAGGTTAAAGTTCCAACTAAATTACATGGCCTTTTTTTCCCCCAACTTCTTATTCATTATACTAACTGTATATCCAAATTTCAAAGCGCCTCAAACATGGATTTTTGGCATTAAAAAATGGACTTTTCAAAAATTTGTAACTTGGCTAAGTTCCGCTTCTGACTAGCCAGGCCTGCATTCTCGTGTTGAGATACAATAGGAGAAGTACAGGACACGGTTTCAACGTGCCTCAAATACCTACTCTAAATTTCTTAGTAGCTCTCCAGCTATTATTTGTGGCACTTTGAGATCGAACAGGAAGGGAACTCCAAAAGAGATTGTCTGTAAAAAGCTAAAGAATGGTCAAATTATTGGAAAAATGAATAGGATGGGAGTGAGAGTGATCAAATGGATGGATAAACGCCCAGTGTTAATGATAAGTACATGCAATAATCACAACGCGAATTTAAAAGTAATTCATAGAAAAAGAAGAGGTGTCACACAAGAATTAAAAAAACCAGAATGTGTACTCACTTATAACAAAAATAAGAAAGGTATAGATTTTAGTGACCAGATTTCTGCTTATTATTCTACTTTAAAACGAGGATTGAAGTGGTTTCGTAAAGTAGTCATGGAGTTGATATTTGGAACCGCTATAACCAATGCTTGGATTGTTTACAATATTGTGATATCATTGATTCTTTCACAAATTTGATCAACGTTAAATCTGATTATTTGGAGCCTTCTGAATCTAAACATAAATTTAAAACTGGTGAAAAGAAAAAAAAATGTTCAGGTTGTTATGAAGAGCTGAGAAGATCTATGAGCAGTCGGGAAGCAGATAATAAAGTAAAGAAAGTTAAAACACTATGTCGTCAGTGTAATAAAGCATATTGTTTGCACTGTTATTATATGAAACATTAGAATTCAGTAAAGTTTTTTTTTTATATCGGTTATTCGCATGAACGAAGTGTTAAGTAATTCTAAGAACATTTATTTTTAATATAAAAAAATGTAAGTTTGGAATGTTTACTAAAGTCATTCTTATAATTATGAATACCTACATAAATATGCTATTAAAATATCGATAGTTTTAATTTTTTTACTCCCATCACTAACATTTTATCGACAAAAATATATTCTGTGCGTTAAGGGGTTTTTGGAATCCCGTAATTTTAGTTTTTCATTGCGTTACGGGGACAGAAGCACCCCGCACTTTCTTTTTCATTATATATTTTTTTGTTTTTATTGTACCTACGTGCGGAGTAAGGACAGTGTAGTACACTTAATACTCTTTGAAATGGTATAAGAAAAACAATGATAATACTATTTTTGACAATTTTAGAGGGGTTTAAATGAAGTCGGATGTACGGGGCACTTTTGCACCCGTAACGCATAATCATTTATTTCATAAAGGGGCGTGCTCATCCCCGTAACGCACTTAAATTTAGGTTGAGGATTTGGGCCTACGCAGTTAACGTGTTAAGAAAACTGGGCATCTAGTCAAAATGCATTCGATAATTTCGACGGCGAACTTCGAAATCAAAAAATGTATGGGATTTGACATAAGTCATCGTTAAGTCGCTTGCGATGCTTTATGTTAAATCCCAAAGTTAAATCCCATACATTTTGTTATCGAATTTCGCCGTCGTAATTGTCGAATGCATCTTGACTAGAGGCCCTGGGCGCCTAGACAAATTACCTTCGTTAAAATTCGGAAAGATCTGTCGTATCGACTTCTCTTTTGAGATCACGACATTTTGTCCCTAGACAAACGCACACTGTTGTTCGAATCGCAACAACGAATTGCTCAAACGTTAGTTGTTTATGATTTCAAGAATTTAGCCGTCAGTTGTGAAGTTGTCAAATGTCATATATATTTTTTTTTTAATTATTGATGGCGTTACGGCATAAAACTATTTGTCAGTGTCAAGTTAAAAAGGCAGACAACTAGATTTAATGTAGGTACCTATATGATTTCAACACCGTATTATTTTCAAGTCTAATGTCTAGTCAAAGTTCAAAATACAAATTTTGATACAAATAGTCAGTGCAAGTCAGTCGATTCAGTAAAACGGTACCTAGAAGTTTTATTAAAAGTTCCTAGAGTGTTTTGTATAAAATGGAATCAAATTTCAATTGTAGATATTTACAATAACAATAAAGTAGGTACGGTCATTCAGGGTAACTTTGAATCACGAGGGTAACTTTGACAGTTTGTTCACAAAATTCTTTTTTATTGTTTTATGGGGGAAACAATTGGCGCTTAAAATTTAATAACAATTCGTGTACGTAACATACTTCGTAAACGAAATCTAAAAAAAAAAAAAGCAGCTGTCAAGAGAAGATAATACAAAAACTTTTGTTTTTAACCGCGCGCAACATAATGGGTAAAAATCAGTGCAAAACTTTGTTTAAAAATCTCGTTAACTTTGCTGCTATCAAGGTATATAAAAACATATTTAAATGTAATAACTTTATGGTTTTTTTGACTTGTCTATGACCCCACTGCATCAATATTTAATAAAAACATAAATTATTGTCACTCTGAAGCTGTAAAATAATTAAAAGTTAGTTTGTGTCAAAGTTACCCAAGTTAGGTGGTAACTTTGACACACGACAAAATTGCCAGTTTTTAATATAATTAGTCATTTTTAAAGACGTTTTATAACTTTGTAGCATGAAAACCAACCTGAGAGCACAGATTAACTAAACTCTTTTGACTAATTCTTAACATAGTAAAAGTTTGATTAAAAAATATGTCGATGATGATTCAAAGTTACCCTGATTGACTGTACTTATTTAACAAGGCCGATTATTACGGTTGTAAGGCTGGAACATGAAGCATAGATACCAGGAGTCCGAACGGTATAGGCTTTTTAATAATAATTATGTACACAATAATAGGACCAGATCTTAGTTCTCTTTTCTGCCGCTAGGCGTGCGAGACCGACGAGTACCAAGTGTTGCCAATCCTATTATACCGAGTGTTGCCAATACTATTATTTATTACAATTATTTTTAAATTACCGTTAGGCAATTACCGTGTTCTACGGTATCTTTTTTTCGAGAACAGTTTCTAAGAATTTCCTAAAACTTTTATATAATAAGATTTCAATCTTTCCAGAGCTGTCAATAGCAACTTTAAACTTCCCGCGTAATTTCAAACGAGTGCATGTCGAACCGTCGCGCGCTCTACCGGCAAAAATCTGTCCCCGTAATTGAGACCATTATTTTAACATTACGTTCGGACTCCTTGTTATCTATACTTCGTGGGCTGGAACTTCAATATGCACCGAAATCCGAAACACCGGGAAAAATTCAGAGGATTATAAATTAGACACACAATTGGATAACTGTTTATCTATTGTATGACTCCAGAGTTCTATTTTGAATAATTATATTATATAATACATTATTTAATTAATTATCTTCTAGTTTTCATTGATAATACAGATTTTATACAGATTTCTTGCCAAATGGTCATAGGACACACATTATAAACAGATTTTAAGAGATTACACTAAAGGCCATACTCACGGTGCGTCCAGCAAATCCAGCACCGGTACTATTATGAATTTTAATATTATCCGGTGTTCAGCATAAAATATGTGTACAGTCTGACAAGGATCTTTTGGCACGTGGACAAAATCAGAACTAACATCGCCGTCTTGTAAAATGTCACTTTTAGTATTATATTGTATTGTTTTGTAGTTGCGACACTTACCTTTTGGCACGTGGATAAAATCAGTAATAACATCGCCGTCTTGTAAAATTTCACTTTTAGTAATAAGTATTGTTCTTATTTGCGACACTCACGCCCCCATCCAAGTGCCAAAAGATCCTTGTCCGACTGTAATGGCGTACTATTCTATTGTCTTGCGAATGATACCATCTAATAAAAAAGAAAGAAAAGGTTTTAATGTAAACTGCATTTTTATTTAGTATTAAATGACTATTACTAACTGTTTTAATTAGAATATGATATAGTTATAAACATTTGTTAAAATAATAATAAAGTACACTCGTTTTATATCTAAGATTTTTCAAGTTACTTTTTAAAAATACCAACATTTTTCTGGTTGGCAACATGCAAGAACGAGACACACGGCCTCCCTTACGGCTATCTCGCTCGGCTCGGATTTGCCTCTATGATACGTGCATTGTGAAATACACTCTATTACCAAAGCAATACAGTTCTTTTTAGCAATTACAAAATACGGAGTCTTCTATCCTTAGGACTATATCCATGTCCTGGTAAAAAAAAAACTGGCCAGAAGAAGAAGAAGATGAAGTACAATTATTTTTGTTTGTTATCAAAATAACAATTTACCTAACTTAGGCCTTTACATCCGATGATGGATGATTTATACAGTATTCTCCGAGCGAAGTAACCACTCTTGAAATACTGTAGTGCCTGGGACAGTTGGTTTTTAAATATCGTATGATTGCCCAAGCGCATACGGCATTCTCACAACATAGCCACCCTAGTCCAGAGGAATGACTAGTCAATACGTCTGGGGCAAACTATGTGCGGGTTTCCTCACGATGTTTTCCTTCACCGGTAGAGCGTCCGTATAATGTACTTGAGATCTGCTGGCCGATTCTGTATCTGTGCAGTGGCATAGGGTTCCTATAACTCCATTCCTATCGGCTTCCCTTGTCACATACCTTTTGCAAACCTTCATAGAAATCCCTACCTATGATACAGGTTCCGGCTTCCCTTTGAAGGAGAAGCAGCCTTCGCCACTGATAGTGAGAAGTGATATAAATCATAATGTAATTATTAATCAAATCCGCTACCAACCTAAGTTAATTTGTATTCATTCTGTGACAGGCTCTAACTAGTTTGTATAAATAATAATTATTATTAGCTGTGTTGATTTTTAAATTGTATAATGTTATTATTGGTTATGTGACTTCAAGATTATTTAAAGAAATCTGCATTATGTAATTCCTTTGCAAGAAATAAAAATATTTTTACATTTTAAGTTTATTTTCTTACTAAAACCATGTAAAACTTACTTAAAAAAGTAAAATAAAATGTAGATACTCTTGTATTGTTATTATTTAATCAATCCTAATACGGACACTTGATACGGCACAACAACTTTATTAGAGGAATAATTGAAGGGATGGTAGTAGAAAACATGGAAGGCCGAGAAGAACTTTTATGGACAGGTGTAGGCGAATGTGATGGTCGTGTCGTATCAGGAGGTCAAGAGAAGGGCGGAGTGTAGAGAGGAATGGAGAAAGCATCACTGACAAGAGCAAAGCTCTTAAATTAGAATGAATGAATAATTCTAGCAAGACAATGCTTATAACAAATTCAAAGTGCTATGGCCGCATTGTAATATTTTGTCTACAATATGTGGTAAGTGTTAGGTTTACTTATTTATTGCAATAGTACCCTGTACAGTCAAGGTACTTTAATAACACTTCCTTTAACGTTATAGTTCTGTAAAATTGTAGACTTTCAATTATTTAGTCACAAATATACTATAGAGATTAAATATTAAGTATTTAATTGGTTAACACTACTTGACTGTTTATAATAGGTGTAGGTATAATAGCATAGATATATAATATTAAATTTGTAATAATTAATCAAAGTATAATAGCAAATATTTCAAAACTTTTATGAGGTGTTTGTGTCCTTCTAACCCATTTATAAGACGAAGGTGTTGAGCATCGATGACAATAAAATATCATTACATTGCAAAACTTATAAATTTTAACTACTAAATACAAATCTTTATTTCTAAGGAAGTTTCAGAGAAACTTGCTTAATTATGAACTCCATTTGTTACCTACTATAATTTAGGTACCTACTATACACCTAAAGATTGCTTTCAGCTGATATAGTAGCGTGTAAAGATTAAAAACTGCAAGTAAGCTACAAATTAAGAAATTTATATTTTAACAAAGTGTTGAATTATACTTGAATACAATGAATTACATATTAGGTATTGACAATAATTGTGATTTATTGAATACTTTAGATTGAATTCTTTTGACTTTATGCAATATAGACTACTAGCAGAAGGTGTTGTATAGACCCTTTAGGCAACTTTAGGCAAATCATTATTATTTACAAATAACAGCTGATCAATAAAAATCCGCCATATTGTTCGTTGAGGCGATAAAGGTAGCCCCCTGGGTATCTTTATCGTTAGGTCGATAAAGATAAAGATCACGATCTACTAAATGTCACTTACGGCCGCTTGTCTAGGCATTGTATGGAGAAACACGTTAGAGCAATTCGTTATATGAGTGCATCGTTAGCGTATTCGTTCAAAGTGGCTGCTTGGCTACCAATTTTTTTAACGATACGACTGAATATGTCATTTAAGCTCGCTTATGTCAATCCCATACATTTTTTATTCACGAAGTTCGCCGTCGATATTATTTAATGCATCTTGTCTAGCCCTCCTTGTCTAGCCCTCCTGGTTCGTGATGGAAAATGGAAATCCAAAATATATCTACGTATTTTACATTAGGTACATCAAACCATGACGAAGGTCGTAGAAGGTCACTCATAGCCGTCGGCCGTAGCTGATCACATTATTTCGACTAATTTCTCTCAGTACTTTTGATCACGTAGGATGGTTGACCCTATAGTTGACCATGCACCGGTTGTTGACCACTTGTGACTTTGTTTCTCAATAATAAGATTTACCGCCGTTAGCCGTTATTTTTAATGTTGGCTATAGGTTTTGACAACTATATCGAATCAACCAATCACATCAACCGCTAGAAAAATATCCACAGATTAGCCAATAACTTCGTTTTACTTTCGCTTGTCGCTGTCAGTTGTGTTTCAACCGCCATTGCAGTAAGGAACGTGCTTTGACAGGTAAGACTATTTTAATTGAATTTATGTGTTTTTTGTATAAATTTAGTTGTAATTGTTTGTTTTCGAAGTTATTTAATGGTTGTATTTAACGATTTTAATGTAATTTCAAGTGTATATTATTATTTTTAAATTTTTTCAAGGCTGGTTAACTATAGGTAAATAATTAGTATGGATTTCCTAAGGTTGACCAGTTGGTCAACTATTGGCTCCTTGTACAACTTTATTTACTGTCTTTTTTAATTGTTTTTTTCACAGCTATGGCATATTTAGATACCCCACTCACTATTTTATGGTTGATATTGTCTAGTTTTCAGTAGTTGACCAGTGGTTTGACATTGGTACTGCATACAAAAAAGATTTTCCTAAGATTGACCAAACAGGTTAAAAATAATTTCTGATCTATTTGTTGTAGATTAACTATGCCGCCAAAGAAAGTATTTTTCAAATATAAAGAAGAAGATGTATATAAAGCACTTGATGAAATACAGTCGGGATGCAAAATTAGAGAAACATGTCGTAAATACAACATCCCACATTCTACAATTATTAATAAAATTAAAATGAGATATCCAGTACAACGAAAAATGGGACCGCCAACTATTTTAACACCTGAGGAGGAACAATTGCTATGCAGATGGATAAATGCAATGGCGAAAAAAGGAATCCCTATTAAAAAAGAGCAGTTAGTAGATACAGTAACAAAAATAATTACAACAGACAATCGGCCGACGCCGTTCAAACATGGTATACCGGGAAGGAAATGGTTCGACAATTTCATGAAGAGAAACCCCGAAATTGCACAGCGACAAGCAGAAGCTATAAACTCAGCAAGAAGTAGAGTAACAGAGGAAGGAATAAGAAAATGGCATTCAGAATTAAAGGAGTTTTTAAAGAACGAAAACGCAGAAGACATACTAGACGACCCTGATAGGATTTTGAATGGTGACGAATCTGGTTTTCAGGTATCTCCTACGTCAGGCATTATATTGGGACCTAGAGGCATGGAAAACCTTTATGAAATTAGAGACAAAGAAAAAGAAAGCATAACTGTTTTAGGGACGTTCACTGCATCTGGTAAAGTCATGCCGGTGCTGGTTATTTACCCCTACGAAAGAATACCTGCCGAAATTGCTAGACACGTCCCTGAAGACTGGTGTCTCGGTAAATCGCCTAAAGGATGGATGACATCTCGTGTGTTTTATGGCTATTTAGGCAATTCATTACTGCCAGCTTTACGCAAAGCAAACGTGAAATTTCCTGTACTTTTGTTAATCGATGGTCACAAATCTCACATCACATATGAAGTTAGCCAATTGTGCACTGAGAATCAAATTATTTTGTATGCCCTTCATCCCAATGCAACGCACATTATACAGCCTGCAGATGTTTCTGTATTTCGTCCACTTAAAAATTCATGGAAGAAAATAGTTCAGAATTGGAGACTAACTACAGGAAATCGAGTAGTCACAAGAGCTCAATTCGCACCACTTTTAAAGAATGCTCTTGGTGCTGTTTCAGAAGAAATCATCAGAAATGGATTTCAAAAATGTGGTTTGTTTCCCTTTGATGCAAATGCCATTGACTACACGAAATGTATGAATCATGCTAGCAGACATACAATTGCTGACAAACCAACAGACATAAACACAGAACACTTACTGTACTTCGAGTCTCTGATGTCTCGAAATAGAGTCGTTGAATTTCGAACTATTGCACTTAACGAATCTTGGACTGGAGACGAATCGGCAAAAGAGCTTTTTTATGTCTGGCGTAAAATTTCTCAAAAAGTCGTTAACTCATCAGGCCACACAGAATTAACGACAGATGAACCTAATGATCGAAACCTTGATTCTGTTAATCAATGCACTGTACTTTTTGAGGAAGACAATATACCTAACTTACCCATTTGCTCTACGAACACTGATTCAAATCATCTACAAGTCGTGTCATCCGCAAATGAAGGTACCGGTCAACCATTATTACAAATTGTTACTTCACAAAATGCTAGTTTATTAGAGAACATTGAAAAAGATCAGGAGGAAATTCTGTCACCTCTTCCTAATAAACAAAATGGATCAGAGCAGAATGAAGGACATCAAAACTCAACGAACCTACCAGAGTTACATATGAATTCACCGAGCTTAGTCACAAAAGAATGTTTAAACGAAGTGAATAATAATCAGATTGTAGCTCCCGTGTCTCCGCAAACTATAGCTGATTCAAATTCTGCTTTAATTTATCAACCAACAATAACTTTACCGCCGGAACTATCTGAACAAGAACAAACATCCAGTCCAAATTTGCCAGGTTTTGATGAAGATAGTTGCAATAGTAATCGCCGAGGATCACCGCTTACTACATATAATACAGTGCCAAGATATCATTCACCTGAACCAGGACCATCCAGGGAACCAAATCACCAGGAAAGAACACCCATTAAGCCTGTAGAACTTTCGAAAGAGTCTGACAAACAAAAACCCACATGGTCAGCTCAAATTCCAATTAGCCCTTCCTTTGCATCTGCTTTGGTATGGCCTACAGAATCACCATTAAAAAAAAATGGGAAGAGAAAGTTCACTAAAAAGCGATTGCCTGATGCAGTTACATCAGTACAGTGGATGAAGTATTGGAATGAGAAAAAAAAGGAACAAGAAGAGAAAGAATCTAAGAAATTAGCACGAGAAGAGAAAAAGAAGTTGCAAGAATCAAAGGAAAGTGAGAAACCTAAAGCAAAACGAATTAAAAAGAGAGCAGAAGAAGCGATAGAATTTGATCCAGATGAGGATGATGTGCCTTTGGCTAGTTACAGAAAGAAGACTCGATCGGAAGATGATAAAATTGAATTAGGGTCATATGTAATTGTACTATACGAGGGAGAATATTTTCCAGGGATAGTCAAAAGCATTGACAAACAGGGCAAAGAAGTTAGTACGATGGTGTTATCTGGTCCAAATACTACTTTTAAATGGCCAGACAAAGAGGATAAGATATGGTATGCTAATGACAAGATTGTTGAGAAAATAAATGCCCCCGTATCTATAAATAATAGAGGCTCATTCAAAGTAGTGGAAATGGCAAAATATTTTAATTGGATCTGAGTGATTCTGTTCTGTAAGAATTATAGGTGTAAGTGAGATATATAATATATAATATATAAGTAGGTACTTTTTCAATTGATGTTTAGATGATTGTTTAACTTTTTTATGTAAGAGTTTAGAAATGTTAAAGAGGTTTTAAAAAACCCAAGTTGTGATTATATGTGCCAGCTTAAGCTCAGTATAAATATAGTTTTCTTAATGTGATTATTAAGACTGATATGAAACTTTGATTGATCTCAGTTAGTCTAGAAGTTTTCTTAGTTTTTAATAAAGATGATTATATAAAAAAAACCTTTTATTGTCTTATTTCTTATATTTATCTATCGTTTTGAAAATTGGTCAACTTTTGGTACAAACCCTAACAACAACTGGGGCCGGTTGGTCAATCTAGGGTACATTCCAGAATTTAAACTTAAAAAAAATAATTCAAAAAATCTATCAAGAATTAAGTGATTTCCTTTTAAACCATTACTTTTAATTACATAATGTAACAGATAAAAAATAATCTGGTAATATAGGTTGATACTATTTTGCGTAAAAATACTTTAAAGTCAAAATTTCTCCTTAACTGGTTTGGGACCGGAGCACTCATCCTAATATAATCATGTGATGTTTGTACCTAGTACCCACGTTCTCTGCAATCACGTGCTTATTGTAGCTAGCGAGTCCATGATAATTAATGTGTTGTAAAGTTAATCTTGTATTGTGGAGACTTATATAAAAAAACTTTGGGTGCACTGGGCTGTAGCTAGAGTCGAATATTGAGGTAGGTAGGGCAACATTGGTTACAGGTAGGGCGGAAGTAAAAAAAATATCATACTTGAATTGCCCTCGAAGCACGGGCTCTTAAATCAATCACCATGTAATAAGGCTCATAAAACAAATGCCTAGAGGCCTATAGAGGTCAATGATGTTTAATTCCCCGGATCTTCAATTTTTTTAGGCGGGATACCTACCTACATACTGAAAAATGCCGCTCCGCCCACAAACATAAATAGAGATCGCCCTGTGGGGGAAATTCGACCAAAATTAATATTAAAATTTTTGGACTTTACTCCATAAGAATCGTATTCATAGATCCGGGGTTTGAAAATCTATGAGAGTAAAATCGAATTCACGATGTTTGACGGTCACACACACGATGTGGGACTATAAGGTAGAAGGAAAATGTTTAAAAAAAAATGCTTTTATAGGTAATTTATCATCAGGTTTAAGATAAGACGACCAAACTATTTAGTCCAATATAAATTTTTATCAAATAATATGAGAGTCACTTAAATAAATAGGTAGGTATATACAGTATTACTTTATAGTTGCGAGGGCTGGTTCTCCTTCATAGGGAAGCCCTAGTTTGTATAATAGGTCCCCTACCTATTATACAAACTAGGGATATAATATAAATAATTAGATACCTATATTATTTGGATGAGGGTCTTTAAAAGGTAAGTGTTAAGTGAAGCAGATAGGAATGGAGTTATAGGAACCACGCGCCACCGTTGCTTTACAATTTTAATTTAAATAAGTACCTATGAAGGTTATCCGACATTGAAATCGTCAGTGTCTTCTTTAAGTTGGTGTTTCTTTGATATATTTTATGACGGGCCCGATTCAATTCTGACACCCTTTTTAACGCCGCAAATAAGTAAAAGGATTATAATACCATGATTACCAGAGACATTTGGGACATCAGTACTTAGGTATGCTATTATAATCTGACGAGCTCGAGTTACTTTAAAAATCCGATCATCTACAGTTTCCATGGTATAAAAATCTAATAAATATTAATAGAGAAGTTTAATAACACAGCACGATTTTAGACTACATGAACAAAACCCTGACTCAAGTCTGCATATAAGATACTTATTACCTAGCTCATATTAAATAATATAACTAACTAGCTTTTGCCCGCAGTTTCGCTCGCGTGAAATTGGGTTTAAGCCAGAGGGAAAGCTTGTTCGGGAAAATACCAATACCAAAATTGAATACATAATGGTGAAGGCATTGCACAGCCGTATCAGTTGTATTTTATTTGAATGTTTACTGCGACTTTGTACACTCAAGAAATGTACCGGGAACTGTACCATAAATAAAATTTAATAAGCTGCAAAAAGTATTATGTGTTAATTCTGCTTCACCTATTACCATACCTCATTTCATCAAAATTCTTTACGTGTTTTCTTTACTTTATTACATGAAAAACTAAACATATCATTTTGTACTGTATACAAACTTTCGCGTTTAGGTATAATATTAAGTAAGGATTTCTTTGTAGCCGATAATTAGTATTTTAACGTTTTCGAAAATCTTTTGAATGGGAAGACGTTGTGGACTTTGAACTTAATAAAAATAATTTGGATTGTGATCGCCCATCCTAGTTGGGACCACGACAGAGTTTGAGAGAGAAATGAGTTAGCAGTACGACCACGAAGCCATCTAGCTTCTCACTTATTCCTTATATAATAATCATACACATTAATGATTATTAGGATTAATCTAGGTAAAGTTTTAACCAATTCAAATATCTGGTTATTTTATAGCATTTTATACTACGTTATTTTTTAGATTGATAAAACCTTTTGTAGGTATGAACCGATTGAATTGAAATACCTACACAAAATTATAAGCAGAACTATCCTAATTCCTATCCGCGTGGAACCCGTAGGTAGTTAGGTACCTACCCGTACTCAAAAATTTTCCGCGATAAAAAGCGAGTCCTATGTGTTTATCCAAGGGCTAAATTACTATGGTAACAAATTTTATAAAAATCCGTTATGTAGTTTCTGAGATTAGCGCGCACAAACGTACAGATCAAAAATCGTTTAAGAAAATCTTAAAAGTCATTGTTTTGGGTTCAAAACTGAAAACCTATGTATTAAACACTCATAAATGAAGCACAAATAAATTAAATATTACATATAACAACAAAAGAGAAAGAAATTTAATTAGGTATACCTACACTCAAAATATTCTACTGAAATAGTATGTAATATAATACATATTAAGTATTATGAATATAATATTTTAATGCAGCAATCGCAAATATTTAGGTGCCTAGTTTTTCAAAGTGTAAGATTTTCATCCAATATTTTAACTTTCGCAATTCTTGTCAGATTTATTTTTCAACATGATGACAATATAATATTATGTCAAATTAAAAATAAAGCTCCCCACTCACGGGCTATCGATTGCTTCGATCAAATTGGAAATTAATTCGTATTTGAAAGTAAATTGCTAACAATAAACTATTACACAAAATGATTTATAGTGTAAGACCTACCAGCTAGTTTTTGCGGTGGGGGTCAAAAGTTGGAAATTTACGCGTATATATGTTACAGCCAAAGTAATAAATCCGGATATTATATATACTATCCAGCCATTATTTATAATGTCTACTCATTTTAGACAAAGTGATAAATGACACAGAATTAATCACATTGACTGGCCATTTTATATAATATCTTCGAAGAATTGGATAAAGTAATAAAAAAGTAGGTACAGGTAAAGATTATAAAATTGTATTTCAGTCTGCCTTTATATAATAATAATTATAATGTTTATTATAATTATTATAATAACATTGTCATAGATACAATTTTATTGTGATCTATATAAAGTAATTTAACTTTATGAAATATTTTTTTTATAATAATTTTACCCTTTTTAGGGTTCCGTAATACTTAAGTAACCCTTATAGTTTTGCTCTGTCCGTCTGTCTGTCTGTCTGTCTGTCCGCGCCTCTAGCTCCTGTAATTATGAATATAAATTGATGAAATTTTGTGCAGTTATAGATTGTGTATAGATCACAGTTTCGGGATCATAAAAAAATAATAATTTTATATTTTAGGGGTGGCTCTCCATACATGTGAAGTGGGGATGAAAAATATTTTTTCACTCTACCCCATCGTGTGGGGTATCGTAGAATAGGTCTTTTAAAATAAAGGCAAGGTTTCATACGTTACTTTTTTATAAAGTTGACCATTTTCGAGTAATCGGCCTCCAAACTAGTTTGTAAGTTGGTCCCCCTCCTAGCATTTTTAAACTATAGGAGATAGAAACTTGCAAATTTTCATGCTGATAGATCATGCTAAAAACTCTTTAGGAAAATTATTGTGATCCAAATCGGACAGGAACTTTTGGAGTAATTAAAAAAAAGCATATTACGCATTTATAGTTACGGAACCCTCCTTACACATGTCCTGACAAGCATGTCATTAATACCCGAGAGCACTTGGTAAGGATTTAGTGATATATGTTAAATTATTAACTAACGTTTTAAATAAACAATCGAATATATAATTATTGAATACGCGCCAAGCTTCCATTAGGTATTGTATAGTTGTAAAAATAAGATGACGATGATGATTACTGTAAGTTACATAGTGGCATATTATGCTTGCAGTTCTTTGAACTCAGTTCTTAAGTTTGAGTTTGAGTTTGAATGCCGAAATTTTCAAACGCGTATATTTAAAGACTGAGGAGTTCTGATCAAAGCTTATGGTGATCATCAGGTCACCACTTTAGTGAAAACGGGACCAACCTCGGATTATAATCCGAGGTTGGTCCCGTTTTCCCGAAACGAAAGTGAAAAGACATGCAGAACTTCCGCGAAAGCGGAAGCAGAAGCAGAGTTCTGTTGCATCACTAAGTTGAATCGTGTTTATTACTTTAGCTAACTTTGGCTCGCTATTATGAATAATATCCGGACAAAGTGATTAATTTATCACATTATCTAGACAATATAGTTATTATATATAATGACCAGTCATTATGTATAATAGCTATTTAATCACATTGACTGTAACATATATACAAGTTTCATATAAAAAGTATAGTAAGGTGGTCCTAGGATCTCAGACTATATTCAATTTTTATCTAAACCGATTTACTTGCGACTACGAATCCAGTAAATGTTTAAATTGTAAAGACTAAATCGATCGATCGCTGTAGGAGTATTTATATCAACTTTAAAGCAAATCGCTCCCAAACAACTTACTTTCTCTTTTTATTCCCGTTAGGGGACGAATTTCAATAAACTATTATACACGAATTCCATCAATTCTGTTACATAATGTTTGTGCAAAATATGAAGTAGATTGGACCAAGGAATCACGTTGTCCCTTACAAACTGTTTTCCCCCTTTTCACCCCCTTAGGAGTCGAATTCCGAAAAATCCCTTCTGATCCCTACGCATTACAAAGAGCAAGCCCTGCAAGTTTCAGGTCTCTACGATCAGCGGTTTAGGCTGTGCGTTGATCCGTCAGTCATTCAGGACAAAGGATTTTATACCTCTTTTTAATATTATATATCTATGATTTTATATGTATAGATGTAAAAGTGTTTTACCAATAAACTCCGCGTGAAAATATTAAAATTAAAGGAGAAGGTGGGATTTAATTAATTTTGCGTTTTACGAGTATTGCAGAAACTTTCGTGATACGACACACGAGGGAAAGTACAAAATATAACAACAATTAACTTCCAGACTTGCGAGGGAATAAACAGTGCCGGTTTTAGCATTACCACCGCCTTGGGCGATTTAAATACCCGGCCTCCCCCCGTATACAATGAATGTCATACTGCAAAGATTAGTGACAAAAGTGACGAAAGGGGATTATTTTGTATTCAGTAGTCAGTAGCAGTTAGTATTCAGTGTTTTTTTGTAATTGGAAGTTGTTTGAGTACTCGATTTAGAAAATTTACGAGTTTGTAAGTCTCGCTCAGTGAGCGAGGGATAGAAAAATAGGCCTGTGGCACCCCTTTTTATCCGGCGCCCCCTCTTAAACGCCGCTACTGGGAATAAAGTTTTTGTACATTATACGACATGCTTTCTTTAGGAGTTCGAAAATCAAAAATTTATGGTACTTACTAGCTATAGCGAGCGACGTCGTGTGTATTTCGGAAAATCCTTTTTAACGGACTTTCTACGTCATAATTAACTTTCTGCGTGGCAAAATTCAACGTAATCCGATAGACAGACATGACAGTGATTACTGTCATACATTTTATTCTTTACTAGCTTTTGCCCGCGTAGATACAGTTCCCGCGGGAACACTACTTTTTCGCCATAAACGCCTATGTTTTAATTCAGAGCCTAAACTACTACCATACCAAATTTCATCAAAATCCGTTATTAAGTTTATATCCATCCTCACAAATTTTCACATTTATAATAGTAGTAGGAAGAACTTCCTTATCGTCCAGTACGTTGCACTTTGTCTAAGGCCCCAGGCCAGTGTTGCCAACCCTACTGTTTTAACAGTAGATTTACTGTTTTCGGCCTGACTGTGCCCTGTTTTCTGTTTTAGTTCGTATTTCTACTGTTTTTAAAATAATAATTAATTCCAAATGGAAATAAGTCATAACCAACAGGTCAAACCGGAACAATCTTTTAGAGAAAGCAATAAAAATAGTTCTCGTATGCGTCGGTCACGCGCCTTTTTACAATTGTGAATTGTCATCAATAGCGGGCCTCTTGCAGGCTGTAGCATAGGGGATCCCCCCTTTACTGAGGCTATCCTTTTGACTTACAGTAAAACAGGATAGCTACATTTGTAGTATAATATTATGTGGAACAAGAATAGCTGTGCTTTACTTGTATTTGGAAAATTATTTTAAATTAAATTTTGACTTTATTTACTTTACAATTCCCAGAAATTCCTTAAATAAATTCAATTTGTAGTAAATTTAATAGTAGTTGTATAACTATTTATCAATTCTCCGAATGTTATGTCGGACTGTAGATTTAATGTCTTGAAATTACTATTTTACTGTTTTCTGCTGTTTTTTCAAGTACCATTTACTGCTATTTGCTTTCCTGAGGTTGGCAACACTGCCCCAGGCATCATTACTTGATATTTTAAGGCTTTCGACGTCTTCTTGTAATTTTTTTTGCGTTTATTAAATGGTAAGTATAAGTTTTCAGTTATAACTACCTTTTAATAAAATGTATAGGGAAAAAATACTATAACGATACCTACATTAGTGTAATATTTGTTTTATAGTACAACCCTATACGTAAAAAAATCAAATAAGTATGTGCAAGACCTCAGTTCATTATGAAACATGAGATAGTATGAAGTTTTCAGACGAACAATACGTGACGAGCAACACACGCACGTAACCACATCAGTGTACCAGTTGTACTACTTTCCTACTTTGATACATCACGCTGTATAATTTTAACTTTTTAAGATTAAGCAGTCACGTCCTCTAAAGTGCGTTCGCGGGTACGTAGAATTTCGTATATACTGCTTATAGCTACTTGTCTCTTTCACTTGCACACGAATATAATATTGCTATCGAGCTCCTATCGCGTCCTAGTCCCACACCAAAACCTACACCCTTTCCAATATTATTTCTCACTGTTTAAACCATCCCTGAACTTCCATAATTATTTCAAGACCAAAATTAGCCAAATCGGTCCTGCCATTCTCGAGTTTTGAGTCACTCGGGAACGGGATAAAAAGTGTCCTATGTCCGTCTCATAGTTTTAAGCTATCTTCTCACCCAGTTTTAGCCAAATCAACCTTTCTTGAGTTATAAATAGTTTAACTAACACGACTTTCTTTTATATATTATATAGATGCTGTATACATGGCCTAATTTGAAATAAATGAGCTAACTTTTGAAACTTAAGGGGTTTTTTGGAAAACTAACAATGTAAAAAGTGCACGTACACCTAACTTGTTAAGCTAATTACACCCGATATAAATTTCGAGTGTTTTTCGTACAATACCAACGCTAACTATCGTAATCGGATCTCCGATTTCGTTGCGCATACTCTTAATAGCGAACTGTGAGAGGCTATTTTTGCACATGTCCTGTGTCTAATAAAATAGTCCACAATACTGCATTGTAAGTTGACGGTGTGGTCAGGTTGGAAATTTCCCCCAAAGCAGGGATATACGTCTTACTTTGCTAACTAATAACTATGCCGAATTTGCACGATTAAAGTTTAGATTCGAATGAGGGAATATTTTAATACGTAAGTAGTGTAAAATGTGATAAGAAGTTTGTAATAAGTAAAATTTAGTAAATATGTACTATAGTCTTTTTCAGGGTAAGCGAGGATATTAAAAGGTTAAAGCCTTCCTTATGTATGTTACTGTGAACAAATCTACAATACTTAATACTTTATACCTATCTTAGTCTTATTTGGCTAAAAGCACATCATCCAGGATTATCATAATTATTATCGCTCCATGTATTTCACAAGAAATATGGCAAAATCTGGCAACCCCGGTGTCACGCATCAGTACAAAGGCGGCGTTCACCGGGAAAGCGCGCCAAAATCGCGGTCGTTTTCGCGCCAATATCGCTCGAGCTACACCGCAATGTAATTAATTAGACACTCGAATTTGTCCAAAACATTTCGGTACAGAGCGCAATTCTCTTAAATGGGTTTATGTCCTGCGAATTTTTAGTCAAATGAATGTTGACTTAAAAAAAAACTTCGCTAGAGTAGAGAGCTTTTTTTCTACAACAAAAAAAAAACTTACCGTAATCAGCATTAAGACAACTTCTTTACGTATGTTATTGGTAAACTATTGTCTGTTTATGTAGTTTTTAAAGTCAAAGAAGTTATAGCAGTTGCTCTTTTTGACAGAAGTTCCTGTCGAGTATGAACAGAAGTTTTTCATAGTCAAAATACTCGTACCTTGAATTAGAAGTTCATCTATGAGACATAGAGCGTTTCTAGGAGAAAGAAGCTTGTTGATAGGAACTAGGAATGTATGTAACTGTTTCAAAAAACAGCTAGGTGCATGCTCAAGTACATAACCCCAATTCTCATATTTAACGGACAAAATGTAGAGCATTTTTTGTAGTTTATGCCAGTTTTGGGCAGCAATAAGTGTGTCTGTATTCTCCGCACGTAGATAATCCCATTCCCAGTAGAGGTTAACTTTGTTTGCCTCGCGTCTGCACAGTATTGAAACTATTGGATAGTTATAAATGTTGCCAGCGACTTCGTGACCGTAAAAGGAAATCCCGTGGTAACCGTATATTTTACGGTAGAAGTAGCCTATGTTCTTCTCTGTAGTCTAACCTATATATTTCCCTTAATTTCATCAAAATTGGCCTATTAGTTTTGAAGTCAAAGTAGCAAACCAAAAAACAATAAAAAAAAATCATCTTATTTATAACATCACTAGATGTATCTCGCGACTTCGTACGTGCAAAAGGAAAACACAAGGGAACCGTACATTTTGCCGCAATAAAAAGTAACCTATGTCCTTCCCAGTGGTCTTATATCTGTGACAAATTTCATCAAAATCGGTCCAGTAGTTTCGGAGCATATTCAATGCAAACAAACAAACTTTTTCTCTTTATAATATTAGTATAGATTATGTATTAGTTCGGATAGACAAGCAACCCAAGTCCCAACACAATAAAAAATATGTTTCTTTGTATGTACTTACCTACAAATACAATTTAGTATTGACGTGACGACGCATTAAGGGCCCGTATTAATAACCTATCTATCTATAACTATTTGTTAATAACGTTCAATCATCTTCCGGTTTTTCGCGACCCTAATTTGACGTTTAACTACTAACAAATAGTTATTGGTAGTTATGTTATTGAAACGGGCCGTAAGACGCCACCAGACACTACGCCATGTACAGACGCCAGATGCGGTGTACCACTTCTAATTTATTACTACAGCATTAAGATATTAAGTGATGCACCAGTGGCATAGCTAGTCTTGAGGGGGGATCGGTTTCACAAAAGGGGAAAACTGCTGGCATTTAATTTAAAGTAAAGGCTTTACTTAGGCCCACTTGCGCCAATCCGGGTTAAAGTTAACCTTGGGTTAAAATATCATGCTTTCTCTTTCACAAATACGAAAAACGAGAGAGATAACATGATTTTTAACCCAGGGTTAACTTTAACCCGGATTGGCGCAAGTGGGACTTAACGTCCAATCTAATTAAAATTCTCAATAGTTTAGTCACCCCGCCGAAAAAAGTGAAAAAAAAAACTTGAGAGGTGTCAAGGGACACCCAGATAGAACGAAGCTCTATGAGAGAGAGAGAGAGAGAAAGATCGAGAAACACGCGGACGCCGCACGGCTTACAACTATAGCAAAAAGTGGCGTTACAACTTTTGGTCTTAATTTTTTCCGTCTAACCCCTTTTCGCAACGCGCGATAAGGAACTTCGTTCCAATAAAAAAAAAAAAATTACTAGCCCTTTCGGGCTAGCTGTAACATTATTTCAGTGCTTTAGATATTATTGCTATTTCAGTGCTGTTTTCACTGAATTTTTACTTCTATTTAACTTATTATTAAGCGTTACTCTATCAAAGTTCTAACAAGTTTAGAAACTTGGTTCTTTAGAAGTAAAGAAAAAGTAGTTTGATCCGTTTTATTTTTTCAAAAGTTTTAAGACGCGTCTAACAATGAAGCTATTGTAATCTCCTATATCAAGCTTAATTTTGGCTTGTATCCAAAAACGGACAGCGCTAAACGTCGTTCCACTAGTGAATATTGCATATGCTCCTTTATTTATGACTTAATTTACTTTTTACACAATTATTGAGGATAAAAAATTGAATGAAATATTTAATTTTTCCTGTATTTCCTATAGAAGTTTTCGGGGTTTTCATGCATGAACGCAAATGTACCTTACCCAGTTGGTTTTTTCTAGATATTTCTGGGCTCAAGGATTAGGAAGCTGGCTACGTCTCCAGTCTCCACCGACCGACCTTATTAGTGGGATGTCTGAAGAGTTTGACCTCCGAATCCAATTACTTTGAATAAATTAACGTAAAACCCTACATTTTACAAATTACATTTTACGTTAATTCATTCAAGGTTTTCGGAGATTTTACATTTCAGACGCTTATTGAGTAGACGCAGAGGCACTTATATAGTAGATATAGACGTTTGCTTCCATTAAGCCAGTCTTTGATTTTAGCGACGTTCAAATTTGTTTAGGTAATAAAGTTTTAATTTTTACCTTTAGTTGAAATTCAAAAGTTTTAAACGACGATAATAATAAAAAAACATTTCTTTAAATGCGGTTGTTTCTTTTACTTTTATAGTGTTAAACACATGAGTTAAGTTACTTGAAACCATTTTTGTTTTCAAAACCATGTTTTGTTCAAGATGATACAATTTTAGTACCATGGAAAGCTATCCATTACTACAATGTAACTTATTCCTAAATCTATAGGTTTTCAAATCGTTGCAAAGAATTTTTATAAAAAATAGTGACTGCATCGTAGTTACGCTCCTGAACAGTGGTTGCCCCTACACAGCTACGTCCCTGAACAGTGATTGCCCCTGCGTAGCTACGCTCCTGTGCAGTGAGTGAACAATGTACGGCGTAATATCCGGGAAGAACAAGAAAAACGAACAGGTGAGGGGATATTGCAGTTCTGTTTTTAAGGTTCCTAAACCTTACCTCGAAAGGAAAAATACCGGAACCTTACAGGATCACTTTGTTGTCCGTCCGTTTGTCTGTCAAAACCCATTTTCTTAGGAACGCGTGGAGGTATCAAGCTGAACATCGCAAGAATTATTTAGCAACTAGATATTACCCGCGACTTCGCGAGCGCAAAATAGAAATCCCGCGGGAACCGTACATTTATTCGCAATAAAAAGTAGCCTATTCCTTCCCCGTGGTCTACTCTATATCTGTGCTAAATATCGTCAAAATCGATCCAGTAGTTTCGGAGCTTATTCAATGAAACAAACAAACTTTTCCTCTTTATAATATTATAGTATAGAAGTATAGATATAGATTAAATTGTAAATATAAATTTTAAGAAAAATATACATATTTTCATCGTGTGTGTGTACTTACGTCACAGAATATGAAAAAGAAGATTTTTGTCAAAGAAGATGAGAACTCAGCATAACACTTTCTTGTAGCTTAGCATCAAAGACTTCTAAAGACGGAGTCATAGTTTTTGAAAGTTGGTACTATGTTTTTCTGTTGCTCTGTCTTACTAACGATGTGTCAATACGAGTAAAAGAAAGAGCTTATATCGGTGTATAAACGCGTGTTTCGTGTCATGTTATGACCAGCTCAGTAGGCCATTGCAGAGCAGTAGCTCTGTGTATTTTTTGTATTTTATCAATGAAAATAAATGTGTAAAGGAAATAATAATTTTAAAACATCTAATATGTGTTGCTCCGCTGCATATTGTGCCTCAAGAATGACGACAGAAGGTGTCAAATACTTGGAATTATCATTTTACACGTAATGTATTAACAATGTTTTTTGAACTAAATAATGAGTATTTTTATAATATAAACAGATAATCATTAAATTTAACGAACTCTTTTTCGTACTATATCACGCTTTAATGATGAATATCACGTAATGAGTAATAATTTGTGCAAAATAAAAGCTTTGTTTTTCTGCGTATTTTGAGTGATGTACCCTACTGACACAAGAGTTTATCGATAAAGATAATAAACTTTTACTAAACGGTTTTATTAAGTCTCGGAAATGCTCCGGAAGAAGAGGCGAATAGATTGAAGCAGTTAGATGCGAACATTAGAAGAGTGTCCCACCAGTGAGACAGCTTGGTGTGACGGTATTGATACGGGGAAGATATTTCTGTTTTAAGCTGCGCGTCCACTGCATCGGAATCGGAGCGTACGGATTTGTTGCTTTGTATGGATTTCTATGGTACTGCGTCCACTGGATCGGCATTTCTGCGCCTGCGACCGGTATTTATGCCGATGACATCATCGGCAGTGAACCCGTCATTCGGATTCCGAACGTTTCAAGTTCTGACGTGTTTGCGACGACGCGACGGCTATACATAAATACTTATTCACGATGAATGACGATATTTTAATTACTTTAGTGGAAAAATATGATGAACTTTACAATCTAAAACATCAACATTATCATAACCAACTGAGGAGAGACGATATTTGGGATGAAATTGGGCAAATAATAAATAAAAATTGTAGAATATAGTGAAGTTCAAAAAACTTTTTTCGAGTCATATGAATGTACCCAAAAAATCTATTTTCATCTTCTAATAAATCAGAATATAATGTATGAAATTCTCCAAAAATTAATCTTTTTGAATTTATATTATGATTTATGAACCCATATCTTTCGTTTCCTCTTGTTTCTCTTTTCCTCTTCTGATAAAATACAGCTAATTACAACAATATCCTCGTCACTATCCTCCATAATGCAAATGCACGTTCAGGCTGACGGACTAAAAATAACTAAATTGCCGATGCTGAATCCGAATGCAGTGGACCCACCCCATCGGCATTTTGTAAATGCCGACGCTCCGTACGCTGCGGACGCTCCGATTCCGATGCAGTGGACGCGCAGCTTTACCGGACAATTAAGAAGACTTACGATAATATATACTTTCTTAAACATATCTTTTTATTTACTTAGTTTCCAATTAAAATGCACAAAGAGCATTTCTCCATTATCCGATCCAGATCGAATACGATATCGGTATCGAATGCCGATACAGTAATCGATATTCAATAGCCATGCAAGGGCAAGTAAAATATATGAAACACATAGGTCTTTCACATTGTCGGTTTGATGTCGGATAGAAAAGCAATTTTATTCCTGTAAATATGGGCCTAGCAGGAACAATTGACAGGTGCGTAAATGCAATGTTATCGAATGTCAATGTCAATGAGCGCTGTCATAATTTTTATACAAATCTCTTTCGATAACGTAACGTTTACGCAATTGAAAATTGTTCCTGCTAGGCCCCCAAGCAAGTGAGTAATCTGACTGACTCAGCTAATCTCTCAATGTATTTACTATTTAGATGCTAATCAAAAATGCAAATACAATACAAAGAGAGGAAATCGAACGCAAAATTTTTGTGTTGTCAGATTTGACATGAGACTCGTGTGTTCGATTTTCAGTTCTATTGTATCAGTCCAGTTATATTTTCAATGCTCTGAATTTTCCCCGGCCTTCCAGATTCCTGATAGTATGTCCGTCGGGATATATTATCGGGTCGGTATTACTAAGGCTTACTTACTAATAAAGAGGAGGTTCTGTGTTCGGCTGTATATATGTCACCATAAAATTTTAAAAACCGTTAGATTGTAATATTACTAAGAGATATTATAAAATGTCAACAGATTGTCAAATAAAAATTACTTCTTACAATTTTACACGTTATTTTTCGTTACATTGTAATATTTACCGTGCCGATTGGTTAAATGGCAAGTGCCCCGCGCTGCCGTATTTGTTTTCTTTTTCATAATAATAATTAAAACTAAAAATAATGCGTACAATTATTGTAAGGAGAAATTTTTATTTGACATATTATATATTATATACAGCCGAACACAGAACCTCCTTTTTTAAAGTCGGCTAAAAATATTTATGAACGGTCTATTTCTATTACAATAGTGCAGAATTGTTAGGAATTGTAAACTTTCAATTGGTAGATATAGGGAGTAATTTTATTTAATGTAAATAGTTATTAATAAAACGTTTTCTCATAATACTTATTTTATAATTAAAATATGCAATTGACTGAATAGTGTGAAAGAATTATGCTACTAATTATTTCATACATTTTACTCGCCTTTGGCTATTGTGTATCGGCTATCAGCATTCTTTACCGATATCGTGTCGGATAATGGGAAAACGCTTTTATGATAAAAACAAGATGTTGCCCGCGCCTTCGTGCGCGCTAAAAGAAATGCCGTGCCGCAAAAAAGTAGCCTATGTGGTCTTTTCTATATATGTGCAAAATTTCATCAAAATCGGTCAAGTACTTTCGGAGCCCATGCAAACAAACAAACCTAATAAGAACACGGTATTTTTTACACATCTAATAAAATCTTGATAATTTCAAATACCTATATCTAAAATAAAAAGGTACTTAATGAGTTTTACACATTATAAACTGACTAGCGATGTCAGTTTATAATGTGCCCGCCCGCCCCGCTTCGCACGGGTACAATACTGATACTAATACTACAGAATGTCACCCACTTCGCAACGGGCCATGCAGCAGAAATCGTAATATATTAATTTCGCCATAACTTCAAAACCAAACGTCCAATTTTAATCATTCAAAGACCAAATATTATCTACATAAACTGTACTTAGTGATGAAATAATTTATTTTGATAAGGATTAATAGCATGAGTAAAATAAACTCGTTTAAATATAGTCCAAAAATAAATTAAAGATTTCTAAATAAAAAAATGGTTGTTGTGCCTCACTCGACATAGATAGGTATAGTGTGTCGCGGACTTTTTTATAGATATTTATAAGATCTACAATTAATTAGAACATTATATGGTTCTATCTTTCATAGTTTAGGCAGCGTACGCAAAATAAGTAACTTTTCTGGTTGATTTTTTACACCTTGTGTCCGAAAAACCCATATATCTCACGGAACCCTATTTTTTCCAAAATAAAATATAGCCTATGTTACTCGTGGATAATCTAGCTTTCGAATGGTGAAAGAATTTTTTAAATCGGTCCAGTACTTTTTGAGCCTATTACAAACAAACAAACAAACAAACATACAAACAAAGTTTTCCTCTTTATAATATTAGTGTAGATGACATAAAACTTAAAATTTGTTTATAAAATAAAAATTCAGAATTATAAAAATATCTACAAACGTCGATAGGTACCACAAAAAAGTCGAGTAGTTTATCGATATTATATCGATATACGTTACAACCCTGCACGTACACTAATACAATGCACACAAGCAGAAAAAGGACACGCGTTTGCTGGCTAAAACTCTCTCTAGTGCTTAGCATAATAAAAGTAGAGAATTAAATGTTCCCACAGTACTATTACGACCTCAATGTCTTTCAGCAATCGTCGTTTTTCATACATTCCATAGAAGAACGAAGATTTCCGAGAGTCATCAGCAACACTATTTACTCTACGTCTATTTGTGTCTTGTAGCGTTGTCCATGCATCTACGTCATCACTTGTAAAAGGCGTAGGCATTTCGTAGCACACGTCTACGAAGTATCTACGAAGCGTAAAATTAGAGTGTGGCCGTACTAACAGGAAATGTCGTAAATTATCGCAATATTAGAATTTTTAACGTATCAATAATAACTATCAATATGCTTATTAAAACTGCGTTATTTTGCATGCCTTCAGCATACTCGTAGACGCGTCGTTGGCTACGACGCGTCTACGCTACGACTCGTAGCAAACGTCTACGAAACTACTTGTGAGACAAAATGCTATTTTCGATTTGTGTAAAAAATAATAATTTGGAGATAACTATAAAAAGATTGTTATGAAAATTTGTAGGTGTATTGGGTAGGTATTAAAATAAGTTGTAAACTATTACAGCCTCCGTGGTCTAGTGGTTAGAGCTTGATTCTCGAGGCCGTGGGTTCGATTCCCGCATTGGAAAAAAATTTTGTTTTCAAGTTTGCTTTGGACAATACAGGTTTATTACCTGTTTGTCTGGCGAGAAAGATGATCCATGCGTCGGATGAGCAAAGTCTGTCTTGGGCCTGATCTCTCACCAATCGTGTCGGTTATCCGTCCCACTGGATCATGAGAGTAAAGGAAGAGAGTTCTCTTGTGTACCGCGTACACACTTGGGCACTATAAAATTATTCTTGCGTGACTGGCTTGGTTTCAATGAAACCGGCCACAGTCACCGAAATCGGTGTGGGGAGTTATTATTATTAAACTATTATGTAAGTGTGTATTCGATAGGTATTAAAAATGGTTGTAATCTATTATCTTCACCCCTAAGTGATTATTGTGGCCCACCCCAAAATTTTTTAGGTAGGTTGTAGAGGTGGGTTGTAGGTTTACGTTTTAGGTGCATCAAAATTCTGGGTGACTTTCATTCAGAGTTAGAGCAGAGTACCTCACACACCCTTAGGAACAAACTTAAAAGACTTCATAACACCCAACTCATATGCAACTTAAAATTACTCACACATAGTCATAAATATTTCATATCGCGCGGTCGCGTGCTACTACAGGGGAGTTTGACCCTTTGGCTCTGAGCGAAAGCTGCTATAATCGCTTGCACTCAGTTATGGACCTCCTGAGGATTGTCCAAGTGTCACGGAGAATGGAATTATTAATGACGGGGCCTGTCAATTTGTCTGACAGCGCCATCTGTCGATCGCGTTTGTCATTAATTTTCAGGCGGGAAAATATTGAGTACGTCATACATTCACAGCAAGTAGATAAAAGAGGGTTAAAATTTCTGAAACATTTTGAATCACGAAGTGTTTTAAAGAAATAGTCTTACAAATTAACGCTTTTGCTTACGGTAAATTTTTAGGGAAATCCTTTTTTAAACTTTAAAATAATCTTTTAAAAATACCCACGACGACAAAAGACAACGGCTGTGTTCCGCGAAAAATAGCGCTAACAAAAAAAACGTAAGCAAAATAGCGTTAAATAAGCAAAATGGTGGATTCAGCATTGAAGTAGCAAACGTGTCTGGCTGATTATCTGTTTTTTCCCTTTAGCGCTAGCAAGTGCTTACATGCGCTTTTTTCCTCGGAACACAGCCAATGTATGTCATAGAAAACTAGAAAAGGCTAAAAAACGTGAGGGTAAAAAACGTCTTTGTTCACTTGACCTTGAACCATAGAGCATAGACACATATCACACCTTGTTGTTACTGGTTTGTACTTTATAGACCGAATAGTTATAATTGCCCTACTATTTCAGGTTTTAAGCAAAATTGTAAGTATAACTTATAAACGTCACCGTAAAATTGTAAAAACCGTTACATTGTAAAATAGCTAACAAGATTGTAAAAATATGCCGAAAGATTAAAAACTAAATATTTATAATATAACGAAAAATAATGTGTTAAATTTAGGCAGCATAGTCGCGTCGGAAGTCTATCAACATTTTACAATTTCACTAGTTTTATTACAATCTAACGGTTTTTACAATTTTACGGTGACATAAAAGGGAAAATACATGTTTAAGTGGGGACCTTTTCACAAGAGCTCAATATTTCATCTGTCAAGTGCACGAGAACTTATGCCGGGTCATTACATCAGGAATTAGGGTTTTTGCTGTGATTTTGTAAGAAAAAGTACAAAATTAGTCGAGCGTGAACGGTCCACACGCAAGTATCATTAATCTTCAGCTTTATAAAGCTTACCGAGTACTGATTTCATATTAAATATTTGGTTACTTTTAAATACGACTACACTCTACTTAAGTGATTTTGAAAGTAACTGCTTTTTATATGTATTATTATGATTAGACACACTTAAGCCTAAATTCAAATTGAATATCCGATTCAGCATTATTTGCGTAATAATATATCATTAAGTTCGACTCTATTATGTCAATCTATGCGTATGTAAAATTTGGAATATGGTGGGTTCGAATTCCGGTCAGATAAATATTTTTGTGATTATATCTTAACTGAGTAGAATTCCGAGCAAAGCTCGGTTAACCAGGTACTCAAACTCAACATTTTTATTTCCATATACATACGTTATAACTTATAATATAACACTTATAGAATTGTCCTACATGATGCCTACCATCAGTTCGGAAACTAGCCCGTCGAGAAGAACCGGCGCGGGCGTAAGAAACTCGCACGGCGCCACCTTTTAGCAAAAAGATGGAAAAAAAATTATTTTAAATTTTTTAACTATTTTTTTAACTAGGTAAGTACCTATATGAATAATTATGAGTGAATTTCGACCACAGGGTGAACTCTATGTTATGAACATACATCTTGTCACCCTTATTTGATGATATGTGTTATTCCTCTACTATTAGAGCAATCCTACTCATTTGATTTTTTGATCACAGGTTTTTCGATGTCTTACAAAAATTATTGTAAGAAGCTCTAGTTACAAAAACGGCCTTTGTAAAGTAGAGTAGAGTTGCGAGCACTCTCTTTAATAAAAGCTAGGTACCCTAGATGTTCAGAATGTCCTTCTTATAAACCAAACGTATATCAATAGCTTTCATTATACGGTGATAATTTATAAACAAGAAAATAAATTATTAAATATATTTTCATATTAATATGCTCTGAAGAAGTTTAAAGTATTTTAATTTTTTACAGAACGAAGCGAAAGAAACACAAAAATCGGAGCCGAGAAAAAGTATTAGTGAAACACTTATGAGATACTTCAAGAACCGCTTCAGTCAACAAAC
Source organism: Glaucopsyche alexis (assembly GCA_905404095.1). NCBI lineage: Eukaryota > Metazoa > Arthropoda > Insecta > Lepidoptera > Lycaenidae > Glaucopsyche > Glaucopsyche alexis. Next base: position 8,691,467 of record FR990061.1, read on the forward strand.
AGGTGAGTAATTTTATTAAAAAATATGATGACCTACTTTAATCATGATCAAAAACACAGAAGCAAAAGCGGTAAAGGAATGTTAGCGACAAATTGCGTTGAAACACTTATTTTAAATATATTATGTAAAATAATTGTTTACATATTCCTTTCTTTCAATACAATTAGTCAATAATAGGTATAACCGTATGTAGATATAATTCGAGGAAAAAATACAATTAAGTACAAAGAAGAACATAAAACTAAACAGAGTTACTTAAACAATAAAAGAAAGAAAAAAATAAACAAATGTAACGATCTACATTTCTTTCATGGTTCGTGTATTTTCCATTTTCCGTGTAACAACGCCATCTTGTGAAAATCATAAGAACTATAATCTTGGCTGGAATTTTAAAGAGAACCTTATTATGGTTTACGCATCACTCTCTGCTGGTTCTTGTTTTAGCTATATATATTAATAATAATTAGACTTTATATTTTCTGCTGCTAAATAATATCATTTTATTTATTTTTCTGTAACATTTTATAACATACTTCGCAACGAAGGACTTTAAAACCTATCTTGAGGGATAATTTTCATCCTGAAAATGTGCAGCGCCATCTATCAGAAACAGTAATAACGCAAGACATTTGATGAAGTTTACAAATTTATAAAAAGATGGCGCTCTTTTGTACTTTATAAAAAATACTTGAGACAAACAATTTATATTTAATTTGCAATGCAAATTGCAATAAATGTTTTATTGCTTCTTATCACAAATTATTACATCGTAATATAATGATTTAATCACTAACCAATTCATATTAAATGAATTTACTGGCCAAAATTTTCAAAAGTATCTTCAGGATAAAATATTATGTAGTTTGTCGAGGGCAGAATATAAAATACATGCTGGGGGTCAGTAAATCAAATCGGGCCATTGGCTGGTCCCGAAAATATGAACCCCACGTCGCCGCCATGCCTCGTAATTCATAAATGGAACAAAGGCTTATTAACTGAATAATTTATATATATCAAAACTTTTTGGACGATCGCTAATGGCGATTGCCTTTAACAATGGTTAAAAATTTTTAATGGTGTATTTAAGGAGATTTCAATTAAATTTTAATAATAATTTTAAATGCTTTTATGCGTGTCTTTACGTGTACCTACTGTAGGTCTTTTAATGCTCTAAGACTGTAGGTACACAAAAACATGGTTTTGTATAAACGTATTTCCTGTTTCGATAAGAAGAAAGAGAAAGAGAGAGAGATTAAGAGTACAGCGGCACTTAGTGACAGCGACAACCACAAAAAACCCTTTGATATGATCTCAGGGGTGCCCGTGAGACATGCTGAATCTGTCTTGGGACCCGCAACGAAATTAATCAGAAGATAGGAGGAGTAGGAAGTGTTCAAGAAAGTGATTTATTTAGTAGCAAAACATAGACTAGCGAATTTAAAACAATAAGCGACTTGCCTAAAATGAATTGTAATCGAATTCTATTGATACTATCCAACAAATAACAAAAATATGCCCCAATAGGTCATGCACGGTCCGCTGAGCCCCGGCGCAGCGGACCGGAACCAGAAATTAATAGCTCTACGAAACGACAGGAACTGAGGGCTTAGCCAGCATGCCATCGTTAATTACAATAACGATCTAAGAAACCTTTATATGTACATACTAGCTGACCCGGCAAACATTGTTTTGCCATATACAGGATGTCCCAGAAGTCGACGTCGTCCCTTCGAAGGCTGATAGACCAGCTCATGACTCACCAGAATATCGTAATATGACCTTAGTAAAAAATCTTTAGTTTTCGAGATATTGGCACTTTTAATAATTTCTTAAAAATTACACCTCATATCAGTTTTTAGACTGCCGCAACTACAATTTCCCGTATTGTGGGATACAAATTTGTATTGCGGAATCCTGACCAGTTCTGCTATTGACCACGGTTATAAACAAAGCTAATAGAGTTTGAACTTTGTAGAAAAAAAGGAAACTTTTCCCTAATCGTGATTTCAAAGACTTTTTCTCTTAACTTTCACTATCCATACTGAACAAAAAATACACTAACACTAACCTGGGTTGTTATTTTAAAAAGTTGCTCATTTTATGTAGTTTTCAAAATAGTAAAACAGTTGCTATTAAGCTACGTCAAAAATTTTTTTTGCTATTTTAAGTGCACAGAGAACACATTTTGAATGTTTTTCTTTAGTTAAAATTTCGAGCAAAAACACTCGTTACATTGAAATCACCCAGATGTTTACTTAAAAATTGTACATTGAAGTGTAAGATGCTTACTAAACTTAGAAACTAAACAGAATACAAGGATTTTTTTTAAACTGTAAGGAGAAGTGCAAAGAAAGAGAACTTAATAATATCATTTAATGAGTTAGACTCATTAGAGTGAAAGAATAGGTGACGCCACGCACGTCTTTTGTTTGTTCTATACATGAGTTTGTTTATTAGTTACTAGTACGTTACGCTATTGATGTGCATCGTTTTGTTGTTTTCTTACTTTTAACGGATTTTGTATTGTAATTTGGACTTCTTTTGCCTAGTGACTCGGACTTAAGTGTGCTTGGAGACAGTAAAGAACTGACATGGCTCTCTTCTGGACTTTTATGTTTCTGTGATAGGCGTCTTACTACCAGTCATTATGGTGTATACTATACCTATATCAGTATGCTAACATGCATTACATTTACGGGGAATACAGATGCAACGGTGCTGCTGCAGCTAATCTGTATCGCGAAAGGTTAAGGTACTCAAGTCCAGATTACAATGCAAAATCTGTTAAAAGTAAGAAAACAACAAAACGATGCACACCAATAGCGTAATGTACATGTAACTAATAAACAAACTCATGTATAGAACAAACAAAAGACGTGCGTGTCGTCAGTCGTCACCTATTCTCTCACTATAATGAGTCTAACTTATTAAATGATATTATTAATGTGTTCTCCTTCTTTGCATTTCTCCTTACAGTTTAAAAAAATCCTTGTATTCTGTTTAGTTTCTAAGTTTAGTAAGCATCTTACACTTCAACATACAATTTTTAAGTAAACATCTGGGTGATTTCAATGTAACGAGTGTTTTTGTTCAAAATTTTAACTAAAGAAAAACATTCAAAATGTGTTCTCTGTGCACTTAAAATAGCAAAAAATTTTTTTGACGTAGCTAAATAGCAACTGTTTTACTATTTTGAAAACTACATAAAATGAGCAACTTTTTAAAGTAACAACCCAGGTTAGTGTACCTAGTGTTTTTTTGTTCAGTATGGATAGTGAAAGTTAAGAGAAAAAGTTTTTGAAATCACGATTAGGGAAAAGTATTATTTTTTTCTACAAAGTTCAAACTCTATTAGCTTTGTTTATAACCGTGGTCAGTAGCAGAACTGGTCAGGATTCCGCAATACCAATTTGTATCCCACAATAAGGGAAATTGTAGTTGCGGCAGTCTAAAAACTGACATGAGGTGTAATTTTTAAGAAATTATTAAAAGTGCCAATATCTCGAAAACTAAAGATTTTTTACTAAGGTCATATTACGATATTCTGGTGAGTCATGAGCTGGTCTATCAGCCTTCGAAGGGACGACGTCGACTTCTGGGACATCCTGTATATTTTTATCATTTAGGAGTTGAAAAAATAGATAACAACCGATTCTCAGACTTACCGAATGTGCAAAAAAATCATAAGAAGCGGTCAAGCTGTTGCGGAGGAGTGTAACCCCTAACAGTATGACACGATAATAATTTTATATTATATTAGACTAGCTGATGCCCGCAACTTCTTTTGCATAGAACTAATGGAAACGGAATCCAAAAAATTAAAAATTTTAAAAACCCCCCGACACAAAAAATAAACTCTAAAAAATAATAAATAATATTTTAAACCTATTATAATTATATTATCACATATAATATTAAGTAAGTTGAAATAATTTTATTTTCCAATCGCCGCCTCGTCGGGGGACCGCTAAAGTTTATAAAGTATTTTTACAACAACAGCTAATTAATTATTACGAATTACATTTAAGTAGGTATGAGCAAATTTTTTTCGGAGTAAATTCTTTTGTTCATTCTGCGACTACACGTGTTTTTTTCACATAGCGGTCCCCCGACGAGACGACGATTGGAAAATAAAATTATTTCAACTTACTTAATATTATATGTGATAATATAATTATAATAGGTTTAAAATATTATTTATTATTTTTTAGAGTTTATTTTTTGTGTCGGGGGGTTTTTAAAATTTTTAATTTTACTTTTATTTTATCCTTTTTAAAGTATTTTTTTTTCATTATTATTTTTTACTTTCAACGTCATTGAAGTAACATGGTACCAAATTTCGAATCGATAGGACATGTGGACGATCCCTCATCAACTAATAAAGAAAAGATGATCTTCAAACGTCTAATCAGGTCATGGTTACCTTACCATGTTCTTTAAATATCATTGAAACAACACGGTACCAAATTTCGAATCGATCGGACATAAGAAAGTTAGTCAGATCCCCTCATCAACTAGAAAAGAGCTGATCATCTTCAAACGGCTGATCTTCCCACCACCAATTTTCTCATCAAATGAAGCTACGAACACTGTCGATTAAGTCATCAATATTATCTTTCAGTGCGCTTTCATTTGAGACCTTACTCGAGTATATTTGCACATTCGGATTTTCTTCCCCGCTTTCACCCCCCACAACTTTTAAACGGCTCAACCGATTTTCATCAAACATGTCTAAGAACACTCGCATGTAAGTCACCTTTAATATAAAAGAAACTAAATTGAAATCGCTTCATCCGTTCGGGAGCTATGATGCCACAGACAGACAGACAGACAGACAGACACACCCACAGACAGACAGACAGACAGACAGACAGACCGACAGACAGACAGACAGACAGACACGTCAAACTTATAACACCCCTCTTTTTGCGTCGGGGGTTAAAAATAAAAGTAGCCTATGTTAGACCTTATGACATAAGCTATCTGCCAGTGAAAGTCCCGTGAAAATCGGTCTAGCCGTTTCAGAGATTAGCCGGAACAAAAAGACAGACAGACTGACAGATAGACAGACGGACAGACAAAAAATTTAACGTTATGCTTATAACGTTATGCTAATCCCATATATTTTCAACTAGCTGTCCCGACACACGCTGTTCTGTCTTAAATAAGAACTGTACCTAATGAATAAATAACTACACATACAATGCAACCTACGTCCTAGCCCTACACCTACACCTACTTTTGCAACCTACACCTTTTCCAATATTTCTCACCATTTACACCTTCCCTGAACTTCCACAATTATTTCAAGACTAAAATTAGCCAAATCAATCCTGCCGTTCTCGAGTTTTATTGGCACGAGACATAGGAATTGCAATTCATTTTTAGGTATATACTACAATCTACATAATACCACGTTTTATGTCACTTCCTTCGGGAACGGCATAAAAAGTATACTATGTCCGTCTCCAAGCTACCTCCCTTCCAATTTTTAAGCCAAATCGGTTCAGCCGTTCTTGAGTTATAAATAGTGTAACTAACACGTCTTTCTTTTATATGTCACCGTAAAATTGTAAAATCCGTTAGATTGTAAAAAACTAAAAGATTATAGAAATATTCGAAAAATTAAAAACTATATATTTATAATCTACAGAAAAATAATGTGTTAAATTACAGGCAGCATATTCGCGTCGGAAGTCTATCAACATTTTACAATTTCACTAGTTTTATTACAATCTAACAGTTTTTACAATTTTACGGTGACATATAGGTACATAGATTTCGGGGATCGTCGCTGCAATTATTATAATTAACGAATGCAACAATCGTGATTCTCAAGTATACACTACGCTACGACTACAGCCACTCAAATCGTTCTTAAAGTATTTAAGATCTGCTTAAAGAGAGACTACTTGATTGACTTGAACGAATTATGTTGGAGTTTGAGTGACTACAAAATCCTTAGATTACAAGCACCACCTGAGCCGTTCCAAATAAAATGGATAATATTCAATTACTGATTAATTACAAATCTTAATTAATATTGGAGGATTTGAATAGGATCTTCTCAGCCTTTTTAGGGTTCCGTAATACTTAAGGAACCCTTATAGTTTCGCTCTGTCCGTATGTCTGTCTGTCTGTCTGTCTGTCTGTCTGTCTGTCTGTCCGCGCCCCTAGCTCCTGTAATTATGAATATAAATTGATGAAATTTGGTACAGTTATAGATTGTGTATAGATCACGGTTTCGGGATTATAAAAAATAATAATTTTATATTTTAGGGGTGGCTCTCCATACATGTGAAGTGGGGTTGAAAAATATTTTTTCACTCTACCCTATCGTGTGGGGTATCGTAGAATAGGTCTTTTAAAATAAAGGCAAGGTTTCATACGTTACTATTTTATAAAGTTGACCATATTCGAGTAATCGGCCTCCAAAGTAGTTTGTAAGTTGGTCCCCCCCCTAGCATTTTTAAACTATAGGAGATAGAAACTTGCAAATTTCCATGCTGATAGATCATGCTAAAAACTCTTTAGGAAAACTATTGTGAACCAAATCGGACAGTAACTTTTGGAGTAATTAAAAAAAAAAGCATATTACGCGTTTATAGTTACGGAACCCTCCTTAGACATGTCCTGACATGCTCTTGGTTAGGTTATTTGAAAAAGGGTGAGGAAATGAAGTTAAATTGCTCAGCTATTCCACTTTTTTACTTTTCCATCTATTAGGTATTACTAGACGTTGCCCGTGACTTCTTACGTCCAAAAAAGAACCGCGGGAACCGTACATTTTGCTGCGATAAAAAGTAGCCTATGTGTTAATCCAGAGCCTAAACTACTACTTCATGGTAGTAGGAATGGACCTTTCATCAAAATCCGTCAACTAGTTATTGTGTAAAGGGTAACAATTAATATCCACTCATTCATACTTACAAACTTTCGCGTTTGTAATATTTGTAAGGATGTAAAATCTACAACTGAGAAGTTGAATTTTTAGCAAGTTCACTTACTTAAATTAGTCTAGTGGAAAAGTTTACGATTGTGAGGACGAAAAATTGCTAAATATTTATTTTCCCTGGGATGTACCCGTTACCATTGGCCAGTTGTTTTTCAGAGGTATGACTGACCCAGTCATAAAAATGTATTCAGGCGCGATGTCCCTTACATTTTTTCAAACTACTTTATTATACCTATTATTATTATGATACTTTATTATTATGACCCGGAATCCGGAAGGCCGGAGAAAATTTAGAGCGGTCAAAATAAAGCTATATACCACTACAATAGAGCCAAAAATAGAAGTATCGAGTGTCGAGCTCATATATGACATTGACATTTGACTCGACACTTGTGTGTTCGATTTTCAGCTCTACTTTTTTAGCGCAGAGTTCTATTTTCAATGCTCAAAATTTTCCTCGGCCCTTAATAATACCATAGATGGATAGATTTTAAAAATTTGCAAATAATAATACAGTTACCACCATTTGAATAAATAAAAAAACCGGCCGAGTGCGAGTCGGACTCGCGCACCGAGGTTTCCGTACAAATCTGTAGTGATTTTGTTACAGCTTAAAGGTATTATAGACCTGGGTATTTGATATGAATTTCAATTTAATACCTCTACGAGTTCATGAGGAAAGGGGTAGTAAGTTTAAAATGATTAAAAATATTTTTATTATAATATGATCTAACTAAAAATTTGCGGTTTTCGTAATTTTAATTTATTTTTGCTATAAAACGTTGCTGCATATCAAATTTCAAGATTTTGAGTTCACGGGAAGTACCCTGTAGGTTTTGAGTTTGCAAGTGTCGAAAATTTGCGGCATTAATGGTTCTATCTTTTGATTGCGTTGGCTTAGAAGTTTGATTTTTTCACAGCTTCAAGGGACCGTAGACCTGAGTATTTGATATAAATTCCAGCTTGATTCCTCCACGCGTTCCTAAGAAAAAGGGTCTTGACAGACATTCGAACCAAAGTGATTCTATAATGGTTTCGTTTTTTCCTTTCGAGGTACGGAACCCTAAAAAAACTGCACATTCTGTACAAACCTTATTACTAAATCCTTACTGAATATGACAGCTGAAGGATCCCCCATGACTGGTTGAATGATTACTCCATTACATTATACGATTTTTTCTCAATATTCATATTTTGTAATAAAAAGAACTCATCTCAGTGGAACTCGTCGTAATTATGAGTAATATTAGTGGGGGAATGATAAATTGTAAAACCTTCGTGACTAGTTATATTCCAGAGCAGACAGCTTCCAAGGTTTTAGTGGTGTTACTACGTATATTCTATCGTATCGATCAAAGAGTTCATAATACTAGGATGGATGGATTTATTACTCTTTCACGCGAAAACTACCGAACAGATTTTGATTAAAGGTATGGTACTAGTTTAGGCTCTGGATTAAAACATAGGCTACTTTTTATCTCAGACAAATATGTTCCCGTGGGATACTGTATTTAACTTCAAAGGGTTAGTGGTAAGTGAAGCCGGTAGGAATATAGTTACAGGAATCCGACGCCACTGGTAGGTACACTAGTATATTTTTCACTATAAATATTAGAATGTAGGTTTAATAATGGAAATTCATAGCAACGTAATATACTAGCTGTAACACTGTACTTTTTTTGGGATAAAAGTAGCCAATATTTTAATCCAGAGCCTAAACTAATTCCATACCAAATCATCGAAATCCGTTCAGTAGTTTTTGCGTGGAAGAGTAACAAACATCCATTCATCCATACATCAATCCATCCTCACAAACTTTCACATTTATAATATTAGTAGGAAAACGCATGAAATTAAGAGATATTACGAAAAAAATGCGTATTTCTACTCTAATATTCTAAAGAGGCACGATTTTATTGTTTGTTTGTTTGCATTGAATAGGATACGAAACTAATGGACTAATTTTGATGATATTTATCACAGATATAGAGCAGACAGACAGACAGGGAAGGATATTAAATTCCTTTACTTTCATTCACTTTTTTGTCATGGTTTTTACACCTTTTATAGAAACACGATGGAGTTTCGTGCAAGGTGCACGGGACGCCTAGTACCTATGCGTCGACAGGCTCGTCGAGTACTAACCAAAATTGGCCCAACTCGGGCCAATTCGAGTCTTCATTTTAACGCGCTTATAAAGTTATAACATATCTACCTCTTTTTAATATAATACATCTATGGTCATAAATGTTAAATGTAAATTATTATATGAAACAAAAGATTAAAACCTGCCTTCCAAAGTAAAAATAGGTACACTAAAAATTTTATTATAATTCTTATTTTCTTAATAATTACCCTTTTAAATTCGGCTCAAATAAGGCCGGTTTTATCGCGGCAAAATGCACGTTTCCTGCGGGATGTCCTTTCATTGGTTACATCTAGTTTTGTATAACTTTGTTATTCACAGAAATTACAACCTTCTTACGAATTATATCAATGTAAAAATTCATACTTTAATAAAGTCGAGTTAAGTAAAGTTGTATGAAGCCTCTTTCAAATGGGTTGAGCGTTCGCGTCTTTATTAAGTTTTACAGGCATCTTGTTAAAATAAAATACCTTCTGCAGAGTTCGGAACTGAATTTAGCTTTAATAATCTTAGGATTTTAATTTTAAAATGCGTATAGCAGGGGTTAACAAAATTTCATTTAAAAAAAATCATGTTTATCGACACCAAAACATCGATGACGTCCTCACACTATTGTTGTATAGATAATTAATATTATATAGTGACGGGGCAAGTTTTCTCACTTTGTCTGCTAGTTAGTTAATTACTTCAGCGCGCATTCCATTCCGAATACTTCGAATAACTTAAACTCGTAATTTTTAAACGACCTCCAAAAAGTTTATACGTTCGGCCAAAGATTTCAAAACTCCGTTCGGCTGTATACCGCCTGTATATATTTTTTTGCATGTTCAACGATTACACCGACTGTGGACCGATTTTAAATTTTTTTTGATGTAAAGGGTGGATGTACGAGGATAATCCGAACCAGCCAACTTGAAAGTAAGTTCTATAAAATATTGTTTTATCAGAATATACTTTGGTACCGACTTCAAAATTATGGAGACAGTATAGAAATAGTTAAATATGAGCCGAATTTAAAAGGGGAATTTTAATAAAATGAGAATTATAATATAATTTTTTGTGCATTTTTACTTTGGAAGACAGATTTAATTTTTTTGTTTTAAAATAATAATTTATATTTAACATTTAAACTTTATTAGTACAAAAGCAGATTGTAGTACAAATGTTTCTTTGAACTAGACACAAAGGTAAGAGAACAATCCAGTCATTGATGGGTGATGGGAAGTCCTGTTACCCTTGATAGGTTGATAAACCTGTAGTAAGTTAGCAGCCTTTTTCCCTCTAGTTATAACAAAGCAAAGGAAAGAACATTTTTCCATGCATACTTTTTTATAAGTCAACAATTTTCAATTCTATTAGTTCTCGTGCTTCTTTTCTAATATTAAAGAAGGTGCATTGTTAACATTTTCTAAATGCTCAAAATAAGGTCTAAACTAACTTAAGATTAGGTACTATGGAAATTCATTTTAAAAATATTAGTAATTTACAGTTACCGTACATAAAACTTTACGAAACCGACATACAGGTAACAACATAAAATGCCTATTTATATTTAATTCTTAAAGCTACCTTTAAAAGTAAATTTTTAGTTTATTATTAATAGCTTTTGCCCGCGACTTCGTCCGCGTGGAACAGTTACTTTGGGATATCGCTTAAATTTACCCGCGACTTCATTTACGTAGAAGGAGAAGCGCTTCCACCTCACGCCCGCGCCGCCGCGCGCCGTACATTAGCGCTAATGATTATTTTATTACTGCGATATCTTCTAAAATACTCATTGAAATCAAATGATGTAAACGGAAAATTTCTTCTAGATTAAATGCTTGTAATTAATAACGTATTTACTTGGATAAGGATTAATATCATCTTTATGAAAACACCTTCACAAATAATGCTTACTTTTAGAACAAATTTGGTTACCATAAAAAGGTTATAGTGAGCCAACCTTAAAAGATAGACAGACTTTTTTATATAACTTTTAAAAAGGATCAATTCTGTCATACATCATTTTAGGGAAACTTTAACCGTTTCCGCAGCGTACGCAGCAAAAACTCTCAAAAGGAAAAACGATCCCCCGATTTTGTAACATTCTTGATTGGCGCTCCGCTCGTATTGAACTTAGCATGATGTTATATAGCCTAAAGTCTTCCTCGATAAGTGGACTATCCAACACAAAAATATTTTTTCAATTCGTACCAGTAGTTCCTGAGATTAGCGCGTTCAAACAAACAAACAAACAAACAAACTCTTCAGCTTTATAATCTATACATATAAAATCCTTTGTCCTGAATGACTGACGGATCAACGCACAGCCTAAACCGCTGATCTTAGAGACCTGAAACTTGCAGGGCTTGCTCTTTGTAATGCGTAGGGATCCGATAAGAAGGGATTTTTCGAAATTCGACCCCTAAGGGGGTGAAAAGGGGGAAAACAGTTTGTATGGGGCAACGTGATTCCTTGGTCCAATCAACTTCATATTTTGCACAAACATTATGTAACAGAATTGATGGAATTCTTGTATCATAGTTAATTGAAATTCATCCCCTTACGGGTATAAAAAGGGAAAGAAAGTTGTTTGGGAGCGATTGGCATTAAAGTTGATATAAATACTCCTTAGTGCTTTTGATTTAAAGCTCCCACTCACAAGCGATCGATCGATTTAGTCTTTACAATTTAAACATTAACTGGATTCGTAGTTGCAAGTAAATCGGTTTAGATAAAAATAAAATATAGTCTGAGATCCTAGGATCACCTTACTATTCTTTTTATATGAAACGTATAAAATACACGTAAATTTTGTTCCAACTTTTGACCCCCACCGCAAAAACTAGCTGGTAGGTCTTACAATAATCATTTTGTGTAATAGTCGTTAGCAATTTACTTTCAAATACTGTCGGGTCCTATCTACTTTGGTGAAGAAATAAAAGATGCAAAGATATATTATAATCGACATGTAAAATATCTAGTAGGTGTGCGCCAGCGCTGGTGGATCGGATAGAAGAGTGATTTCGTGAATTTCCAATTTGATCGAAGTAATCGATAGCCCGTGAGTGGGGAGCTTTATTTTTATTTTGACATAATATATTGTCATCATGATGAAAAAATAAATCTGTCAAGAATGCCAAAGTTAAAGATGAAAATCTTACTCTTTGAAAAACTAGGCACCTAAATATCACAAATATTTACGATTGCTGCATTAATTATATTGATTAATAGTACTTATTATATTACATCATAGATCACTGTATTACATCATAACTATATTACATACTATTTCAGTAGAATATTTTGAGTGTAGGTATCAGTGATAACTAAGGATACGTTATACCCTTACAAAACTGACAAAATTTTTGTGCCGCGACACACACATATACATTTTTTATTATTGACACATTTCACTCACAGCAAAAATTCGTGACAAGGATGGCATTCCTAAATCAAAAATATGTCATAGAATATTTAACGACACAGAAGGTACAAAATGCGTATAAATTCTATTTAGTTCATAGTTACTTTTAAGAGGTAATTTATTAAAATTTAAATATATTATAATAACCATTTTATGTAAGATTAATCTATATAATAATGGCATGTCTACTATTATTTAGATAAAACTGCATAATTGTTTTTTTTTTCGTTTATGTCAAACAGGAATCGAAACCTGGGATTTAAAACACGTTTGTATTTTTTTTTGCATTTTTTATAGTAGTGATGTTGGGGCACAAATTCTGCAAAGTAACAAAGGACAGCGCAGATGAAGAAAGACCTTATTTTTAACAAAATACTCTTTTTTAACCAAGCTTTGTGTAAATATAACGTCAAAAATGTAGATTTTTAAAAGTTAGCTTATTTTCCAGAATTTGTTTCTCATTAGACTGGGACTATTATATTTATGCTCCGGAATCCGGAATGCCGGTGAAAATTCTGAGAATTGAAAATAGAACTCTGCGCTAATGCAATAGAGTTGAAAATGGAAGTTTCGAGCGTTGTCATTTAAGGCATTGACATTTGACTCGACACTCATGTGTTTGGTTTTCAACTATTATTAACGCAGAGTTCTATTTTCAATGCTTACAATTTTCTACGGCTTTCCGGATTCCGGATCATAATATAGTCCCAGCCTTAGAAAAACTTACTATCAATCCTTTCAGGTAAAGGGTAAGAAGTAGAGCTTGCAAATAAATAAATATATATTCGCAATTTTTTAATATTCAATTTAAAAAATCACACACACACACACATACACAATTCGAATAATAGAGAAAAAACTATTTTTTATAATCACTTTTTTTGCTTCATAAACTTAAAAATACAGTCATATTAGGTATGACAAAATATTGCTTCATTTACACGAAAATTAATAAATTCTTAATAACAGGCTTTAAAATCTAGGTGCGTAGGAATATTAACAAACAAAATATAAAACAGAAACATACAATATTAAATAAACGGCATTTTAGTAAGTTTTTATTATAACTATTAGCACATAAGATTTAAAATATACGCTACAAATTCGACTATTTTTTGAGGGCATCCATCCGGCATCGCCTCTTTGTTCGCGGACTAATGCGATCCAGTCTTGTGCTCGTACTTCATTACTTGGAAATCTTTAAAAAATTAAATATATATTTCAATCAAATAAAAGTAGCAGTTACGTTACTGTTAGGCCCTTATTTCGTTCTTAGTTACTTAACATCTCATAACTCACTTTTTTGCAGTTTAACAATTTTAAGAAGTTTATATTTAACTGACTGAAAGATATACTTAAATTATTTTCGTCAATTTTATCAAAATATATTTAAAAGTAGATAAAAAATTAAACAAGTGGACTGTCTGTAACTCCGTACAACTAACGACATTCGCTTCTGTACTATAATTATTCTATGGCAGAAATGCATGCATCCTTATTAGATTCACAAAAAAAGTATATATTGACATTGCTTTCCTTTTTTCTTATGACAACCTGTCAAGTATTTTCTTGAAATTATTTATTGTTGAAAAATATATTTTTAAGAAAATACTTGACTGATACTTAATTAACTTTATAAAGTTACTTGTGGAATGAAATTCCATGACTTTTATTCACTTTCTTGACATGGTTTGCACAGCTTATAAAGGCACACGATGGCATTTTGTGCAAGATGCACGGGACGCGTAGTACGTGCTACTCGTCGACCAGCTGGTCGCATACTAACCAAAATTGACCCGACTCGCACCAATTCGAGTCTTCATTTTAACGCGTTTATAACATATCTACCTCTTATTAATATTATATATCTATGGTAGGTATCCTCTTTTTAATATTATATATCTACTAGCTGACCCGGCAAACTTTGTTCTACCTTAGAGGCAATAAATGAGCAGATTTTGGATTTCATTAAGTGCAATTTTTCATTAGGATAATAGATATAATTAAAAAGAAATCAATTATTTTAATGATCGTTAAAATGGGCCATGTATTTTGTTGCATGTAAATGCACTGTCTTCAGTAAAGCATCTTGTAATAGACGACATTTTTCGTTTTATTATCAGGCGCAAGAATAAATAACGCAGATGGTCTTCCGATCCGTGAATATGCCATATATAATTGACTAGGTGAAAAACATGTATTTTGTAGATTCAGACCACAAACTTTCAAAGATTGACCTTGTGACTTATTAATGGTCATGGCGAATGCAAGACGGATCGGAAATTGAATTCGTTTGAACTCAAACGGCATATCGGCATTCGGTAGGGATCATCAGGATCTTTGGAATGAGAACTTCCTCACCTTCGAATTTTCCTTTGAGTATCGTCGCGTAAATCACATTATTTGTAAATTCCTAAATCCCTTAATTACTAAATCCCCAAACATATTTTTTTGCGATAAATAGTAGCCTATGCTATTCCTCGTAGTCTACTCTATGTCTGTGCCAATTTTCATGATGATCGTTTAAGTAGTTTTACGTAAAAGCGTAAATACAGTTGTCCACAGGAACCGTACATTTCCCGCGATAAAAAGTAGCCTATGTCCTTCCCAGTGGTCTACTTTATATCTGTGCCAAATTTCATGATGATCGGTTAAGTAGTTTTTACGTTTAAGCGTAAATACATTATTCCACGGGAACCGTACATTTTCTGCAATAAAAAGTAGCCTATGTCCGTGCTCTACTTTATATCTGTGCAAAATTTCATGATGATCGGTTAAGTAGTTTTTACGTAAAAGCGTAAATACAATATTCCACGGGAACCGTATATTTTCTTGCAATAAAAAGTAGCCTATGTCCTTCCTCGTGGTCTACTTTGTATCTATAGCAACTTTCATGATGATTGGGTAAGTAGTTACGTAAAAGCGTAAATACAGTATTCCACGGGAACCGTACATTTTTATGCAATAAAGAGTAACCTATGTTCTTCCTCGTAGTCTACTTTATACCTGTGCCAAATTTCATGATGATCGGTTAAGTAGTTTTTACGTAAAAGCGTAAATACAGTTTTCCACGGGAACCGTACATTTTCCCGCGATAAATAGTATCCTATGTCCTTTTCCTGGTTCTAAGCTACCTCCCTACCAATTTTCAGCCAAATCGGTTCAGCCGTTCTTGAGTTATAAATGGTGTAACTAACACGACTTTCTTTTATATATATAGATGGTAGGTATAATAAAATTTCTTTCTCTTTTGTAGTTATATAGGTAATATTTAATTTATTTGTGCTTGATTTATCAGTGTTTAATATATAGGTTTTTAGTTTTTAACCCAAAATAATGACTTTTAAGATTTTCTTAAAAGATTTTTGATTTGTAGGTACGTTTGTGCGCGCTTAGCTCAGAAACTACGCAACGGATTTTTATAAAATTTGTTACCGTAGTAGTTTAGCCCTTGGATAAACATACTCCGGGACATCTTTGAATCGTCGATCCACAATCCCTTAAGAGCAGGGTCTTTGATCAATGCGTACTACCGGTAATGAAATACGGAGCCGAAACGTGGACACTCATCGTAGGCTTGGTTCATAAGTTTAAGGTTGCTCAGCGTGCGATGGAAAGAGCAATGTTAAGGATATCTCTGGTGGATAAAATACGTCACGACTCATGACGTTATTCGCCAGAGAACTAAAGTCACCGACATTGCTCAACGAATTATTAGCACGCTGAAGTGGAAGTGGGCCGGCCATGTCGGCAGACGGACAGACAATCGATGGAGTCCTACGAAGTCGCAGTAAACATTCAAATAAAATACAACTGATACGGCTGTGCAGTGCCTACACCATTATGTATTCAATTTTGGTATTGGTATTTTCCCGAACAAGCTTTCCCTCTGACTTCAACCCAATTTCACGCAAGCGAAGCTGCGGGCAAAAGCTAGTATTAGTATAGATTAAATAACTTCATCTCATGGGGAGTATATATTGTATAAAGTCGTTTCTTGTACGAAATTCTCATCATAAGCTCTAAACGTAATCTTTATTAAGATCTGCACTAAATTAGCCTGAGCGAAGCGGTCTTTATACAATCTTTTAAATAATGACCCAGAGCCAAGACTTACTTCAGTATCTCGAACAATTTATTTCCAAGGATTTGAGCTTACGAGATGTAGAGTGCGACCACGAACTCAGAGTCTTTCGGCAATCTTCGTTTTAAGGGTTCCGTAATACTCAAGGAACCCTTATATTTCGCTCTGTCCGTCCGTCTGTCTATTTGTCAGTCCGTCTTTCTAGCTTCTTTAACGAATAATATATTTGGATATTTGGTATAGTTACAAATTTATGATGTGTTTTTGTTTTATATTTATCCTACTACTATTATAAATGTGAAAGTTTGTGAGGCTGGATGGATGGATGTTTGTTACTCTTTCACGCAAAAACGACGATGAAATTTAGTATGGTAGTAGTTTAGGCTCTGGATTAAAAAATAGGCCACTTTTATTCCGAAAATGTAGAGTATTCCTATAGGTATAGGTATAAGATTAGGATAGGTTATTTAGGAGACGCGGAAAAAAAATATTTTACGGGTATAATTTACGGTATGATTTTTTTTTCATCTACATCCTCCATCCTCAATGGTGTGGGGTATCGTTTAATAGGTTTTTAAAATAATGGTAAAGTTTCATACATGACATTTTTACAAAGTCAACCAAAGTGGTTTCAAAGAAATACCAGGGGGGCACTAGCATTTATAAACTATAGGAGATAGAAACAGGTAAGTTTCCATGCTGATAGATCATGCTTAAATCACTTTGAGTGAAATCGGAAAAAAACTTTACGAGTAATTTGAAGCTTGATTTTTCCAAATAAAAGACATTTACAGTAAAACCATGATGCTAATGACCTTTGCTTTTCTATGGAAATGACAGGCGATGTATGAATATACCTAACTTAACCCTTACTAAGAGCATGTCAGGACATGTCTTAAGAGGGTTCCGTAACTATCAAAAGTTACTTGTCAAAAGTTACTGTCCGCTTTCATTAAAAATAATTTTCCTAAAGAGTATTTAGCATGATCTATCAGCATGCAAAATCGCAAGTTTCTAAGTCTTATAGTTTAGAAATGCCAGGGCAGGGTCTCTATATTATCATCTGTAAATTAGCTACAGGGTTAACTCGACGTTGAGCCTTAAAGGGTTTTAGTTTTCATTATTTTCAATATTTTCTCCATAGTATCATTCACAATAACATTCCAAATTACAAAAGTAGCATCTAGTCATTATATGAATTAATGTTGAATACATAAACTCAAGATAAACTGTACTGCAACTCTACATAAAATTACCTTAAACTCTAGATAATTTATACACAAACTGTACATAAACTCTAAGTACCCATCCTGATAAATTAGTCTATACTAATTATATAGTAAAGAGGAAAAGTTTGTTTGTATGTTTGCATCGAATAGGCTCCGCAACTACTGGACCGATTTTGATGAAATTTGGCACAGATATAAAAGAGACCACGGGGAAGGACATAGGCTACTTTTTATCGCGGCAAAATGTACGGGATTTTCTTTTATCGCGCACGAAGTCGCGCGCAACATCTAGTAATTAATAAACTTAGGCCTTTTCATCGGTTAATGGATCATTAATTATAATTTTATACAGTATTCTTCGAGCGAAGTAACCATTCTTGAAATACTGTAGTGCCTGAAACAATTGATTTTTAGATGTCGTATGGTTGCCCAAACACATATATACGGCATTCTCACAACACAGTCAGCCTGTTCCAGAGGAATGACTGGTCAATACGACTGGGGTCGACCATGTGCGGGTTTCCTTAAGATGTTTTGCTTCACGAGAGCGTCCGTATAATGCACTTGAGATCTGAAAAAGTCTCATTGGTACGCGTCACAACCTGGGAACCTGCACTCTCTCGAATGCGAATCAAGCGGCTTACCCACTAGGCTACGGAGGTCTTAAATTAGTTATTATATAATTTAAAATTACATATACTACTTAATGCTCTACATAAACTATAGATTAACTTCATTCTATTAAGTATCGAAAATATTTACAGTGTAATTTACAGTAAAAAATACATTTCCACAAGATAAACAGCAAGTTTTCTTCACAATCGCATGTTTACAATGTCTACTGTAGGTGCCCGCATCGCACTATTTGGTTTACTAACTTTTGCCTAAAGAAAAATAGACCTTACAGCTCTATTATAAGGATAAATTTTATGTAACAGCTGCCAGGAACAACCAGGAAATGAACAGACAAACAACAATCAACCTTATTGCTTAGTAACAACGTGAAAATTATATGAAAATTGTTTTCAATTACTTAAATATTTATGCGAATACGAGTATCCTACCTACATAGTATATAATGGAATTTATTTGAATATAAGTACATTAGACAAAATTATCCGATCGTTTATTTAACTGTAATTAACCATAAAAGAAAGGTTATCAAAATGTTTGTAATAATCCATATAATATATTGTTATAGACGAGGCATGTTGAGGCAAAAAGTGTCTCCAGTTAAATGGCCTCACTTTTTAAATTTTGTGGCCACTTTAAACGAAAACAAGATGGCTGACATTTGAAGTATGGTGAAAACCAAGATGGCGTAACTTTTTATTGTATGAAGATTTGTTCTGTCAAATGTACGTCATAGCCTATCTTGAGTTTTGAAATCTTTGGTTTATTTTCCATGTTGTGATAAGAAGTCAAAAAATAAATACTTACCTAATTAAGGTATTACTATAATGCTACGGCCGCACCTGCGTAGTGCTTCGTGCTTAAAACGATACCATTGGACGATCTGCGTGTATCGTCCAATGGTATCGTCTCATAGCACGAAGCTTCGTACGATAGACGCAGGTGCGGCCCCAGCATTAAAATAAAACCAAAATTTATCCAGCATCCAGCTATTATGACTGTTAAAATATTGGCTGTGTTTCGTGGAAAATAGCGCTATCAAAAAACGTAAGCAAAATGGCGATCGCTGGCGTTAAATAAGCAAAATGGCGAACTATGTTAGGAGTAAGTTAGCAAACGTGTCCTGACCGATAAACTTTTTTTCTTTTCTTTAGCGCTAGCAAGCGCTATCAAGCGCTTTTTTCCGCACAGCCACTATGTTTATTAAAATAAGAAGAGCAAAAGTCAATTTTAAAATTGGAGCCTGTTCCATATTTAAATGTATACAGGAGCGGGAGGGAAGCGGTTGAATAAATGTTTCCCGACAGTTAGCGAGCGACCTGCAGCACGATCACCCATTATTCTTGTTTGCATTGCAACCCTAGTGGTGTCCGATGTAATACATCGACATTTGTATCGATAGATGTTATTAATATCGGTAGGTTTACACTAAAAGGGATAAAGCGTACAGGCGTTACGTTAATAAATCATAACGATCTTCGTTTATTTCGTCGCGATAAAAAGTTTCGTTCGTCCTTCTCTGTGGAGTGTGGTCTACTCTATATCTGAGTCAAATTTAATTAAAATCAATCCTGGGCCTCTAGTCAAGATGCATTCGATAATTTCGATGGCGAAGTTCGAAAGTTTCAGCCCTGGATTTTCAGAGCCTATTCCATAAAAAAAATTTGTATGATAAATTCGGCTGTGGATTTTTTTTTGTATGTTCAACGATTAATTTGCAGAAATCCTTGAACTACATTGGTACATCGCTGCTTAAATCTTCATACAAACCACATTACACACATACAAAGCACGAACATACTTAATATTTTAATTTAAAGAACTTTCATGTTGGCTGGTACCAACGTACCGAGGACGTAGATAAATAGAAATATATTTATACTCGTAAAGGATAATTTTATTTTACAATAAAAATAATATTTTAGTGCATTAAAACGTTACCATACCGTGACGAAGACTCCTACTTAATCCGTTTAAATATTTTGAACAAGGAGTTAAGTTTCGAGAAAAATCAAACGCCATAAAATATGATAAGGGATAATATTCCAATTTCCGTCTACAAGACGTAACTGTTTAGTAAGGCTTGGACTATATTATGATCCGGCACAAATACAGCGTGTCCCGACACCTATATCGGAGCCTTTAGTGGTAAAAAATATGGATTTTTTTATCGATAAATTGCCCTTCAAATTTTATTTTTCTCTCACGTTTGTAAAATGGCAGCCATTTTATTTTTTGGTTACCAAGACCCGGGCTCTCGTACTAATTCGACCACCACTACTCATGTAAATGTCCTAGGAACATAAAAAAAGTATCTCATTTGATAGCTAAACATGTGGACAATAATTCACAGTTAAAATATTTTAATTTTCTTTGAACAGAAAAACAAAAAAAGGTAATTTAAAAAATATAAAGTTTTTTTTCGGTGAATTTTTTAAATTATTTGCTTTTTGTGAAAAATCTAGGCCATTAACCTGCTTGTTTTTTGTTCTAAAACGACAGAAGAGGACGTTTGCTAAAATAAAATACAAACCCCTTTACTCTCAGTGCAATAGTATAGAAGTTATAACAATTTGTTGGTATCATCTCAGGCAGGGGGCCAGCCAGTCGTCTTTTTCAAGTTGTTATAACTACTAAACTATTGCACTGAGAGTAAAGGAGTTTAGTATTTTATTTTAGCAAACGTCCTCTTCTATCGTTGTAGAACAAATAATAAGTAGTTATAACAATTTGAAAAAGACGACTGGCTGGTTCCCTGACTGAGATGATACCAACAAATTGTTATAACTTCTAAACTATTGCACTGAGAGTAAAGGGGTTTAGTATTTTATTTTAGCAAACGTCCTCTTCTATCGTTGTAGAACAAATAATAAGTAGTTATAACAATTTGAAAAAGACGACTGGTTGGTTCCCTGACTGAGATGATACCAACAAATTGTTATAACTTCTAAACTATTGCACTGAGAGTAAAGGGGTTTGTATTTTATTTTAGCAAACGCCCTCTTCTATCGTTTTTGAACATAAAACAAGCATGTTAATGGCCTAGATTTTTCACAAAAAGAAATAATTTAAAAAAATAACCAAAAAAAAAACTATATATTTTTTTAAATTACCTTTTTTGTTTTTATGTTCAAAGAAAATTAAAACATTTTAACTGTGAATTATTGACCACATATTAAGCTATCAAATGAGACCTTTTTATGTTCCTAGGACATTTACATGAATAGTGGTGGTCGAATTAGTACGAGAGCCCGGGTTTTGGTTACCAAAAAATAAAATGGCTGCCATTTTACAAACGTGAGAGAAAAATAAAATTTGAGGGGCAATTTGTCGATAAAAAATTCCATATTTTTTACCACTAAAGGCTCCGATATAGGTGTCGGGACACGCCTTATAATTGAGTTGAAAATCGAACACGTATCGAGTTGTCAGATTTGACATTGACATTTGACTCGACACTCGTGTGTTCGGTTTCAGCTCTATTGTACAAGCCCAGAGTTCTATTTCTTTGACCTAATCCGTGCTTCTACTGTCCCTAGCGTCACATCCCTAGCGCAGGTCAAGTGCTGCGCTGCCGGTGTTAAGTTTAATTTTTAAGCGCCCCGTCAAAGGCTCGGCCACTTATGCCAGTCGTTAGAACCAACTTGGCGATTTCCTTAATTACTATTTACTGCCTTAAGAAATCTGAAATGTTACAATGACTGTATTTTAATAAATAACTACATCTATAATAATATTATAAAGCTGAAGAGTTTGATTGTTTTAACGCGCTAATCTCAGGAACTACTAGTTCGAATTGAAAAATTCTTTTTGTGTTGGATAGTCCATTTATCGAGGAAGACTTTAGGCTATACAACATCACGCTGCGACCAATAGGATCGAAGAAGCAGTGGAAAATGTGGAAGAAACGGGGAAAATTATTCATATTGGACAGATTTAAGGTTTTTTTTGTGTATGTTCAAGTGGATTCGAGAATGGTTTAGATTTGCAATTGGACCCGGTAGGTGGCGATGCTGTCAGTAAGTCAACAAATTTAATTCTAAGGCGGTACGAAGTGCACCGAGACAGCTAAACTAACTTTATAAGCCTGCCCACTACGTATAATTTTATTATAGCCTATGTTACCCGGGCTATTATTAAAATCGGATCAATAGTTAATTAGTCGCTACGCTGGAACAAACATACATGCTTCCCCTTTAGTTCTTTGACTTTTTGGTCATTGCAACTTTGCACAGTCTCCTCCTGCTTTGCTTGGGGAAGGAATTTGGAATTCTTCCTGTTCCTCCAACCTTTCTTTTGATACATTTTTTGAGGATCCCAAGACAAGACAAATTTTGCATGTCCAAATGCAAGAGATCATATCAAAGGGTTTTTGAGGTTCTCTCGCATTCACAGAGTACTCGTTTAATATACTTATAAATTCGTTAATTGAACATAACAACAAGTTTTAAACAAAAAATTAAACCATCGAAGAAACTGGAAAGCAAAAAATAATAAACCCTTTTTGTAGTTTACTCCATTTGAGGTATAAGGCCCGGTACGGAAATTTTATGAGGAGTAAAATCAAGTGTAACACGGAAAGTTGAGGCGTTACATAGAAAGAGAAACATATTATATATCTGTAGGATTGAACGTGCAAAAGAATGAGATGGAATACATTACACTTGCATTACACAGCGTATTACGACCCATTTCTATTTTTATTAAATTTAAATATGTTCGAATTTTTTCATTCACAGTCCTGAAACCAGTTTGTTATTACCGTCAGCTTTATTAGGGTTCCGTAATACTTAAGGAACCCTTATAGTTTCGCTCTGTCCGTCTGTCTGTCTGTCTGTCTGTCTGTCTGTCCGCGCCTCTAGCTCCTGTAATTATGAATATAAATTGATGAAATTTGGTGCAGTTATAGATTGTGTATAGATCACGGTTTCGGGATCATAAAAAAAAATAATTTTATATTTTAGGGGTGGCTCTCCATACATGTGAAGTGGGGATGAAAAATTTTTTTTCACTCTACCCCATCGTGTGGGGTATCGTAGAATAGGTCTTTTAAAAAAAGGCAAGGTTTCATACGTTACTTTTTTATAAAGTTTACCATTTTCGAGTAATCGGCCTCCAAAGTAGTTCGTAAGTTGGTCCTCCCCCTAGCATTTTTAAACTAAAGGAGATAGAAACTTGCAAATTTCTATGCTGATAGATCAAGCTAAAAACTCTTTAGGAAAATTATTGTGAACCAAATCGGACAGTAACTTTTGGAGTAATTAAAAAAAATCATATTACGTGTTTATAGTTACGGAACCCTCCTTAGACATGTCCTGACATGCTCTTGGTTAGGTTATTACTATTACTATTATTATTATTTTGTAACATACTTTACGGATAATACGCTTTTATTGAAGTAATATAAATAATCCAAATAAAGATATATATTTGTTTCTCTTATCGTTTAAGAAAATGCGTTCATTTACCCTCGTTTTCTATTCGATATACAGGTACAATATCATAATTATCGTTCGTAAGAAGGAAATTCCAGTCGTGCGTCGGAGCTGACACACACACATTTTTAATTATTGAACCATAATAACTAAGTTCGAACAAGTAGTCATATTTAAAAGCATACAAAGCTCGAGTCTTAACTAAAGTAATTAGTACAAAATATGTTAAATATACTCCCCGAGGAAAATATGAAATAAGACCGTTCAAAGAAACTCCAGTCCAATAATTTCTTTTTCATGAAAAAATAAAATACATTAAAACATACTCTTGAAAAATTCTTTAAACACAACTTCACTTACAGACGCCATCTTATTAAAATTAATTGAAGGTCTCATTCCAACTCGAAGTTTCGAGAACTTTTGACGAACAAGCGGACTTCAAACAGGTGCTTAACTGCTTTTTCATCTCTGTTTCAATTTCAATTTGAATATATCATTAAAAATATTAAGTGTTTAACCATGTCTATAAACTGAAGGATATCTTTTCATGTTTTCATTAGATATTTTTCTGATGTTACAATATACATTTAATGAGTGTATGTATTTAGATTTAAGAAACTCCTTTCAAATTTTATCAAAATAAAGAAGGTCAAGGCCACAAAAGTTAATATTAATAAATAGAGAGATTGACGTTGACGACCTCAGTGACTCAGTGGTTGAAGGTTCGAATCCCGCTAAACGAACATAAAAAGGAACACAAGTTCTTCGAGAACTTACAACGGGACCAGATTGACATGGTGTGGAAGCATCCATAGATATTTTTGAATATATATTGTAAGAAAAGGTACTTAATTAAAACACAGTTGGTCATTTCACAAACAAGGATTTTCAAAGTTAAAACGAAACGAAACAAAATATTTTAACTTGCTTTTAAAACATTTTCTTTAAACACGGCAAACATAAATATTCAAATCCGGTTTCAAAAGGAATTAATTTATTGGGTCAATTGCTAACAAAAGGCTGCAAGTGAAAAAGGAAAAATAAAAGAAAAACCTTTTGATATTTTAGCTCTGCACTCGACTTGTGTGTTACTAACACTTTTCGCACAAAATCAAAAGATTTCAAGAATGCGGGTATTTCATGTTCCAATTAAATGTTGACTAGGTTTTGGACTTTTCAGTTTGCGTTAATTTAAAAAGAAACTTTAATTAAAATCTCTATTTAGTTCTATTTAATTAAAGTAGAATTCGTTTTTAAACTAATTTTACAATTTTAATGTCTGAATAGAACTGCTAACGGTGAATATAGTTAATTTGTTCAATAGTCGAGTTCAGTAGAATAAATACAAAATGTAAACAAATAGGCACTTAGGCGTTAGCAACCTTTGGATCAATTCGAAAAAAAATATACGCGTAATTAGTCAGTAATGAGTAATTTACCTATGTAATTTATATGTTTAAGTATGTAAAATTTATTACTCATTCAGGTAGAATATGTCTCATTGTTTACAAAAAATATTTATTCTGCTAGTTTTTAGTTTATTTAATTTATGTTTAAGTTTTTTATTGAATGTTCGTTGCCTAAGTGGGTTGATATTACGAGGGCGGCACTGAAAATTTCGGGAATCAAGGAAGTGACACAACATTACTATTTAAAAATGTATTTATTGCTTTTAGAAGTATTCTCTGCGAAATTTGACACATTTTCCATACGATGGAACCAATCATTGAAGCAACCATTCGGAAGTTGGGGTCTCCAAAATGGCCGTTTTTTAGGCATCCACAGCTTCTTCAGGTGATGAAAATCTCTGACCACGCAATTTATTCTTTATTTTAGGGAAAATATAGAAATCATTAGGGCTTAGATGGGGCTGTACGGCGGATGGTCTACTAATTCTATGATTTCTTGCTCTAAAAACTTTTTTGTTCTGTGCGCGGTGTGAGAACTCGCATTGTCGTGATGGAGGATGATGCGGCGGTTGCAGTTCTCTTTACGGAGTTCAGAAACGACCTGTGGCAAACAAATGTTAGCATACCATTCTACATTAACCGTTCTTTGTCCCTCAACATGGCCGGTTTTGGAGACAAACGTGGCCACCATTTTTTTTGCAACACTCCGTGAACGAACAATTTTTGTTCTCATTTTCGAACACCCAAACTCGTGACTGGTTTTTTGTTTCGGGTTCGTACGCATATATCCAGGATTCATCACCTGATACGATATTGTATACACCATTTGAGGATCCTGCGTGGAATCTTTCGAGAGTTCTGACGCACCAAGTAACGCGAGCCGCTTTTTGCTCTTCACACTTCACAGAGCAAATGCGGTATCCATCGGGAAAACAACTTATTTACACCTAATTGTTCATGCAAGATTATTTGTATTTGAATCATGCCAATGTCTAAAGTTGCCTGAATTTCGCGGTATGTCACATGTCGATCTTCCTCAGTTAGCTTACGCACAGCATCAACGTTTTCTTGGGTGACTGTAGTTTTTGGACGACCTTGACGGGAATCATCACTGAGCTTGACACGTCCACGTTGAAATTCAGCAAACCAGCGATAAATTGTGGTTTTGGATGGGGCTTCATCACCAAATGCAGAACTCATCCGGTTAACACACTGTTTTTGTGTTAAACCACTTCGAAAGTCATAATAAATCATCGCTCTAGAATTTTCCCGAGTTAATTCCATTTTCTCAATGACTAAACAAGTTTGACAAGACCTTGTGACAAGACCGAGAATCTTTTTTTAAATAAATAAACGGTATTCGATTTTTAAAACCAAGGAGTTTTAAATTAAAAAGATTTTAATATGACAGGAACAGTGGAAATATTCTATTCCCGATACTTTTAGTGCAGCCTATGTACTTCTTCACGGGTTATAATTGAGTCCTGTCGTCACTGCGATCCAAGTGTATTATATTGTGACTCCTATGCATCATAGTACCGTCCGCAGTCCTATGCTGCTCATAAACTTAACTAGGTATATTGGTATAGGTGATACGAATTCCCTCTGTAGTAATAGGCAATACAAATACTACGAAATTGATTATTGAAAAAAAAATTGTAGACAATTTTTTTAAAGGCCCTGAAAAACTGCATCGATTGCCATCAATCGCGTGAAAATCGGTTGATTCATTCCAAAGTTAAGACAGTTTGAAATTTAAAAAAATTGTGTTTTATTAAATTATCAGTGAAATTTTTTAGAAGCACTTTTATTTTTGAGCTCGATAAGCTCAAAAATGACGCATTAGATGAAATTTAAGCACCGGATGGCCTTTAGATCAACTGTTTTCCTAATTTTTTAGTACTAGTACTACTTTTATAGTTTGTAAATATTTTAAATAGATTTTAGTTAATTTTAGCTTTTAACTTTTAACAATATTTGTTTCTTGTTGATGTATCTATCTTCTTGTATTCTGAATAAACCTCACAAAAATATATATTTTTGGTAGATGTATCTAATTACTCAACTATAGTCTATAGATATAAATAATTATAATGTATTAGATACGTTTATCGAGTTATAGTAATACCTCAATATTTCTGAATTCTGAGTATATAAATAAAACTTTTAATTTTTCCTTTTCTCCAACATTTTAAGATGTAAGTAGGCCTTTTTAATTATATAATGTATAAATTTGTTATTTATTAATTTACACAAATATTAATTATTTAAACTGATTTAAAAACTAGTTAAAATAATTAAATTAATATCTAAACTATATATAAGTTATTGTCTAAATGAAACTAAATATTTTACATGTAGGTACATACTTTGTCAACCTCTCCCCAATTCGTGCTACCCATGATAATATAGATTGACCGAGCGGCGTACACTTTTCAATGATAGCAAAAATCGAATATTTACCGTATTATTTTTGTTCTACCAAACGCTCCTCTTCAGCTTGCAACAGTAAACAGTTTCCCCACAATCTGCAGTTTGTTACAAAGTAGTCGGTAACAAGGCGAGTGTCGTCGATTTGCCGCTCGTTAGAGCTGCTGAAACAATTGTATCGAATGTGTGGGACGTTATTTTGCCGCGAAATATACTGGGTGAATTTTGTGTTCTGTCTGAGTAAAATTAGCTTAGGTACAATAGGTACATGAAATTGAGTAGGGTAAACTGGGTACGGTTGTGCCAGGGTACGGTAGTGACAGTCGATATAACAGCGAAACTATACGGAATGCAGGGGAAGGTTCAAGGGGAAAAAGAAGCAGCATGCATGTCTAAACATGTGTCATAGTATTGCGTCAACCAGCGCGAGACGTTATCGTAAGCAGGAGTCTATAGTGCTTTTCAACACTCAAAAGTAATTTTTTCAATTTCTTTTAATATTTACTGTTACTTGTATACAGATACATTATACAATATATTTTTATGTTATAAGTTGAATATTAGTAGATAATTACGAGTGGTTATTTTTTACGTAAATTGTTTGGCCTAGTCATGGCGATCTTTTGTTTTCAAAAGAGTGCGTTGGGTACGGTTGTGACAAATGTTATGGGTACGGTTGTGACATATCTTTATATATATTTTTGCTTGTAGATGCCCAGAAAACGCTTGCGGAAGGCTAAAAGAGCGCGGTCTGACATTACTAAATGTGAAGATGCTTATGAGAAGAGTGAAACGCGGGATTTATTTACGGAGAACTGCGGAAACGCATGAAGAAAAATGGATCATGTGCCAAGGGTCGTGTAGACTCTGGTCCCACGTAGAGTACGCAGGTGAAAACCACCATTACATTTGTCACAACTGTGATTATGAATCTGACTAGATCTCATTATATATAATATATTCATAAAACGTTTATTTTTTAATAGTTTTTGTTATAATTTGGTTAAACTTTTTCCAGTTACCTACAGTTAATTAAAGTTTATTTAATTTTTTTAGTGATTCTAAGGCTTTTATATTACCATTAGATGTTACAGTTTATGAATATTTGTTTAGTTAACGTTTTGACTGATTTTATAGAAGATGGGTATAATAACGTTCAATGTTCATTGCCTTATTAAATATAAGAATAGAAGTGATCACAGATTTTAGTTAATTTGCTATATGAATGTAAACTTAGTATAAAAGATTTTTTTTGTGTAATGTTACATATTTCTAACAATAAAAGTCATTAAAAACCATTTCTGTGTATGTTTATATTTGTCACTACCGACCCCAACCACTGTCACAACCGTCCTTGGGGTGTGGCCGGTTGTGACACTTTCCCTTTTTTTTTAAAGTTGATGTTATAACTAATACAGCGTATTTTGGGTTAAAATTTTAGTATTTTTACGTAGACAAATGTACAAATTACAATTAAAGTTACTTTTCTCCCATCTAACTAGTAAATTAACAAAATTATAGACGATCAAACCAAAATTGTCACAACCGTACCCAGTCTACCCTACTATGTATGTAGACGTATATATTATAGACGAGACATGTTGAGGCAAAGAGTGGCTCCAGTTGAATGGCCGCATTTTTGAGATTTTTGGGGCCATTTTGACATACAGCCATCACAATCAGAATAGTTTATTTCAGGAAATTGGTACATATAGGTGTAATAATTAATATTTGTGTAAATTAATAAATAACAAATTTATACATTATATAATTAAAAAGGCCTACTTACATCTTAAAATGTTGGAGAAAAGGAAAAATTAAAAGTTTTATTTATATACTCAGAATTCAGAAATATTGAGGTATTACTATAACTCGATAAACGTATCTAATACATTATAATTATTTATATCTATAGACTATAGTTGAGTAATTAGATACATCTACCAAAAATATATATTTTTGTGAGGTTTATTCAGAATACAAGAAGATAAATACAACAACAAGAAACAAATATTGTTAAAAGTTAAAAGCTAAAATTAACTAAAATCTATTTAAAATATTTACAAACTATAAAAGTAGGTAAGTACTAAAAAAATAAATTTTATATTAATAGAAAAAATATACAAAAATCGTGATATGAACATGGAAAATGACTAAACAAAAAACATTTGAAGTATGGCGAAAACAAGATGGCTGATATTTAAAGTATTGTGAAAACCAAGATGGCGTAACTTTTTCTTGTATGAAGATTTGTTCTGTCAAATATACGTCATAGCCTATCTTCAGTTTTGAAATCTTTGACTATGGCACACTAAGGCCCAGTTCTGTAGATCTGAACCTCAATTCTTGTATTTAAAGTAGACTTTCATTTTACTTTGATTGTATTTGTGAAGCGACATGTTATCATGAAATGATTTTATGAAGTTTCGACCAATCATAGCGCGTTTTACGTTGGTTTAACGTTTACAAGAATACCGTTTGACAGTTTTAGCGTATCGGGACTTGATTGTTATTGTATTAATGCAGGTTTTATTTAGCAGAATTGACCCTGTGGGTTAAATATTCTTCTTTTTCATAAATAGGAAGAACGAGAGAGATAATATGATATTAAACCCGGGGTTAACTTGAACTCAAGTGAACAAGTTACTTTTTTCTTTTTTATAAATTGGTAAAATTTTAGAACATCGCACTAGTAACTTAAAATTATTATTTACTAACATTTAAAAAGGTACTTCAGAAAAAATATAAAACTCTTGAAATTAAAAAATATTGCCACCCAATTGATCCCTATGACCTAGCGAGTGATTGGAGCGTTCAACGGCGCGCGGCGCTAAACGCGGCGCCCCCGTCGTCCGGGCAGTACGCGCAGGGTTTCCTTTGAAATACTTATAAATTCTATTGTGGATACCTACATAGTCTGCCATTTTTTAAATCAAACGGAATAAAAACTCACTCGGTATAAACCGAAGCTGGCTATTGTTAAATTGTACGTGAAATGATAATATTTGTAGCAAACGAAACGTTTTATAGCAATTTTTATTGATTTAGTAGGTACACAGGTTTGTAATGCATCCGGATTCCAGCATTTACAATAATACATTATACAGTATTGGTACTAAATAGCTTGCCTAATTATCCAAGGGCTTAGCTGGTGAAAAACAATTGGAAATAAAATTATTATAAATAATTTTTCGTACCACATAGGGCCATCGGATCAAAAGGAACATACTTTTTATATGGGTCTGGCCATCTTTACCCGTAGACATATTTTTTCTTCTTTTCTAAATCCTATTATAATAATATAATAATAATAATAATTAATAATATCTATGGACGCTTCACACCACGTCAATCTGGCCCCGTGCTACGAAGTATCCGAAGAACTTGTGTTACAGGTACCAGAAAACGGGAAGTAACGGGAACGGGAAGTAAGCCCACATATTTTTTCTTGGATACCTCCCCTACATGTAAAGTGGGGATGATATTTTTTTTCGCGTCTACTTCATAGTGTGGGGTATGATTAGAATGGTCTTTTATAAACATTGAGAGGTATCTAAGACGATTTTTTGATTTACAGATCCGTTTGCGAGATATTAAACTTTCAATAGCTTTTTTTGTTAAAATGTCCCTCTAAAAGCTATGTGTATGTACTGTATAATTATATGCTCTAAGTTTTAAACGGATTAGATTATATTATATTATTAGAGATCATCACTTTCTAATTTAAGGTTAAAATATTTAAAATTAATATGGTCGAAGTTACTCAAAAATCTATTTGAAATCATTACTTCCTGTTTACTATACGCAAAAAAATTCAAATTAAGAATTCTTAAACTATAGAGTTTAGTCACAGAATAAATTACTATATTTATCGTGAAGCGAAAACCTTCAAGTACATACAGTTTTATAAGAATTATTTAACTAGAGCAGTATGAAATTTGGATGGTAAATGAAAGTTTATGTGGAGGAAGATGTGCAAATGTTAATCTTTTTTTTTTCTAATAATGCTTAGAAATACATAAAATTAACAACAATAACACAAACTTCCTCAAATTAATTACACCCACTACCGTGCGTTTGATAGATACAATTTTGTTACACGTTGACTTATCTAACTTTTCTTCTGTTAGAACATTTATATTTAAAAAATCTGCCTAAGTAGCAAAATTATATTATGAACTAGCTTTTGCCCCCGACTTCGTCCGCGTGGAGTTCGGTTTCCATACAAAGTTTTAACCCCTTTTTCACCCCCTTCCAAAAATCCTTTCTTAGCGGATGTCTACGTCATACAGATAGTTGTGTAACGCGTGAAAATCCGTTCAGTAGTTTCGGCTGTGCGTTGATAGATGAGTTAGTCAGGTTTGCCTTTTATATATTTAGACCACATTCCCAGGCTGACCGCTAGTAATATTTACCGCACGTTTACTCAAAATTATTAGTGAGTACCTTCACCTTAGAATGACTGGCACTTTGTTATAATCGATGTTGATGACTGTGCGGACCGATTGTATGGCGTAGGTTTTGTTAAATGCTGTATAAGTTTACATCGAAATGAGTTTTTCAATTATGGTGTCTATTAAATGGCTATTTGTATATTACAATAGAGATGAATTTGTTTTATATCAGCAAAATTCTTATATATTCCGAATAAATATGGACCGAAAAATGCAAAACAGTACAGTAATTACTGTTAAATTAAAAAGTTACAGTATTAAAAAAAAAACGACGATTTTTTTTGCTTTGATCGCAAAACGAAAATTACTGGTCACAAACTGGAAAATTACAAATCCTTATGTAATCTAAATTGTACTAACACTATGGACTATTGGTCTGCAATAAACGTATTTTATTTTTATTTTATTTATGTTTTTTGTGTTTCGTTGTGACCCAACAGCTGTGACGTCACTCCTGCTACATTTGTTGTATAGAGCGTCTTTGATGCACTCCAACGATTTCACTTTTGTGATGACTGTATTTCGTCAACGGTTGATCGTAGATATGCCGAAAATACCGTATCCTACGGGAACATGTTGGGTATAGGTGTTTTTCGTGATAAAAAGTAACGTATGTGATAATCCAGATCCTAAGCTACTACCATCCCAAATTTCATCATAATCTGTTCAATAGTTGCTGCGTGAAAGAGTAACAAACATCCATCCATTTATCTATCCATCCTCACAAACTTTCAAATTTATAATATAACTTTTATACAGATTTTTTTTGCTTTGCTGTAACTTGTAAGGTCATCATTAGGGTCGTTAGCTCTTAGGACTCTAGAACTAAGTGGCTACAATGTTTGCACGAACATAACATCTTACTATCTCTCTAATGCGAAACTTTGTAAGTCTTTTACTCCTTTTCGTAAGAACCGCTTTTTATTTGATAATTTTAGCGGCTCTTGTATCTATACATTCGGCATACATATATTTGTATCTGAATATATACCTTTCAGTGGCTGAGGTTCTCCTTCATGGGAAAGCCCTAGCCTGTATAATAGGTAGGGATTTGTATGAGGGTCTTCAGAAGGTAAGTGCTAAGTGAAACCGATAGGAATGGAGTTATAGGAACTCCACGACACTGATACCTATTACATACGTACTTTTCAAGTTCATGATACAAAAAAGTAAACAAACATTTAAGGGTTTGCAATCTTTGGATTAAATTGAAAAAACAGTTTCGTCACAGACTTGAATATACCTAATAAGTTGGGGAAAGAGTCTTTTGGCATTATAGTATGTATGAACTTGTCATAAAATATCTTGGGCTATACCAATTGTATCTGGCTGATTTTGGTATCATTAAAAAGTTTTAATTTTACAGAAGACAATTCCAAATTCAAATTAGGTAAATTTGAGATTTTCATTTGTTTTTCTTATTGTTAAAATGAATGATTCTTATGAAGAATTTCGATACATTTTAAAATTTTATTACAAACAAGGTAAAAATGCAACACAAGCCGCGAAAAAAATTTGTGATGTTTATGGACCTAATGCAGTATCTGTGAGAGTAGCGCAAATTTGGTTTAAGCGTTTTCAATCCGGAAATTTTGATATCAAAGATGCACGTCGCTCTGGTCGCCCTGTTACGGACAAAACTGTTGCCATTTTTGAAAAAGTGGAGCAAGATCGGCATATTAGTAGTTACGATGTAGCTGAAGAACTGGGGATTGACCACAAAACGGTTTTGGCGCATTTGAAAAAAGCTGGGTACACAAAAAAGCTCGATATTTGGGTGCCTCATGAGCTCACTGAAAGAAACCTAATGAACCGTGTACTCATTTGTGATTCTTTATTACGACGTAATGAAACCGAACCATTTTTGAAGAAGCTGATAACTGGTGATGAAAAGTGGATCACGTACGACAAGAACGTGCGAAAAAGATCGTGGTCAAAGGCCGGTCAGGCTTCACAGACTATGGCGAAACCCGGGTTAACTCGCAACAAGGTGATGCTGTGTGTGTAGTGGGATTGGAAGGGCATTATTCATTATAAGCTGTTACCGCCAGGCAGGACCATCAATTCTGAACTGTACTGCGAACAACTGATGAGATTAAAGCAAGAAGTTGAGAGAAAGCGGCCGGAATTAATCAACAGAAGGGGTGTGGTTTTTCACCATGATAACGCTAGACCTCACACATCTTTAGCCACTCAGAAAAAATTACGGGAGTTTGGCTGGGAGGTGTTAATGCATCCGCCGTATAGTCCTGACCAGTGGCGGACTAAGCCCGTCAGGGGCCCGGGGCGGCAAAGCCAAATGAGCCCCCCCCCCCCCCCCCCCCCCCGCTTAAAAAACCGGTCAAGTGCGAGTCGGACTCGCGCACCGAGAGTTTCGTACAAACTTGTAATAAAAAATAATGGTTCACGGTTCATGAATAAGGTTTATATATTTTATGAAATTAAATGTTTTTTATATTTGATTTGATTGAATGAAAGGTAAATTGCGGTTAACGATTTAATAATATAGCCTTTTATTTCCTTGCTTTACATTTTATTTTAAAATTAGTCGGTACATATTGAATTACTTATAAAATGTTTCTTATGTATTAGTTTTTTTTTGTGGATGGCTCCTCTTCGGATAAAGGCCTCCTCCAATTTTTCCCATTGTTTTCGGTCTGTTGTCTTTGTCATCCATTCCTCGCCCGTTATATTTATAATTTCGTCGACCCATCTATCTTTAGGTCTTCCTTTGCTTCTCTTTCCACCTGCGCCTTTCCACTTGGTGACTCTCTTTGTCTGTCATACGGGCAACGTGGCCAGCCCATCTCCATTTAAGTTGTTGTGCATGTCGTTCTGCATCTATGAGTTTTGTCTTTTTACGAATAACATTGCTATTTTGTTTGTCGATAAGTTTGATACTCAGTATGCTTCTTTCTTTTGCGCGCTGACATGTCCGAATTTTCTTTTTTGTTTTTTCTTGAAATAGCCACGTTTGTGCTCCACATATAACAGGCATGGCAATAAGCAGGAGTCCATTACCTTCTTTTTGAGTTTCATAGGGAATTTGGCTTTTAAAATTTCTTTGAAACTCCAGTACTTTCTCCAAATCATATTAATACGGCGTTCTAATTCATCTTCGTGGCGCGTCTTCTTAAAGGATATTTGTTTTCTGAGGTATATATAGCTGTCCACATATTGAATTTGTGCATTGTTTACGTATATGTCGTTTTTTACACTATTTGTCGCTACTTTTGTTTTTGTTCATTCGTAAACCAATTTTTCTGCTCTCATAATCTAACTCACTTATCATTATTTGTAGTTCTTTTGATGTTTTTGCAAAAATAATGATATCGTTAGCAAATTTTAAATTGTTAAATGGGGAACGCTCAAAATTTATTGCTTTTTTTTCAATTTTTGTGACAGACAGACAGACATACTGACATGACGAATCCATAAGGGTTCCGTTTTTTGACATTTGGCTACGGAACCCTAAAAATGTAGTTTTTTTATGTTTATTTCGTTAAAATCTGGCAAGTGAAACATACATACCTACAATATGGAATGGATATGGGTGAGGAAAATAAAATACAAATCGATAGATAAAATAAATAAAATAAAAGATAGTTTTTTTTTGTAGCATGTTATATGTGTTTTCGTGCCTTCAATTTACTGAACTCCTCAATAACTTATGTGAAACCGATTTCTTTAATAATTTTTCTTTCTATTGCCATTTGACTATTTTCCATAGGACTTGTAGTTTTACCGGAAATTGAGGTAAACCGTCTTCTACCCTTAAAAACTCACCCCTTACATTTCCCAACCTCAAATCGCCCGTAAATTACTTTTCATTTTATTTTTTAATATTCTCATCCTTTTCAATGGGTTTCATACTATTTTTTTTTTTCTCTTTTGACCATTTTCAATGGTAAAAGCCCTAGTCTATAAGCTTCATGATTGATTTGAAGATATAGATATACAAATGTACAGACACTTTGCCATGTTGAGTCTTACGATGAGAACAAGTACATACCTACGTCTCTAATAAACGTGCACTACAAATAATATAATGACCACTCGCAAAATGCAATAACTGAAGCAATGTACTCGTAGGTGCATGTTGACTAGAAACTACGGATCATAAAATTCTTCGTATAATTTAGCCTAGAAATAATTTTAGCCTAGAAATAATTTCTAGGCTAAATTATACGAAGAATTAGTTACTTTTCCAAATACTCGAAAATGCACTTACTCAACTCTGAACTCATTTACTTTTATTCCGCACCAAAAATCAAAAATACTATTACGCTTTTTAATGAAATTACTTTGAACGGATAAGATCGCGTTTATTACTTTACAATAAAAAAAAGCTTATCTGTTCGCAAAAATATCGGAACACACTAATAAACTATTAAATATCAACGTAAAGAAATTTAATACCTATATTTTAAATGTGGCCAATGTTTATTTTTCTACGTAAATAGAATGTAGTGAATGTAAATGTAGGCGTAAAAGAGGGAATTATTCGCACTCCATTCATTCAGGGATTCCTGAGGAACAGGGGCGTAGCTACCGCCGTATCTGCCGTATCAATTATACGTGCAAAAATTAATAAAAACTTCCCAAATTTCATCTTCATTTCATCATCAACTATAAATGATTTAATAAATCAGTTTGCCGAAAAAAAAGGCAAGGAGAGTGTATATTTCAATTGTAAAAATTTTGGAAAAAGTGACAGATAGCTAATAATTATGACGAATAAATATTTCTTTTAATTTTATGCATTTTTTTTATTTTGTGAGCAATCTTTACCCTTCCTAAGGGGTCCCAAACAAATTTTTATACGGGGCCCCGCCAAGGCACGCTACGCTTCTGCTGAGGAAGTACCCGCTACAAAGACGGGAATTCCCGCAGCGTATTGGTCGCGTTCAGTAAAGTTAAATGAGTATTAGCACCGCGTAAAAAGTCTAGATAGCTGTAGTGTTTTGATCTTGATGAAATTATGTAGGTATCAAGCACATTTTTTAAGTCTGGTTTAGGATTTCATCAGGGGAACGCGGAGGCATTTGGGGGCCCCCCCAAGACCGGGGGCCCGGGGCGGACCGCCCCTTCCGCCCCCCGGTTAGTCCGCCACTGGTCCTGACCTTGCACCTTCAGATTTCCACCTGTTTCGGTCGCTGCAGAATTCCTTAGGCAGTGTCAGGTTGACATCACAAGAGGACTGCCAAAACCACTTGTCGCAGTTTTTTTATCAGAAGCCCCAAAAATTTTATAGCAATGGGATCATGTACCTACCAACAAGATGGCAAAAAGTTATCGAACAAAATGGCACCTATATACTTTAGTCACTTGTAAATAAACTTTATAAAAAAACCTTTTGAATTTTTATATAAAATGCGAAGAAACTTTTTCCCCAACCTAATATAACAATTAAATATGTCAAATTTATTTGAAAAACCGGCCAAGTGTTGTTGTCATAATGACAACAGAAATAGGTACACCTTATGTGAGAATTTCAACCAAAGATTTCAACAGTCTAGCTATCACGGTTAAGAAGATACAGCCTGGTGACAGACATAGAGCGAAGTCTCAGTAATAGGGTCCCGTTTTTATCCTTCGGGTACAGATACCTAAAAACGAATTATAACAAAATCGGTGAATAGTCTGATGTTAAAGCTATAAAATAAAACCACTGGATATGACAAAGAGCAAGTGTTTATTATGCTAAGTGAAGCCGAGATAAATGTAATAAAACTAAATGTAATAGATGCTTGTTTCTCAGAAAATAATAGCACAATCTAATAGCAAAAATGTATAGATAATAATATATTGTTTTACTTCACTAGACTTAATTATAAATTGTAGTATATTTGAAACAGACTATCGCAGGTCTACAACTCAGCGCGCCCAAATATCTCTATGTAAATCCACTATAGCCAGATGGAAATCCACTGGGCAGAGAAATTGTTTCGTGAAACTGGGAACTAGCGAATAGACATTTTCCGACGTCATGGACTCATGGTTTACAAATTCTTCCTATATAATAGGTACCTATAGTATAAGACAATATTTTATACCAACACTCCAGACATAAGGATTAAGGACTAATATACAATTACTAATTAAATTAATAAAGTACCTGAGTAACTGAGATTTGCTCGGAGTTCTGACAAATAAAAAAAATAAAAAATAAAAAGAAGGTAGGTTCGAAATCCGAAAATTGATTCTTTTTTTTCCAAATTTTAAAAACAAAGCAAAAATACGCATACTACCAACTACCAATCAGACTGACTTAAATAGAGTCGATATTATTAATATATAGTTGAACGACGAGAAAAAAAACATAGATATATAGCTTAAAATATGCAGTTTCCCAGGAATAAGACCTAGCTAGATCGATTTTTCTCTCCCAAAACTCCCTACATACTTCATTTCATGGAGATACTTGCAGCCGATTCCGAGGTTCCGATTATGCACAAGATTGGTTCGTATAAAATTTATATGATATTTATAAGATATCAATACTCCAGACACAAGGATTAATAAGGACTGATAAATTTACTGATTAAATTAATTTATAAGGTTAGTTGAGAGTTGAGACCAAAGATATTTGATTGGTCTCGCTACGTAGAGAGTCCAGCGAGAGCAATTATAAAACTATTTGGGGCAAAGGTGGCATATACTTTATTCTTTCTGTAGTTTTTTCTGAGTTATTCTTTCTGAGTCTTTTGTATGCCACTGGCCATCATGAACCCTCTGACATTACTTGTCTTAATACGGTCAATATGTACTACCTAGTACAGGCGAAAAAAAAAAACAACGGGTTGCACTCCGGGAGTGCCGGCCATTGTGCATTTTTTAATATTTTAGAATGGTTAGAGAATAATTTCGCACGAATTGTTTAGCATAAAAGTACTACTTATGTATGTAGTTAATAAATACAATATTCATTTATTCCTATCCTACACAAACATGACATTTTAAATTACATAAAAAAAAAATAACAGTTCAGAACTTTTACTATTATTTTACGTTAAAAGCGTCCTGCTTTGCTTAAACGAAATAGTAGGGAGCAGTCATACATTTTCGCCGCGCGGTAGAAAGAGAGGGGGTATTACTTAATCTCCTTCGCCGCGCAGTGGTCTTCTCTCCCTCCGTCTTACGAATTTTCGATCAGGTCACGTGTCCTGACGCGAGTTTAACATATTTTACCCATCCCAAAAAAGCGCACAACGCCGCTAAAGTAGTTTTCACTTCAACGAATAATAAATATTGTTGCTCATCCTGTTGCTTATCCAAATTTAGACAACTTAAATACTCAAAAATAATTATAATACGAAACGAAATTTCAAAGTACCTATTTTGCTATTCCAACTTTCGCAAGATAAAAAAATAAAACATGGAATAAAAATATTTCGTTTTCCTTCATGTAATTATGTTTTTCGTTTAAAATTTTTACTCCATTTTATTTGCGGTGGCAGGCGAGACCTGAGTAAGCGTTTAGTGATTTTTAGAGCAAGTCAGGTGGAAGCTATCAGGTTTCCAAAAGGTCGCACACGTCTATTAATCAAGGTTGTGTGTAATGGGAAACGGGAATAATAATTATTGGCAAAAACAATTATGTATTTCAAAATAGAAAGGTGATGTCAATAAAGATTACATTGCGGAAGCTACGCCTTGATGAATAGGCTGACTCGACCAGACAGATACCATGACCTTATAGAAAACCGGAGTGAAATAGCGCTTGTGTTGTATATTTATTCGAAAATCCAAAGGGAGTAGGATTTTAAAAGATTTTACCTATTATCTCCTCTAGCACAGGAATCGATAATCACTTACCATTATGCGAACCGTTTGATTATTTGCCGGTTTCATCCATAAACATAGTTTACCAAATTTACCTACGTAGATAGGGTGACATCCATTAATCACGTGTTAACAACTTTTTAGACCCCCCCCTCCCCCTGGTGATACGTAGTGAGGTTTTATACTACCCCGCCTCCCCCACCTAAGGTCACGTGTATTTTTTTAACATAGTAAGCAGGTCATGTTTGAAGAAAAACTTTAACTTAAAAAACAATTTAATTGAATAATTTAAGCAATTAAAAACTATACGAGTAATTTGTCTTGTAAGTATTTAAACAACACTACGAATCTACAACCGATAATAATTTAGGTATGTATAGACTAGATTCGAAAATTAATACACGTGATGTCTACTTATACCCCCTCCTCCCCTTAGTGATACTTGATGATTTTTTTCGGACCCCCCCTCCCCTTTAGGCATCACGTGATTAATGGACGACCCCATAGTAAATATAAAACTTGCAATAAAAGAAGCCTCACGTCGGCAAACATTCTAAAACCAGAACCAGCATCTAGGCTGAAATATAAAAGGCTTTTGGAGACATTACAGTCGAATATTCTAGCACAATATATAACTTTGAAACTAAAAATATGATTTCAAAATGGCCGTCTGCATCTGCCGCACACTGCTCTAACTTATATTCGGTTAAATATTTCGTTTTGGATTTTAGGCTTAAAAATTTGTTCGGCCGAGCGTAAATTAAATTTACTATAGTGTATTTTAGCTACATGTATATAGCTGGTAAATCTATATCTATACTAATATAATAAAGAGGAAAAGTTTGTTTGTTTGTTTGTTTGCATTGAATAGGCTCCGTAACTACTGGACCGATTTTGATGAAATTTGGCACAGATGTAGAATAGTCCAAGGGGAAGGATATAGGTTACTTTTTATCGCAGAAAATTTTACGGTTTCTGCAAAATTAACTTTTGCGCGCACGTAGTCGCGAGCGATATCTAGTATAAAATATAAATATTTTTACAAAAGATTAGGGCTCTAACAACATTTATGAATTTTGTGACTATTAATAGTAAATTAGCAATGGTAACCCTTTCAGACCGGCCACGAAATTCTTGGCGAGCCAGACAGATGTGAAATATCGATTTTATTTTGTACAAGTCATCGTGCATTAAGGTGAAGACGCGTTATTCATCACTATCGGCACGCCAATATTAAACCAAAATTTAACCCATAGATGTATCATATTAAAAATAGGTAGATATGGCATCGCGCGTAAAAAGTGAAGACTCAAATTGGCCCGACGCGGACGTCGGGCCAACTTTGGTTAGTGTGCTCTGCGAGTAACTGTGTTCTGTGTGTGCGACGAGCCGGTTGACGAGTAGTACGTAATGTATTACGCGTCCCGTGTCAATGTGTGTCGCGGCACAGAAATATTGTCAGTTTTGTAAAAGGTTTTACCTCAAAAACATAAAGAAATTATGATAAGAAAAAGGTTACTAAAAATCCTTAGTTAAAGGATTTTTAGTAATACCAGGAATAAACTTATCTTTAAACCCTAACCCCCCTCCTAAAATATATTTACACAACTAATAATATAATAATATCTAATTAAAAATAATCGGAGTAAAAAATAACTGCGTAGCAGTTTGTTGGCAGAACTGATTAGCTATTCAATGTTTCTGTCTTTGTCAGATACGTGGAAAAGTCACTTGACAGAAAAGGACGAGGATATTCATTGGGTATCTAATCAATTGTTTGAAAATTTTTATTAGTAAGAGGGGTTAATATGTTTAAAGATTCAGCAGTTTTTCTCACTTTTTTGTCTTTGAATATTTTACTTACATAACGTTAACTACTAAATTCGAAAACACGTGAATTTCTAAATTGTTCCCCAGAGCCTTATCCCAAAGTACCTATCAACTGGAAGAAAAAATATTCGTTCGTTTGCTACAAGAGACAAAAACTCGAATGAAAATAATTTGCACGAAATTCGCCTGAATTTAAATTATTATTTTGGTAGCGTTTAACGTAGTTTTACAACAATGTGTTGCCACTGCATGCGCCATATTCAGCCATTTATTAAATACTATTCTAATATATTAAATTGCTTACCGCAAAATTATTTGCACCAAAAGCGCATACTTTTTATCGCGGTTTATATGTGAACTAACTAAAATAATAATAATAACCTTCCACACCGATTACGGTGACGGTCGACGGTTTCATTGAAACCAGGCCAGTTACACAGGAGTAATTTTATAGTGCCCAAGTATGTGTGCAGTACGCAAGAGCGCTCTCTCTTCCTTTACTCTCATAACCAGTGGGTCAAAAC
The DNA here is from genome assembly GCA_905404095.1 of Glaucopsyche alexis. Taxonomy (NCBI): domain Eukaryota; kingdom Metazoa; phylum Arthropoda; class Insecta; order Lepidoptera; family Lycaenidae; genus Glaucopsyche; species Glaucopsyche alexis. The sequence continues at coordinate 8,733,790 of FR990061.1, forward strand.
CGACACGACTGGCGAGAGATGAGGCGCAGGGCCTCTAGTCAAGACGCATTTGATAATCACGACGACGCGCGACGGCGAACTTCGAAAACAAAATGTATGGGATTTGACATAAAGCATCGCCAGCAACATGTCACTTATCGTAGACTTATGTCAAATCCCATACATTTTTAATTTCGAAGTTCGTCGTCGAAGTTATCGAATGCATCTTGACTTAGAGGCCTGGTCCGGCATTTTACATGCCCATCCGACGCATGGATCATCTTTCTTGTCAGACAATCAGGCGATTAGCCTACATTGTCCTAACCAAACTTGGAAACAACATTTCTCGTTGTTCCAATGCGGGAATGGAACCCACGACCTCCGAGTCGAGAGTCAAGCTTTAACCACTAGACCACGGAGGCCGTTACTAAAATAATAACTGGATAAAATACTAAAATTTTTCAAAACTGCAAAACTCTGATTACAAAATATCTATCTATACCTTAAATAATAAAGAGGAAAGGTTTGTTTGTTTGTTTGCATCGAATAGGCTCCAAAACTACATGACCGATTTTGATGAAATTTGGCACTGATATAGAGTAGACCACGGGGAAGGACATAGGCCACTTTTTATTGCGGCAAAATGTACGGTTTCTGCGGGATCTCTATTTGCGCGCACGAAGTTGCGGGCAACATCTAGTTAAATATAATTTTACTTTTCTGCCAATACCCTTTTTGGTAAGATTCATAATAATATTATTAATTCTTATTAGCAATTGAATATAGGGTTAGTATTCCAAAAGGTGATGGTCCAAAATTGACCCAGAGTCGACATCAATGAAACCAAAGTGTTGTCATCAAAAGGCTATTGCGAATAACGCATAACTTCTATAAGTTATGAGGAAGAATAATATCAATTTTTCAATGAAAACGACAGACTAGAAATGATTTCCGAAACACGATGATTCCTGAAAGATATTAAAACAAGTTTGTAATAATTACATGTTATGTTGGTCGGTGTAGGTGTAGTTTTGGTGTTAAAATTGTAGGTATTTTACACAAATGTACATACGCGTGTTAGGTTTTTGAATATTTTATTGAGTTTTCTTCAGTTTTATTTATTTAAACTATTATTTTCTGTATTTTTTTAAATTGACAGTTAATTTTGTGTAAATTTTGGAATTGTATCGGGCAATACTGGGGGAAAACTAGACTCGGTTGACACACTCGGTGGATCACTTTTGTTCCGGCTTTCAAGGGAGATTGATCTAAGGTAATGATATTATATTCATAACTCACCTGATAATAATTTAAGAATTGGTATGTCGTGTTGGGTAGATAATTTAAGAGATTAAATAAAAAGTATTAATTCGTGATTGTTATTTCCTTTAATATCCGAACGCTTTGTATTTCATTTCATTCTAATTCAGTAATACATTTATGGTAAATCTTACAATTCAGAAGTGCGAACTGCCCCCATAAGTTTAAATTTTGATAATCATTTTTATAGTCAGTAAAGTACTTATTGAGTATTATTTTTGTAGTGCATTTCATAAATCCGATTTTTGTATAATATTACATATTTTAAGATAATTTTGAAACAGTAAAAAAAGAATAGAATTAAAAAGATATTGATTTCCAATAACATATAAAACTTATTATCTACCCTCCACGTTTAGCGGTAATAGTTTTGCAAATTCTGCGAGTGAATTATTTCAGTGCGTAATATTGTTAACACCTAGAATAGTGTAAAATTAGTAAAATATTTTATTTTAAATCAACGTTAATAATATATTTTCACATCTACCCTACACTTTCTGTGGTGATATTTTAATTTCTTTATTTGATTCGAAGTTCCAAAACCCCAAACTAACTTTAAATGTTAGCTAAATATTGTTAGCATGTGAATGAAGTCCGTAATACACTACTTTGATTTTATGTATGTACCTATAAAAAAATATTAAGCTCTTTCGTTTTGAGTTTCAGAGAATGCCACGTGAAAGTGAAACGTCTAACCACCTTCAGCTACTGACGCCGGACCGTGGTGGTGCACAACCGAGGCTTGAGATGAGAGCAAGCCGCAGTCGCAGCCGACTCCGAGCTAGCGGTAGCCGCAGCAGCAGAAGGCGCACGAGTCTACGCGAACACGAACAGGAGCTTGAGCAGCAACGCGACCGACTTCGTGCCCTTGAAGAGGACGTTGTCAGGGAACGAAGCCAACTCCGACACCGCGACACCGAGAGGTCAGCGGCAAGAAAAGGTTCCGTGCGAGATACTAGGTCACGTAGTCCTACTTTTAACTATAAGGATGTAATGACTTTTATTAACTTTATGAAGTCTAAACCGCCTGCTATAGCTAGTGCCTCGTTACCTTCTACTAGTAATAATTATTATCATAAGAATATTTTACCTGATTTTGACCCGTCAATTAAATGTCAAAGAACGGATATTTGGATTCGGAATGTAAACGAGTGTGCCACAGTTTACGGGTGGGACGAACGAACGACAGTTCATTTTGCATTGCAAAAACTCCAGGGATTGGCCAAGGTTTGGTACGAGAGTCAAAATACTATTTTATTTAGTTGGTCGCAATGGCAGGAAAAAATTTTATGTGCTTTTCCCTGCGAACAAAACTATGGTCAATCTCTGGAGGAGATGCTTCGTAGGAAAAGTAGGTGTAATGAACCTTTGGAGGTTTACTATTACGAAAAGTTAGCTTTGCTGAATCAGTGCGATATTAGTGGCAAAAACGCGGTCGATTGTTTGATACATGGACTAACTGATAAGACCATGCGGTCTAGTGCGAATGCACTACGGTGCACGCAACCCGATCAACTTTTACAATTCTTAATGAGTAATCAGGACGTATCACAGAATATGATTAATTACTCCCATGAAACGCAACGGTTAAGGGCCGAATTAAATAATAATGACAATAGTAATAGTTCTGGATTACGGAATAGAGTGCCGGGACAGTTATATTGTTTTAATTGCAAGGAGGAGGGGCATCCTTATTTAAAGTGTCCTAAGCTGTTAGTTAAATGTACGCAGTGCTATCGTTACGGTCATAGGATTGAAAACTGTATATTTAAAAATGTTTCATTGACAAATTCTACATATAAGGATTAACCGATTTTGAAGACATTTTGTTAGATGTTCCATTTTTATTGTGCAACCCACATGTTAATTTTAATTTTTAAAATTGTATAATGTTAGTGAACTATAATTTTACGATAATACCTAATATCAATGCGGATTTGATGTGATTGATCCCTGTGTATGTCACTAACATTCTAGTTACATCTCCTAATCCCGCTTGCTTTGGGAGTATTTTTTTTAATAGTAAAATTATTGGTAGACCAAATATGCAGTAATGCGTTCGCTAATGGAGGGGTATATCATATTAATGATGAAGTGATATATTTAAACATAGCACCTATGACGTAAATTAATAAATATTTTGTTAAGCGAAGGTTGTTATGCGCGGGGTACAAAAGTACTTATAAGTTATCAATAATGTTTCAGTCAAGCTCTAATGCTCTAATGCCATGTAAATACGAAATAGATGAACAAAACATACGTGTAGGAGATAAAATAACTCAATTTCAATAACAAAACTTAATTCATTTACTGAATAAAAAAAAATTAAAAAAAAAACATTGTTTTGCCACTGCTTTAAAAGATTTAGGTTGTACAAATGTCACAGAGATGGGTATAGAGTTAACTAGTGCAAAATATCTATCGTTTAAAGACTATATAGATTGATAAGTGAGACACTAGACGACACTAATGAGGTGGAATATTAGATGATGAGATTGATGAATAAATGCATATGTTTTTTTGCTATTGTAATTATGAATTATTGATAAATGATGGATTATTATTACAACTTATTTTGAAAGTGAAAATCTAGTGAAAAGTTAATTATGAAATCTAATTAGAATTAAGTGATGAGATTTAATGAATGAGTTTGGAAATGATTTTTAGGCTATACTATTGTTCATGAGAATTGAGGGTTCATGTCTTTAGTATAGAAAATATATGAAAAGTATTATTATGATTTGTAAGAATGGAGGGTTTACAATTGATGATAATACAAGTGATGAATTTATATGATCTACTTAATTTAGGGCTATCCTATGGGTTGTGAGAATTGAGGGTTCACGCCTGTAGAATAGAAATTATTAAATTATTAATAAGTTTTGTAAGAATGGAGGGTTTACATACTTGTTAATAAATGATACATGATTTCAGTGATTGATGAGTGAATTATACGACGAGATATTATGTTTTAATGTGTTATATTGTGTTACAATTTTTAATGATTATTGATTTATGAGTGAATTATATAAGAAGCTATTATGTTGTTAGTAAAATCCTTAAATTTAGTGAATATTGTTGTATATTTTGATATATTTTAAGTTTTAGCTGGTACAAATTAAAATCTCATGAAAGCCTGATCAAGCCGAGTGTTAGGTTTAAAATTTTAGTACCGTGCATGGGGACATGCACATGTTCAGGATGGTCGAGTGTTAGGTTTTTGAATATTTTATTGAGTTTTCTTCAGTTTTATTTATTTAAACTATTATTTTCTGTATTTTTTTAAATTGACAGTTAATTTTGTGTAAATTTTGGAATTGTATCGGGCAATACTGGGGGAAAACTAGACTCGGTTGACACACTCGGTGGATCACTTTTGTTCCGGCTTTCAAGGGAGATTGATCTAAGGTAATGATATTATATTCATAACTCACCTGATAATAATTTAAGAATTGGTATGTCGTGTTGGGTAGATAATTTAAGAGATTAAATAAAAAGTATTAATTCGTGATTGTTATTTCCTTTAATATCCGAACGCTTTGTATTTCATTTCATTCTAATTCAGTAATACATTTATGGTAAATCTTACACGCGTATAAGTTTAAATATCAAGGTACGATTTCGGAGGTACGATTTTTTGCGGAAGTTTCGCAATTGTGAAGGCGGAGTTGATGAAGCGTTAAAACTCTAATCTATACACCTACTCACCTACAACAGCAACCTAACCTAACTACATACTCCTATACTTCATACACCAACAAATACATCATATCACACCACACCTACGTACCTATTACGATTTTGATTTTTTTATTCTTGCTCATAACTTCCATACCCGGTGTATTTCAGGGTTGCCCCTCTGATGACATCAAATATAATTTAAATTGAATGCATTGGCAACCATTTCATTGCTCTCTGGGGTTTTTAGTATGAGTTTTTGGACCATGTTCATTCTCTGCGATAAAGTATTTTTGAAGACTTGCTTCCTATTTATTTACTCAATTAGTCTGTATAATGACTCCGTGCGGTCACCAAGATTTCAATCAGAAAACATTTATTTATTGGAAACTACAATTAATAACATCGAAGTTCAATTTACTTTCGAGGTTCAACTTCTCAAAGATCGTTTTCATTTCTATTTGCATTTCTTGAGAGGTTTCAGGACTTTAATTGCACAAATGTCTACTTTAGAGCAGCCAAGAAAGTGAGACGGGACTTGAAAGCTTAGATCTGTCTTTATGCCAAAGATTTTAAAACTCAAGATAAGCTATGACGTAGGTACATTTGACAGAACAAAACTTCATACAACAAAAGTTATGCCATCTTGGTTTTCACCATACTTCTAATGTCAGCCATCTTGTTTCCAGTTTCTTTGAAATGTCAAAATGGCTGCAAAATCTCAAAAGAGATGTTCAAGAAATGTATGAGGCCTGGGCCAGCCCTACGTACAGTATATGTAAATATAGCTATAGTAACCGTTTCCCATTCTTTATTTTGTTTAATTTCACTTCGTTTCCATGTACATTTAAATTAACTTCGTCAAGGAGAGCAACACAAAGTAAAATAAAACATGGCGGATCAGATCAAAATTAACTAAATAATGTCATTTTGTCAATGACATGACTTTTGACAAAGAAAGACGTATGGCATTCAAGACGTCGTCTCTTCGTAAAACTGTCTATTACGTCAAAAGTCAAGTCAAAACAATTGTCATGGTCGCCCTAAAAATAGTGTTCTCGCAATAAAAAAACTCTTCAAATAATCATTTTTGTACGCATGTACCCGTCTTCAAATTAATTTTTTCGTATTTTTATGATATTCCCATATTTTTTTCCTATTTACCTATGTAGTGTACATAGAACTGGCCCAAAATCAACATGTCTTTTGGAGCTATTTAACTGGAGACACTTTTTTCCTCAACATGCCTAGTCTATAATATATAATACGTCTATGCTTTATGCTTTTAAATCTGAGAGATGTTTTACTTGAAAAGAAGGAACATTTTAGTAGAATTTCTTTGTAACAGAAGATAATCTGTAATATGCACTATATTTTAGAGTCAATTTTAGTCAGAGATTTTGTGGCGGCGGCGAGTAAAGTGGCTTCTGCATATTATGCCCAACCACGAAATTCTCGAGACTGCAGTCTTAATTATTTTGATACTGGTCTATAAAGTTTTAGCACAATTAGTTTTAAAATATTTTTATTTTCTAATTTATTTCGAAGTATAAATAAGTAAGTAAGAAAATATTAGACTATTAAGAAGATAGGAATCTCGCCGAGGGATCAAAAAAAGTTTTCAATGTTTCTGGGTCATGTATGTATTGTATTATATAATAAAAATCTTAAATATATGTATAGCATAAAAGTTTTTAATACACTTTCCGTTGTCTGGTCTCTGTAACACGAGTTCTTTGAGTACTTAGCATGGGGCCAGATTGACGTGGTGTTAAGCACAGATATTATTGTGTTATTATTATTATATTCTTTATATTATACAAATTATACATACATACATACATATAATCACGCCTTTTTCCCGTAAAGGGGTAGGCAGAGACCACTTTTTGCCACTTGCTACGATCCTTACATACTCGTTTCGCTTCGTTCACTTTCATTCTTACCATCCATTCCTCCTCTTACATTCAACGTAGCGAAGCGGCTCTCCATGGTCCGCTTTTCACCTCCGCGAGAAACGAGACGTTATGGGTGGTGAACCACATCGCTGCCATTTTGGATAATTAAATTATTTTTATGATGATCCGTTGCGTTTCCAGGGATTGGTGGAGAGGGTAGGAATAGGGAAAGGGAAGGATATGTGGTGTGGAAAGGAAGATTGGTAAGTTAGAGTGGGAAATAGGAAATGTAGGATAATACCGCCCAGGAGGGCACGGGATAGGACAGTAATAGCTAGGGAAGCCGGGGTCGCATACCCGTATACTATACAAATTATACATACATAAATATATTATAATAAATATACTTAATGTAGTTTAAAAAAACTTAAAATACATAATTTTGTGTTTGTGTGCTTTACATCGAACTAAAAAGTGAAAAATATTTTTTTAAATAAGCTTAAAACAATAATGAATGAAAAACATTAGTATTATTGTGAAAAAAGTGTCGGGCGCTTGGTGTACTTACGATATGGCACCCCCCAAAGTTCGACTTTTGACTGTTTGAATTTGTTCGGCTTGGCTAGTATAGATGTGACGGGGATTCCCCTGGCAGAAAGATTACGCACACTACGCACGCCTTTAAAAAGAAATTAACTCGATCTGATGATGCGTTCATAAATCACTTATTATGTGTTCAAAAACTAACTGGCCGTATGGAAATAGAAAAGTTCGTTTTTCAAACATAATATTTATTAATATTATGATTCGATTACTTGATAAAAACCTATAAGATTGTAGGACAAGAGGCTTCATATTCGATATTTGTTCGATATTTCGAATTCTAGTCTCAAGGATTTGGCCGATTTGGCGCCCCAATAAAAAGCGTGTAAAAAGACAACTTTAGCCTAGTTGCGATCGCTAATTTACGACGACGAAGTTCGAAAACAAAAATGTATGAGATTTGACATAAGCATCGCTATGTCATCGCTATCTCAGCGAAGCTCATGTCAAATCCCATACATTATTGTTATCGAACTTAATCGTCGTAATTAATGATGGCAACTTGGCTCAAGGCTCTTTTCATTTGTGGTTTTCTGTAGACTTTTAAATTATTGTTTAAAAAGTAAAATTTTATTTCATTTTTTTATTCTTCTATCCTTTGTTACAAAAATAAACCGTTCGCCAGTGCAATGAATTTATTTAAATTCGCCAGTGTTGTTCCACTAGTTCCGCTCCGCTTGCCCCGGGTGGGAACAGTCCCCAGTCTCCAGAGCATCCGGGTAGCCCGAGTCTAGTTAATTCATATATTGGATCATCCAAAATAACAATAGCTCCCCACACCGACTTCAGTGACAGTGGTCAGTTTCATTAAGACTAGGCCGAAAAACCCGCTTACGTCGTCACGCGCCGGGCCCTTTGGAAGGGGCCTTGGGCGGGGAATCATGACCAGGGGCTTTGCCCCTCTACATGAGGAGATCCGAAAATTACACCCAGTACGAATACTGGGTGCATAAACCTGTTTTTAGGGATGAGCCCCCGCGACAGAACGCAGGGGAAACCCAAAGTAATAGGGTGTTAAAAATAGCGACGGCCGAGGTCGGCCAAGACCAGCGGGGGACTCCGGCGACGATTGGGGTCCTGGTCCGGGGACCAGGAAGCGTGTATGGGTCCACTCCCCGCACGCCGCTTTTGTCGACCGCGGACACAAACCGACCTGGGAAAAAAGGGAAGGATTCCCTTGCCCCGGCATACGTACCGGGGGGGGAGCGCTGCATTTGGTGAGCGCGGGGAAAGGAGGGGTGGGGGGGCAGCAAACCATCGGTGCAAGTTTGGCGCACAGTGCACGAGCGCGCCGGCATCAATTAAGCTGCGATGTCCCCGGCAGGTGGCGTGTGGGTGCACTATAGCTGTCTCGTGCGGCGGGCATGCGACGGCAACGGGTCTGAAACGACCGGGCGCATCGCTTCCGCTCGCACAATTTAGGAGTGATTTCACTGGAATCATATAAACAAAATTAAAATTCCCACGCCCGGGGGGCGCGGGGGGGGACGGTGCGCATAGCACGTGCATGTCCCTAGTCCGAGATGCGCGTAGTAGATCTCCGGCAGTCACATACAGCTCCTCTAATAGGAGCCTCTGGATGCCGGAGATATCTATCCGCGGGTCCGGTATTAGGGCCTAGGGATCCATAGCGCTACAAGGGCAGCAAAAACAGGGGCGCCTTCAAGAAGGGCCTGCATAACGGCGGTGAAAATTTGCTCCCCGGCTCGAATTTTGTAATAAAAGTTCGTTGCCAGGGAGAAAAGGGTCTGCAGGAGTTCTGCAGTAGTTTGGGGGGCCTCTTGGTCACATACCTGGGGTGACGGAGGGGCAGGAGGTGGCACACGCTGTGGGGCAGCCGTGTCAGTAGACAGCTCCGGGGCGGCTACAACTTCAACAGCCGTGACGGCCGAAGAGGAGGCGCTGGGAGTGCGAGAGGGGCGCGGAGAGCGCCGTGTTACCTTTGTAACCATTACAAGTGGAGCGAGCGTTGGCTCAAGCTCGGACTCGGAGGCGGCAGCGGAGGGAGGGGTAACAAGGGGGCCGGCCGTAGGGGATACAGTGCCATTCCTCCTCTTTGTTTTGTTCCTCCTAGGCTGCGGTGCAGGGGGGTCGGACGCCGTTATAGACGAGCGCCGGGGACGGTGGTCGTTGGCCTCCGCCATCAGTGAAGTGGCGGTAGGCGGGGGCGGTGGTGCCTCTTGCTCCGGAGAGGGAGGCGTAACTAAGGTGTCACTGGGCGGGGTGGCGCGGCCGTTACCTGTTTGGCGGTTTCGCGCCAGCCGACAGTAAACAGGGCAATGCCTGCTGTTACCTGGGTGGGCCCCTCTGCAGTTGGCGCAGGTGGGTTCTTCAGAGGAGGGGCGGGGGCAATCCCGCGCGTGGTGCTCACCGGCACAATAAGCACAAGCTACCTTTTGATGGCAGTTTTGGCTTGCGTGCCGGAATTTCAAGCAGCGGTGGCATTGGGCGGGGCCGTTGTTGCTCCGCCAGGCTTCAATCCTCACGCCCGGCATGTTCAGGAACTCCGTGATCTGAAATATGCCGGGTACGACGTCCGGGGCCCTTTTAATTCGGGCGAAATAAATACAGCCGGAGGGCTCTGATTTCGCTGAGACAGATGAGACGTACTCCGCTACGAATCCCAGCTCAGCGAGGCCCTCCTTGATATGGTCGGTATTTGTCAAGGCAGGTAGTCCCCTAATACCTACCTTGATTGCTCGCTCCTGGGGGAGAGAGTATGAAAACCAGGAGGCGTGACCGTCTTTCTCCAAGTTGGTGAGGTAGCGCTTGACGGTCCGGAATTCAAATTCGCTTCGGGGCGTGAAGCGAATCCTGGAACCGCCAGATGTTGCATTAGGTGTATGCCCCAAAATTTCCTTCAAGCGTCGGAAGTGGTGCACCCAGTCGTCGATCTTCTCGACAACCAGGGGCGGAAAACTGGTTGATGCCGGGGGCGGTGTCTGAGGCGAGCGGTGCGGCGTCGGGGAAGATCTCGACGGCGCCGGGTCGGTAGTCCTAGTTGTAGTGGTATAAGGTGCGCTCACCTCGGCGTAGGTCCTGCTGTCACTAGCATTGACGGTCGCGGTGGGAGGCACGTATATAAGTGGCGGCGGGAACGTAGGGGGGCGGTAATTTATTACCTCGTTAGGTGCAGCTCGGCGGGCGTCGTGCGGCATAGGGGCCAGCGAGACGTCTGGCGAGCGTGGTGAGCCCGCAGAGGGCTGGTGTGGGCCGCGCTGTTGCGTAGCCTTAGTGGTGCGGTGGTGGCGCGGCTTAGAGGCCGGCAGGGGGCGAGCTGAGCTCGCGGTGTTACAGTGGGTGTCCACTGATTGGACATTAGGTTGTCCAGGGGGTGCGTCGGGGCGGCGAGAGTCGCCTGCCCGCGCATAACGGCGCGATGTGCGCTTCGGAGAGGCCGGGCACTGTTCGGCTGCACGGGGAGGGAGCCCGGGCTCGCCTCGGGCCACCGTCGGAGGGCATTGGGGCGGGGGGGTAACAGTACACCCCCGCGAGAATGCCGAAGACGGCCCGGGGCGGGCGGTGTCCTCTCCGCACAAGCTAGGCTCGGTGTTCGGGCGGTGATGCGCGCGGACCGGGGTCGAACGCGAGCTGGACCTCGATGAGGCCGGGCTGTACGTCGTCTCAGAGTCGGCGCGAGGATCGATGCGGTAGGCGCGGCTGGGTAGCCGCGGGTCACACACAGTCATTATGTTAATACAATTAACATAAACACAAAAGTCACACAAAACACGGTAACGATTGCACGTAAACAAAACAAAGAAAAGTACTCACGTAAACGCGGTCTAAGAAACACTAAGTGTACGTACACGGACGGCACACACACTTAGGGGGGTTGTCTCCCCGTGACCCTACACTGGGATAAAATCCCAGCGGGAGGCCAAGGGCAGGGCAACTCCCCAGCAAGGCGACAATCCACACCCTATTCTAACGAAGTAGAATGTGAATTGACGATCGCTATTAGGAGTTTGTAGGCACTGCACTAGAACGGGGTCGACACGTAGCGGCACGAAAGCAGAGCTACGACGTAGAGGCTACGGAGCAACTGCAGACGCGCGCGCAACGGGAGACAGGACGATCCCTGACTAGGCCGACTACGCAGGAGTGTATCTTATAGGGCCCAAGTGTGTACGCACTAGTTTACTCAACATCAAATTTCATCAAAATTAGTCCAATAGTTTCGGAGCCTATTCAATGCAAATAAACAAACAAACAAACTTTTCCTCTTTAATAAATTAGTATAGATTGACAATCTGTCACAACATTTATATTTTTTAATTTTTTTCTATGTAAGAGGCAAAAGAAACATAAAGGTCTAACTTAAAGAATTATATGAATTATTATAGGCAAATTTCAACTTCAGGGTGACCTCTAGTTAATATCAAACCACTAAAATATAAATTTTAAATGAGAGTTAGCATAGAAAGTTAGACTTTGATCCGGTCACAATTTATTATGTATCTATTCATAAGCATCGCGGTCGTTCTTACAATAACTGAATCAATAGCTTTGAAATCTTCCTCTAGGGGCGGTTCGTTTATTGTATAGAGTGTAGATATGCCGACGAGAGTTAGCGATTCATTTTTATTAAACTTAGGCCTTTGCATCCGTTAATGGATGATTTATACAGTATTCTCCAAGCGAAGTAACCACTCTTGAAATACTGTAGTGCCTGGGACAGTTGGTTTTTATATGTCGTATGGTTGCCCAAGCACATACGGCATTCTCACAACATAGTCAGCCTAGTCCAGAGGAATGAACTAGTCAATACGTCTGGGGCCAACTATATGCGGGTTTCCTCACGATGTTTTCTTTCACCGTTAGAGCGTCCGTATAATGTACTTGAGATCTGAAAAAGTCTCATTGGTACACGCCACAACCAACGCACACAACCAAACGGTTCTACCCACTAGGCTACTACTCATCATTTTTTTATTAAAGTAAACAAAAAAAAAAGTAACTCCCGAATTGTCAAGCAATGGTGGAGCTGATGATGATGAATTATAGCCAAGAACCATCTTGTAAACGCTAGCTTTCAAACAAAAAACCGCATCGAAATCAGATAAATATTTTTTGGCGAGTGATTTGTGCAAAACTCGGTAACTTCTACGTGTTACATGGTGCTACCATAGAACGTATAGTAGCCGAGTACCGACAGATCCCTATTGAACCCTATTACCAAGAAATAAGGTCAAAATTACAACACCAGATTTGTCCGCAACCGTACATTAGTGATCTCAAATACAGAAGTATATTTTCCATATTATCCTTCCTGTTGGATAGATACACATATTCCCCTTAAAAGTAAAATGATTCACACAACGGATAAGCTGTTCAATATTGCTGTCTTTGTTTTATCAAGCATCTTTTCCAATGTATCAGATAAAAACAGTAACATTGAATAGCATATCCGTTGTTTAACTATTTTTATTAGTATGGGGGAATATGTGTAACGTGTCTCCAATATTAAACTGGAAACACATATTATGTGCAAACAGATTTCTGTTTTAGTTTCAGTAGAGGGTAATGCAAGGATATAACATCATTTTCTTAAGAAATGAACCAGGAAACGAGTAGTAGGATCGCCTGAAAGTAAGTGATTACCGCAGCCCATGAACATTCGCAACAACTACACTTGGAACTCCTCTGGTGCTGCGCACTTGTGCATCCTGTAGAGTGTAGATTGTAGTATTGTCTCAATAAAATTCCCCAAAATTCCACGATTTAAAATTTTATGTTTTTGTTAAAATAAAGTTTCGTGTAATATGTTAAACACACGCTTTCACTCGTGAATATGCTAACATCTGTTTGGTAATATTTTTATAGTAAACATAGCAAAACATTTGTGTTACCCAAAGTGTATTTTGGCTTTTGTGAAAAATAACATTGTCCTGTGGGATAAGTCACGGCATAGGAAAACCGAAATTTTGGATTTTTATGGAAAGCGGCTTTAAAAGCAAATTAATTAAACGGTATAAGCTAAAACTAATGATTGTTTAATGTTTCGCTTCATTTATTCCCCAAAAATTTGTTCATACAGAAAGCCTCCCAACGTATACGCTACCTAAATACTGTTTGACAATGAAAACAGAACCTTATATCTTTGTGGTTAGGGCTCAGTATGCATCGTTAACGGCCTGTCACTCTTTACTTCGATCAATCATTCTGGAAGCACATTTTCTTTGTTTTCGCTGGATTGCTTCAAGCATTTACTATATGTGGGTAAGGATAAAGATACTTAATGCCCCTGATAGACATAGTAGCTTGAAAAGCCTTGCCAAATACACCTAAATCTAGACTAAGAGAGAAAGGACTAATTAACTTATAAATATTTTGTTAGATCGGGTTCTATTTATGTGAAAATATGCAAGCAATATTTTTTCGTATATTTTTTAAAACTACAAATGTGTTTAGAAATAAAACTAATTGTAAGTTCCAGAATATCTTAGGTACAAACCTACATATTATATACAGTGTGTGTCGTCTCGAGGTTAGGAGAGAACAGCAGTAAGTAAGCTTAATTTTATCAGCAAATAATGTCTGAAACTTTGACTTTTTTAACGTAATTACGACAGCGAAATTCGAAAACAAAATGTACCTATGGGATTTGACATAATGCATCGCAAGCGACATGTCATAGCGATGACTTATGTCAAATCTTATACATTTTTGATTTCGAAGTTCGCCGTTCAAATTATCGAATGCATCTTAACTAGGGGCCCAGAAAACGAGCAAGCGGCGGACTTGTAACTCCTCTGGTGTTGCGACTTGCGTTCCTGGTTCTTAAAATCCCCAATCCCCATGGGCCTCCGGTAACCTCACTCACTCGGCGAAACACAACGCAAGCGCTATTTCACGCCCGTTTTCTGTGAGGTCGTTATATTCATTCGGTCGAGCCGACCCATTCGTGGCGTGGCTCTCCCACAGTTTATACATTTACTTTCATAAATACAGAAGCTGGAGGAACAGACAGACATGCAGACAGCAGCCCCGGATCTATGGGGGCCAACTGGGGACACCTGCTCTGGGCGGCAGTTTCATCGGGGCGCCAAATTGGCCAAATCCTCGAGACAAGAATTCGAAATATCACCACTGGCAGACAGATGGACGGACAGAGCAAAACTATAAGAATTTTTTTGTACCACGGACCCCTAAAAAGTACGTACTTACTTCCAATATCGATTTGCGGCATTTATTCGCTACACTGTAATTTACGTTTCTCAAGACTAATGCTAGTCCCCGGGGCCCTTACCTAATTCCGGGACTTAAGAATAAATGATTCTTTTCACTTCTCTCCCGTTTTACCTTTTCAGCATTCATATCAAAATATTGTATCGTTGTATAGCCTTTGAGCGGTCTGCCGAGCGAATGTCAACCTTGTGAAGTTAGTAATAGAGACTGCGATGTGACCTAATATTTGGGTAGCCAGAATTTAAAAGCGCACATATTTTGTTGAATGTCTTACTATTTGTTACGGAGTAACTCGTTATTTATAATAGGAAGGTTTCCATTTTACATATTGTAAAGCGTAGAGTTCTCTATATCCTATGTCTTGTCAACTCGCAAAATACCTACTTCAGTGCTGAAATAGTAAAATATTTCCATCAGTTTCTTGGGACCATTATATAAAAATAAAAACCGGCCAAGTGCGAGTCGGACTCGCGCTCCGAGGGTTCCGTACAAACCTGTAGTGATTTTGTTACAGCTTAAAGGTATGATAGACCTAAGTATTTGATATGAATTTCAATTTAATACCTCTACTCGTTCATGAGGAAAGGGGTAGTAAGTTTAAAATTATTGAAAATATTTTTATTATATGATGTAACAAAAAATTTACGGTTTTCGCAATTTTTCCGTTATCTGTGCTATAAGACGTTGCTTCGTACCAAATTTCAAGATTCTGAGTTCACAGGAAGTACCTACCCTGTAGGTTTATTTATCTTTTGATTGCTTTGGCTTAGAAGTTTGATTTTTTCACAGCTCTAAGGGACAGTAGACTTGCGTATTTGATGTATAAATTCCAGCTTGATACGCGTTCCTCAGAAAAAGGGTCTTGACAGACAGACGGACGGACAACAAAGTGATCCTATAAGTTCCGTTTTTTCCTTTCGAGGTACGGAACCCTAAAAAAAACTAAATGGTAAAAAATGTTGTTCATTCATTTTTAAATAAAACTTTACCAATGACTTATTTCAAAGGATAAGAAAAAAATTCGTCAATTTGAATTTTTTCTTCAATGTAATTTTTTATTGTTTACCTACTTAATATCCACATGTCGGTAACTTAAACCATTCAAAGAACTATACATTGCAATATATAAAACCTGAAATTGCTATACAGCAACAGAATATTTCGAAAAAAAAAAAAAAAAAAACATTTTAAAACTGGTTTGAAAAAGTTTCGTGGAATATTTTAAAAGTTGCACAGTGGTAAGGGTTACTTCACGGAAATGTAAGAACACAAAGAGATTGGAACAGTCATCACGAAAAGTTCACGTGATGGAGCGTTCTACAGCCTACATTTGTGCCCAAATACACGCGACTGTACCTACATGAATGCACTCTGTATTTTAAATATACAGCTGTATCTATACGAATATGTCTGTATCATTTTGCACACGATCAGCCATTCTTAAATGCGATATTTAAGTAAATAGGTACTTAAAGTTATAAAAAAATATTATTTAAATGTAAAAGTTATTTTGATAATTTTATTATTAACTGTTTTGTTATCTTCTCTGTCAGTATTTTTAGCTGCAAATTAACTTAAAAATTGGTTCAGAACTTTATAATACAATTTTATAAATACACTAGTTGTTGCCCGCGGCTCCGCCTGCGTAAATATAGTATCCCTTGGGAACACAGTAATTTTTGGGATAAAAAGTAGCCTATGTTTTAATTCAGACCCTAAACTACTACCATACGTGCGTGAAAGAGTAACATACATCCATCCATAATTCCTCACAAACTTTCACATTTATAATATTAGTAGGAAATGAAAAAAAAAATCCAATTATTTAGGGTTAAAACGCACCAAAATAAGACGCTGAAGACGCAACGCGGCGCTGAATTTTTTAAATAGCTATTCAAAATTGAACTTTATTCATCACACAAGAAGGTACGTCATGCTTTGCACCGTGGGCATGGACGGTGCAGTGCGTGACGTGACGGCCCGGTGCAGAAATCCCAACTCTTGCAATGAAACATGTGTCTTCTTGTGTGATGCATAGAGTCCAAACTTGAATCTCTATCTTAAAAATGAAGTGCCGAGTCGCGTCGCCGCGCTACTGTCATTACTTACTCTATTTTATTGTTAGATGTGGAAAGGTAAAAAAACTATCACACAAAAACTATGTATAGTATGTATTACCAAATAAGTTCCCGCTCGACCAGGCATACGATGAAAATCGCTCAACAGCGCCGTTGAATAGTGGGCTCGTAAACATACTAACGTGTAAATACGTAGTTCAACCTCGTCTGCAGTCGTTGCGGTTACTTCCTTTGCGTTTAAATATTTTGAGGCGTCCTAGTGCAAAGGTGAATGTTTAGAAACTGGTCGAGCGGGAACTTTGTCGGTTGTACATACTCGTATTGACACAGAAAATAGTATAGTCTATTAATCGGAGTATCCTTATTAATTTTTGGTAATTGTAAAGAATCCTACTAATATTATAAATGTGAAAGTTTGTAAGGATGTATGGAATGATGTATGGATGTATGGATGTGTTACTCTTTCACGCAAAAACTACTGAACGGATTTCGATGAAATTTGGTATGGTAGTAGTTTAGGTTCTGGATTAAAACATAGGATACTTTATATCCCGGAAAAGTACAGTATTCCTGAGAGATATGCGTTAGTATATTTACGCGGGTGGAGCCGCGGGAAACAGCTAGTAATTTATAGTTACATTTTGTTTTATTATTATTTTTAAACAAAAAATTAAACCGACTTCCAAAGTAAAAAATCACAAAAAAGTATGAAATAAAACTTATTTTCTAAATCATTCCCCTTTTAATTTTGGCTAAAATTTTGACTATTTCTCTACTCAATCTTCTTAATTTTGAAGTCGCTACCAGCCCAAACGATATCCTACACTATTTTATAGAACTCACATTCATATTTGCTGGTACCGACTTCAAAATTAAGAAACTATGAAGAAAAATTCAAAATCACCATATGTGTCCATATAAATTTCGAGGAGTTCCCTCGATTCCACATGAATCCCATCATCAGGTCACCACTTTTTTAAAAATGGGACCAACCTCGGATGTTAAACCTTTAACATCAAAAAAAGAATTTTGAAAATCGGTTCACAGACTCAGACCGAAGTAATCGGCGAACATACAAAAAAATATATATATACAGCCGAACGTATAACCGTCTCCTTTTTTGGAAGTCGTTTAAAAATCTGAGGTTACATTGAACATTAATATCGTTAATTTGAATAAGAAATTTAAGGTCTTTATAGCAGTTGCTGGTGTCTCCTAGAAACTCAGAATAGAAATTAGAATACACTAACGGTAAGCTCCTCTAAACTGATATCAGATTATGCAAATTGGACTTAGCTGAAATCCTCTAACGCCTAAATATTTACCATAGTGAATATTTTGATGAGGGATATTTTAAATTGTAGGCAATTAATAAATAGAAATATTGTCAATTAATTAATACATTTGAAAACTTAAAGAAAACTATGGTTTATTTTATGTGTTAAAACATTTTTAAGATGTTGCAAAACGCATCGCATATTCATAAACTTTGTTCGACGTTCTGAACCCTCAATTCTCGTATTTAAAGTAGACTTTCATTTTACTTCATTAGTTTTGTAAATTTAGTGACATGTTACCGTGAACGGATTTTATGACGTTTCGACCAATCAGAGCGCGTTTCACGTTGGTTTAACGTTCATAAAAACACCGTTTGGGAGTATAAGCGTATCGAGACTTGATTGTAATTGTATTAACGCAGGTTTTATTTAGCAGAATTGCTCCTCTGATGTTAGTTCAAAATCAGGTCATACTCACAACTGATGGCCGTCATTAGTGTCATTAGTGTCATTAGTGTCAATAGTGTCGATTATTTACCATTTTTGGCTACAAGTCCTCTTTAAGGCCGCGGCCTTGGATTTGCATTCTGGACGGTGAGTATGGCGCTTAACAGTCATGACATAAATATGGATTGTGTTTTGTCATTGTTAAAAGTTGCCATTTGTCATCTCAGAAGAAGAATATTCGGTTCGGTAAAATCAATTACGGATATTTTGGACATATGACCTATTCTTTGAGTATATAACCACTAGAGAGAGTTTTCGCCAGCAAACGCGTGTCCTTTTTCTGCTTGTGTGCATTGCATTAGTGTACGTGCAGGGATGTAACGTATATCGATATAATATCGATAAACTACTCGACTTTTTTGTGGTACCTATCGACGTTTGTAGATATTTTTATAATTCTGAATTTTTATTTTATAAACACATTTTAAGTTTTATGTCATCAGTTTATAATGTGTAAAACTCATTAAGTACCTTTTTAATTTAAGATATAGGTATTTGAAATTAACAAGATTTTATTAGATGTTTAAAAAATATTATGTTCTTATAAGGTTTGTTTGTTTGCATGGGCTCCGAAAGTACTTGACCGATTTTGATGAAATTTTGCACATATATAGAAAAGACCACATAGGCAACTTTTTTGCGGCACGGCATTTCTTTTAGCGCGCACGAAGGCGCGGGCAACATCTAGTTTTTATCATAAAAGCGTTTTCCCATTATCCGACACGATATCGGTAAATAATGCTGATAGCCGATACACAATAGCCAAAGGCGAGTAAAATAAAATAATTAGTAGCATAATTCTTTCACACTATTCAGTCAATTGCGTATTTTAATTAAGTATAAAATAAGTATTATGAGAAAACGTTTTATTAATAACTATTTACATTAAATACTAGCGACCCGCCCCAGCTTCGCACGGGTACAATACTGATACTAATACTACAGAATGTCTTTAAACCTTTAACAAAATGGGCGAAATCTAGTCAAAACAAACAGAAACAAATTAATATAGGTACCTACTAAAACTCAATGAAATAAGTAGGTGGGTATACTTTTATCGTATGAAATACCATAGATCTAAACTCCCCCCGCACGCGCACCCCGGCCTTGGTGACGCCCACTTCGCAACGGGCCGTGCAGCAGAAATCGTAATATTTTAATTTCGCCATAACTTCAAAACCACACGTCCAATTTCAATCATTCAAAGACCAAATATTATCTACATAAACTGTACTTAGTGATGAAATAATTTATTTTGATAAGGATTAATAGCATGAGTAAAATAAACGCGTTTAAATGTAGTCCAAAAAAAATCGAGATTTCTAAATAAAAAAATGGTTGTTGTGGCTCACTCGACATAGATAGGTATAGTGTGTCGCGGACTTTTTTGTAGTTATTTATAAGATCTACAATTAATTAGAACATTTTATGGTTCTATCTTTTATAGTTTAGGCAGCGTACGCAAAATAAGTAACTTTTCTGGTTGATTTTTTACACCTTTGTGTCCGAAAAACCCAAATATTTTACGGAACCCTATTTTTTTCCAAAATAAAATATAGCCTATGTTACTCGTGGATAATGTAGCTTTCGAATGGTGAAAGAATTTTTGAAATCGGTCCAGTACTTTTTGAGCCTATTCATTACAAACAAACAAACAAACAAACAAACATACAAACAAAGTTTTCCTCTTTATAATATTAGTATAGAAAATTACTCCCTATATCTACCAATTGAAAGTTTACAATTCCTAACAATTCTGCACTATTGTAATATAAATAGACCGTTCATAAATATTTTTAGCCGACTTTAAAAAAAGGAGGTTCTGTGTTCGGCTGTATAATATATGTCACCATAAAATTTTAAAAACCGTTTGATTGTAATATTACTAGAGATATTATATTATGTCGATAGATTGTCAAATAAAAATTTCTCCTTACAATAATTGTACGCATTATTTTTAGTTTTAATTATTATTATGAAAAAAAAAAATATGCCGGCGCGGGGCACTTGCCATTTAACCAATCTACACGGTAAATATTACAATGTAACGAAAAATAACGTGTAAAATTGTAAGAAGTAATTTTTATTTGACAATCTGTCGACATTTTATAATATCTCTAGTAATATAACAATCTAACGGTTTTTAAAATTTTATGGTGACATATATTATACAGCCGAACACAGAACCTCCTCTTTATTAGTAAGTAAGCCTTAGTAATACCGACCCGATAATATATCCCGACGGACATACTATCAAGAATCTGGAAGACCGGAGAAAATTTAGAGCATTGAAAATATAACTCTGGGAGTCTGGACTGATACAATAGAACTGAAAATCAAACACACGAGTCTCATGTCAAATCTGACAACATAAAAATTTTGCGTTCGATTTCCTCTCTTTGTATTGTATTTGCATTTTTGATTAGCATCTAAATAGTAAATACATTGAGAGATTAGCTGAGTCAGTCAGATTACTCACTTTCTTGGGGGCCTAGCAGGAAAAATTGTCAATTGCGTAAGCGTTACGTGATCGAAAGAGATTTGTATAAAAATTATGACAGCGCTCATACAATTGACATTCGATAACATTGCATTTACGCACCTGTCAATTGTTCCTGCTAGGCCCATATTTACGGGAATAAAAGTGCTTTTCTATCCGATATCAAACCGATAATGTGAAAGACCTATGTGTTTCATATATTTTACTTGCCCTTGCATGGCTATTGAATATCGATTACTGTATCGGCATTCGATTCCGATATCGTATTCGATCTGGATCGGATAATAGAAAAATGCTCTTTGTGCATTTTAATTGGAAACTAAATAAAAAAATATGTTTAAGAAAGTATAATTATATTATTGTAAGTCTTCTTAATTGTCCGGTAAAACAGAAATATCTTCCCCGTATCAATACCGTCACACCAAGCTGTCTCACTGGTGGAACACACTCTTCTAATTTTCGCATCTAACTGCTTCAATCTATTCGCCTCTTCTTCCGGAGCATTTCCGAGACCTAATAAAACCGTTTAGTAAAAGTTTATTATCTTTATCGATAAACTCTTGTGTCAGTAGGGTACATCACTCAAAATACGCAGAAAAACAAAGCTTTTATTTTGCACAAATTATTACTCATTACGTGATATTCATCATTAAAGCGTGATATAGTACGAAAAAGGGTTCGTTAAATTTAATGATTATAGGTGTACCAGAATCTCATGGCAAATAGGGAAAAAAAAATTTGTAGTGTGCAATACTGGGGAAATTGGATTAAACGATCTTGATACTGGTTAATATTTAATTATGTCTAGTATTATTGAACATGAATTATAATAAGACTGTATGAAGAATGTTCGGTGTATAATATAGAAAACTAGCTTTTGTCCGCGGCTTCGCCCGCGTGGAATAGTGTTCTTGGAGAAAAAACTACTTCGGCGAATAATTCTCTACCTACTTACAGCAATATACTACTGATACAATATTGAACATGTTTTTAGGTTTGCCCAATGCAAATTGTTAAAAATGGGACCCTATCACCTCGATACGACATGCGCGACCACTTGATAATATACTTACATAATAAGTACTTGAATATAAATTTTACCATAATCTTATAATATCTTAAAGACTATTAAATACTTAAAGACTATTATTTTAAAAACTCGCATCAAAATCCGTTGCGTAGTTTTAAAGATTTAAGCATATTATAGAGGACAGACAAAAAAGGGACTTTGTTTTATACTATGTAATATAATGATATTTCATGAAAAATAAATCAATCGTGAATTACTTTATATACTTATTTATTACGAATAACATACAATTAAATTGGCAACAGTTTATTTAATGTTGGAATTTCCTTCCGAACTGTATAGAACACGTTTACTTTATTCCTAATCAACTATTTAAATCGAAACTGTTGATTTTCTTTTTTCCTCCTCTCCTCCTTTTACCAGGCATGGAAAACAAACTATCATTCGATGTGCCATCAGCTACGATTCACCTTATAGTAGTACTGGAAACACATTTAAAGAAGTCACAATAATTACCTAAGAAAATATAAAAAAACTAAAAGTATCAAAACAACTCACTCTAACTTACCGGTCAACTCTACCACGAACTTTAAATTATAAGATTGAGTTCGATTTACACCTTCTTCTTTCTGTATTTTACTATAGACATAGAAAACAATATTTCTCGCTTGAGATCGAATTGCCTTTTTGGATATTTTCACAAAAACAACAAATTCCAAGAACATAATCACAAAATTTTAGCAGCGGTTGACAGATCACGTACTTTGATTTGACGGGTCATACTTGACATTGCCATATGAAAATCACATTTTTTATTTTTTTTAAAATGCCATCAGATTCTGGTAGAGCTATATCTGTTTATATTATAAAAATACTCATTATTTAGTTCACAAACCATCACGGGCGTAGCCAGGTTTTAGTTTCGGGAGGGGTTCAAGAAAATAAAACGACTACTTTAGTATCAAAGTTCTGATTTAGTGATTTAGGCTGTTGATTATTTTTCTAAAATAACTTCAAAAATCATCTTTCAGATAGGGTAAATGGGGCGGCAAAATATGTTAATTGGCCTCCGGCGTAAAATTTCTAAATAAGTACGCTTCTGTATATTGGTCAGATCTCTGTATTATATATACCAGCCGGCCCATTTCGGGGGGGGTTTGAACCCCCTAAACCACCCCCCTGGCTACGCCCATGCAAACCATTGTTAAAACATTACGTGTAAAATGATAATTCCAAGTATTTGACACCTTCTGTCGTCATTCTTGAGGCACAATATGCAGCGGCGCAACACATATTAGATGTTTTAAAATTAATATCTCCTTTACACATATATTTTCATTTATAAAACACAAAATATACACAGAGCTACTGCTCTGCAATGGCCTACTGAGCTGGCCATAACATGACACGAAACCCGTGTTTATACACCGATATAAGCTCTTTCATTCGCTCGTATTGATACATCGTTAGTAAGACAGAGCAACAGAAAACAATAGTACCAACTTTCAAAAACTATGACTCCGTCTTTAGAAGTCTTTGGACCTATTGCTAATGTAAAAACGTATAATTGTCATACTACAAAACAATATATTTTTTTGTATGGGCGAGTTTGCGTTTTGCGGAGAGTCACTCATACACAAGATGATTTTTACTTTGAGAATGACAATTGTTTTTTTGCCTAAATGTCTTTACATAAGCAGTGGATCATGTGCCCGAAGTATCCTTAATTGATTTTCGGAGACATTATACGTGGGTAACACTGAAAATGTTTAGAACTGACCAGCTAGAAACATTGCTAATGAAAACTTTTTTTGAATTTAAATTTTAGAACTCTTTGGTAAACCTAATGTAGTATATATTGCATTCATTCGTCATTTGTTTTTGTTAATTGGCGGCAAATCTAAAACTCTTGTTACATGTGAAAATGAACCTAACGCCAGAAATTTTTCGGTTAATGATTTATTATGACTTTCGTTGTGGGCTTACTCAACAACAAAGCTATGATAGGCTGCGATAAGCATTTCTTAATGAAGCCCCATCTCGTGCCATTATTTACAATTGGTTTAACGAGTTTATGCATGGACGTAGCAATCTCAATAATGATCCGCGTGAGGGACGTCCTTTAACAGCGACTACTGAAGATAACATCAGTGCTGTGCGACGCATGATAGAGGAAGATAAGAGAGTGACCTTTCAGCAGATACGGGCAAGCCTAGGCATTGGTATGAGTCAAGTTCAAAAAATATTACACGAATATTTTGGCGTCAGGAAGCTTAGTACCAGATGGATTCCCCATACTTTAACCGACGACCAGAAACACCTTCGCATGGACTGGTGTCGCCAAATGTTAGATAAGTTCAACGGCGGTGACTCAAATGCTGTATTTGACATCGTCATAGGTGATGAAAGCTGGATATATTATTACGAACCCGAAACCAAAAGACAATCAGCTCAGTGGGTGTTTCCTTTCGAGGATCGGGCAACTAAGGTAAAGAAAGGAAGAAGTCAAGGAAAAAAGATGATTGCCTGATTCTTTGGTCGGAGAGGTCATTTCGCGGCAGTTATGCTAGAATATGGAAGGACAGTTACTGCAGACTGGTATGTCAATCGCTGTTTGCCTGTTGTCTTGGAAAAAAACCGACAGCAGCGCCCTCGAAACAGGATCCTCCTTCACCACGACAATGCTTTAGCGCACTCCGCAAAACGGACTGTTGAATATTTGAGTATGGTAGGTGTCGAGATAATGAGTCATCCGCCATACAGTCCTGACCTGGCGCCCTGCGACTTTCATTTACCTATTCCCAAGAACTAAACATAAAATTCGAGGTTTTCGCTTTACGAGCCCTGAAGATGCGATAGTAGTGCCATAGTAGAGACACCTAAGGAAGAATGGGCCCACTGTTTTTCTCAGTGGTTCCATAGAATGCGACGACGTGAAGAGAGGAACGGAGATTACTTCGAAAACAATAAAAGTATTGGCAACTTTCTACATTAAGCCGTTTTTCAATTTCTAAACATTTTCAGTGTTACCTAGGTATATGGAGGGAACACTAAAGTGAATAGGTTTTTGTACGTCCGCGTCGGTTGTGATTTTGTTGGTTTTTCTAGTTCGACGTACGAATTACGACATATCGCAATGTAAAAGTCGCAGCAATCTGACTAATTGGATGATTTGGCAGTTCATTAAAATTTGCTTCTAATTAAATAACTGGGCCTCTAGTCAAGATGCATTCGATAATTTCGACGGCGAACTTCGAAATCAAAAATTTATGGGATTTGACATAAGCCATCGTTAAGTGACATGACACTTAAATCAAATCCCATACATTTAGTTTCCGAACTTCGCCTCTTCAACTTTGCGTCGTCCAGCGTCACTCCTTGCGCATTGTATGTAATCGTAAATAAACCTCCGTTAAAACTCCGCATCAATTTTACGGATGCTGATGAGGAGACGGAAATTTAATTTTTTGCGGACGTTCCGCAGTAACGGAGGCGAAGTTCCGTTACATCCCTAGTCAAAATGGCCCCAAAAATCTTAAAAGGCCATTTAAATGGAGATACATTTTGCCATAACATGCCTCGTCTATAATATACGTCTATGTATAAACATAATACAAGCACTGCGTGTACAATGAATAAATAAAGGATATCGCTAAGATCATAAAAAATGTTGTATATTACATCATAGTCCTTATGATATCACTTTTGTTTTCGTCTCACGTACCTTATATACTCTCGGTGACACTCGTACCTACTGCCCTGATGAATTATGAAAATATACGAAATACTAAACAATATTAAATTACTGTTGATATAAAATCACGTGCTTTGTGTAAAAAATAAGCAATGCTTGCGTATTAAACGTCTAAAAATAAGTGCACAATATGAAAAAAAGTAAAATATTTTGTTAATTTTCTTAACATTTTCTCCACTGATTTTAAAAGCTTATCTTTTCATTTAATATCAAACAACTATTGTTTGTTCATGCATCTTATACCTTATACGAGCAATGCTTCGATATCTATAATACTAATATTATAAATGCGAAAGTTTATCTGTCTGTCTGTTACCTCTTCACGCTTTAACCGCTGAACCGATTTTTATGAAATTTGGTATAGACATACTTCGGGTCCCGGAAAAGGTCATAGGATATTTTTATCTCAAAAAATTAATATTCTCGTGGAATAGTATTTACGCGGGCAGGGCTGCGGGTAAAAGCTAGTTCTATATCAAACAGAATTTTGGTGAAAGCTGCAAGTATTTCTATGAAAAGACATGTTTGATTTTGGGCCAGTTCTATGTACACTACATAGGTAAAGAGGAAAAAATATGGGAATATCATAAAAATACGAAAAAATTAATTTGAAGAAGGGTACATGCGTACAAAAATGATTATTTGAATAGTTTTTTATTGCGAGAACACTATTTTTAGGGCGGCCATGACAGTTGTTTTGACTTGACTTTTGACGTAGTAGACAGTTTTACGAAGAGACGACGTCTTGAATGCCATATACGTCTTTCTTTGTCAAAAGTCATGTTATTGACAAAATGACATTATTTAGTTAATTTTGATCTGATCCGCCATGTTTTATTTTACTTTGTGTTGCTCTCCTTGACGAAGTTAATTTAAATGTACATGGAAACGAAGTGAAATTAAACAAAATAAAGAATAGGAAACGGTTACTATATTATGTAGCTATATTTACATATACTGTACGTAGGGCTGGCCCAGGCCTCATACATTTCTTGAACATCGCTTTTAATATGTAGGTACTTAAGGGGTTTTTGAAGAGAAAATTCGATCTAGCTAGTTCATGTCCTGGGGAAGCGGCACTATACTTTACTTTTACTACACAACACTATACCTTTTTTTTTTTTTTTTTTTGATCTCGCAGGGGAAAGGTCGTTACGCCCTTCCCGGGTTGGGGGACCCGGGGGTATGTGGGACTCCCGACGCGACTCGCCGGTTTACCCACTAAAACTGAACCTGCGGATTGCCCTCAGCCGCTATAATGGGGAGTGTCCCGGATCTGTCTAACACAGGACACCCCCCGCGACCGGCCGGTCTACCTCTTATAGGGACCGGACTTCCAACACAGTTAGGGGCCACTCCGGCAAACTGGAGCGTCCCCCTCGACGCCGGGACTAGCTAAGCCGGGGAGGTTCCCATCCTCTCCCGGAGCCCCGTTAGACAGGAGATTGGAGGTTCGCAAAGCGACGCCTCCGTACTCCTGTCCTACGCCGGCGGAGGGGAGCAGAGGATGGATCTATCTCTCTGTCCCGCTCCGCGGCCTCTTTCTGCGAAATGACGACTTCGCAGAAAGAGACCGCCGCCTGCCAGGCCTCATCGCTCTCGAGCATGCAGCGAACCACACTCGAGAGCGAGAGGTCCCGCCCAAGCACTGCCACGAGATCGTGGCGCTGCACGGCCCATCGGTCGCACACCTCTAAGGTGTGCTGGGCCGTGTCCTCCGCAGCGCCACATTGGTGGCAGGCTGGCGTAGGCTCCCTCCTGGCGACCTTACACAGGTATGCACCGAAGCATCCGTGCCCGGTGAGCACCTGTGTAAGGCGGAAGGTGAGGGGTTTTCGCTTGCGGCGCATCCACGCCGCAAGGACTGGACGCAGTGCCGTGGCCGTATGTTGGCCGTACGGCGACTGCTCCAGGACCTCACCCCACCTCCTCAGCAACCACTGCTCTCCCAGTCTTTGGAACCGCCTTAGCTCCTCCCACGAGGGGACCTCGCCACGTGACCTCCCCTCTGATACGAGGAGGTTCGTCTCGGCAAGGACCCTTGCCGTGAGCTCCCAAGGCGGTTCCCCCGCCAGGGCAGTAGCTGCCACCCAGGAGACTGTACGGTAGCCCCTGATTACCCTCACTGCTATGACCCGCTGCGCTCTTCGCAGTTGGGCCTTATTGCGAGCAGTGAGGGAATCCGCCCAGATGGGGGCACCGTACAGAGCTACACTCCGGCAGACTCCGGAGTATAGCCGCCTGCAGGCCTCGCTGCGCCCCCCTATATTCGGAAGGAGTCGACCCAGCGCTGACGCCACCCTCACGACCTTCGGCCCCAGTTGTTGAAAATGGGGGCCGAAGGTCCACCTCCCGTCCAGGGTGAGTCCGAGACACTTAAGGGTTGGACTCACCCTAACCTCCGCCTCTCCGATAAGGAGTCGTGCACCCGATGGGGGTCCTTTCCTCCCGGGTCCGCGGAAGAGCAGGGCTTCGGTCTTGTCTAAACGTACCCGAAGCCCCAATCGCTCTATGCGGCTGACTACTAGGGCTGCCCCCTCCTCAGCCAGCCGCGCGGCCTCCTGATACGTCCTCCCCCGGAACGTGACGTAAGTGTCATCTGCATAGCAGATGACATCTGTTCCGGGGAGGATGCCGCTCCGCAGGACCCAGTCGTAGCCGACGTCCCAGAGGTTCGGACCCAGAACCGAACCCTGGGGGACGCCGCACTCGACCTTCCGCCTCTCTAAGGACCCCGACCGATCCTCGAACACGATCTCCCTATCGGAGAGGTACGCGTCCAACAGTCTCCCGAGATACGGAGGCACTCCGAAATACTTAAGTGCCTCCCGTATTACGCTGTGGGGAAGGCTGTTGAAGGCGTTGGCGATGTCCAAGGACACCGCCACCACCACCTCCCTCCCGCGTTCCGCTTCATCCGTCACCGACTTAAGGCGCCTCACTGCGTCGATGGTCGACCGACCGGCCCGAAACCCGAACTGTGAATCTGAGAGTCCAGGCCCCGGACCTTCCTCCAGGTGCTGAACGAGGCGGGAGGCTATAACGCGTTCAAACGCCTTGCCCACCTCGTTCAGTAACACGATCGGCCGCACCGCCGACGCACAGTCCGGTGGTCGCCCGCCCTTAGGTAGCAGAACGAGCCGACCCTCCTTCCATGCCTTCGGGAACTGACCGCACTGTAGGCAGCGGTTGAACAATTCCCGAAGGCTGTCCTCGAGGTGCACGAGAGCTATGGATAGGACTCTCCCGTGCACCCCGTCTGGACCAGGCGCCCTTCTCTTACTACGGAGGCGGGATAGAACCGCCTCCATTTCCAAGTCGGTGACGGGTGGCGGAACACCCTCCTCCATCGAGCCCGGCGTCCGTCGGGCCATCCGCGGTGGAGCGAAACCTGCTGGGGGGTCCGGGAACAACTCCCGGACGATGTTCCCCAGCAGTTCCGGCTGGAGCGTTCCCGTCAGTGGGGCCGACTGGGCGCGAAGTTTGTCTCGCGCCTTCTTATACGGTCGGCCCCACGGGTCATTATTCAGACCCTCCACCAGCTCCAGCCACGCTCGCTCCTTGGCCCGACTGATGGCCAGCCGCAGGATCTCTCTTTTGGCTTTGTAGACCCTGAACAGCCGGCCATCACGCTCCTCGTCCTGGGGACGGCGCCGCCTGCTGCGAGCGTAAGCGCGACGCGCCGCATCGCAGGCGGCGCGAAGGTCGGCCAGCTCGGCCGACCACCAGTACACCGCCCGTCGAGGAGGGGGAGGACTCCAAACTCTCGGCATGGCTGCCCGGCAGACGTTAGTAAGTACGTTGCCGAAACAGCCAGCCACTTCGTCCACCCCCAAACCTTCCAACGACGGGAGGCTCCAGCGGCCAACGATGGCCGCCTCTTCCGCCAATTCCCGGTTGAGCTTTGTGAGTGCCTAACGCGGGAACTTGCTACGTCCCCTGGACACCGACGCCGAACTCGATGCGGA
The DNA here is from genome assembly GCA_905404095.1 of Glaucopsyche alexis. Classification (NCBI taxonomy): domain Eukaryota; kingdom Metazoa; phylum Arthropoda; class Insecta; order Lepidoptera; family Lycaenidae; genus Glaucopsyche; species Glaucopsyche alexis. The sequence continues at coordinate 8,763,573 of FR990061.1, forward strand.
AGCTGGAGACACCTCGAACCGTATGTAGCGATGGTCCGAGAGTGTCTCCACCTCCGTTACCACCCTCCACCCTGATACCCTGCGCGCAACCGCGGGAGTAGCGAACTGTTATAGCTATGATCTGTATGTCTTATCCCTGCGTCAGCCCTATTCCTATCTATACAGCATTTCCCTTGTCTAGAACCTTCAGTTGCATTCTCATTCCCACCAGTCTCCATCCAACTTCCAACCACACTAGACGTGTGCATTAAAATCCAATCGTGTTTTTTTAAAAAGACAATCTCCTTGTGCGTTCTAACATTGGTGGCAGCGGTGGGATCTGTCGGGTCCCCGGAAAACGACCTCAGTTATTCTATACCCAGTAAAAATCTACTATATTCTATATCCTTCAGTGTGTTATAAAAGTGCAAATCCCAGTTAAGCCACAGACCACAAGTCGAACTTTATAAACGTGCAATTCGCCGAAGAAACTCGACACGCCGAGCCCGACGACTGCGACGCGATAAGCCGAGCCGCAGCCTAAACATGATAAGGTGCATCGCTGTAACCAGATTCCTGTGAGTGATTCGTTTTATATTCCTGGTCATTGCAGTAGAATTATAGTGTATAACATTTTATTTCAAAAATCTTATTTTGTAATTAATTTTTGCTAAGTCCTATTAATTAAGTATAATAATTAAAAATGTCGGAATCTAGAGCCCCTAGCCCGAAATTTGAAAAACCAGAAGTAGTTGTAAATGAAGCGGAGGACGATGCAGGTCCTTCTTCTCAACCTGGACCTGTCACCAGGTCTAAGAAAAAAACCCAAAACACTACTGCGCCTAAGGTGGAGTTAGACTTATCGACCTTATTAAAATTTATTAAACCTTACGATGGTGCTAGGGAATCGCTAAATTCTTTTCTAGTAAATTGCAGTAACGCGCATGATTTAGCCTCAGATTATCAAAAGGATGTTCTTTTTAAATACATATTATGTCAACTACATGGTAAAGCACAAATTGCATGTTCAATCAAAGAATTTGTAAATTGGCCACAATTGAAAGAGTTCCTAAAAACACAGTTCAGTGAACGTAAGCATTACGCACATTTACTTACTGACTTGCAAGAATGCAAGCAGCAACCCAACGAAACCGTAAGCCAGTATGCCCTAAGGGTAGAGACGTGTTTATCGCAATTACTTACCGAAATTTCAATTTCTCACGGGAATAAAAGTAGGGAAATGATAGGTCGTACAGCAGCGATGGAGGAGCTAGCTCTCCACCACTTTCAGATGGGACTTGCTCCGAGAATTTCGAATATTGTTCGGTGTAAAGCTCCACGTACTCGCAACGAAGCAACAAACTTTGCTATATCCGAGGAAAAGCTCCAACAATTTATTTATAAAAATTCGCAATCGACCTCGCGGCCCGAAAAACCCCGAATCAGATCCATCCCCGGTAACTTTATTAATAATAATAGTAACCAACAACCTTTCAGGTTTAATCGTAACATACCGCCGAGAACACCACTATTCAATCAGGCGCCGAATTCAAGCAGTGGGCCAGAGGTAGTCGTATGCAGATATTGCAAGGCACCCGGTCACACTCTCGAAGAATGTAAGAAACGACAATATAATAATGAAAGATTTAAATTCAACCAGAACCCAAGGTCGCAGCGAATAAACTTTATTTCTGAACCTATTGAAAGCGACCCTATTGATGATAACAGCCCGACCGAGGGCTACGATACCGTCGACACTAGACAAAAAAACGAATAGGCGTCTCGTCCTGGTGTCGTGCGGGACCCAGAACACCTAAAATCGACACAAAATCCTCTTACGTCACACAACAGGGTAACCAGCCCCAAAACGGAGACGTAATCCTTGGCGTCACACAACAGGGTAATCAGCCCCAAAGCGGAGACGCATCCTCTTACGTCACACAACAGGGTAACCAGCCCCAAAACGGAGACGCATCCTTTAGAGTCACGCAGCAGGGTAACCAGTCCCAAACCGAAGACTCTCTCATAACGAAAACTCTGTATCCTAATAATAAAACATTGTTGACTTTCGAAATTACAAATAACCCAGCCATGATGCTCTTACCTCACGTGCTCGTCGAAACTTCTATATCCAAACTTCCTATATCCCTGCTCGTAGACTCAGGCTCATCTGTAAGTCTAATCAAATATTCCTGTCTTCAAACTCGTCCTCTAATAAAAAAGGAATTTATCCAACTCAAAGGCATTGATTCATCGGAAAACCCCATCCTAACAAAAGGACATTTTGAACTCAAACTAAAACTTCCTAAATCTAATGTATCGTATATGTTTCATGTTGTCGATAAAATTAATTTACCCTACGACGGTATTATCGGATCTGACATGCTCAATGCGCTTAACTGTAATATAGATTACAACAAAGACTTACTTCTCATTGGAAAATCATCGTTAAAACTAAATTTCAACGAACCAGCTTATGTAATTCCACCTAGAACGGAACAAATTATAGAATGCTCTGTATCAAACCCGGAAATAAAAGAAGGTTTTGTTTTGGACCAAAAAATTTCCGGCTCATTATTAATTGCCAATTGCATAGCTCGCGTTAAAGAAAATAATAGAATAAATATACCCGTTATTAATATTTCAGAACAAGAAATTGTTTTAAATTCAAATCTTAACCTAAATTTAAAACCAATCGAATTCCAAGAACTAAAAAAAATTCACACTGTTTCCGTTAACCATTTAAATACATCAACAACCAACACTACAAAACGCACAGAGGAAGTCCTGAAACAATTACGCATTTCTCATCTTAATGAAGAAGAGGCGAATGCCTTAACACAACTATGCTCCGATTATTCAGATATATTTTATTTACCTAATGAAAAGCTTACATATACTAACGCGTTAAAGCATGAAATTAAAACTACTACAGATGTCCCAATCCACACGAAAACTTACCGGTTTCCTGAGGTGCACAAAACCGAAGTCCATAAGCAAATCACTAAAATGTTGAATCAAAATATAATCGAACCATCTAATTCTCCTTGGTCTTCGCCCATATGGGTGGTACCAAAAAAATTAGATGCTTCCAATGAACAAAAATGGAGAGTCGTTATTGACTACCGCAAACTTAATGATGTTACAATAGGAGACACTTACCCACTACCTCAAATTACCGAAATATTGGATCAACTCGGAAACAGTAAATATTTTTCCACATTAGATTTAGCCTCCGGATTCCACCAAATTCCTTTAGATGAATCAGATAAACCAAAGACTGCTTTTAACGTTCCAGAGGGTCACTTTCAATTCCTAAGAATGCCTTTCGGCCTTAAAAACGCCCCAGCCACGTTCCAAAGACTCATGAATACAGCCTTAACCGGACTTCAAGGTATACGTTGTTACGTATATCTTGATGACATAGTTTGTTACTCTTACGATCTTGATTCACACATTTTGAATCTGACTACTATTTTCCAAAGAATAAGAAAGTTCAATCTCAAACTACAGCCTGACAAGTGTGAATTCCTACGCCGTGAAGTTGCTTATCTGGGGCATATAATATCTGCAGATGGTGTAAGACCAAACCCAGACAAAATTAAATCTGTAGTCCAATTCCCTATCCCACAAAGTCCTAAGGACATTAAATCTTTTCTGGGTTTAGTATCCTACTACAGAAGATTCATTCCGGATTTTTCAAAAATAGCTAAGCCTCTCACCAGCCTTTTAAAGAAAGACCAGCCTTTCCTTTGGGAAAATCAGCAACAGCTAGCTTTAGAAACCCTTAAGAATAAGCTCACTTCTGCACCGGTCTTATGTTATCCTGACTTTACTAAACCTTTTATCCTGACAACAGACGCTTCGAATTACGCTCTCGGAGCCGTCCTTTCCCAAGGTCCATTAGGACAAGAACATCCAATAGCCTACACCTCTCGAACCCTCAATAAGAGCGAGAGTAATTACAGCACAACAGAAAAAGAGTTGTTGGCCATCTTATTTGGTTGTAAGCAATTTAGACCGTATCTGTATGGTAGAAAATTCCAAATTGTCACTGATCACAGGCCCTTAAAATGGCTATTCAATCATAAAGATCCATCTAGTAAGTTACAAAGATGGCGTCTTAAACTTGAGGAGTTCGACTATGAAATAGTCTACAGAAAAGGAAAACTGAACTCGGCTGCTGACGCTCTATCCAGGTATCCCGTAAATCCCATATATCCAGAAAATCCTTTGCCAGTCCAAAGTGATCCTACACCCATTGCAGAACAACCTTCTGACGTGCTTGATGAAAATGAATGGACCACAATAACATTTAGTCCAATAGATGAAAAGGACTTAGACTTTACACCACTGAATCCTCCTACTCCCACTGAAGATCCTGTTACCCATGACAATCCTGACATGAACTTGACTTTTGACCCTCAACCTTCTACTAGTTGGCAGTCATTACCTCCACCGATTCCTAACCCTGAAAATTCTCCTGCTGTTCATGACATCCCATTGGTACCAGCCGATCAATCGGAACGGCTTTCTGCATCTCAGGAATATTCAACAACGTCAGATGAAACATATAACAATTTCCTAAAATTACCTTCAAAATCTTTTAATACCCAGATTATAGAGCATAATAATAGCGTATTAAAAAGCAATCATAAAATCGTAATTATACCAACTTCGATAGACATGGATGAAAATATGCCATATGTACAAGATGTGATAAATAATTGCCCAGAACCAGCGCGTACTGAGTTTTTAGATAAGGAAAGAGCCCTATACACTTGTTTACCTTTAGATATAGAAAATAAAACTTACCTTTTCCTATTTACAAAAGTTAATTATTTCGATGATCACTCATACCCTGATATATTTAAAGCTTTAAAATACTTACGAGACGAAATAATGATGACGTATGCTGCAGAAAATGATATTAGTATTTCGGACTTTAAAAATCCATTTAACAAACATTCTTTTATTAAAATTTATAACATGTTAGGTTACCTGTTTGATGAAACAAATATAAGGATCCATATACATCATGATCAAATAATATATCCAGCATTAAGTGAGATACAAAAAATTCTCAAAGAAAACCATGATATTCCCATTGCCGGGCATTTAGGAACTAATAGAATGCTCAACCGTATTAAAGAAAGATATTTTTGGAAAAACATGCGCAGCGACGTAGAAAACTATGTAAAAAATTGCTCCTCATGCCAAACAAACAAAGCTCTGCGTAAAATTAACCGGGCACCTATGATTATTACATCCACTTCAACTTCCCCTTTCGAGAGACTTGCCATAGATATAGTAGGACCTCTCCCCGAATCTGGTCCTGGAAAATTAAAATTTATTTTAACCATGCAGGACGATCTTACCAAATTTAGCGTAGCATATCCGATACGCAGCACCACTGCCGAGGAGACCAGTGAGTGTCTCGTACATTTTATCTCATTATTTGGAATCCCGAAACGTATCCTTACTGATCAAGGAACAAACTTCACCGCAGACCTATTTAACAAAACCTGTGATTTATTTAAAATTAAGCATCTATTCTCGTCACCCTATCATCCCCAAACTCAGGGCGCCCTAGAAAGGTCGCACTCCACACTAAAAGAATATTTGAAATCCTATATTAATCTAAATCAAGATAACTGGCCGCGTTACGTATATACAGCTATACTATCATATAATACCGCCATCCATACAACCACACATTATTCACCTTACGAGTTGTTATTTGGACACAAACCACACATTCCAACCTCAGTATATGACGATTCCTCAAGTGCTACTTACCCTGAGTATATAAGAATGTTACAGCACCGCATGAAGTTTACTCGCGACAAAGCTTTCAAATTCATACAAAAATCTAAAACGACATCTAAAGAATATTATGATACGCGCACACGTCCCGTTGAGTATAAAGTAGGCGATTACGTTCTACTTAAAAATCATCTTAGGTTGCGCAAGGCTCTATCACCGGTATGGAAAGGGCCATATAAAGTTGTTAAAATACATGGCGATCACACCTTGTCGTTACTTATCAACAGACGCCATGTCAAGCACCACTACGATGAGGTTAAACACGTAGATATCCAAGGAGAACCTTCTACCTGAAAAAAAAAAATACATACATAGTTATACATATACATATAATAAATAAATATTATACAAATCTACAAAATATATTTACAAATTTTATACTTACCTTAGTCTATAAGAAAAACCTAATGGTTGCAATTTGTCTTCCCTTACAGCATACTGGCTCATGCTCTTCAAGAGTTTACTCGTCGAATCGACTCGAGTCCGGGTATATACTTTGATCCAATTGGCGAACTCAAGATCAACGTTGGTCGTTTGGATCTTGTCACTCCATACGATATATCTTACATTGAAACGCACATTAAGAATATTAATTCTATCTTAGGTACAGTACGGTTTTTATGTAACCAAATAGAGATTGAAACTATAAAAGACCTGGAATGTCATAATATTCTGGAACCACTGAGTGTAAGATATAATGATGTTGTTTCGGAATATTCTTCCATTTCACATTTAATTAGTAATAAGAGATTTAAGAGAGCGTGGATAGGTGCCGTAGGAACTTTGTCTAAGACCATATTCGGTACTTTGAGCGAAGACGACGCTATCAAATATGATAACGCCATCCAAAATGTACAAGATAATGAAAAAAGACTAAGTTCATTGATAAAAGAAAATATATTGGTCACATCTTCCGTTTTGTAGAAATTTAATGATACACTTCTTAAAATAAAATTCAATGAAGATAGTCTTGCTGAAGCTGTCGACAATCTTTCTTTAAAAATGAAAAATATTTCAAAAAACGTTATTGAACTGAACTTTAAGGCAAACATTGATTCTATATTAACCAATCTTGAAGCATCATTACTCGCATTATCCTTCCAGATGGAAGATATAACTAACGCTATCCTATTTGGTAGCCGTAACGTTTTACACCCAGCCATTTTACCCCCGAAACAGTTGTACAAGCTTGTCGACAACTACAGGCACCTACCAGCAGATGTTAAATTACCTTTAAGCCTAGAATTAAGAAACATTTATAAGCTCTTAAATGTGTCTAGTATAGTTTGTTATAGTTCAAACGATAAGATAGTATTTGTAGTAAGAATACCTTTAGTGTCCCCTAAACAATATGATTTATACCATAACATAGCATTGCCCACACCACATGATAATGCTAAACCTGACACCTTTAGTCTTATTAGGCCTAGCAGTAAATTTATCGCAATGACCAGAGATAAATCAGAATATTGTAACCTCGATTCACTCACGGACTGTCAAGCGATTGACGCCGATGACTACATCTGCAACATGATGACCATCTTCCCCACAAGTGCGCACCCCAGTTGTGAAAGTGAGTTGATGTCAAAAGTTATCAGTGCATTACCAGTGCAGTGTCAAACCGATTTTATAAGTGGACTATTAAACATATGGAAACCAATTTCCGACAATAATTGGATTTACGTACAATCCGAAAATATTAAAGTGTATCTGGACTGTATTGATAAGAAAATTGTTGAATTAGATATAGTTGGTACAGGTATTTTGAAAGTACCGCAAAATTGTGTAGCATTCTGCAAAAATACAAAATTAATACCTAGATATACTGACATAAAATTGAATGTTACAGTTTTCCACCCCGATTTTAATATAATTAAAGACCCGTGTTGTATTCTAGATAAGTTCCCTAAGGTCCGTGATGAGTCCCCTGTTAAATTAAAAAATATTGATTTAGACACTCTTACGTCAGACGCAAATTCCAAATTTAATTCTTTACTAAAGGATGCTGATGAAATATTAAATCAACATCCAATAATAAAATATGGGACCCATTATTCAATAGTTTTAGTTATAATGTTTATTTTAATGTTTACTTACTTTGTGTTTAGAATGATTTTATATATTAAAGAGCACCGTCTATCCTTCCGCCTTCCTATACCTTCTCAACCACCTGAAAACCCAACTGCTATGACACCCGATTCAATTACCCCTAACACGAATATTTCTAGTAAATCCGTCGCAGAATATTCCACAGTTACACCTCAAAAACCTAAACCGTCTTCAAATGAGATACCTTCTCCAAGCATTAGAATCAACATCTAAATTTTCCCTTTACAAACTTCAGGAACATAAGCCCCTGAAGTTTATTCTACCCCGGGGAGGTGTTATAGCTATGATCTGTATGTCTTATCCCTGCGTCAGCCCTATTCCTATCTATACAGCATTTCCCTTGTCTAGAACCTTCAGTTGCATTCTCATTCCCACCAGTCTCCATCCAACTTCCAACCACACTAGACGTGTGCATTAAAATCCAATCGTGTTTTTTTAAAAAGACAATCTCCTTGTGCGTTCTAACAGAACGATAGGTCCACCACTGAACCGCCCGTCCGCCGCACGCAGGTGAGGACCGTCCCTGTATTGAGAAGGGACAGCCCCGAGGCCAAAGCCCACTCCTCCACTTCCCTCCCCTTCGGGTCGGTGACAGAGGAACCCCATGCCGAGGACTTGGCGTTGAAGTCCCCTGCCACTATTACGGGGAGGGGGGCTAGCCTCCTGATCAGCGGCCCCAGAGCATCGAGGAATTGCTCTAGGGCGGCTAGGTTGCGGTTCGGGGAGAAGTAAACACCGATTATTACTACGTCCCCCCGAACGGCAACGACATATCCAGCCCCCCTCATTCTGGGTATGAGGGGGGGGGGGCAGCACCTGGCCTCGTCAATATTGCGACGGAGCCCACGTCGTCCCCAGCCCAATGCGGTAGGGGAGGGACATAATAGGGCTCCGCCATGACCGCCACATCGATTGACCACTCCGCCATCGACTGCAGGAAGAGGTCCTGAGCCGCGGCGGAGTGGTTCACGTTGCCCTGTAAGAAGCCGAGATGTATAGGCATAATTATGTCATCTCGGCATCAGGCGCCTCCGGCCCCCTCCCCGATGCATGTGGAGAGGAGGAAAATTTTCCACGAGTGGATGGGGGGTTACATAATCTGCCCCCCATCACATGGTCAGCCTTCAGTTCGGAGTCCGTGCAGACCGCACAGCGCAGCACATCAGAGTTACAGCCGGAAGCTTTATGCCCCGGCTGTCCGCAGCGGTAGCACAGGCCGCTGCGGTCCTTTTCGCAGCTGCACAGCCCTGACATGTGCCCTTTCCCCAGGCACCTAAAGCAGTGCCTGGGACGGACCCCGTTCATGGTGGAGCAGCACCTTACTCCACCCCACCCGGATCGCGCCCAGTTGGATGAGCTTTTTTGCGACTACCATCGGGCAGGACATCCGGGCAAAACCAACTCCGCGTGGGCCGAAATGTATCTCTCCGACCCACACCTGTTCCACGGCACAGCCCCCCTCTGCAGCGACCGCTGACTTGACCCGGTCCACCGTCGCGGTCTCATCGAGGCCCGTTAAGCGAAAACACGTAGTTTTGACGGGCCTAACCACGTCCGCTATTCCGCTCAGCAGCTCTCCCATTTTTTGTGCCAGGGCATCGGCTTTGTCGGCACTATTACGCCCTGGCACCTCTATTAGACGGCACCCAGTTGCCGCCATGCGTACTCTGAGGGGGCCTATTCCGAGCTCCTCTATGTTGAGACTCTGCTGTGCCCTCGTCAACACCGAGCCATATGTTGCCCCCTGTTGGGCTGCCTCCGGCCGTAATTTAAGGATTACGGCAGAGGAGCCAGGGAGCACCAATTTGGCGCCCTTCTTTTGTTTTGGCGCCGGGGGCGCTTTTGCCCCCTGCGACTTCTTCGGCGCCTTGCGTCTCACCACCTCGGTCCAGGCTTCTGAAGCCGGAAGAGCTGATGCAGGTGCAGGTGTAGGTGCCGTTGCCTCCATCTCACTCCCCTCTTGAGGCGTTTTGGATGCTTTGGGCGTGGTGGGTCCAAAGCTAGTCCATCCCCCAGCCTTTTTCGTGGCTTTGGACGCCACAGAAACAGGCATTGGCCGTACCGCAGGCCGCACCGGCAGCGCCGGAAATTCTTCGCGGCTCTTTCCGGGAGCCGCTTTTGGGGCCAGTTGCTCCTGACCCCGTGGCACTCCCAATACCGGCGACCGTTCTCGATCCCGTTGCACCTCATGATTGGCTGCAGCAGACCGAGCCTCGCAGGCAACCTTCTTCCTATCCGCGGCTAATGGCGGGCGGACAGGACGAGAAGGCGGAAGTCGATCCTCGATTACCGCCAGGCGGCCATCAACCAGGTTGCCGACCAACCTGGCGATATTGTTTTCCAAAATGCCCAGCTGTTCGCTGGACATCGGATTCGACGAAGGCAGCGACGACTTTTTAGTCGCCGCCTTCTTCGCCTCCTCAAAATCACGCCTATAGGCGCGCACCTCTTCTCGAAGGTTCGCCACCTCTCGTTGCAACCTTCCATTATCTGCGCGGAGGCGGCGTGTCTCCTCCGCCTCAGTGCGTGCCATCAGGGTCTCGAGTACCGTTTTTACAGTGCCCGTCGCACGCCGAATTTTGCTGGCATATCCCCCCTTCAAATTGGTGGATTTGCCAACCAAACTCAGGATTTCCTGCAGGTTAACCTCTGCTGCCTGCATCAAATCCTGTGCCCCTAGCATGTCAACGTCCAAGTCCAGGGGGCCAGGAGGGATCTCCTGTTTCTTAGGCTCCGCATCCGCCTTCATGTACGCCCTTTTGTCTAGGGCGGCGAGAAATTCGGCACTGCGAGCCTCTTCCACCCGATCCCTCAGCGCCTGACGGGTACTGTTGAGCCTGGTTTCAATTCCACGAGCCCTCCCACGCTTGGCACAGTTTTTCCGCCCATCTGACGGTCCCGCAGAAGCGTCTTCTGTGTCAGAGCCAGAATGCTCCGCCCCGAAAGGAAACAGCCTTTTGCCGCGATTGGCCTCTGACTCGGAGTTAGACTGCATCGACCAGTCTCCGAGTACCTCCTCCAGAGTAATACCGGCCCGGGTATAGCCCAGCCGATGACCGCTCTCGTTCTGCCCCTCCTTACTATAGGCATCCCCCAACTCGAGCCTAAGCCCCCGTCCGGAACGCCTCTTGTCCCCCACTTCACTCTCGCTCTCACCCCCCCCAACTTTTTCAACACCATTTGGCATGGTGCCAAAAAGTGAAATTGGTAACCCACCAGAGCAATACTGGCAGGCACCAACCTAATATATAGGCAGATTGCCTATAACCTTAAGTCTAACTTAAACTAATTATAAAAGATAAACCCAACACCATAAATAAACAAAAATACACCTAAATAAAGAACTAACCTAGACAATATAAACAGATAAGTTCCCCCCGCAGGGGTCACTCACGCAAAACAACCCCGGGACAAACTCGTCGACCGAAGGTGTTCCGCAAGGGTGACTCCTGAGACCGTTTCTATACTAATTCAGCGTAAAAAACGAAAAAACACAAAAAACCGAATATCTCGGGAACCAGAAGGCGCACCGAGATAATTCTTACACCAAAAGAAGGACAAAAATCGTAGCAATCGCCTGACACCTTGAGCACAAATATCCATAGACTGGCAAAGGCTTCGCCTAAGAAAATTTGAGCATCGGGGGGAATACACACAACACTATACCTTTCGTATAACAATCTCAGATCAAATAATAAACCAAGATAGCGCATGGCGTTTGTTTGAACTGAAGCCTAAAAAAACTACGCTACTTCAAGTAAACAAATGCGCTCACGCACACGCAAGCAAAAAATTACGCTACTTTTCGACAGTATCGAACGAGTCGTCGCGACGACTAATCTATAGTGACAAAAAGTAAAGTACTTTTTTGCTTGTGTGTGCGTGAGCGCGTGTGTAAACTTGAAGTAGCGTAGTTTTTTAGGCCTCACTTCAAACTAACGCCATGCACTTGGTTTTTTATTTGATCTGAGATAACAATATATATTGACAATATTTTTGACTCTATTAATGTCAATCTATAAAATTTAATCAATTGACGACCTCTGTGGCTCAGTGGCTCAGCGCATTGATATTTAAAGCCGGGGTCGCAGTTTCGAATCCTACCGAAGGAACAAAATGTTTTTCTGTATTCCTGGGTCATAGATGTGTATTAAATTTGTGTACAATATAATAAAAATCATAAATATAATATGTATAGTTTATAAGTATTAAAATATATACTTCCCGTTTTCTGGTACCTGTAATACAAGTTCTTCGGATACTTAGCACGGGGCCAGATTGACGTGGTGTGAAGCGTCCATAGATATTAATATTATAACACACTTCTTTTTTTTTAAATCTTGATAGCAATTTGTTATGCGTATGTATGTTTTTGCATTATTGGCAAATGGGTATGTCCGTTTCGAATCCCGGTCAGACGAATATTTTTTGGGAGTCTTTTTTTAAATCTAGAGAATTTGACCTTCAAGCAATGCTCGGTTACCCTGGTACTTTCTGAAAATACATTCAAGCAATCTCCTGGAAAACTCAGGCACAAAATTTTGTATTAATAAGAATATTGTTCATAATAGTTTTCTGTTATATCCGCAGCACACTCATTTAGATGTTAATCATTAATTGAATCATATTATATCGTATAGGCCTCTGCTACTAACAGTCTCTAAGGCTGGGACTATATGCAACGGAATCCGGTAGGCCGTAGAGAATTATGAGCACTGAAAACAGATCTCTGCACAAATACAATAGAGTTGAAAATCGAACATCCGAGTGTCGAGTCAAATGTCAATGTCATATATGACAGCTCGACACTCGAAACTTCCATTTTCAACTGTATTGTATTAGCACAGAGTTCTATTTTCAGTGCTCATAATTCTCTACGGCCTTACCGGATTCCGTTGCATATAGTCCCAGCCTAAATGATTATTTTGTTTTGTTCCTGATTGGCGCCAACGCGTCTCCTCACAAATGCCTAAAAGTACATGTAAGTTTTCCTTCATTCAAAATTGAACCCAAAAACTTTCACATAGAGATTTATTTAGCTTGTTATGGAGCTTATCCTTTACAATCAAGAAAGGAGGCTTTTATTAGAAATGTTCGTATTATAATATAATTGAAATTCCAATTCTATCCCCTTGTAATAGAGGATACATTCAAATTGCCAGAAAAATTAAATATTGCAGTGGAAAATGTAATTGTTACTTGGCATTTAGAATTTCTAAGCAACCGTTGGCTATCGTAAAATGAATCTTATAATAATGAAATTGAGTATAAATTGGGTTGGGTGTTGATCGATATCAGGAATAATTGCCATTAAGTAATTCGCCGTTAGTGTTAAGCTCTTAATTTAAAATTATATTGTGATAGTTTAATTCAAACGTAATCCTCGCTAAGCCATTTTCATAATCGAAACCAAAGCGTGATTTTTAAAATAAATTAAAAAATATATTGATATCGTACCTGAAAGTTTATAATAAACAATATAGATTTTTAAAACTTTATCTATACTAATATAATACAGAGGAAAAGTGTGTTTGTTTGTTTGTTTGCATCGAATAGGCTCCGAAACTACTGGACCGATATTGATGAAATTTGGCACAGATGTAGAGTAGACCACTAGGAAGGATATATACTACTTTTTATTGCGGCAAAATGTACGGTTTCCGCGAAATTTCTTTTAGCTTGCACGAAGTCGCGGGCAATATCTAGTAAACTATATAAAACTTTTTTCGTGATGAAAACTTTTTTCACATCGCAGTGCATTTGATATGCAACACGATGAAACGAAAAATCTATGGTAATAAATTAACTAAATAACAAAACATTTTTTTTAAATAACCCCCGAATTGTCAAGCAGTGAACAAGCTGATGTTGATGAAAGTTAAGAACATTCTCGATCATGTCAGAGTGCCAATTCTGCTAAATAAAACCTGCAATAATACAATAGGGGATCGGACTACATCTGAAATATTTAGTTTCATTAATATATTCAGAAATATTGAGGCATTACTACTTGGTAAGTGTAAAAAAATATATTATTTTATGTGTAGTTTAGTAATAAAATATGTAGGAGAAGTACCACCTCTGTCAGGATCGGCCATAACGATTTTACGTGGGTATTTGAGCAGTACAAAGTACAAGAAAAGTGCAGAACATAAAATCACTTTGTTTTAATGATAATTTAAGTTCTTTCCAAAAATCAAGATACGATCACATAGAAAAACTGTAATTTTAATTATAATAATACCTTTATAATGATAAAACTTTTACTGTTTAACTGTTTATTCACTATAACAGAAGTTACATAGGTACATATAGTCTATGGGTACATAACACACAATTTATCGACAGTTCCCAACCGAGTTACAAAATCCGACTGCCTCGGAGGCCCGGCGCGCGCGCGGGTGTATGTACCGCAGACCGTCACCCCGCGCGCATGCGCGGCGCCTCTCGATGCGGCGAGATGCGAGGGGCTCACGCGAGGTGAAGCGCGCTAGCGTCGATCGTTATAATATTTACCGCGCTACGATTTAAAGCCACTCGCGTTACAAACTCCCCCTCTAGTCTGAACTCAGCGCCCTCGCGTTCGGACTAGCACTTACGAGGTCGTCCGCGCCTACGTTTGGCTCTAACGGGAGCCTCCACGTCGCCAACGTATGGCGTCAGTTGCGATACGTGATAACGTCCAATGCCTTCCAGTAGATACGTCGTCGGACTTACCACTTCGCTGATACGGTACGGGCCGTCCCTCTTCGGTATAAACTTAACCGACTGCCCGGAGCCTACGCTGTTCAAACCGTGAGTATTTAACAAAACCAAACTTCCTACCTCATAGTCTGGTGGCGCTCTCCTACCTTCATCAGCATACTTCTTCTGGATGGACTGGGTACGCTCGTGGACATCTCTCGCATCTATAAGTGCTGTCGACCACCTGCGCAGGTACGGAGTAACGTTAGAAACAAAGTTATCATTGTCTACAATAGACTTCATGTCTGATATCACATCGGAAGGAGCGCGCATCTCTCTCCCGAAGGTAAGAAATGACGGAGTAGAACCAGTACTCGCCGTCATCGCGGTGTTCATCGCGAACCGTATGGCGGGAAGATGATTATCCCAGGAAGCGTGACCCTTTCCCACTAATATAGCCAGCTGCGGCTTCAGGTCCCGATTCTTCCTTTCAACAGGGTTTGCCTCTGGATGGTATAGCGGAGTCAGTGTCTGTTTGACACCGAAGGTGTGGCATACTTGTTGCATCACCTCTGCGACAAACTGCACCCCGTTATCACTGACCATCCGGCGTGGTACACCAAACCTCAAAAAAACCTCACTGACCAGTACAGCGGCGCATTCCATGCTGGTAGCGTTTTCTAGCGCGAACAGCTCCGTCCATCGAGTGCAGACGTCTTCCACTATCAAAATCCAGCGCTTGCCTCTAGCCGTTCTGGGTAAAGGTCCAAATAAATCCACGGCAACGACCTCAAAACGTCGGTTCGTCGCGGGCGTTTGCAACAGGCCGGCAGGCTTTCTGTTACCTGCCTTATATCGTTGGCAAGCAGTACATCGCTTTATATAATTAGTTACGTAGGTTCTCATACCCATCCAATAGTACCGGGATCTGATGCGTTGCAGGGTTCTCTCTACTCCGAAGTGGCCTGCTGTGGGTGCGTCGTGGAACTCTGCGAGCACCTGCTCTCTCTCGTGTGCTGGAATCACAAGGCAAGCAGTATCGGCATCATCAGCTTCGGAGGTACATCTGTACAACACACCATCCGATATCAGGTAACCTTTCCCCGACCAACTCCTCCCCCTAAAGGGATCGTCAGTGGCTTCCAGATCCTCAATAATGTTTTTAAGATCAGTATCTTTAAGTTGGCTCTCACGCACCTCTACAGGAGACTTGTGCGGTATATCTACAGCCACAAAACACACTTCGCAGTCCTCTGCTCCTGCGTCGCAACAGGCGGGGCGGCTCAGGGCGTCCGCGATCACGTTTACTCTGCCAGGCGTATACTGTATCTGCAGATTGCACGACTGGAGTGTCAAGGCCCACCTCGCAAGGCGGCCGCTCGGCGTCTTTAAACTCATAAGCCAGCGCAAGGGCTGGTGATCAGATTTAACAATTACCTCTGAGCCTTCAATGTAACCTCTGAACTTAGTCACGGCCCACACGACCGCCAAGGCTTCTCTTTCCGTAGTCGAATAATTTCGTTCGGCCGGCTGCAGCAGTCTGCTGGCGTACTCCACGGGCCGCTCGTCGGGGCCCTCCCCCTGCATCAAAACAGCTCCGAGGCAGTAGCCGCTACTATCGGTCCTGAGGGAAAAAGATTTAGTTTCGTCAGCTTGGCGAAGAATAGGGGCGGATACTAAAAGTCCTTTAATCTGTTCGAACGCGGATTGCTGTTCGTCCGTCCATCTCCAGTTGCTGTTCTTTTTCAGAAGATCAGTCAACGGTTTTGCAATAGCAGCATAATTAGGAACAAAGCGACGGAACCAACTCGACGTCGCCAGGAAACCTTTTAACTGTTTCTCGTTTTTTGGAGCGGGCATGTCAGCTATGGCTGCGGTTTTATCTGGATCCACCTGCAGACCACCAGGGACAATAATATGGCCTAAAAACTTTACCGAGTCCCGTGCAAAACAGCTCTTTTTACGGTTAACTCGAAGGTTAAACATACCTAGTCTATCGAAAACAGCTTCCAGGTCTTCCAGGTGTTGTTCGAAATTCGGCGACAAGATGATGAGGTCATCGAGATACCCTAATATCGTCACGGGCCTGGTTCCACGTGGGCTGTGCGGTATCTCGGTCCTATTACTTGTATCATCTTTCGGAATCGGCACGCTCAGGTTTGATTTAAATTGGTCGATCAATCGCTGGAACGTGGCACCTGAGTTACGGAGTCCCATCGGCATCCTTTTAAATCGGTAAGTACCTGCAGGCGTTATAAAAGCTGTCTTGTCCCGATCCTCCTCTTGCACGCTTACTTGGAAATATCCAGAGCGAAGGTCAAGGGTCGTCATGAAACTAGTCGTCTTGGCGGCGTGTAGCACGTCCTCTATGCGCGGGAGTGGGTACCTGTCTGGTTCCGTGATGGCGTTGAGCTTCCGGTAGTCCACGCACAGTCGCACGCCGCCGTCCTTCTTGGTAACCAGTACGACGTTTGCCGCCCAAGGCGACTCGCACTCCTCGATCACGTCCGCTTCAAGCAACTTCTCTAGTTCATTATTTAATAATTCACGTTTACCTTGTGATAAGCGGTAGGGCGGTGAAGCTATAGGTTCTTGCCTCTCATCGACCCGAATGCGGTGCGACGCGTAGGTTGTCGGCGGTCCCCGGTCGGCAAACCGCTCGGACTTGCTGACGATGAGCTGGTTGAGTTGAGTTTTCTGCGCCGGCGACAGCTGCGTCCCTTCGTCGTTCCTCAGCGCGAGATTCTCCTCTCCCAGAGTCAGCTGCATGCTGCAGGCGTAGTCGGCGTTCAAGGTGCATTCTCGTGCTTCCTTGTAGAACCGGAACTTCGCCCCAGGCGCGTCTGAAAAGTGCTAACATTCGTTCCTTAGGTCGAGTAATATTCCTGCCTGGGCTATGAAATCTTGCCCGAGAAGAGTTCTATTATTAGCTTCTGGAATCGCCAAAAACTTTGTATCAAACTCACGACTATTAAGAGAAACTCTAGTCTCACATAATAAAACATTACGTACCTGTCGTGTTCCGTCGGCGAGTCCTATTGTGCGCCGAACGTTAGTAAAACTTACTCCATTATTCACTAAAATATTATAAAGTCCTGGGCTGGCGAGGGACTCAGTGGCGCCGGTATCCAGCACGGCGACACCTGTCTGTGAACACACTTTAATCTTTATAGTGGCGCGCGCCATCCCGGTGTCGTATGTAACGGCCGTTTGAAAACTTACTTTGTCACGATCGGTCGAAGTGGTGCTCCTGCACGTAGGGCACTTAGAGCGTATCACACCTTCTTTACCACAACCATAACAAGAGAAGGACGGCTTATCTACATTTAATCCACTGGCGTTGGACGTTACGTTACGTTTACATTCGTCGGTGGTATGACCAAATTTCCTACACGACGCGCAACGCGGTCTAACGCGTTTAGGCACATTATTATTACTAATAACGGTATTCGACCAAACATCGGCAACGGACACCGGTGGGGTAAATTTTTCCCCGTCCGCAGTCGAAGTGTTAACTTTGACCCTATCACGAGAGTCGGCACTCGCATGGTTAACCTTTTGTAACTCGTAAGGCATATAATTCGTACGTACCTCGGAAAACGTTTCTTGTGCACACCTAGCACGTTCTAATAAACGATCGACGCTATCTACGCTATCACGCGACACATTCTTTCTTACATTAATACTGTCCGTAATAAAAGTCCGTAAATTATGTCAATTTTCATCTCTTCTGCCAGCGCGTACGGTAATCTTGCGAAGTTGGCGCGAATCTTCGATACGAAGGAGTCCACGTGCTCGTTGTCGCCTTGTTCTCGCGAGAAAATGTCGCGAAAGATCCGGTGGGCGGGGCGGGGCGCGCCGTACATATTAAGGCGTGACTCCTGTTCGAAACATTACACAGAAAACACGAAACAAAAACATTTGTTTTCATACACAAGCTGTCTCCAGCTACAGAAAATGTTTTTGGTCGAAACAAAACATTTTGTCCAGACACGATCTAAGTTCCGACGATGAAGACGTATTAGCGCTCACAGTTTTAGTGATTGTAGGTGTAGAATCTAGGAGAAAAGAGGGGTTCTGAAAAGGCCACTGTTGGCGACTGGCTGGATAGCCATAAGTTTTTATACAAATTTACTTTTTAATGTTTTTTGACACTTATTTTTATATGACATTTTGTTTTTGATATTATTGCTTTGGTTTTCGTTCCGAACTGAATACAGTTGCTGCTATCTTGGTTTACTCTTTAATTTGTAGTGTAGTGCATAGTTATCATAGTTTTCTCATGTTAGCTTTCATTCCCATATTCAGTCGCTAACAGCCACTTTAGGTGTTTCATAAAAGTATTTTTTTCAACTCATAAATATGTGCGCCATTTTACGCATTTCTATTGAAAACTGACAAAATTTGTGTTTTTTAATTAAGTCAGGCCGTATATTATGAGCGATCACAAAAACAAACACAAAAAACACAACAAGCAAAACTATAACCCTAAAAAACCTGTACCTAGGTGTCATGTGAACGATGTGAACACTAGATAAGAAATGAAACATTTCTTCCCCTCTCTACCCGCGCGGGAATGTTTTTCGTCCGACTCCGAAAACAAAAACATTGTCTATTCCTAGACAAATGTGTATAGCCACGCCCCAATGTTTCATGTTTTCTGTGTAATGTCTCGAACAGGAGTCACGCCTTTACGCAGTCTCCGAATCGCGTCGCCCAGCTTTCCACGGTAGTTTTGATGCCCTGCCACCATACTGCGGCTTCTCCGGTCAGCAGCATAGGTATACCGCGGAGCGCGAGGTGGTCAGGTACACTCGCACATTCCTTGTAAGTGAGAATGTTGTCGATAAACGCCTCCACAGCGTCGGCGTCGCGCGTCGATCCGTCGAAGCGGGCGGTACATTGTACGAAGTTTCCCATGGTCGGAGTCGGTTCACTCGAGGCTGGTCTGGGAAGTTGCTGGGTCTCCTCGCGGATACTTCGAAGGACGCCGTTGAGCAGTGTAGCAAACTGGTTCTCAGTCATCATGGCGCCGCTCAAACCGATGTTTTGCATGGACGCGGCCGCCATGTTGGCGTCGCTTGAGGTACTTTCGTCGTCGCGGTTAGCGTTTCCCTGCTGTCTTGTTGTCGGCATCGTGTTTCGGCCACGAGTTGGGCGCAATTTATAATGATAAAACTTTTACTGTTTAACTGTTTATTCACTATAACAGAAGTTACATAGGTACATATAGTCTACGGGTACATAACACACAATTTATCGACAGTTCCCAACCGAGTTACAAAATCCGACTGCCTCGGAGGCCCGGCGCGCGCGCGGGTGTATGTACCGCAGACCGTCACCCCGCGCGCATGCGCGGCGCCTCTCGATGCGGCGAGATGCGAGGGGCTCACGCGAGGTGAAGCGCGCTAGCGTCGATCGTTATAATATTTACCGCGCTACGATTTAAAGCCACTCGCGTTACACCTTTAAATAAAATCACTAAGATTGCGTGGAACAAGAGCGATTCGTCGGTCACCAGGCGTGGCTGCCGTTACAATAAGAAGTGCTGGTTTTCCGCGCGCTTCAATTTATACGGCAGCTCACCCCACTAACACAACGCTTCGCAAGACCGGAAGTTCACAAATTATTAAGTTACAGGAAGTAGTAAAATTATACGTAAAAAAAATAATCAAATTATAACTTCCGGTCTGGTCCCAACGCAGTTCTATAGATGGCGCTAGAAGTGCGCCGTCAAATACATTTAAAAAGTACCAAAAAAAAATAATATTTTTTTTGTGAAATTGGTAAACAAAACCTATCATTAGTTTACTCACATCATATACAAAAACATTCATTATGGTAAGTATGAACTTAAACGCACAAATATGGGAGACATTTACAAATATATTCTGGCGGCCATATACTTCATATACTACTTCATATACTATAACCTACAAGTGACGTCATTTGTAGGTAGACTTTAGTGTGGAGTGTTTTTAGGAGGTTCGCGAAATTTTTTATACAAATCGCTGTACCTTTGAAAATATTGACTTTTGATATACGGTTTCTTCTGAGAAGTTACTCATATTTAAGAGTACTATTCATTTATGCAATAAAAAAAAATTGTCCGATTGCCTATTACAATCAAGTCCCGATACATTAAAACTGCCAAACAGTATTCTCGTAAACGTTAAAACAACGTGAACGTAAAACGCGCTCTGATTGGTCCAAACTTCGCAAAGTCAGTTTACGATAACATGTCGCTACACTTCCAATACAATCAAAGTAAAATGAAAATCTACTTTCTTTAAAAAGGTACGAGAATTGAGGTTCAGCTTTCAAACATAAAAAAAAACTAGATCAAAGTCAGTTGAACTTCATACATGTACTTTTTGTAAAATATCGATATTCAGGATATATTATGCCGGTGACAACTTTTCCTTTCCACTTAAGGAATTGGCTTTTGACCTTTTCCGGGACACGGACCTCGAGGGTGCCCGGAGCGTTTTGCCCTTTCAATGTGGAACAATCATTGTTATTGTTATTTCTACTAAAAGCAATTTCTAGTATACATAATCCTTTTCGACAAATAGGATACAAAATAAGTACAACTCAATGTAGTACAGAGTTAGAAGATACCTTAGGTATGCAAATATTATATAAGTTGCTCGCATATTGGCCATTAATGTATATAGAATAATATAAAATTACTTCTAAAATAAGCTCTGTTTCTGGGGAAATTGGTTAAAAAGTTGAGCACCTGGGCTATCCATCAAAAAGAATCTCAACACAACAGTTGTCCACTGTCTTATAAACAAAGCATAAAAAGTTGGTCATCCCTGATCATGTGTATACCAACAGTACAATACAGGAGTTCCTTGGACTAGCGCATGCGTATAGGCCAGAGTGAGCCTAGGCTAGGCCTGGTCCTGTCAGTCTCCCGCGAGCCGTGGTCGCGAGAGGTCACGTGGCCTGGCCTCATCCGCCAACCACCTGTTCCGGACAAAAATAAACACAGGCCAGTCCTTACAATTACAATTAACCATCTTTAAATTATTTATTGGGTCTGAGTTATTTTGTTATGTTTTGTTTCTATTTATAACTTATTATTAGGTTTATGATTTTACGTAATTATTGATTTTATGCATTAATTACACATAATATTCTCCTTGAAAGCATATATTTCCTAATTTCCCAATAGTAGAGATCAATAACAGTTTATTTATATAAAGTTCGGTAAAATCATCTACGAATATTTTAGACAAATGATCTACTGCTTATGTCTAGACGTTTAGGTAGGAAAATAATTATTGTACTCGAAAAAAAATCTTCCTTTATATGGGGGAATTTGCGTTGAGCGGAGATTCACCCGTTATGAGATGATTTTTTTACTGTGAGTATGACAATAATTTTTTTGCCTAAATTTCTTTATATGAGCAGCAAATCATAAACCCAAAATATCCGAAGTTGATTTTACCGAACTTTATATAAATAAACTGTTATAGATCTCTTATATACTTAGTCATTTTTTGTAATTTTATTATTATAATTAACATAGAATAAATTGCAAAAGTTTAATAAAAATGTTATTACATCGTAATAAAATAATATAACTGAGTAAATACATAACAATTTAGTTTAAAATAGCTTTATTTATGACTTTTTACTATATTTTATTAATCTCTCCGTTGTAATAGCACTAGTAAAATACTGATCACTTTAATATAAATAAATTTCACAAGGTTTATGAATAGATGTTTCCTGCGACTTCATAAAAATCCCGCGTGAACCATACATTTTCCCGCAGTAAAAGTAGCGTATGTCCTTAACAGTGGTCCACTCTATATCCGTACCAAATATCAAAATCAATCTAGTAAGTTAGTACTCTTTTCAATCCAAACAAACAAACAAATCTTTGAAATTTTGCTCTTTATTGTATTAGTGCTGAAGTATTGAAAAAAATTGATAAATTACTTATAGATTTTCTAAATAAACCACTGTACTGCTTTTTATCCAGGTAAATAATGTATAGTTTCATTGCATTTACTTAACTACTCTAATAAAAAAAGATAAAGGTATCCACATATTTACATTTCCATTTGAATCAAATTGGCTTTACATTTTTTCAGATATCTAAATATATAAAAGGCAAACCTGACTGACTCATATGTCACCGTCAACGAAACTACTGAACGGATTTCGCTGAAATTTGGCATATAGATAGTTGTAATAACGTAAGCATCCGCTAAGAAAGGATTTTTCATAATTCAACCTCCAAGAGGGTAAAATAGGGGGTGAAAGTTTAAAACCTTATTTCACGCGAGCGAAGCCGCGGGCAATTTACGTTTGATATACAGACGTTAGATTTGTATCAATTGTTCAAACCGAATCATGCACAGAGTAGGTTGCACCGGATTATGCCAAGAGGATTTGGTTCTGATACAATCAAATATTGATGTATTGTATCGGATTAAAAAAAACACCGTCATCAGCCTGAAAAGTTACATTGCTGTACTTGCAGAAAAAAACATTGTATGTCATTACTAGCTCTTTTTAATATTATATGTCACGGGAATACTGTTTTTTTTTGTGATAAAAGTAGCCCATTTTTAATCAAGAGCCTAAAGCTACTACTATACCAAATTTTATTGAAATCTGTTCAGTAGTTTTCGCGTGAAAGAGTAACAAACATCCATACATCGATCCATCCTCACTTTTATAATAGTAGGATTTTCGTGGTATTTAGTTGCATAAACGAGAAATTCTCGTCGTATTTTTATTTTATAAATAAAGAAAATAACTTGTAACAACACTTTTAGCCCTTGTACCTCGAAAAAGGTTTTAAAGGAAGGGACAAAGTGAAAAGGGACGAATGCCTACGTACGTAGCACGTAGCTACGCTCGTAGCGGAATTCGTAGCACGAGTAGCACTGCTACGTAGCTGTCTGTAGTGACGTCGAGACTAGATTATGACTAACTCTCTCTTCGTCATGTCATATTCTAGATGTGACATTTTAGGGTGTTCGCACACAGAAGTTTTGAAGTATCAAATAACGTAACGTTATGATGCCAGATAAATCTGGTATCATAATAATTTTATAGCGTCGCGCGTTTTGCGTTTGTTCAATTTACTTTCACATTAATGTTTTGCGTCATTAACCAGCAAGTTATTTAGTAATATAACAAGCTGTGTAGTACTACAATAAGATCAAGAATAGATTACTTACATTCCAGTAGATACAGCATAAAAAATTGCCGCTCAACATTTGCATTAATTATACTCTTACTTTTAAATGAAAAAGTCATAAAATCTTTAAATTTTCCTATTATTATGTTACAGCTACGAGTATAAACATAATTAATAATGTCTTCAAATGGAAATTTAGACTCAGTAATCTGATGATTTTAACTGAATAATATTTTAACACTATTTATTAACACATACTATTATATGACACATGTAGATAACCAAGACGTGACATGACGTACGTAGATAACCACAAGGTACTTTAGATCGATCAGCAATTACGGCAAGTTCTAATTTATGTTGTTGTTATAATATGCAATAGATTTTGCTTATCATCATCATCTATATTCTATACTATTAATATAATAGTATAGAATATAGAGGTAAAGTTTGTTTATTTGTTTGTTTGCATCGTATAGGCTCCGAAATTACTGGACTGATTTTGATGAAATTTGGCACAGATGTACAGTAGGCCACGGAAGGAAAAGGACAGGCTACTTTTTATCGCGGAAAAATGTATAGTTTCTGCGAAATTAACTTTTGCGCGCACGAAGTTGTGGGAAATATCTAGTCAATAATATTTATATTAGTTAACTCTTAATAATAAATAGTACTATAGATGTATAACTCTTGTATTTTTTTTTTGTAAAACTTTCTCACTTTTTAACATATTAATGGTTTTGATTACAATTTGGTACAGAGAAGGTTTGTAGCCTATATTAATCGTGTTTTGTATCTATACCATAACACTTTTTTAGGAAACAGCTGATTTTCAAGTAGGAAAGTTGATTCCATAGTTAAAGTTACTTATATTCATGAGTATATTTACTCTTTAGGCTTAGGCTGGGCATTGACTGAAAAGACCCTGCTTATCAAATTTTTATAAAACACACTGTTTATCTAATTTTTATAAAAATAAGATTAAGATAGGTTGATTTTGCCGCGAACTCAGTTCCCGGAATCATATAGTTTATAAATATATAGATAGTCTGATGACTGGTCAAACCTTTACCAAAGAGCAGCACAACACCAGGCTTATCCTACATCCTATTTAGAGCTAGCTCATTAATTACTAGTTAGGGACCCGCATCATCATTTATGCAATACGTTTTTGTATTAAGTATGTGAAGTTAATGGTCACTAACTTTTTCCTTATAGCAAAGCACCTTTGTTTATTTCATGATGATAAGTAGCTGTTCTCTTCTTGATTGTTGGACAAAAAATTACTTATCCTGGCCAATACTAGCTCGGTTATTTATGTGCCAAATTTCATTAAAAATGGTCCAGTGGTTTCGGAGCCTATTCCATGCAAAAACAAACAAATCTTTCCTATTTACAATATTATTAGCGACTTCGTGCGCGCAAAAGTTAATTTCGCAGAAACCGTACATTTTTCCGCGATAAAAAGTATGTCTAAGTCTATGTCCTTCCCAGAGGTCTACTTTACATCAATACCAAATTTCATCAAAATAGGTCCAGTAGTTTCGGAGCCTATTCAATGCAAACAAATAAACAAACAAACTTTTCCCCTTATTATATTATAGTATAGATAACAGAAGTTAAAAGGGCGGACATACAGACAGACTGGTATACAGAAGGTTGGACAAATCGAAACTATAATGGTTCCTCGAGTACTACAGACCCTTAAAATACATAATATTATTTCATAGATTATTCTACTGTAACTTTATACCCCTTGCTATAATATATCTACTATATTAATCTCGTGTTCTATCGTGTACAAGTTACAACTACGTCCATTTGCTAACGTCCGAACTTTCGCGTTAGCTTCACAATTGACTCTAAGCTATTAATCATTGGACATACATTAATACGAGTTAGAAATATTCTAAATTACATTCTGATTTCGATATTAGTTTCAACGTTTCTAATAATATCTTCATAACTTGTTATCAAATGTAACTAGTACCAATTACATTTGTTTGATGTCAACATAAGTGCAACCCCAAAATCGCTGGATTGATTGATTTAGGATTTTATTCTTACCCGGCAGCAGGGGTTTTTAGAGCTCAAAGCTTAGGTCTTTCAACAATCCGAATAGCCTTTTGTTTTTGCCTAAGTACACTCAGTAAATTTAAAAAAAATTCGAACACTAAATATGTGCCGTCTTTTGCCGCGCGATGCTTTAAGGGGGATAATTTTTTTATGTTAACTTTGGCCTGTTTTGTTATTAAATAATATAGATAATATATCCACAGTATGTAATAAACACAAATTAAGGTATATAAAAACATAAATATGGCTTTTTTGATTTTTAAACTAAAATTGGAAAAATATTCAATTATTTTGTGTTGACATCAAGATTGCTTTTTTTCGTTTGTTTTTTCAATTCTTGTTAAGTTATCATAGACATATAGGGAATTTATTCTAGTTTCTAAAAATATATAACATATAATGATTTTAGAATCAATTTATAATTAAAATCTTGAAAAAATAAAACGTGGCTTTAAATTTAACGACACGATATAGTTCCGACATTGTTCGTACGCTCAACGATTTTTTAAAATTCTGAAAGTTACCTCTTAGACCAGTGCATTAGGTTTTCAAACAAAATAAATTTATAGTAGGATGAAACCCATTGGAAAAGGAAGAGAATATAACAAAAATAAAAGGAAAAATAATTTACGGGCGATTTGAGGTCGGGAAGTGAGAGGGGGCAAAACTACAAGTCCTATGGAAAAAGTCAAATGGCAAAGTTGAAGGTAATAAAAAGATCTACAACTTTTGTATTTACACTCTTTTCATATTACTTCAAAGTTTACGTGAAAAAATGAAATAACCAAGTTTCTGGTTTTTTTTTTTTTTTTTTTTTTTTTGAAATAAGGGGGCAAACGAGCAAACGGGTCATCTGATGGAAAGCAACTTCCGTCGCCCATGGACACTCGCAGCATCAGAAGAGCTGCAAGTGCGTTGCCGGCCTTTTAAGAGGGAATAGGGTAATAGGGGAGGGTAGGGAAGGGAATAGGGTAGGGGATTGGGCCTCCGGTAAACTCACTCACTCGGCGAAACACAGCGCAACCGCTGTTTCACGCCGGTTTTCTGTGAGCCCGTGGTATTTCTCCGGTCGAGCCGGCCCATTCGTGCCGAAGCATGGCTCTACCACGTAAAAATTTTTTATTTTTTTTATTTTTATCTTGTACAAAAAAATAATAATTTTTCGTGAAATTTGGTGAAAACTTACCCTTTATGTGCTAAATACACTGTAATTTTTTGATTTAAAATACTTATTTTTTCACCTTATTTTGTCTTAATATCGAAAAATTAACACTAATTTTCAATCGAAAATTCTCGCGTCAAAATATCAGCTTTTTTTAAAAATCAGTGGGCTTCTTATTCTTTGAAATCTATTCTTTCTGATTATGTTAAAAAAATATGTACATTAGCATAGTAAATTTTCTCAGAAAATGCAAAGAAAAGAAAGGTAGTATTTACCTACTACCTATTCTTTTATATAGTATTAGTATTAGTCTATCTCGAGCATCCGGCTCGAGAGGTTAATAGATACAGTAGTTTATCTTTACTTCTATACTAATATTAAAAAGAGTTTTGTTGGCACTGAATAGGCTCCGAAACTACTAGACCGATTTTAATAAAATTTGGCACAAATATAGAATAGACCACGGAAAAGGACATAGGCTACATTTCATAGAGGCACAATACACGGTTCCAGTGGTATTTCTTTTTTCGCGCACGAAGTCACGGCCATCACCTACTAATGATATACACGTAACATTTTTACAAACAAGAACAACATTTTGTACGATAATTAATATTTTATATCTATCAAGTAATATGATCATTTATTTATTAATATTTAAATCGACAAAAATGTATTACAAAATACTACGTTGGAACTTGACAAATAAAAGACGGAACTTTGACGGACTTTGCTCTAGTTTGACTCGAATATTTTTTCTTTGTAGTTATCGGTTTATTTTAGATTTTCTTTGCTTTTATTATTTGCTGGTTATATTTATATATTGTTGTTTTACGGTATGTTTGAGGTATAATAATACTAGCCATGTACTGCAATTTTGTACAGGGTTTTCTATTTCTATTTTTAAACGTCACTTTCTTTTAAGTTACAAATGCCCTTTTCTATTCCTGTAACGATGTGTAAAATAACGTGACCTATAAAAGCATAGTTTTTTATTTTCAATTATTATACACTTGTTTTTAATTTTTAACTTAAATAACTACATGTAGTAGTCTTTTTTTTTTTTATAGTTGTTCTTTCTAAAATAATGTGATTGGGGCACAACAAAACTTTTGCAAAAGCCCTCTATCTGCAACCAAATATCACTTATACGTTTTTATGTCGTAAAATCGCTAACTACATATAAGGTGATATAAGAGATCCCCGGCATCACAGGGTTTATGAGGGTTGAGCACTGGGGCCCGTTTACGTCCCTGTGAGCTCTTATAAATCTTTAGGGACTATTAGAGTTCTTCATAAACCTATTATAACGTCGGAATAGTACTTTACTACAATTTTTATCTATACTAGTCTATACTAATATAATAAAGAGGAAAAGTTTGTTTGTTTGTTTGCATTGAATAGGCTCCGAAACTACTGGACCGATTTTGTTGAAATTTGGCACAGATGTAGAGTAGACCACGGGGAAGGACATAGGCTACTTTTAATCGCGGAAAAATGTACGGTTTCTGCGAAATTAGCTTTTGCGCGAAGGAAGTCGCGGGCAACATCAAGTAAAAAATATAACCGACTACGTAAATTGTATAGCCTATGTTAAAAGCCTCCGTGGTCTATTAGTTAGACCACGGATGTAGTTAGTTTGATTCCCGCATTGGAACAGTAAAAAATATTGTTTCCAAGTTTGGTTAGGACAATGCAGGCTGATCACCTGATTGTCTGACAAGAAAGATGATCCATGCGTCGGATGGGCATGTAAAAAGTCGGATCTCTCGACAGTCGTGTCGGTTATCCATCGTACTATGTTTCGAGAATAAAGGAAGAGAGAGAGAGAGAGAGTGCTCTAATGTACTGCGCACACACTTGGGCACTATAAAAATTACTAACTGGCCTGGTTACAATAAAACCGGCCACCGTCACCGAAATCGTTGTGGTAAGTTTCTATTATTATAGACTGTTACCCGGGTTATTATTACGAATCTATTGACACCTCATTTTTTAAAATTGGACCAGTAGTTTAGGCGCTACGGAGGAACAAACATACATTCCTTTTAGCTTCGGCGTAGTCGGATTAAAAGTAAGAAGAAATGCGGAATACTGTGAGGATATGTTTTTAAAAAAGTAGTAAAACATTTAAGTTACGTGGTAGAGCCATGCTTCGGCACGAATGGGCCGGCTCGACCGGAGAAATACCACGGGCTCACAGAAAACCGGCGTGAAACAGCGTTTGCGCTGTGTTTCGCCGAGTGAGTGAGTTTACCGGAGGCCCAATCCCCTACCCTATTCCCTTCCCTACCCTCCCCTATTACCCTATTCCCTCTTAAAAGGCCGGCAACGCACTTGCAGCTCTTCTGATGCTGCGAGTGTCCATGGGCGACGGAAGTTGCTTTCCATCAGGTGACCCGTTTGCTCGTTTGCCCCCTTATTTCATAAAAAAAAAAAAAAAAAGTTAATTTTTACTCATACGTACTTACCTTGTATTATATTAGTATTTTATTTTATGTGAATCTTTGCTTTCCATATTCAAGGAAAACGCTATATTAAAAATCTTCCACTTATTTAAACGAGAAAAAGAGCACATTTTCTGAATGAACCAGGAAACGAGCAAACGGATCGCCTGGTGTTAGCGATCACCGCCGCCCATGGGCACTCGGAACACCAGAGGAGTTACACTTGTAACTTCTCTGGTGTTGCGCACTTGCGTTCCGTCATTTAAATGACATCATGACATTCACTGGTGAACACAGCGCAAGCGCTAATTTATGTCGGTTTTGTTTGAGGCCGTGGTATTTTTATCCGGTATTTTTAACCGGCCGAAGTTCTTTATGCCGAGGAATGCTTGTTCTACGTTTTAAGGCTACTGTAAGCGAGGCTTAAGGCTATAAAATCAAGGAAAACATTGGAAACAAATAAAAAATGGAATATATTCAATAATCAGAGCTGGGTTTGGCAGAGCCCACCAATCTCCATAGGCCAATAGTCCTAATGGCAAACACTTGGCAGAGTCCCAACGGCCTATCTGAGTTTATATCTGAATAACTTTCCCGAAAGAACAAGCGATATTTTGTTTATTTTATACAAATCTATCTATCTATATAAAAGGAAAAGCTGATTGACTGATGTATCAACGCACAGGCCAAACCCTTAAGGCTAGAAATTTGAATTTTTGTACACGTAAAATAGTCGATGAAATTAAAAGCTAATTTCACGCGGGTGAAGCGGCGGGCAATTAATGTTAAGACTTGTAACATTTTACCGAACATTAACTCGTAACTGTATCAGAAACGCGTGTCAGTACCGATAGTGTGGACGTATTTTGTTACGCGAATAATTGTTACAAGCCGCAATTACGCTTCAATCTATTCCGAACACTGGAAGAAGCTGCTAGACACGGACTAAACGGCAAGAAAATGTACGGAGTTACGGTCTACTAGCCGGGCCCAGTGTGGACGGTGGTCTGTGTACTGTCACGCATCAATGTTACGTGTTACGAGCCGATCCAACAAGAGTCGGTTTTTTTAACCGACTTCCAAAAAAAGGAGGCGATACGTTCGGCTGTATATATTTTTTTTGTATGTTCGCGGATAACTCCGCCGTCTGTTGGCCGATTTTCAAAAGTCTTTTTTTGATGTAAAAGGTATAGTCCGAAATTGGTCCCATTTTCAGAAAATTGGTGACCTGATGATGGGATCCATGAGGAAACGAGGAAACTCCTCAAAATTTATATGGACACATATGGTGATTTCGACTTTTTCTGAAGTAGTCCAAGCATATGCTACCAAAAAGTAAGATTTTGCTCCAAGGTATACCCTGGATCCAAAAGTACAGAACAGAACTCCTGACTCATAGATACATGTTTGGGGATTTTGGCGTTGTTTAAAGAACTGCAAGCATATGCCACTTTGTCAATTAGAGTAATCATCATCATCACCACCACTATCACAGTATACGTCATCACATTATGATGATAAAGAAGGTACTTCTCATAGTGTTTTACACTAACACGGAGATCTTTGAACATCACTCTGCCGTTTATGGACCTATTTGTAAAATTATTTTGTTGTTGTAAAGGGTTTAATTCGAAATTGGCCCTTTAGTCACTAAAGTGGAAACGTGATGATGCGACCCATGAGGAATCGAGGGAACTCCTTGAAATTTATATCGACACATATAGTGATTTTGACTTTTACTGAAGTAACACAAGCTATGCTACCAAAGAATAAGATGCTGTACCAAGGTATGCCCTGAATCCAAAAGCACTGAACAGAACTCCTCAGTCTTTAAAGATATGCGTTAGGAAATTTCGGAATTGTTTAAAGAACTGCAAGCATATGCTACTTTGTAACTTACAGTAATCATCGTCATCATCATCTTAATAACAATACCTAATGGAAGCTTGGCGCGTATTTAGTTATACATTCGATAGTTTATTATAGACGTTTTTAAGACGTATTAATAACTTAACAAGATATATCACTAAAAAGGGTGAAATTATTATTTTTAAACAAAAAATTAAACCGACTTCCAAAGTAAAAATACACAAAAAAGTATGAAATAAAACTTATTTTATAAATAATTCCCCTTTTAAATTTGTCTATTTCTCTACTTAATCTTCTTAATTTTGAAGTCGGTACCAGCAAATATGAACGTGAGTAATTCTATAAAATTATTGTAGGATATCGTTTGGGCTGGTAGCGACTTTAAAATTAAGAAGATTAAGAAGAGAAATAGACAAATTTAAAAGGAAAATTATTTATAAAATAAGTTTTATTTCATATTTTTTTGTTTTCTTTTTTACTTTGGAAGTCGGTTTAATTTTTTGTTTAAAAATAATAATTTTACCCTTTTTAGTGATATATCTTGTTAAGTTATTATTAATACGTCTACTAGCCGTTCTCAGTGTGGACGGTGGTCTATGTACTGTCACGTATCTATGTCACGTGTTACGAGCCGATCCAACGAGATTCGGTTTTTGGAACGAAGTTCCTTATCGCGCGTTGTGAAAGGGGGCTAGACGGAAAAAATTCTTACGAAAAGTTGTCACGACACTTTTTTAATTACAAAAGATAATTTTATTTTTAAATATTTACGCGTATACATTTATTATATTGATGTATGTATGTATGTATGTATGTGTGTATGTATGTATGTATGTATGTATGTATGTATGTATGTATGTAATGTATGGATAATATCGGTTCCGATATTGTATTATTATTTATTTTATATATACATGTACAATTGTCTGTCTGTATGTCTTTTTTTTTTGCTATTGTAAGCTGTGCGGCGTCGCATGTTTCTCTGTCTGTCTCTCTCTCTCTTATAGAAAGCAAGCCAGATATTTTCATCCGGAACTTCGTTGCATCCGGGTGTCCCTTGACACCTCTCAAGTTTTTTTTTTCCAAAGCATTTTCGCTATTGTCTGCGTGACAGGAGACATCCACACTTGCATTTATGACACGCGCTAAAGTACGTCCGATTTGGATGACACAGATACAGTCATGGGGTAGGAGTGGATCACGGCGTGACGTGTGACGTGTCCCGGTCGCGTCGGTATGTCCCCCGCCCGCAACTCGCCGCCTCGCTGTTCGCTCATTCACGCAGCAAGTACGTACGTTGTACGTGTACGTGGTAGAGCCATGCTTCGGCACGAATTGGGCCGGCTCGACCGGAGAAATACCACGGGTTCACAGAAAACCGGCGTGAAACAGCGTTTGCGCTGTTTTTCGCCGAGTGAGTTTACCGGAGGCCCAATCCCCTACCCTATTCCCTTCCCTACCCTCCCCCATTACCCTATTCCCTCTTAAAAGGCCGGCAACGCACTTGCAGCTCTTCTGATGCTGCGAGTGTCCATGGGCGACGGAAGTTGCTTTCCATCAGGTGACCCGTTTGCTCGTTTGCCCCCTTATATCATAAAAAAAAAAGTCCACATTTAGCGTAACATAATATGTCTTGTACGATGCCACGTAGTCCGGTCCGTCATTATGTCACAAACTGTGTGGACGCACCTTTAGTCTATGACACGTAGAAAAATTTTAATCGTGTCATAATAAAAATTTCAAATACGGTTTGATGATAATTGTGCACATGGCCGGATCTATCATATTATGGCTTAATGGGCTTAAGCCCAGGGCTTCGCGGACTCAGGGGGCCCCCAGTCGAGTCAAAGTAAAAATAGGCGACAAAGCCATAGATGTATAATATTAAAAAGAGGAGATAAAGCGAAAAAATACAGAGTTTTATAAAATTAATCAGATCGTAAGATTTTCCGCCCTGCAAATCCTGCGAACAATGAAACTCATTCAATTCATTAATTTCAAGTTTACTATAAAGTATAGCTATTAGGTACACCGAACGTCAGTTATACTTAAAAGTGTTAACTGCAATGACCCGTTTTAACATTTTAACGTAGAAAACTTATGGATTATCATATTGTGTGTCTAACGTACAAAAAAAAATCAGGTCCGCTCCTATCACTCATGTAAATTTATTACCTGGAGGGCTAGACAAGATGCATTAAATAATATCGACGGCGAACTTCGTGAATAAAAAATGTATGGGATTGACATAAGCGTGCGTTAAATGACATATTCAGTCGTATCGTTAAAAAAATTGGTAGCCAAACAGCCACTTTGAACGAATACGCTAACGATGCACCCATATAACGAATTGCTCTAACGCGTTTCTCCATACAATGCCTAGACAAGCGGCCGTAAGTGACATTTAGCAGATCGTGATCTTTATCTTTATCGACCTAACGATAAAGATACCCAGATAGCTACCTTTATCGCCTCAACGAACAATATGGCGGATTTTTATTGATCAGCTGTTATTTGTAAATAATAATGATTTGCCTAAAGTTGCCTAAACGGTCTATAAAACACCTTCTGCTAGTAGTCTATATTGCAAAAAGTCAAAAGAATTCAATCTAAAGTATTCAATAAATCACAATTATTGTCAATACCTAATATGTAATTCATTGTATTCAAGTATAATTCAACACTTTGTTAAAATATAAATTTCTTAATTTGTAGCTTACTTGCAGTTTGTAATCTTTACACGCTACTATATCAGCTGAAAGCAATCTTTAGGTGTATAGTAGGTACCTAAATTACTACTATAATTTAGGTACCAAATGGAGTTCATAATTAAGCAAGTTTCTCTGAAACTTCCTTAGAAATAAAGATTTGTATTTAGTAATTAAAATTTATAAGTTTTTCAATGTAATGATATTTTATTGTCATCGATGCTCAACACCTTCGCCTTATAAATGGGTTAGAAGGACACAAACACCTCATAAAAGTTTTGAAATATTTGCTATTATACTTT
This sequence comes from Glaucopsyche alexis, assembly GCA_905404095.1. Lineage (NCBI taxonomy): Eukaryota > Metazoa > Arthropoda > Insecta > Lepidoptera > Lycaenidae > Glaucopsyche > Glaucopsyche alexis. The sequence goes on from FR990061.1 coordinate 8,797,904, forward strand.
GATTAATTATTACAAATTTAATATTATATATCTATGCTATTATACACCTATTATAAACAGTCAAGTAGTGTTAACCAATTAAATACTTAATATTTAATCTCTATAGTATATTTGTGACTAAATAATTCGTGCCGTATCAAGTGTCCGTATTAGGATTGATTAAATAATAACAATACAAGAGTATCTACATTTTATTTTACTTTTTAAAGTAAGTTTTACATGGTTTTAGTAAGAAAATAAACTTAAAATGTAAAAATACTTTTATTTCTTGCAAAGGAATTACATAATGCAGATATTTCTTTAAATAATTAGTTTTATCTCAAGTCACATAACCAATAATAACATTATACAATTTAAAAATCAACACAGCTAATAATTATTATTATTTACAGCGGTTTTGATACATTAATAATTACATTATGATTTATATCACTTCTCACTATCAGTGGCGAAGGCTGCTTCTTCAAAGGGAAGCCGGAACCTGTATCATAGGTAGGGATTTCTATGAAGGTTTGCAAAAGGTATGTGACAACTCTACCGGTGAAGGAAAACATCGTGAGGAAACCCGCACATAGTTGGCCCCAGACGTATTGACTAGTCATTCCTCTGGACTAGGGTGGCTATGTTGTGAGAATGCCGTATGCGCTTGGGAAATCATACGATATTTAAAAAACAACTGTCCCAGGCACTACAGTATTTCAAGAGTGGTTACTTCGCTCGGAGAATACTGTATAAATCATCCATCATCGGATGTAAAGGCCTAAGTTAGGTAAATTGTTATTTTGATAACAAACAAAAATAATTGTACTTCATCTTCTTCTTCTTCTGGCCAGTTTTTTTTTTACCAGGACATGGATATAGTCCTAAGGATAGAAGACTCCGTATTTTGTAATTGCTAAAAAGAACTGTATTGCCTTGGTAATAGAGTGTATTTCACAATGCACGTATCATAGAGGCAAATCCGAGCCGAGCGAAATAGCCATAAGGGAGGCCGTGTGTCTCGTTCTTGCATGTTGCCAACCAGAAAAATGTTGGTATTTTTAAAAAGTAACTTGAAAAATCTTAGATAAAACGAGTGTACTTTATTATTATTTTAACAAATGTTTATAACTATATCATATTCTAATTAAAAAAGTTAGAAATAGTCATTTAATACTAAATAAAAATGCAGTTTACATTAAAACCTTTTCCTTCTTTTTTATTAGATGGTATCATTCGCAAGACAATAGATACGCCATTACAGTCGGACAAGGATCTTTTGGCACTTGGATGGGGGCGTGAGTGTCGCAAATAAGAACAATACTTATTACTAAAAGTGAAATTTTACAAGACGGCGATGTTATTACTGATTTTATCCACGTGCCAAAAGGTAAGTGTCGCAACTACAAAACAATACAATTTAATACTAAAAGTGACATTTTACAAGACGGCGATGTTAGTTCTGATTTTGTCCACGTGCCAAAAGATCCTTGTCAGACTGTACACATATTTTATGCTGAACACCGGATAATATTAAAATTCATAATAGTACCAGTGCTGGATTTGCTGGACGCACCGTGAGTATGGCCTTTAGTGTAATCTCTTAAAATCTGTTTATAATGTGTGTCCTATGACCATTTGGCAAGAAATCTGTATAAAATCTGTATTATCAATGAAAACTAGAAGATAATTAATTAAATAATGTATTATATAATATAATTATTCAAAATAGAACTCTGGAGTCATACAATAGATAAACAGTTATCCAATTGTGTGTCTAATTTATAATCCTCTGAATTTTTCCCGGTGTTTCGGATTTCGATGCATATTGAAGTTCCAGCCCACGAAGTATAGTTAACAAGGAGTCCGAACGTAATGTTAAAATAATGGTCTCAATTACTGGGACAGATTTTTGCCGGTAGAGCGCGCGACGGTTCGACATGCACTCGTTTGAAATTACGCGGGAAGTTTAAAATTGCTATTGACAGCTCTGGAAAGATTGAAATCTTATTATATAAAAGTTTTAGGAAATTCTTAGAAACTGTTCTCGAAAAATAGATACCGTAGAACACGGTAATTGCCTAACGGTAATTTAAAAATAATTGTAATAAATAATAGTATTGGCAACACTCGGTATAATAGTATTGGCAACACTTGGTACTCGTCGGTCTCGCACGCCTAGCGGCAGAAAAGAGAACTAAGATCTGGTCCTATTATTGTGTACATAATTATTATTAAAAAGCCTATACCGTTCGGACTCCTGGTATCTATGCTTCATGTTCCAGCCTTACAACCGTAATAATCGGCCTTGTTAAATAAGTACCTACTTTATTGTTATTGTAAATATCTACACTTGAAATTTGATTCCATTTTATACAAAACACTCTAGGAACTTTCAATAAAACTTCTAGGTACCGTTTTACTGAATCGACTGACTTGCACTGACTATTTGTATCAAAATTTGTATTTTGAACTTTGACTAGACATTAGACTTGAAAATAATACGGTGTTGAAATCATATAGGTACCTACATTAAATCTAGTTGTCTGCCTTTTTAACTTGACACTGACAAATAGTTTTATGCCGTAACGCCATCAATAATTAAAAAAAAAATATATGACATTTGACAACTTCACAACTGACGGCTAAATTCTTGAAATCATAAACAACTAACGTTTGAGCAATTCGTTGTTGCGATTCGAACAACAGTGTGCGTTTGTCTAGGGACAAAATGTCGTGATCTCAAAAGAGAAGTCGATACGACAGATCTTTCCGAATTTTAACGAAGGTAATTTGTCTAGGCGCCCTGCACTCGGTGTTTTTAACGTGCAGATTTCTAAGCAACTGTCTTTTAGATATGGCTATAATCTTAAATTTTAATACATATCTATTACCTATTTAGAGTCCGACCGAAACTAGTTTTCCGGCCGAAACCGAAACTGAAACCGAATATTCGGCCGTGACTTCAGTTTCGGCCGAAACCGAAACCGAAACCGAAACTCACGTGGTCAAGTAGAAAATTCCTTAAAATACTGAAATTTGGTGTATTTTATCCATTATTCTGCATTAATTAGGACATGAAATGGAAACACGGTACATTAATTTTGTTGTAATCATTTATTTAATGTCATATTAAAAAAAATATTAATTATATTTTAATTATGTTTTCAAATTTAGTTGCGTTGTCAAAGCGTTGCCGCAAGAAACGAAGTTAGGCGAGCGTGCACGAAAACTTTCGAAATCAGTTTCGGTTTCGGAAAAAGTTTCGGCCAAAATTTCCGAAACCGAAACCGAACTTTCGGTCGGACACTACTATTATTTTTTATTTTAAATATTCTTTCTATCTTTCTCCTTCTTTCTCTCTCTCTCTCTCTCTCTCTCACTTGCGTTACTCCGCTGTTGATTTTACGACCAGTACTTATTTTTGAAATTTTGTAAAATTTTGTAAAAAATACGCAAAAATTTCGACTCGCTCGCTGTTGATTACGTGAAGTACCTATATATTTTACTGTTAGTTTTGCAGATTATTCAATAATATTATTATAATGTTTTAATAAATAGGAACCGGTGTTACCATTGAGGTTTGTCCAATGCTGCATAGAGTCTAATTCGCAATTATAGTCTAAATAATAATAGCTTCCCACACCTGTTTCGGTGACGGTGGCCGGTTTCATTGATACCAGGCCAGCTACGCAGGAGCTATTTTATAGTGCCCAAGTGTGTGCGCAGTACACAAGAGCACTCTCTATTCTTTTACTCTCGAAACCTTGCGGGATGGATAACCGAAACGACTGGCGAAAGATCAGGTCCGACTTTTTACATGCCCATCCGACGCATGGATCACCTTTCTTGTTAGACAATCAGGTGATCAATCAGCCTGCATTGTCCTTACCAAACTTGGAAACAACATTTTTTTTGTTAATCCAACGTGGGAATCGAACCTGCGACCTCCGAGTCGTGAGCCAACCTTTAAGCCACTAGTGACTAGACCACAGAGGCTGTGGTCTAGCTGGTAGCTAGTCTAAATACACAATTGCGGCACTAGTGGGTAGGTACATAATAATAAAAACATTTTAACCTTAGATTAAAATTTAACATACATTTTACATTAAGAATAGTAATTAAAACATTGTTCAATACTCTCACTCGTTTTCCCTTTACCTAAAATTATAATTGGGCATTTTTTTAATGTGAAAAAATATTCGTTCCACATACGTAATACTAATGTTTACAATATTTTAAGGCCACCGCAACGAAGACTCGGCCACATATACACAAGCTCACCGCCATGACACTTTTCTTTTCAATGTGTGTCAGTTCCATTGATGGTAGGCAGTAGGTCTGTACCTTTGATTAATTATTACATAGATACGTTATATCCTTACAAAACTGACAATATTTCTGTGCCACGACACACATTGACATGGGACGCTGTCAATGTGTCAACGTCGCATAGTAACACAAAACACTCTATTACTCGCGGAGCACACTAACCAAAATTGGCCCGAGTCGGGCCAATTCGAATCTTAATTTTTACGCGTTTATAACATATCTACCTCTTTTTAATATTATATATCTATGGTCTGTACAATGTTTTCATACATTCACAATACCTATACCTATGTAAAACCTACCAAGTTTTGAAATATAATATATTGAAATATTCAAGCTCTTTTCATTTATGTGAAGAAGTTAACTTAAACTGCCCCACTTTTAGGGTAGTTTGGGGCAGTCAAGTTTTGACATTTGTTATTTTAACATTTTGACATATTTCGCTTTCTTAAATCGAGATGGCGTATTTTTATCTTGTATGAATTTTTTTTCTGTCAAATGTAGGTACGTCTTAACTCTGCCTATCTATACTAGTCTATAATACTTCTATATCTATACTTAATATTATAAACTTTTCAGAGAAATCTTCAAAAAACTCATTGAGGCCACCCGAGACCCCAGAGCCGGCACCTACCTGGCCCAGAGAGTGAGTATCGCAATCTAGCGAGGAAACTCTCTGAGCCTTCTAGGTACTCTGCCTGGTGGGGACGACCTGGGAGATTTCTTTTTTTTGTAGCCTTTTAAGTTTTGGAGTAGTTACTTATTAATTATTTTTTTTAGTATTACTTTTATAGTTTGTAAATATTTTAATAGCTAGCTATAGATTAATATTAACCTGTATAGTTTAGTAATAGATGTTTCGAAGATATCGTGGAAAAAAAAAAATGCGAAAGTGTGTCTGTACGTCTGTCTGTCTCTCTGTTAAGCGTGAAGAGGTTCACGCTTTAATCGCTGAACCGATTTTTTATGAAATTTGACATAGACATAGAGTCTAGGACAAGGACATAGGATATTTTTTATCCCGAAAAAGTACAGTGATCCCGCGGGATAATGTATTTACGCGGGCGGAGCCGCGGGCAAAAGCTAGTCCTTTATATACCCAAGAAATCTTTACTTTATATGCTCAAGTTTGGCTTAAACTATAGGCTGTATCTTATAATATTACTCTATACGGAGCTCAGTCGGATTTGTTACATGCTTTTATTAGATTTTTATTTTCTCTCGGGTAAGATAATTGGGTAATAAATAGAGACGGGACACTGTAAAGTGAATATGTCGAGAATGAATCCTACTCGATATCGAATCGATTCCTTATCGATATATTCTGAGAGTTAATCGTTAGTCGATTTACGCTCAGGGTCGTCAAAAAAGTGTGGTCCCAGTGTCCCTACATAATTCGCCCTACATAATAATTTTTTTATGTTAAAATTTTATTTATGTTTTTTTTGTACTTTAAATAGATACGAGTAGATATACAAAAGTAATAGTAATAAAAATGGAAATGTAGAACGTAAGACAGATTAAAAAACGTCAACGTGTTACAATTTTGGTTAGATGCTCCAAGGTTACAATAAAATCAAACGCATGGTAGTATGAATTATTAATCTGACTGAATCTTAACGTATTTTAAGCACTATTATAGCACAATAATATTAGTGCAGTTCACTCCACCTGCATATAAACTTTAACCGTGCCAAATGTCGAACTCCTCCGTTTTGTATAACTATCGTAAAAAGGGGTATAAAGGTTTTACTTCACGTGTTATTATAATTAATGACAGTTTACGAGTTTAAAAGTTTAGAATATTTAAAGGTGCCATTTTATAGGTTTAGAAACCCAATTTAATTTGTCTTAAAAGCATTGTGAACAGAATCGTTCCCGTGTACTACTCTTGAATTTTATTGTTGAGTAAGGCTACATTCCCACGAGCGTATTTTTGTGGTCGCGATAGAAATAAATGCACTGTAAATAGATCTATGCGCTAATACAGTAGAGCTGAAAATCATTAAGTTGTAAAATCTAACATTTGACATTTCACACTTGACACTTCGATTTTTAGCTCTATTGTATTAACATAGATTTCTATTTACAATGCAGTTTTATTTGTCGCGACCACAAAAAACTCTCGTAGATACGAGAGCTAATGAAATCGAAAAGTGGTACACCTGATCTATTGACGATCGTACATTTGACAGTCATTTCTGTGATACAATCATAAAATTAAATCAAATGTAGAATGTTATCTTAATCTGTTTTGTAATTATGGGTCTGTTAATTTATTAATACTCGTAGGGACGACGTTTCTACGTTAAACATAATTTTACCCTTTCATGTAGGAAGAGTTAGTTACTGGTACAGTGTTTACTGTTTAACACAAATATACGTTTATTTTTGTCATTAAGTGTTTCTTTGTTATATTCACGCTTTATTATTAAGCTGATTATTATTCTTAATATTATTATATATATGTAGAAGACACGAGATAAACATGCCTCAAACATCGTACTATATAAAAGTACTGGCTCTCAAATTAACACTGTGGGCTTAATATGGGTAATGTTGGTTACAAAATGAAAAGAGAAGAAACAGCATTACTTCGCCTCTATTCTGAATAGAATTAAAACTAAGCACTTCACACTGTTTTAATTACTTTTCACTGTCTATTAAAATAATAACGACTCTGCACTTATTTCACTATCACTTTAAAAATAACACCGATAGTTCCCGAGCCGAACCTCTCGCCACGACGGCTGGTAGCATAATAGTCTATGATTATTCCTTGGAGGGAAAACGTGATCACAACTCCCACCACACCGAACGCGCAAACTGGTCGACCGGACTCTATCAACGCCAAAAAACATGGCGCTAGTGTTCCCGTCGATTATACTTCCGTACTATTGACTTGCTTGTCAATTCAGCAACAAAATATTAACCTCTTCGACATATATATTTTCTTACTGCTATTTCAGTGGTAAGAGTAAAAATGCTTGGTATAAAGAAATATAAAAATTACGAATCTATTGACAATGCATTTCTTAAAATAGACCAGCAGTTTAAGCGTTACGGAGGTACAAACATACATAAATACATACATATACTGTCAAAATCATTACCCTTTCTTTGACTTCGCTGTAGTCGGATAACAAACCTACCCATTTAACAAAATTGTAATAAGCAATAAAAAAAACATTGACCAATCTTATACCGCGTTTATTAGTAAGCTAATAAACGCGGTATAAGATTTGAATAGTAAAACAGTGTTTTGTCTTCTTCAGTCGAATTAAAAATGACACTTGTGTAATGTGTGACGTGAACAAAACACAGTATAACTATTCAACGCTTATACAGCGTTTATTAGTAAGGGGTAGGTAAATAACACAGTCGACCTCAAATACAAAAGATTCATTTTAAATATAAATATAGCAACATCCGACCTGAATAAACGTCCATTGTTTAGAACATAATAGATATCATTTGTTTTTTATTTCATATTTTCTCCATTAATTTGATAAAACTTTACACAGCCGGAGCGCTTATACAAATGGAGGCCTGAAATTTAATTTCTTTAGTACGATTTCATCACTTGTAATTTAAAAGCTTCTATCTAATATTTTGACTGAATATGAAACATAATAAATATTTATGTTGCATTTTTACCTTTTCAGTTAGAAAAGCATAAATATTTTTATCGGTGCCCCGTTCGCATGCATGTATGTGTTTTGTTTCAATTTGAGGTATTATTTGATAAAATTAAGCGCGGCACTATTGTTAAAATAGCTATTTGCAATAAATCAAATTTGTTTACCTTGTCGATAATTTTATCGGTAGGAGCAGCACTAGCGGGCGAGTTATGCACGTAAGAGGATTTTAACTGTTATCTTGTCCAGGCGGAACCTCGGTTGCCTACGTTACTTGACTGTTATATTGCAATAGCCAAATTCTAGGAGTATTTAGCTGTTATCTTCCTAATTCTTCTTACTAATCCTACTAATATTATAAAATGTGAAAGTTTGTGAGAATGCATGGATGTATGTTTGTTACTCTTTCACGGAGAAGCTAATGAACGGATTTTAATGAAAATTGGTACGGTAATAGTTTAGGCTCTGGATTAAAACATAGGCTACTTTTTATCTCGAAAAAGTACAGTGCTCCCGAGGGATACTATATTTACGCGCAGAGCCGCGGGAAACAGCTAGTATTATATACTTTGAACCAGACAATCTTGTATATAAAATATATATAATCGGTTTCTCGAAAACAGGTGCAAGTATAATCGTAAATTAAGTTAGTATGCACGGAGTTTTGGGGAAAAAATCGATTAGCTAATTTTTTCGTTCGTTGTGCAACAATATATTGTCAGTTCGATTGGCAGGTTGCGTATTAAATTTTTTTCTGTTTGAAAATTCAGAATATGGTATTTGGTAGGTTCTAATCCCTGTCCGATAAATATCTTTGTGATTCTTTTTTTTTTTATTTGCTATCTGAACTCTGAGCAAAGTTCAGTTACCCAGGTATACTCTTTGTTAAAATATAATAGGGTAGTTACAACTTTGGTTACGAAATATTAATTTGTAAGTACCTAGACATAATATACTTTTTGAAGACCTCTGTGGTTCAGTGGTTGGCGCGTTGGCGCTCCGATCGGAGGTTGCGGGTTTGAATCCCGTCAGGGAACAAAAAGTTTTCTGTGTACCTGTGTCGTGGATGTGTAAAATTTTTGCGTGGAAGAGTAACAAACATCCATCCATCCATCCGCACAAACTTTCACATTTATAATAGTAGTAGAATACAGATTTCATTACATAACTACAAATAAATTGGATACTGAACAACATATTCGATACAAACTTTACGTTTTCGGTCGGATTTTGGTTTTGCAATTTAGGGGCGACCCGTGACACTAGTTACCCTAGTTGGTTCCAGGAAATAGTTCTACTGTATTAGTTCACTTTATTAACTACGATGGAACATGTCACATTAAAGTTGGCGTTTTAGTTTTAATTCATTCCTCATTTATAACTAAATCTACTTGTTCTGTCTTAGCTATGAACATGAATAAATAACAACACATACACCCTACAGTGCCCTACACGTCTGCACCTAGTTATGGGAAAATTCAATCGTTTTATTAGTATTTTTCTGAAATTTCTTACCTAACCCTTCTCTAAACTTCCACAAAATTATTTCAAGATCAAGTTTTAGGTCATAAGATAAATGAAAGAAAATCAAGCGTAAAATATTTTGGAATCGCAGGAAGACTTTATCGCTTTTTGACACCTTCACTAGGAATCGTACTAGGAAGGAAAGAAAGAAAGCTTACACAAAGACATACCTACAGCATAAATATTAGGTTGGGGAAAAAGTTTCGTCGCATTTTATATAAAAATTCAAAAGGTTTTTTTATAAAGTTTATTTACAAGTGACTAAAGTATATAGGTGCCATTTTGTTCGATAACTTTTTGCCATCTTGTTGGTAGGTACATGATCCCATTGCTATAAAATTTTTGGGGCTTCTGATGAAAAAACTGCGACAAGTGGTTTTGGCAGTCCTCTTGTGATGTCAACCTGACACTGCCTAAGGAATTCTGCATCGACCGAAACAGGTGGAAATCTGAAGGTGCAAGGTCAGGACTATACGGCGGATGCATTAACACCTCCCAGCCAAACTCCCGTAATTTTTTCTGAGTGGCTAAAGATGTGTGAGGTCTAGCGTTATCATGGTGAAAAACCACACCCCTTCTGTTGATTAATTCCGGCCGCTTTCTCTCAACTTCTTGCTTTAATCTCATCAGTTGTTCGCAGTACAGTTCAGAATTGATGGTCCTGCCTGGCGGTAACAGCTCATAATGAATAATGCCCTTCCAATCCCACCACACACACAGCATCACCTTGTTGCGAGTTAACCCGGGTTTCGCCACAGTCTGTGAAGCCTGACCGGCCTTTGACCACGATCTTTTTCGCACGTTCTTGTCGTACGTGATCCACTTTTCATCACCAGTTATCAGCTTCTTCAAAAATGGTTCGGTTTCATTACGTCGTAATAAAGAATCACAAATGAGTACACGGTTCATTAGGTTTCTTTCAGTGAGCTCATGAGGCACCCAAATATCGAGCTTTTTTGTGTACCCAGCTTTTTTCAAATGCGCCAAAACCGTTTTGTGGTCAATCCCCAGTTCTTCAGCTACATCGTAACTACTTATATGCCGATCTTGCTCCACTTTTTCAAAAATGGCAACAGTTTTGTCCGTAACAGGGCGACCAGAGCGACGTGCATCTTTGATATCAAAATTTCCGGATTGAAAACGCTTAAACCAAATTTGCGCTACTCTCACAAATACTGCATTAGGTCCATAAACATCACAAATTTTTTTCGCGGCTTGTGTTGCATTTTTACCTTTTTTGTAATAAAATTTTAAAATGTATCGAAATTCTTCATAAGAATCACTCATTTTAACAATAAGAAAAACAAATGAAAATCTCAAATTTACCTAATTTGAATTTGGAATTGTCTTCTGTAAAATTAAAACTTTTTAATGATACCAAAATCAGCCAGATACAATTGGTATAGCCCAAGATATTTTATGACAAGTTCATACATACTATAATGCGAAAAGACTTTTTCCCCAACCTATTACATATCTAGAACAAAAAAAAAATAAGTATTAAAAATAACACATTACAATTTACAACATAAACAATAAATCAAATCAAATCAAATCATTTATTGCATGAATGTGGTATACATAAAGATCTTACAAACTATTATATCTAAGGTTCCTCACATTCTGCCATCACAATGGTGAGTGAAAAAAAAAAGAGTGAGTATCGCAATCCAGCGGGGAAACTCTTTGAGCCTTCTAGGTACTCTGCCTGGTGGGGACGACCTGGGAGATTTCTTTTAATTGTAGCTTTTTAAGTTTTTCTAGTTTAAATATTTTTTAAGTAGTTAGCTATTAGATATAATACCATAATTGTTATTTTGTTGAATAAAAATTTATATATTGTCATCATGTTGGAAAATAAAGAAACAATAAATAATTGACCCTTTATGAACCTTAAGGCTGGTTTTAGTGTCCCGCTGACCGTTCGCTGACCGTCAGCGCGGACACTGAAATGTATGAAATGTCCGCGCTGACCGCTACGCGTTATTAGAAAACGCTTCCTAGAATTACATATATTTCGCCCTGTCAGCGCTGACCGACAGCGCGCGGTTAGCGCGACACTAAAACCCGCCTAAAAAGACTTCGAGTGAAACTACGTATATCGCATACATGATACCGGTTCTCAACTAATCTGAGAAAGGCTTAGAAATGTCGCAAAATATTTATGAATTACCCAGACGAGCGACAAGCGATTGTCACGCGACAACCTGTTTGCAAGAAATTATGTACATTTTATATAACGTCTCCAAAAAGCAATTACAAAGCCTTTAGTCACATGATTTTGTACGTGGTAGAGCCATGCTTCGGCACGAATGGGCCGGCTCGACCGGAGAAATACCACGGGCTCACAGAAAACCGGCGTGAAACAGCGTTTGCGCTGTGTTTCGCCGAGTGAGTGAGTTTACCGGAGGCCCAATCCCCTACCCTATTCCCTTCCCTACCCTCCCCTATTACCCTATTCCCTCTTAAAAGGCCGGCAACGCACTTGCAGCTCTTCTGATGCTGCGAGTGTCCATGGGCGACGGAAGTTGCTTTCCATCAGGTGACCCGTTTGCTCGTTTGCCCCCTTATTTCATAAAAAAAAAAAAAAAAAAAAGATCTATAACATGTCAATGCTTATGTAAAGACGTTTAGGTAGAAAATTAAGTCTGTCATGTCAAAGTAATTTCATACTCGAAAATAAAGTTATATTTTATAATTATAGGCTTAAGTGTAAGTTTGTGTGTACCAAAGAATCACCCCTAATTATTATTATCAATAATTAAAATTATTTTTTTGATTAATCGTCTTACGGTCTTTACATACTTATGTAATGACGATTAGGAAGAAAAATAACTGTCATACTCGAAAATAAAGTTGTTTTTTATAATTATAGGCTTATAAGTTATTGTGTACCAAGAAATCACTCCTAATTATATTTAATTTCTTGATATCTGATTAATCGTCTTTATAAGCAGTTTTTTTTATACATAAGCAGTAGGTCATATTGTACCCGAAGACTTAGTAATTACTTTTTGACAATCTCGTTGCCGGTCGCCACAAGATAAAATGTAAGACTTTTTTTTAGTGATTTTTAGTGGTGATCGGTGTCCGGTCGCGAATTCTTGTTGCCCGTCTGCGCCAACCCGAAGTGTACATTAAAAGTGTAACGCAAAGGGTATTTTAAGTCGGTTCAACTTTTTTAATTACTCCTTCCTGGCCTCATTAAAATCTTACGTCTCAATTTACATATTTATAACACTATAAAAGTTCGAGGAAGAGGTTTAGTTTCATTTTATATGTAAGTTATATATTATTTAAAACTAATAAATAAACATCAAAGAAAATAACCTAAAGTGTTAAAAACCAAACTTTGCAGTAGGTATTATATCTACAATTGAGCTATAATCATAACATCAGTCATCGAATATCAAGTTACCTACTAGTTTTTTTAGTACAATATTTTGCAAATGACATTGAGTTTTTTTTTTAATTGTCAATATAACAATTTTTGACAATATAAAATGTTAACTAGAACAAAAAACCTAAAACTAAAAACCTTAAAAAATATAATATAATAACTAAAATATATTATTAAAAGGAGTCCCTTTAGGCAAGGTTCCGAAGATACTGGCAGCGTTCCCCTTTTGAATAGCTAGACTAATTCTTTGTCCGAGGTAGCTGCCAGCTCTTCGGTCTCCTGTGATGTCGACTAACCTTTTTCCTATTTCCTTAAAAAGCCTTATGGCGCTAGGACCCCACGGACCAAGGGTCTCGACACCGAATGGGACAAAATCATATGCGGAGCCTAAACCCCTGTATTTGCATGTTTTAGCCTTTTCAGCCGCTTCACAGGCAGCCACCAGCTCTGTTGTTGGTTCTATGTAGATGGGAAGGGGCCAGCGTGCCTGAACAGGTTGCATCCCATATCATTTTGCAAATTATAACTCATAAAATATATTCGTATATCGAGTGGCGGAAAAAAAAAACAATTTGTCGCTGGCAATCGGAGGTGCCGCTGGCGCTCAATTTCCGTTGGCGTTGGCGCCGCCATATTGCCACGTGTTTGTGGACCCAAAATCTAGATCACTACTTCAGATTATTACTTTTTATATGTATGAAACATAAGATCATACTATGGCGCAGCTACTATTAACTGTTAAAGGAAAACTCGCTGATACAAAACAAAGTCTATTATAGTGTCCACAACTCACTCAACAATGAAATAACTTTTAATAACAATATATTTTAGCTCTTAAATTTAATGCAGGGGTAATAACTTTATAATTTACCAATAACTATTTTATAACTATTTTAAATTTAATATTTCAGAGTACTCTTTTATCGGAACTTGCTAGCCCAACGGTTGGCGGCAAAAAGACCCGAATAAATCTTTCTAGCTTCCGTGTTGCCATCTTTTTAGGGATCCTCTTCTTTCGCATAATTTTATTTGTAACAAGCTGATGCCCGCAACTTCGTTTGCATAGAACTAACGGAAACGGAACTCTATTTTTTTAAACGGAACCCTAAAATAAAAGTAGCCTATGTTAGACCTTATAACATCAGCTATCTGCCAGTGAAAATCCCGCGAAAATCGGTTCAGCCGTTTCGGAGATTAGCCGGAACAAACAGACAGACAGACCGACAGACAGACAGACGGACAGACAAAAATTTTAAAAATTGGTATTTCATTGTAAGTACCGAATATACTTTAATATGCATTATGTGAAAAGCTGTTAATTTGAAATTACAAACAGACACTTCAATTTTATTTATCTGTATATATGTATAGATAATTTCATTTGGCATACCTTACTTGGCATAATTTTATTACGCATAATATTACTTTGGCATAATGGTTTCTTGGCATACTACATCATTAGACATAAATATCATTTAGACTAATATTGTTTGTCCTAATTTAATGAGGCATATCTCGTAAGGCATAATTTTTCTTGTCGTAATAATACTTTGGCATAATTGTTTTTTAGCATAAACTCGTTAGACATATTTTTTTGTCATTATAAATTCAAGGCATTCTATCACAAGGCACAAATATGCATAAAATGGAACGACATAATAAAAACACGGTTAAGGTAATATAACGCATATTTATGAAACATTAAAAGCAGGTATTACACTCATTATACTGAATGTAACAGTAGGTTAAGTTGCGGCGGGGTGGCCCTTGGGCCACCCGTAAGCCGCTAACATGTTTAAAATAATTAATACGAAAGGTTATTAATGCAAAAACAAAACTTACTTTATCATTAAGTGCATTGGGCTCGTGGTTATGGCTCGGCATGTTCTTAGATAGCAGTTCGTGTTTTTGTCTGAGTTTAATTTCGTAATCAGTCGAAAATTACGATTATAATTGTTATTTAGTCTTAACTCGCATACCCAGTAGAATTCATCATTTATTAGTATGTGAAAAAAAAAATGCTACAAAGATGTATGCGTAAATATAATAGTATGCTTAAATATCATTATGCGTAAATATATTTATGCTTTTTAATATTATGCATAAAATATTATTCTTAATTAATATTATGCGTAAAAAATATATGCCTTACAATAAGTATGCCTAACAATTATTATGCTTTTAGTAATTATGCGAAAAAAAATTATGCTAAGAAAGTTATGACGAATGAATATTATGCGAAACTACTATTAGGTCAAATGAAATTATGCCAAGTAAAATTATGACATATGATTTTATGCGAAAAAATAGGGAACCTCTTTTTATGCTCACTACATCCGGTTAATCAAATAGGTGGCGCTAGTTGTATTATTCTTCTAAAATTGCCAACATAACTACGTGTATCTCCTACTTTACATTAAATGTACGTAAAACGAAAAAAAAAGAAAAGTACTTTTCTACACTTCTCATGCACAAATAGACTTTTCACAATACATTTCAACCTGTACATAAATTAACGTACACACAAATGCACAAATTCTGTTTCACTTTCTGGCATTAAAAGAAACAGAGAGGATTACTAAGGCTGCAGCATTACTATGGCTGTGTTTGGCGGAAAAAAGCACTTGACAAAAATTGCTAGCGCTGCGAAAAAAAGATCGATTCTGCCATTTTGCTTATTTGCCGCTTTGCGATCGCTATTTTGCTTACGAGCGCTTTTTTCTCACCGACCACAGCCTATGAAATCTTTGTTGGACGCCAACGGACGGTGTAGACGCCAATGGATGTCTTAGTTTCACAGTCACTGTAATTTCTGGTGTTCCAACTTCCATCACATTCCGACCTTACTATGTTAGCATATTTTGACAAGCAAAAATGCGTTATGGTTGTCGCGGTTAATACCTTTGATTAATTATTACATAGCTATACGTTATATCCTTACAAAACTGACAATATTTCTGTGCCACGACACACATTGACATGGGACGCGTGTCAATATGTCAACGTAGCATAGTAACACAAAACACGCTATTACTCGCGGAGCACACTAACCAAAATTGGCCCAACTCGGGCCAATTCGAGTCTTCTTTTATACGCGTTTATAACATATCTACCTCTTTTTAATATTATATATCTATGGTTAATACACTTTTGAGTTGAGGCGAGGCGAGATCGCGCCTACACCCGTGTGGCCATTTGGCCAGTCATACAATATACATGTTTTGAGAGAGTGCTCTTGTGTATTGCGTACACACTTGGAAATACCTTCAAATTCTGCGTAACTGGTCTGGTTTGAACGTAACGCGATCACCGTTACTGAAATCGGTGTGTGTGTTATTAGATTACATTATCTTAGAAATTTCTGTAGTAATCTTTTAGTAAAAAGATTAAAGAAATTTCTAAGAACAGCTGTAATTACCACAAAGTCTATACAGTCGCGTCGGGCTATATTTGTACAGATCGATAGATGCCGCTTGAATAATATAATATTGCTCATAACGCGGCGAAAATACTTAATGACTTAATGATAATTAATAGTTTTGAGGTTATGTGGGCTTTTAGCTCCGTCAAAAATTGTACCCATGCAATTTTTACAGGTCTTGGGTTGACATCAGATTTTACTAATGGCTGTGTTCTGCGGAAAAAAGCGCTTGTTTGCGCTTGCTAGCGCTATAGTAAAAAAACAGTAAAAAATATAATCCGTCATTTTGCTTCTTTAACGCCAGCGGTTGCCATTTTCTTTACGTTATTTTTATTAGCGCTTTTTTCCGAGGAACACAGCCATGATTGTAATGCCACGGTGTTCCATCACCCTTCCAATTTTTCCAAATCACGGCATCTTTTTCATTTGACAATAATATAAAATGAATTATTTAACAGTAAGTGTATTTTTTGATTTCCAAAGGTTTGTATGCAGTATGCTAAATATATCTACCATTTTAATTCATTTAAAATAGCATAGTAGTTTTATGCACACAAATATCTACGTATAGATTCGAATGTAGCCAATTTAAATTCGAAGTAACAAGTTGAAAAAGTACCAGGGGTGTATGATTGTTGAAGAGCTACTCGCTATTCGACGTAGCGCGGGAACTCCGAGTGGTGTTGCCTTTTATTTTTCAGAATTTCCCCATATTAGTGCATGAAATGGCGCACTTTAACTAATTTTGCCTGTTCGCGCGGAAAAATGGAAGTGCACTCAAATGTACTTCTTTACGCTTATATTTTTGTAGCATAGAGAAAGCAAATTATAATAATATTCCAAGAACGTTTGAATGTAAGAATATATAAGCGGTCTTAATATTTTACATATTGTATTCGTCTCCCCTATTCTTTTTATATGTTACCAATAATGTTGATCAAAAAAGGGAAATAGGAGAAAAACTTTAAAATATAGTGTGAACTCAAGAACACGTTCTAAACATACTTTACTTTTGTTCTTTTACTCAATATTATGATTTTTTCAAGGTTTTGTTACTATTTACCGTATGTACTTTAATTTATGTTCCAAACTTTTATTTTAGTTGTGTGAAAGAAGTGTATATAATATAGCCTGAAACGGGCGAAGCGGAATATATACAAAGAAGTTAAATAAAGGCAGAAAGCTGGCGGAGTCGTACGTAATGGGTAAGTTTTTTAATTTAAATATATTAATAAGACAACGGAAATATATTATTTAATAATTTTATACTAAACACATATAAGTTAAGATTTTTGTTATAATATAAACCAGTGGCACAGGCTGGTTTTCCTTCATAGGAAATTAGCCTGTTTATTAGGTAGGCATTTGTATGAGAGTCTCCAAAAGGTTATTGGTAAGTGAAGCCGATAGAAATGGAGTTATAGGAACTCCACGTTACCGTTAGTATTATATATTCTTTGACGCTACTGATATACTATGTGTGTATGAGTAGCGTGGAGTAATACACATCTATGCCATGGGAACATAGAAAACTTTTAGTTCCTTTGGCGGGATACGAACCCGTGACCTCCGGCGTGAGCACTGACGCGCTCAACCAATGAGCCACAGAGGTCGTCTCTTACACAATTCCGTTGTTTATATTTTGTCGCCAAATACAACAAATATAACAATTTAGTTTGGAAACATCAAACAGGTTGACTTGTAGAACTATAGATAGTGATGATCAGACGAACACCGCCGGAAACCGATGCAATCTGGTTTGGTGACGTCAAATTGGATTGGTACTGAATTAAGTTTTGCTGCGATTGGTCAAAGTTGGTCCCAATCGAGTTTACATTGGTGATTGGACAAATAGTTCGGTCCAACTCGTTATTGACTTGTTGATAATGGGATTAGTAAGAAATGTTACTTTAGTGTTAACAATTATTTATGAATAATCAAGAAATTGTATCTGTGACAAAGTATATAATATTTTTTTTTACTTCTGTAACAAAAAGTATGTTCCATGCATCTATTCAAACAAATAATTGAATAAAACTTTATTTGCGAATAGATGCACTTTATTTATCTTTCCAGGTCAAGAGGATTATAATATACTTTTTGTATGGAACTTGCCATTTTATCTCAAAAACTCGAAACCTACAGGGTACTTCCCGTGAACTCAGAATCTTGAAATTTGGTACGAAGCAACATCATATAGCACAGATAAAGAAAAAATTGTGAAAACCGTAATTTTTTTATTACATTACAAAATAAAAATATTTTTAATAATTTTAAACTTACTACCCCTTTCCTTATGAACGCGTAGAGGTATTAAATTGAAATTTATATCAAATAAACAGGTGTATAATACCTTTAAGCTCTAATAAAATCACTACAGGTTTGTACGGAACCCTCGGTACGCTCGCACTTGGCCGGTTTTTTAATCATTAACAATATTGCATTAGATAGAAGTTTGATTTTGCTAATTAAGTCCTGCAATAATACAATTACGATCTTAAACCCGCTGCCCGCTGGGGCCGAAAGGTTCTTGAGTGGAGACCACGGACTGGACGTCGAAGCGTAGGACGGCCTACGCTTCGACGTCCAGGTGGTGGAACACCAGGAAGACAGATGACCTGAGAAAAGTCGCAGGGAGTCGGTGGATACAGGCCGCGAGCGACCGGTCGCACTGGAAATTTATGGGGGAGGCCTATGTCCTGCAGTGGACGTCACCAGGCTGAAACGACGATCTTAAACCCTACGTTACTCTTAAAGTTGCAAAATAGTATTATCATAAACGTCAAACCAACGTCCATTGTGTTTTGAATTAGTTGGATCAAACTCAAAAAATCAGTTTATTAGACGAATCATTTATAATTCAATAAAAGTAATATGAAAGTGTAAATTACAAGAATTGGGGTTCCGACTATACTAACACTTTAAATATAACTTGGAATGACTATGACTTTACTTTCATAAGCTTCAAAATTATCCCACTACCACAGAATAAATATTAGTACAACCACTACTTAGTATAAATGTGTGAGTTTGTTATAATGTATGGATGTATATTTGTGACTTTTTCACACAAAACTGCTATAGGTACGGACTTTGATAAAATTTAGTATTATAATAGATTAGACTCGGGATTAAAATATTACATTAAAAATACAGTGTTCCCATGGAAAACTGATGAGTTGAGAAAACACGTGAGTTTGTGTGTATGGATGACGTGTATATGTTTGTTACTCTTTCACGTAATAGCTACTTAACTGATTTTGATGTTTTGGTATGGTAGTAATTTAGTTTATGCTATTTTTTATCGCAGAAAAATGTAAGTTTCCTAAGCGAAGTCGCGGAAAATATCTAGTAAAGTGCATACTGCCTAAACTAGCTAACTACTAAGTTAGGTTAAGTAAACGATTAGAAAATTAATTTAAATACACATAATATTTTTAAATTCAAGAAAAAAAGTTATAAAAAACACTAAACAATTTTTTAGTCTTAAAAACTTTGGGATACTTTTTATAGGTCCCGCGAAATGAGAAAGGTTTTAATGAATTTTTTTCTGTGTCATTGGAAAACTTATAAAAGTTAAGTGACCTCAGGGATTTCCCTTTTGTTTTGCGGTTATATTAGTGTAATTTAAAATATATGATTTAATATAAAACATTTTTCTTTTGTTTTCCGTTCTCTACTTTGACATAATTCCTTCTACTCAACCTACCTCAACAGCCTCCGTGGTCTAGTGGTTAGAGCATTGGCTCTCGACTTGGAGGTCGTGGGTTCGATTCCCGCATTGGAACAACAAAAAATTTTGTTTCCAAGTTTGGTTAGGACAATGCAGGCTGATCACCCGATTGTCTGATAAGATGATCCATACTTCGGATGGGCATGTAAAAAGTCAGACCTGCGCCTGATCTCTCTCCAGTCGTGTCGGTTATCTGTCACTCTGGATTATGAGAGTGACGGAAGAGAGAGTGCTCTTGTGTACTGCGTACACACTTGGGCTCTATAAAATTACTCCTGCGTAACTGGCCTGGTTTCATCGAAACCGGCCACCGTCACCGAGATCGGTATGGAGTTATTATTATTATACTACTAGGTATGTACTATAATTAGAAACTAATTGAAAGTTTGTGAGGATGGATATATGGATGTTTGTTACTCTTTCACGGATTTTGATTAATTTTGATATGGCTGATAGTTTAGGCTCTGGATTAAAAACATAGGCTACATTTTTATCCTGAAAATCTGCAGTGTTCCCGTGGGATACTGTATTTAAGAAGGCGAAGCCGCGAGCAAAAGCTACTGATCTATACATAATATTATAAATACAAAAGAGTGTCTGTCTGTCTGTCTGTTACCTCTTCACGCTTTAACCACTGAACCGATTTTTATGAAATTTGGTATAGACATACTTTGGGTCCCGGAAAAGGACATAGGATATTTTTTATCCCGAAAAAGTAAAGTATTCCCGCAGGATACTGTATTTACGCAGGCGAAGCCGCGGCCAAAAGCTACTGATATAAAATAAATTATGGAGTTACATTGAGTACGAGATTAACTTGTGTAGTTGTACACACAGTTATTTTGATATTATTACCCCCGGTTAAAACGGAGGGGTGTTATGTGACGTTTCTGTTTGTCTGTGTGTGTGTCTGTCCGTGTCGTCGTAGCTCCCAAACGGATGAACCAATTTTGATCTATTTTTTTTTGTTTGAAAGCTGAAATTATCGAGTGTTCTTGACAATTCGGGCTTACTTAAAATTTTGTTTATTATGGGGCTCGGCTTTGCCCATTGAGCTAGATAATCGGTTATTTTTTATCCCCAAAACCTGATACCATATTCTCGGTATTAACTTTTATTTTACTTTGATTGAATTATAAATGAATGGTCTTGATATCATAAACTGATTTTTGGAGTTTGGACTAATCGAAACGGGTTTGAGGTTGGTTTGACGTTTATGAGAATATCGTTTTGCAGTTTATCGTATCTGGACTGGGTTGTAACTGTATTATAGCAGGAATTAATTAACAGAATCGACCTTCTACTCACACTCTTGTATACTTATTCTGGCCATAAATACTGTTACAATTAAAAATAAACAAAATATATATGTATGTACTGATTATTGTCAGGTTTAATAACCGAATTCGATATTAATCAAATACCCAATCATGTAAAATGCATAATTCCGGCCACATTGTACTCGTTCCGCCAACATCGTTCAGAGGAGGCACACGCAGAGATGGCATATTAATGATGACGTCAGCATTCCGTTTCCAAATCAGCGGCACACATGATCGATCGGTGCCGTGACAGGTTACAAGTTCATACACAGAGTAGTTGAGCTTAGAGGCTGGTAATTAATATTCACTAGCTTTTGTCCGCGGCTCCACATACGTTGATGCAGTATCCCAAGGGAATGCTGCAGTTATTTTTAATTCCAACGGGAACGCTATACTATTTCGGAATTTATAGCATCCTACGTTTTAATCCAGAGCTTGAACTACTACGATACCAAATTTCATCAAAATCCGTTTAGTAGTTTATGCATAAAAGAGAAACAAACATCCATCCATCCATGCATCCATCACACACTTTCACATTTATAATAGTAGTATTTACGCTATAACTAAAGGCGCGCTACATTTAAGCTAATTTTCCAATGACATGCGAATGACATACTTAGTTCTATTATTAAATATAAGCAAAACTCCAATTATAAATTTAATTTTTTTATACTAGCTGTTGGCCGCGGCTCCGCCCGCGTAAATACAGTATCCCAAAGAAACACTGTACTTTTTCGGGAAAAGTAGCCTATGTTTTAATCCAGAGCCTAAACTACTACCATAGAGATGGGCTTAAACGTTAAAAATTAATAATACTGCTAAATGCTAATGCTAATAATAATTAACACTTAAAATTAGCAGTTATTTTTAGCAACTGTTAAATTTATCACAGACATTACATTGTTACATAATTAATTCTCATTTCCTTCATACTTTTCACAGGCTTAGGACTGTCAACTTTTTCTGTTGCCGTATTTGAAATGAGAATCAATTTATTTTATTTACATCGATTTCTTTTTTTTATAGCTGTTTTTTGCAATCATATTTTTTTTCTATTTTTTTTAATATCTATTATCAAAGTTTGTATGATTGTGTTACAAACTACTAAAGATCTTTGTACAGAAATAATATTCTCACAAACTTTTCTTGAAAGTTTATATATTTTTTATTTCGTAAGTTCGTAAGAGTTGTGACTTGTGACTACTATATATAACAACTATCTCAGAATTAATTTAACAGGTGTTGACACTAAAAAATATTAGCAGCGTTAATTCAGCAGCTTATTAATTTCAGACCCATCTCTATACTACCATACCAAATCATACACACACACCTCACCTCACAAACTTACATTTTAAACAATATTAGTAGGATCTGTACAAACACAAGAACACATTGTGCTGCATATGTCACCGTAAAATTGTAAAAACCGTTAGATTGTAATATTACTAGAGATATTATAATATGTCGACCGATTGTCAAATAATTTATTTTCCTTACAATTTGCATTATTTTTCGTTAAAATTATTATTATGAAAAAGCAAACAAATATGGCGGCGCGGGGCACTTGCCGTTTAACCAATCGGCATGGTAAATATTACAATATAACGAAAAATAATGCGTAAAATTATAAGGATATATTTTTATTTGACAATCTCGACAGATTGTAGACATTTAATAATATCTCTAGTAACGGTTTTTACAATTTTACGGTGACATATACATGTCATTAGTACAAGAAGATATAATAACAATATTATGTATTCGTGCTAGCAGTCATAACTGTATCAAACACAAAATATTTATTTCAACTTTTGCATCTTGTAGTTTTTAAACCATTCTGAAATGTATGAACGTATACACTTAATACAGGGTGTGACAATAATATAAATGCCGGCGATACATTCATAAGTGCGAAAAATGTGTCTGCGGTTTTAAACAAGCGGCCCGGATACCAGGGTTAAAATATACAGATGTTCGCGTTTAAAAATGGAACACGTATAAAAAAAATTAAAAAAAGAGCGCATACAAAATGTAAAAGAATAATATTGATTTATTTACACATTAAAGAAGGATTAGGCGTATTAATTAAAATTAAAACTTAAGTCTAAACAGCAGCCGCAAATTGGCTCGAGCTCGGCATGTGCTGGCACACCTAAGGCATACTCAGCGCCGGTCTTCCGCTAGAGCCACTAGTGACGTCATAGCTGACCTAAACGACCCAACATTATAAGTAAAACACGTAGCACGCAAATACAAAAACAATTTTAAAAACCAAGCAAATAATCTAAATTACAAGAAGAAAGCAAGCAATCAAAGCAAAAAACAATGTTAATAATATTAAATCTACGATGCGACAGTATGCGACAGTCGTTGGTCGCACGAACGACAAACGACTGTCGCCCATTGTCGCACCCAAGAGGTGACATTTGACATTTGAAGTATGGTGAAAACAAGATGGCTGACATTTGAAGTATGGTAAAAACCAAGATGGCGTAACTTTTTCTTGTATGAAGATTTGTTCCGTCAAATGTTCGTCATAGCTCATCCTTAGTTTTGAAATCTTTGTATCATAAATAAACTACTTGAAGGCTAGCTCAACAGGTTGGTATCGCTATGACAACGGCCATAAAAAAAATTCTGGTGATGCCACTCTTTGAGTACCTATATAACTACTCTTTGATGCCTAGTGTCCTAGTGTGCCAAGAATATAAGGGCCAGTTCACACTGCGACGATACGCGACGCTACGCGGCGCTGCATTTTTAAGATAGCTATTCAAAATTGAACTTTATTCACTACACAGAAATATACACTTTCACATGACATACATATTGCACATGCGCTGAGAATCGCGGTGCAACCTGACATTCGAACTCTTACAAAGAGACGTGTGTCTTCTTGTGTAATTAATAAAGTTCAATTTTGAATAGCTATCTTAAAAATGCAGCGCCATGTCGGTCCTACACTAAGCTTAATTGGTAGCTTATAGCTTAAACCGCTTAGCGAATACTGGTTTATAGTCCTAAACAGATATACCATTAGAAACATTACCACGTTACGTCTTACAACCTTCAAACTATTACAGTAACCATAAACCCAAGCACGCGCTCCGATTGCCATCAAAACCAAGGGACTATCAGACTATTGTGGCTAATATTGCTGAATTATCAGAATAGTTTTATCGTCATCATCAATATCATCATCATCATCTTAAATTTGATCAAAGTAGATTTCACTATATACTTGGTGCAATTTGAGACCGTCTACAGCTTTCAGAAGTGAATATACTAATGAATATAAGCAACTTCTATTATGAAGTCAACTTTCCTACTTGAAAAAAATAAAAATCAGCTGTTTGATTCGTTATTAGCATAAACTTTTGCTAAAAGCCACTCAATGAATACTGGCTTTTTTTTTTTTTTAATCTTTATTTAAAGGACTTGGCTCACAAACAGAGAGCGACCATGTCGTCCTCATAAGGCTACAATATTGGATAGTCTTAACAAATTCGTAATATTAACAATTTCTTACATCTAGCCCAAACTTAACCAACTTATACAAAATTATTGCGTCACTAGATATAGGGTCCGATAACGCAATATTACATCCTCCCACACAATTGAACATATATTTATTACCTATACTATTCCTAAATGATGCGTTCCGGACACATTCCACCAAGATGTGGTAGACATCCTCAATAGTCCCACACACGGCGCAATTTGATGAAGTAGCCTTCCCCATTAACTTTGCAAACTTATTAAGTGGAATGTGTCCAGATCGTATCCTAAATGCAATAACTAGAATATTCCTATTACTTAGCCTACGGGAACTGAACCACGGAAATTGACAAGGTTCTGATCGTAACGTTCTATACCAGACACCTTTGGTTACAGACTCACATTTAAAATATTCAAACCAAAGCTTATGAACTTTGTCTTTCAACTTAGGTATTATATCTGTATAAGAGGAAACAATATTGTACGTTATGCCATCCATAACTGCATCGTTGGCCAACCGATCCGCTTCCTCATTGCCTTCCAGCCCTATATGAGACGGTATCCACTGAAGGTGAACGGTTACCCCAGACTTCTCTAACTTTCGCATCGTGTCTAAAATTGTATAAGCAATCGGTACTCCTCGATAACTCGAGGTGCACCGAGCTAAATGTTGAAGAGCACTTCTAACATCAGTTAAAATAACAAATTTACTGTAATTGACACTACTTATATAAGCCAGGGCTTCTGACATCGCAACTAATTCTGTACACATTATGGAAACATTACTGTTTACTTTAAATTTAATTTTAGTATTCGTCTGGGGGTCAAACACTGCTGCTCCTAAACCATCTTTACCTTTGGAGCCGTCTGTATAAATATTATAAAAGCCATTAAATTTTGTGTCAATCAATTCATTGCATTTCCTTTTTAAATACGTAATATCCAAATATCTTTTAGGGCTAGTAATTCCATCTATAAAACAAGAAACCATGTTATCTAAATTAATATTCTGCATCCAGGTATAAAGATTAATCATTTCTAACTGAGGCGAAACATAAATAGGGGTCGATTTAAATACATCATAAATTAGAGTAATGAGTGGCTTTCTTTTACGACTCCAATAACCTGGTCTACTACAGTGGTCTGAAAGCTGGTCAACCAGTTCTACATTTACACTATTACGAATACTAAAACATCGTAGCCAAAATTTACCACCAAGATAATACCTGCGCAAATGCAAAGGCTGCAAACAAAGTTCATTTTGCATCACGTGGATTGGAGTGCTTTTTATAAACCCCCCTATAACTCGCATACACTGATTTTGCACTTTATCAATTTTGACTAGATGAGATTTAACACCCGTATCATATAGAAAACTCCCATAATCTAAACGACTACGAACTATGGATATGTACAACTTTCTCAAATGGATAGGATGCACGCCCCAGCCAGACCCAGACAATACGTGGAGTACATTGACAAATTTAACAACTTTGTGAGTAATATCGTTTATGTGTTTACCCCACTTAAGAGACCGGTCAATCCAAATGCCTAGATATTTTACAGAATCCACAACCTGAAGTCTAGTCCCTTTAATGCACACATTAACGTCCTGTCTATTACATCCTTTACTAAATAAACAAAGTTTAGTTTTCCTTTCAGATACCTCTAGACCAAGATCTTCTATCAATTTTGAAAATATTTTTAAAGCTAATTCCAAATTTCGACCACCATCCGCAACAACTTTGTATGAACCGTATAAAACAAAATCGTCAGCATATTGTGAGGTAAACACATTAACGATACTTTTACAAATGTGCATAGTATCTACATTAAACAATAAAGGGGATAGAGGATCACCCTGAGGGAGACCACGGCCTGTCATTCTGGATAAGGTACATTTATCTGAATACTTTAAATTTAATTGTCTAGAACTCAAGTAATCCCATAAGTAATGGCAAATTTTTGAACCCACCTCTATGTTATCCAAAGTGTTTAACAAAATGGAAATGTCAACGTTATTGTACGCATTTTTTATATCTATAAAACATCCTAAAGTTATTAATTCGCTGCTAAAACCTAGTTGAATCTGAGAAACCAAACGAAAAAGACTATCTAAACATGAACGCGATTTTCTAAAACCCACAGTGTTCTCTGAGAAGCTATTTTTAGACTCTAAGTACCATTCCAATCTATGTTTTAAAATTGTATGGAAAATTTTACACAAACAAGATATAAGGGCAATCGGACGAACATAGCGACTTTGAGCATTGTCGCTACCGGGTTTAGGTATAGGGACTATTTTGACATTTCTCCACTGAACTGGAGCAAACCCTATTTCAAGAAATGTGTTATATAAATGAACTAAAATTTGTTTGCCAATCATAGGGAGGTGTTTTATCATTGAGAAGGAAATATAATCCTGACCTGGCGCCGTATCTTTTGATTTAACAGCACGATTTAATTCATGAATCGAAATTTTACCTTCAAGAGCGTGGTTTACAGAATAAAACTGAGGTTTCATGGGAGACACATAGTCTGGCGATAAACTGTGTAAGAGATTACTTGCTGTTTCCTTATCAATATTTGGAGATCCTGGAAGTCTATACCCCTTTAGCCATTTCATCCGGCGCCACATATCATTCGACGATATTGTATGGTCAATACTATTGCAAAAAGCTTGCCAGGAAAGACGTTTGGCATTTCGAATCAATTTCCGTGCTAATGCAACCTTCAGCTGTAGAATAGTTAAATTCTCAGGCGTAGGATTCCGTCTAAACGTTGCCAATGCTAATCTTCTTTCAGCAACAGCACGAGAGATGTCAACATTCCAATATGGCTTCGGGGAAAATTTATTAAGGCGAAGGGGATCTTGGCAAATCCTTACAACAGGAATATGTAAATCTGCAGCACTATTTATGGCACTAATAAATTGGTTATACGCCTCCTGAGGATTATCCGCCAAAGACAAACCGGTCAAAGCACCGTGAAGCGTCTTACTATATTTTTCCCAGTTAGCGTTCTTGAAATTTCGCTTTTTATCACCAACTAAGTTCGACGAAGCGTGTGTGGCTAGTTTTATAACCAAATGGTCACTTCCCAGGCACTCATTAGACACGTTCCAGATAAATTGTAAAGCAATGTCATTCGAAGCAAACGTAACATCAGGGGATGATTTCTGCAGCCTGCCGTTAACTAATTTGACTCTAGTTGGTGACCCATTATTCAAACAAACAAAGTTTTTGTCTAGTATAGTATCAAAAAGTTGAACTCCTCTGGGATCCGTCTTATATGACCAACAGGAATGGTGACCATTGAAATCTCCGGCTATTAAAGATTTATCCTGGCACAAATTAAAAATTGTATCCCAGTCACCAGCCGTTGTTCGAACATTTGATGGACAGTATATTGAAACTATATTCTTTATGTTAGTGCAATTCAAAATTCTGACCCGGAGTATCTGAATTCCAGGATTGATATTATGAACCTGGCATGATTGGTATTTTATGCTAGAGTGAAAAACTAAGGCCACACCACCGTATCCATCGTCTCGGTCTTGACGCAGAATACTATATCCCGATATTCTCAATATACTGTGTGACTTCAACCATGTTTCGCTTAAAATAGCGATGTGAACTTTTTCTTGAGATAGTAACTGTTCAAAATCCACAAGCTTTGACCGTACACTCTGACAATTCCATTGGATTATATTAACTGTTTGTTGGGCTAACAAATCCATTTTGAATGAAAGATTTAATGACTGGCCACTCTGAGAAATAATTCACAATTATGTTAATGATCCAATTGTATATCAACCAACCACATGACTTCAATTTCTCTCCAAAACTTATTCTTTTCATGAAAATAATTTCCTTAACTTTCTGTATTAAATGTTTAATGTCCATGTTTTTGGATGCTTGCTCTTGTCCATTTTCTGTATCCCTCAACATATGATCATCCTCCTCAACCACACTTTCCTCCAATAATTCTATCTTTTCCTCATTATTGTGTTGTTTCCTTTTTTTCCTACTTGTTTCCTTCTGTGTGCTTACTGAACTAGGTGAAGACTGCCGCACGTAATGTATGTCTGCCGAAGTTGTAACAATTTCTGCATACGAAGGGTTGTCTTCAGACTGCGTTGGTCTTAGTCGGGAATAATTCGATGCATTAACAGACTGACTGAACGGTATTTTATCCTCCTGGGGAGAAGGTGGTACATACATCGTAAGTGCACGTTTAAATGAACAGTTGAATTCCGCCATTATTTCTCTAATTCTTCTCTCTTTGACGTAAACTGGGCATGATTTTGAGAGTGCCATATGTGTACCGGAACAGTTCACGCATCGGAAAGTTGTGGCTTCACAGTTCGCATGAGATTTTCCACATTTAGGGCACGTCATATGAATTTGAGCACATGTTCTATGCGAATGACCATACCTCCAACATTTGGAACACTGTGTCACCGGAAATATATAAGGATCTACTTTGACCTTAATTCCGTACGTGTAAACATATGGAGGTAATGAAGATCCCTTAAAACACAATCGAATGCATTCACTGTCCTCAAATTTACCAGTTTCAAAATTACGTCTCTGCAATCTTTTTACGTTTAAAATAGGAATATTACTTTCTAATTCCTTTAAAATTTCCACCTCAGTCAGTTCCTTTTCAATGTCCTTTAAAGTTCCATAAGACATTCCTACTTCAAAAGTTTTTTGACATTTGTATCCGTGTTCCATAAAGTATTTACAGCTCAAAAGTTTTTCTGCGCTATCTTCTTTACTAAACTTTAATAATACTCTGTAAGCATTAATATATTTAATTTTAACAATATCACAAATATGTTCATTTTTAAGAATGCGTGCCAACCCTATTTGTTTAGGCAACGGCTCGTTCTTCGATGTAATGCTTACTTCGATTTGTTCCTGCGCCACTCTAACGCTATCATCCTTCGATGAACTACGTGCCATAATTTTACCTCTTCTCCCCACTTCCGTCCTTATATCCTCCTCATCTACACACCGAACCCTCTTCTCTGGCCTTTGACTGTCCATTTCTTCATTCATAAGTTCTGCACAACGCCGCTCGTCGTCATCGGGAGAATCAAATATACAGCTATCCATAGCCAGTAGGCATGCACCGCATCGTAGTTATTAGAAAAGTAACTCGCCGCGCGATAGATAACAGCACGTAACAATAATACCTAACGCAACGTGCAGCACCGACAGGCGCGCGTGAGCCACTGGAAGAATACTGGCTTATAGTCCAAAACAAACAACAAAAGTGCTAAGGTGCCAAGTTTTCAATTACACCTAGTATAATATGGACCATTACAGATAGTCGCAATTACAAATAAATATTAGCACCAGCCATACGTACAGTTTTGACCGCGGGAATAAGCACGCATTTCAACCTGTGCTCTGAGCCGAACGTGTAAATGCGCTGACAGTCCGATCTGGCATGTCGTTGACAGTGCATTTTGACGTAGGTATTATGTAAGAACCGGCAATCTAAACCTTAATGTATTTTAATTCGTAACTAACACGATAGTTCGATCCACAGTCCAAACCGCAGAGATCCCTCCATGGATTGAAATGCAATCCGACCCGCAATCTCAACTTTAGGTTTTAAGGCGCTATTATGTTATCAATAATATGGTTGAATATTTTTACTTGGAAAAGGGTCCTTAAGGGCGCGTTTATATGACCACAAGAATCACAATGCGCCTGCCGCAAATAGGCAATCGGACAATTTTTTTTTATTTCATAAATGAATAGTACTCTTAAATATAAGTAACTTCTCAGAAGAAACCATATATCAAAAGTCAATATTTTCAAAGGTACAGCGATTTGTATAAAAATTTCGCGAGCCTCCTAAAAACGCTCCATACTAAAGTCGACCTACAAATGACGTCACTTGTAGGTTATAGTATATGAAGTATATGGCCGCCGGAATATATTTGTAAATATCTCTCATATTTGTGCGTTTAAGTTCATACTTACCATAATGAATGTTTTTGCATATGATGTGAGTAAACTAATGATGTAGGTTTTGTTTACTTACCAATTTCGCAAAAAAAAAAAAATTTTTTTTGGTACTTTTTAAATGTATTTAATTAGTAAACTACATATAAAATTATATCTTTTTTTACATTTACCAAGTAGTAATGCCTCAATATTTCTGAATATATTAACGAAACTACATATTTCAGATGTAGTCCGATCCCCTATTGCACTTTATTGACTAGGCCACAATGTAAAGATACTAAACAATTACTTTACCATTGGTGATTGCCATTAGGTTACGCTGACGCCACATTAGGCGTCCGCGTTCCTCGGGCGTGTGAGTAGCACAAGCAGCGCCCGCATCGCTGGCACGCCCTAATGTGGGGGAGGCCTTATACGTTGTGGCTTACTGCCTAGTCAATTAAGATGAATTTGCTATGAATGAAAACAGTGATTTCGTCTACTGTATCCTAACCTGGCCTTTTAGGTTTACACCTGGCCCTTTAGCCATCGTGAATAACGATTTAGCGAAAGTTATATCAATCATACGAATTAGTATCAACCACATTATAATATATTTTCAATTTCGAAGGTCATAATGTAATTAATTATGGTATGTTGGCTCATGAATTCTATTTTTCTACTTATCGAGAAGAATCTCTGATCTTAAGAAAAAAATACAGAACGGTCTAAGAAAGGATAATTTATAAAATTTTAACTTTAGCAATCACCGATAATTTAGATTTACGTACAAATAAACTAGTTAATTTTTAGATTACCATATAACTTTGCTTAATAGTCATTACAGCTTAGTATTCTACCCTTGTCCATAATTTCTTAATTGCTTTCAAAATCGAAACGAAAACTTCTTTATGGCGTCATAAATTTTATGAATGAAGTTCGGAATTAAGTTTAAAATTTAGTAATATTTTAATAGAACATTGAGTGCCATACAAAATATGTTCGTTTTGACCTAGAAAGAAAAATAAAGTTCCTCTTGATAGATATTTTATTAGAGATTACAGCATTAAGATGCGAAAGTTTATATTTTTTTTTTAAGTGTAGGATTGCAATAGCTTAGAGGTAGCTGAAATGTTCGTTTAAACATAAAAAAAACCGGCTAAGTGCGAGTCGGACTCGCGCACTGAGGGTTCCGTACTGTAGTGTAGTGATTTTGCTACAGCTTAAAGCTTTTATAGACCTGCGTATTTGATATGAATTTCAATTTAATATCTCTACGAGTTCATGAGAAAGGGGTAGTAAGTTTAAAATTACTAAAAATATTTTTACTTTATTATGATGTTACAAAAAATTTACGGTTTTCGTATTTTTCCTTTATCTGTGCTATAAAACGTTGCTTCGTGCCAAATTTCAAGATTCTGAGTTCACGGAAAGTACTCGTAGGTTTTGAGTTTGCGAGTGTCGAAAGTTTGCGGCATTAACGGCTGTCTCTTTTGATTGCGTTGGCTTTGAGGTTTGATTTTTTCACAACTCCAAGGGATCGTAGACCTTAGTATTTGATATAAATTCCAGCTTGATACCTCTACGCGTTCCTGAGAAAAAGGGTCTTGACAGACATTCGGACGAACAAAAAAGTGATCTTATAAGGGTTTCGTTTTTTCCTTTCGAGGTACGGAACCCTAAAAAATAGCTCCCCACGCTGATTTCGATGATATAATAATAATAATATTAAAAAAAAATGTTGTTCCAATGCGGGGATCGAACTTACGACCGGAGTCGAGAACCGAGCTCTTAACCACTTGACCACGGAGGTGGTGGATTTGAATATATTATACCGAAATGTCCGCAAAAAACATTGCACTCCGTCGCGTCGCTTCCGTGCGCTAGTCAACGGCTCGAACTCAGTGCTGCGCGCGGGGAAAATGCTTGTTATTTCACCATATATTGGGGAAAAAAGGATATACCCATAAAATAGTAATCTATACTTATAAGAGAAGCTATACTGCACACATTTATGAAGCTGTGTAAAGTATTTTAGAAAATGCGTCTTCAAATTACGCAAATCGACACTCAGCTGTTGGTGTTTTATGAAAAAACTATATAATATTTTTGTCTGAAGTAAAATTAATTCAATTGCTGAATAATCGAACTGTGTCGGTATGTACTTGCTTTTTTATTATCATTCTTCGTTTAATTTTTATTTACGTTCAAAGTTGCGCTAAAAATGCGATGTTTGGAGGCTATTATCTTCTACACTTATTTGAATTTCAGAAATATAAGCAAATACCGACCTAGATAAGTGTCATAAAAATCGATGTCACGCTAGAATTTGGGTCTACAATGTTTGACTTTGGAGTAAATCACCAACAGCGTTTGTATGGAGAAAAAGCCGACTAGCGCAGCCTTAAAAGTTAAAACTTGGTAATTCGAGTGAAATCATTAAGTCGTTATTTAAATTCTTATGTGCTTGATTAATTAATCGTTGCTTGACTGAGTGAGCAGTCTTTTAAATGAAAAGTTAAAAACCTAATTTCCAAAAGAGATGTTTGATTTTGGGCCAGCTCTATGTACACTACAAAGGTATATAGGAAAAAATATGGGAATTTCATAAATGTACAAAAAAATAATTTGAAGAAGGGTAAATACGCATGTACCCTTCCTTCCTTTTTTACTTTAATTAAAAAGATTTTTTGAAGAGTTTTTTATTGCGAGAACACTATTTTTAAGGCAGCCATGACATATGTTTTGACTTGATCTTTGACGTAGTTGACAGGCTTAGGAAGAGACGTCTTCTTGAATGTCATACGTCTGTCTTTCTTTGTCAAAAGTCATGTCATTGTGAAAATGACATTCTTTGGATAATTCTGATCTGATCCGCCATGTTTTATATTACGTTGTGTTTTTATTTTAAATGTACATTTAAACGAAGTGAAATAAAATAAAATAAAATAAAGAATAGGAAACAGTTATTATATTATTTAGCTATATTTACATATAGTGTACATGTCATGGGATACTCTTCCCAACTTACCTGTCCGGTAGTTGTGGTATAGTATACGGGTATGCGACCCCGGCTTCCCTAGTTATTACTGTCCTATCCCTTGTCCTCCTGGGCGGTAATATCCTACATTCCCTATTTCCCATTCTAACTTACAAATATTCCTTTCCACACCACCTATCCTTCCCTTTCCCTATTCCTACCCTCTCCACCAATCCGTGGAAACGCAATGGATACCCAAAAATAATTTAATTATCCAAAATGGCGGCGATGTGGTTCGCCACCCATCACGTCTCGTTTCTCGCGGAGGCGAAAAGCGGACCATGGAGAGACGCTTGGCTACGTTGAATGTAAGAGGAGGAATGAATGGTAAGAATGAAAATGGACGAAGCGAAAGAAGTATGTAAGGATCGTAGCAAGTGGAAAGAAATGGTCTCTGCCTACCCCTATTGGAAAGAGGCGGTCCTGCCTACCCCTACGGGAAAAAGGCGTGATTATATGTATGTACATAGTGCTGACCAACGCCTTATACATTTCTAGAACATCTCTTTTTTAAAACAACATTTTATGTACAGTACGACCACGATCCGAATATCTTTCGGCGACCGTCCTTTTTATACATCGTCTGTCGTTTCCATAGAAAAACGAAGATTGTCGACGGGAATTAACAACATGGTTTACTGTACTTTCATGTGAAATAACAATTACATTAACATTTGGAAATTCGGATAAAGGGCAATTATTTTCCGCATTTTTGTGAAGGCCTACGATAAAACCTTTCTGGCTAATGGCTCTTTAGTGGAGTTGGAGGGAAAAGGCTGTATGTGCATAATTTATGGCTGAAATCGACGAGTGGACTTCAGCCTTCGTTTGAAATTCGAAATGATGGATACCTGGAATTCGGTGGGAACCGACAGTTTTTAACACGTTCGGATACACATGGCGAATTTTTATTACACCTCGAATAAGGACTATTTTTTTTTTATCGTCACTGTAAAGTTGCCGTATTGTATTTTCACAGTTTGAATCATTAAACCGTGCGTTAAGTATATGGAGTGCTATGATTACTTCAATCCAATATTACCATAAAATGTTCCGATTAATTTTATGCAGGAAATCTGATTAAAATTGTGTATCCTATTATAATCCTACTAATATTATAAATGTGAAACTTTGTGAGGATGTTTGTTACTCTTTCACAAAAAAACTACTGAACGGATTTCGATGAAATTTTGTATGGTAGTAGTTTAGACTCTGGATTGAAACATAGGCTGCTTTTTATCCCGAAAAAGTACAGTGATCCCGAGGGATACTATATTTACGCGAGCGGAGCCGCGGGCAACAGCTAATCCTACTAATATTATAAATGTGAAAGTTTGTGAGGATGTATGGATGGATGTTTGTTCCTCTTTCACGCAAAAACTACTGAACAGATTTTGATGAAAATTGGTATTGTTAATAGTTTAGGCTCTGGATTAAAACATAGGCTAGTTTTTATCCCGAAAAAGTACAGTGTTCCCGAGGGATACTGTATTTATGTGAGCGGAGCCGCGGGCAACAGCTAGTTATTTATAAGCCTTCCAGTGTACTTTCGGTTTCTCAGTTACTTAATCTATCAGAAATTATTAATTATGATATTATCTATACATATAATAAATCTGTAGAGGGGTCATGTCTGTACATTAAAGTTATCTAAGTGAAAATCAAAATGGGGGGTCTATAAAGGCCACAGAACCTAAAAATAACGTTTTTGAAAAAAATGTCTGTCTGTCTGTCTGTCTGTCTGTCTGTCTGTGTGTTTGTTATCACATCACGCCGAAACCACTGGATGGAATAAAATGAAATTTGGCAGGTAGGTAGCTTAGGACCTGAAGGGTAAAATAGGATACTCTTTATCCCGCAAAATTAAAGGGTTCCCATGGGATCTTCAAAAAACTGTACCTACCTGTTTGACGTTATTTCAGGCAATCTACTCGACGTATTTAAATAAAACTTGGCACAAAGGTAGATTGGAACATGAAATAACTAACAGTATTTTTTTTTCTTGGAAACCAAAACGGTTCCCACGGGATCATGAAAAAACTGTATTTTTGAACTTGCTTCACAAACCGTAATAAATCATCATTTTTCGCATGTTTTCTCTTGAAATAAAACTATTAAATGAAAATTTTAAAAATAAATCTATTTTTTATCCTACTCAACACAAATAATAAATAGCGAAGGAGTAAACCAATAGTACAAGATCTACTTAAATTAAGAATTTGCTTTGAGCGAGAGGTCAACTTATTCGGTGCACTTTAATAAGTTACCTAGGTACTATTTTTTTAGCCGGTAAAAATGTACCTTGATATTATTTCGTTCAGGCTCTTGAAATATTTGCGTTCGAAATTCAAAATTAAGCCGCATACATAGGCTGTGTTCCGCGGAAAATAAAACGTAGGCATTTTGCCTACGCTTTATTTAGTTACGGCAACCGCTGGTATAAAATAAGTAAAATGGCGAATTATGTTAGCATTATTGAAGTTAGCAAAATATGTGCCCTGGCGGATAATCGGTTTTTTTTAGCGCTAGCAAGCGCTAACAAGCTCTATTTTCGGCGGAACACAGCCATAGTCTTTTAACCGTACGTATTGATATTGACTGAGCAGAATAGAAGAATAACTGTTTTATAATTTCAAATACTATATTTCTATTCTGTGAAAAAATATTTTCAACTTTTATAACATTCGTCTTCCTTAATTTTAGTGAAATAAACTTTAAATTGATGTTATATCTTTGAGTATCCTACCATATTATAGGTACTAAGTAATTGTATATTAGGTTGAACTTGAAGCTTGGTAGGTATCTTATTACGAATAATGGTGTCTACAGACACACGAATTTGGTACGGAGCGTACAGCGGATCTGTTACGCTCCGTACCAAATCCGAGCGTGTCGAGCGTGCGAGTCCGGCGAACATAAGAAGAAGGCGAAGAGTTCGCAGCTATCCGCATCGGATTTGGTCCGCTCCGTACCAAATCCGTGCGTGTGTAGAGCAGTCCGGCGGTTAGGCCGTACAACGGTGTCAGTGTTGCCAACTTAGGGATTTACCACCCAAAATTAGGGAAAATATCTACGGGGGTTTACTAGGGGCCAGGATGTTTAGAGTTTACTCCTTATGAATCGTCGTATATAGTCAGGGATATGAAAATATAATATTGGGAGTGAAATCAGATTAAGAAAAGTTAGTTTTATGTTATTCACGCGTAAGTCTTTATGTTAAACACATAACCTTTCTTTCTAGCTTATTATCTCTTAGACCTGTCAATGGTATAATTATCAGGGGTAAAGTTTGGGGAGAAATATTTTTGAGAGTTGATATCACTGCCTGTTATCAATGAATTTCGGGAATCATCGCGTCGTCGAAAAACAGCACTGTAAATAGAACTCTGTGCTAATGCAATAGAACTGAAAATCGAACACACGAGTGTCGAGCTTTTCGGTCCACTGCATCGCGCATCGTACCAAATCCGTGCGTATGTAGCGACACCGGATTCGGTTTGCGGATATGGTCCGCTGTACGCTCCGTACCAAATTCGTGTGTCTGTAGATGCCTACTCTGCAGCAAACCGCAAAAGTTTTTACAATACTAATATTATAAATGCGAAAGTGTGTCTGTCTATCTGACTGTTACCTCTTCACGCTTTAACCGCTGAACTGATTTTGATGAAATTTGGTATAGAGTTATAGACATACTTTGAGTCCTAGGAAAGGACACCGTAATTTTTCGGCATAAAAAGTATCCTATTACTTTTTATGCCGAAAAAGTACGGTGTTTCTGAGGGATAATGTATTATTCTGTGTATATTTGACTGTCTTTCACTGCTAAAAGGTTGATCCGATTTGAATGAAAGTTGGTATGGTAGTGTTTTATGCTTTGGACAAACGCGCAGTCCACTTTTTTCCCAAAAAGATACAGTGTTCCCGAGAGATAATATATTATTTTGTGGATATTTGACTGTCTTTTACTGCTAAAAGGTTGAACCGATTTGAATGAAAGCTGGTATGGTAGTGGTTAATTCTTTGGACAAACGCGTAGTCTACTTTTTATTCCAAATCTATACTTCTATACTAATATACTACTATTATTATACTTTAAATTTATTACAAGATTAAACAATTTTACAATAAAATAATAATAACTATCTACTTTAAATTATTTACAGACTAAAAGAAAGAAAGAAATAAAAAACTAAAAAAGATAAATCTAAAGTACAAGATATGCTATAAAAATAAGAAAACCTCTAGGTCGTCCCCATCAGGCAGAGTGCCTATCAGGCTCAAAGAATTCCCTCGCTGGATGGCTATGCTAAATCTTTGAGCCAGATAGGTGCCGGCTTTGGGGTCTCGGGTGGCCGTGGTCTATTTTTTTATTTTTTATTTTGGTATAGACATACTTTGGGTCCCGGGAAAGGACATAGGATTTTTTTTTATCCCGAAAAAGTAGTGTTCCCGCGGAATAATATATTTACGCGGGCGAAGCCGCGGGCAAAAGCTAGTTAACAATAAACTTATTTTATAATCCTGTATTATTTGAGTTTCGTAGCTTATCTACGCCGTAGTGAGTACTACGAGCTACGAATTATAGCTTAAATAATAATTAAAACAAAAAACTGGTCAAGTGCGAGTCGGTCTCATGCACGGAGTGTCTGTCCTGTACGAAAGGGCAAAATAATCACGTTTGTCGAATGGGAGGCTACAGAAATATATCATCTGTGAAAATTTCAACTGTCTAGCTATCATGGTTCGTGATGAAGTGATGACAGAAAGACGGACAGAGGACGCTTAGTAAAGGACTCCTGGGCCTTGAGTCAAGATGCATTCGATAAATTCGACAGCGAACTTCGAAATCAAAAATGTATGGGAATTAACATAAGTCATCACCCAGGAGTATTTTACTCATCTGAGTCATCTGTGTGTCTGTCTTGACTAAAGGCCCAGTTGTTATCTTTTGGGCCGGAACTATTATAATTTTTTAAATTTTTAATACGTTATAGAAATTTTTGCATTTCCGTTTTTATTGATGTACTAGCGACCCGCCCCGGCTTCGTACGGGTGCAATGTATTTTACATACTAGCATTTGCCCCCGACTCCGCTCGCGTAAATAAATTCTCTCGGAAATACTGTACTTTTACGGGATAAAAAGTATAACCTATGTACTAGTAGCGCTTAAACTACTACATATGAAATTTCATTAAAATCCGTTCCCGTAGTTTTTGCGTCAAATCCATCCATCCATTATTATTTATGTGACAAAATTTTACATTAACATAATATTATAGCGGGCGGAGCCGTAGGAAAAAGCGACCTAAAAAGCTAAGCTAAAAGCTTATACTAGGTAAAGATGTGATATATTAAAAACGTATTATAATAAAAGTATTTAGGACGAACGATGTAAATATAAAATATGAGAACATTTTATATTTCTGTTTGAGCGACGCGACGTGACAGTAGCTAACACGCTCATACATACATAATAATGCACAGAGTAGTTATTTATAGAGACTTATTTATTATTCAGCCAGTAAATTGGCCGATTCTGAGGTTGATCGATAAACGCCCTTCATTCGCTTCAGATGACGGATTTAATATTTTAACAGATAAATATGCTATTAATAACTCCCCACACCTTTGAGTATCCAACTTATTGTTGGATACTCAAAGCCCCACACCGATCTCGGTGACGGTGGCAGGTTTCATTAAAACCAGTTCAGTTACGCAGGAGTAATTTTATAGTGCCCAAGTGTGTGCGCAGTACACAAGAGCACTCTCTCATACTCTTTACTTTCATAATCCAATGGGACGGATAACCGACACGACAGGCGAGAGATCAGGCGCAGGTCCGACTTTTTACATGCCCATCCGACGCATGGATCATCTTTCTTGTCAGACAATCAGGTGATCAGCCTGCGTTATCCTAACCAAAATTGGAAACAACATTTTTTTGTTGTTCCAATGCGGGAATCAAATCCTCAACCTCCGAGTCGAGCGCCAACGTTCTAACCACTAGACCACGGAGGCTGTTGATATAATATGGTATTACATGTCTACTAAGTACCAAGGATAGAACGATAAGCATTTTATATGCCTGATGTAGTAGGCACACCTACACCAAGATCCATAGTATTTTCTACGCAATTTTCCAATATTTACTACCGTTTAAACCTTCCCTGAACTTTCACAATTCACTAAAGATAGCCGAATCGGTCTAGTCATTCTTGAGTTTTAGCGAGACATTGTAATTGAAATCCATTTTTATGCATATGAGAAGATTAAAATAAACAAGAGAGTTGATGATGATGTATTATAGCTAAGAATACGCTCAATCACTACAGCTTTAAAAAAACATTACAATCGGTTCATCCGTTCGGGTGTTACGATGCCACGGACAGACACACATGCTGTTCTTGTGTACTTTTGACTTTTGTTAAATCTAACATAGATTAAAAGAGCAACTTTCCATATTTTTGCTAAAAGATTTAGCTAAAAGACGTAGAATTTCTTACATTAGGTTATGGGCGAACCGGTGCGCTTATTCTGTTGACTTTCCGAAAAAAATTGGAAATAAAAAACCATGTTTATTTTCAAACAGACACGTCAAACGTATCTTGTAACGAATAGAGTTTAATTTTGAATAGCCATCTTAAAAATGCAGCGCTTTGTAAGGTATCGCTTCGTTTCGGAGACAAATCAGCAAAATGTGTTTCATGAAATAAACTCATATCGAAAATATCACAAAAATGAAAGTAATAATATTAAAAGTAATCATATAATTCACATTTTTATGTGTTTGTAATAACACGAATGGCTTCGCGAGTGTATTAAATTTCGTGCGGATTTCATTTGGAGGCTGCGTGGGGTAAATTTTGAAATAAGAACGATTGGATGAACGTCGGGATTGATTACACACTAATTTATCAGTTGTCTTCACCTCTCGTAATAAAAGCCGGTAGGGAATTTGAATAAAGAATAACATAACATTTGACGTTTTTAAAGGCTAAAAACGCACAGTACGTACATAATATTATAACAATTTACTGAAATAAAAGTATATCTCAATACCTAAATACATTGAAATAATATGATACTTTTATACATTTATGGCGTTACGAATAATAGACATCATAGAGCCGGGTGACTCAAATTCTAGATTTCATCCATAATTTTTTAATATTATAAATGGGAAAGTGTGTATGTTTGTCCGTCTTTCACGCCAAAACTACTGAAACGATTTAAACGAAATTTGGTACACATATATTCTAGAGCCTGAGAAAGGACATAGGCTTCTTTTTATTTATACTTTATTTACAGTTTCACTTAAAAACTACTTAACCGATTATTATGAAGTTTGGCACAGATATAAAGTAGACAGAAAGGACATAGGCTACTTTTTATCGCGGGACATATACGGGGGTTACTGTACTTACGCGGCAGAGCTGCGGGCATCAGCTAGTAATCTATATATATCTAAGAAAATTTACGTTTATTTCTAATATTAGGTATGAATGGAAATCTTATGACATTACATTTATTTATTATTTCATTCATAGACGTAATGTTTGTTACGCGAAAATTTTAGAGAAATATTCCTCAAACTTAGACACAGGTATTGGCTCTGGACATTAGTGGTATGAGTTATCTATATCTATACTTAATATTATTATATAATAAGAGGAAAAGTTTGTTTGTATGTTTGCATTGAATAGGCTCCGAAACTTCTGGACCGATTTTGATGAAATTTGGCACAGATGTAGAGAACCACGGGGAATGACATAGGTTACTTTTTTCACGGAAAAATGTTTGTTTTCAGCAAAATTAACTTGCCCGCACGAAGTCACGAGCAACATCTAGTACTTATTATATAAGGCATGAAACGTCATAGGATATTAAATTTTTAGTTCATAATAGTATAAGCCATAATAATATGATCTTCCCCGACGAACTTACACAAATTCTATTTTCGAATTGAGTTTATTATAGAACTAATTCAGTCGATCGCAACACGGTGAGCCTGGTACAGAGTAATCTAGACGCTTATATAGAGACAACAAAATACTGATAAACTAATAAAGTTATTCATTGAACAAGTAAGATAAATGATCTAGTGGAAGAATTATATTTTGTATAGATGGGAAACAAATTGTTAGAAGATAACATATCGTTAGTCGAATTCAACTCAAATCGAAACATTTGCTAACAATAATATAATGATTTTGGGTGGATGTAGATTTAAAGAGTTTTGTTTCTTAAACAATTAAAGTCACTTACATGAGAATATAACAAGGAATATAACGATATAAATGGAACAATATCGTGCACAATATGACGATAATACAAAAAAATATAAAAAAGACGGCTAGTATTTAGAGTCATGCCCCACATTTATCCTATTAGTAGGTTTATGGTAATTTTACGGCAGAAAGATTCTAAATATTAGTTTGATATTAATATTTTGAATAAGAAATATTTTTATGATAACGCGGTCTCACAAAAACCCGGCGTAAAATAACGTCTGTGTACTTTTGGGTTAGGTTAGTTAGGTTAGAACTTTTTTATCTTGTTCAAAACATCTTCGGAGTGGTAACACGGCCTCACAAAATCCCGGCGTGAAATAACACCTCTTAAACATAGACATAACTTCGAACTTTAACCATTAATAACTTCTAAACAGGGGGTCTCCTAGAGGGGAGAGTGGTACGGGGAGTTCGCCCCTCTCCCCCCTACCCCCTCACCACCCCTAAATAAGGGGGCATGGTCCTAAATTTTTACCAGCGCTTTTTCACATTATCCGATACAATGTCTAAAATCGGACCAATAGTGACCAAATAAATTTTCGATTCGATATCGGATGATGGGAAAACGCACTTACGCAATTTTCTTATTTGTATGTAAAGGGAGGCAGGTAGTTACGTCATTTTCGTCACAATCAGCCAAGCCGTTGGGGAATAGGTTTCCATAACAGCTGTAGAGATTAGATTGAAATCAATTTGCCCGCTACTGAGTTGCCGGTATTCAGAAGGCTTGGATATGACAAACGAGGAGTAATTTTGGCGGCCATTGAAATAAGGAAGGGTACGAAATTGTTAGAATTTCCTCTGTCACTTTTGAGGAAACCATTTTTCGCTTTCGTTACCTAAAGCTTAGCGTATCTGCATAGCTTTAAGGTCCAACAGTTTCTAAACCTTTCCTTACGCCTTATAATATTTAAACTCAATAGAAGTGACCGCAACAAATGCAGACGTGAATATGTGTGCGTGAGCACGATTCAACGGCGCGGCGCTGTTAAGGCGAGGTTATAGGCTACTTTGTCATTTCCCGTCACCTAGTCTACCTAGTTAGAGTTAAATTACGAAGTGGAAAAAAATATGGGATTAAGTACACAACCCTTGACGTGTTCTGAACCGTACACATTTTCAAAAAAATATATAATTCCTGAGTTACAAAATCTTAAAATAAACTCTTAAAAATCACGAAATCTCCTTAAACGTAAAATGTTGTGCAGCACCATACATATTATTTTGATAAATATTTAATATATGTATATATTTCAACTTAAACCGAACACTTTTGTGATTTGTGCAATATTTCAAGAGATATTTAAGAAATACCTTGCAAACACCGTCTTCTACATGAATATAGAAAATAATGCTACGCAAAAATGACTCTTATTACAATGTGCATACGAGTAGTGAAAATCATTTTATTTTTGAGCTTTGTCCTGGCCTTAAGCGATTTTCATCTTATGTTTAGTCGAGCGTCAACTTGTTCGATATTACATAATATGTAGTTGTCATGAATGCTGATGATGATGATGTCGCAACAATGTACTTGTCGCAGCTTGCGGTTAAGCCTGTATTACCTACTGTGAT
Source organism: Glaucopsyche alexis (assembly GCA_905404095.1). Taxonomy (NCBI): domain Eukaryota; kingdom Metazoa; phylum Arthropoda; class Insecta; order Lepidoptera; family Lycaenidae; genus Glaucopsyche; species Glaucopsyche alexis. The sequence continues at coordinate 8,841,630 of FR990061.1, forward strand.
ACTAACAGCTGTGATTTACTAGTGGTTACAACGCACAGTGTTCTATTTGACTCAAAAAATTTCCCTATGCTGTTTATTGCATAAATCGATGAAGAAATGCATATTAAATGCAAGAGTAAAACACCCACGTGTCTATTTCAAATACTTTTTTTTATAAAAAATAATAATTTATGTTTCGTGACCTCGACGTAAAAAAAAGACTTAATAAATTCTGTAAGCGTGTCTGATCAATATATATTTTTTTGATTAATATGGTTTAATGAAGGACCTTTAGGCGCATATTTTCCATGTTTTATTTTTTGAAGATCACTTCTGGTTACTGAGTTATTAATTTTTATTCAGTTTTTTGTTTTTATAGTGCAATTTGATTTTTTTATCAATGATAGACGCATTAAAGGTCAATCTTTCAGTGTCAGTCACAAGTCGCACTTTTGAGTTTTTTGGGAGAAAAAAAATAACAACAAAAAACTGAATAAAAATTTATAACTCGGTAACCAGAAGTGATCTTCAAAAAATAAAACATGGAAAATATGCGCCTAAAGGTCCTTCATTAAACCATATTAATCAAAAAAATATATATTGATCAGACACGCTTACAGAATTTATTAAGTCTTTTTTTTACGTCGAGGTCACGAAACATAAATTATTTTTTATAAAAAAAAGTATTTGAAATAGACACGTGGGTGTTTTACTCTTGCATTTAAAATGCATATCTTCATCGATTTATGCAATATACAGCATAGGGAAATTTTTTGAATCAAATAGAACACTGTGCAACGGTTGGTTAGTGGTCGAAATTATTGTACTTGTAAGTAGATATTGTGTACTAGTAAGTAAATAAGTAATTAGATATTAATAATTAATAAATCCCCACACCGATCTGGTGACGGTGGTCGGTTTCATTGAAACCAGGCCAGTTACGCAGGAGTAATTTTATAGTGCCCAAGTGTGTGCGCAGTACTCTCTCTTCCTTTTACTCTCATAATCCAGTGGGATGGATAGCCGACACGACTGACGAGAGATCAGGCGCAGTTTCGACTTTTTACATGCCCATCCGACGCATGGATCATCTTTCTTTTTTTTTTTTTTTTTTTTTATGAAATAAGGGGGCAAACGAGCAAACGGGTCACCTGATGGAAAGCAACTTCCGTCGCCCATGGACACTCGCAGCATCAGAAGAGCTGCAAGTGCGTTGCCGGCCTTTTAAGAGGGAATAGGGTAATAGGGGAGGGTAGGGAAGGGAATACGGTAGGGGATTGGGCCTCCGGTAAACTCACTCACTCGGCGAAACACAGCGCAAACGCTGTTTCACGCCGGTTTTCTGTGAGCCCGTGGTATTTCTCCGGTCGAGCCGGCCCATTCGTGCCGAAGCATGGCTCTTGTCCTAACCAAGCTTGGAAACAACATTTTTTTTGTTGTTCTAGTGCGGGAATCAAACCCACGACTTCCGAGTCGAGAGACAATGCTATAACCACTGGACTAACGAGGCTGTTTAAATTAGAATAAATATTAAGCGCCCATTCAGACGACTAATATTAAACTCTGATTTCTTACACCAGTCAGTTAATTGTATTGCGGGAATAAGTGGCAGCCCCAAAGGGAGATCTCCGACCGAGCGAAATGGTATGGTCGGTCAGGCTGAAGCCCACTTTTATGCATTTCGGATGTTGTTTATATAGCGCCGATCTTAGAAAACTTCCATACCATTCGATCGCGGCGCTAATTGGTCTGCCACAGTATCTCGCTTTGTTTAATTTGTCAGTCAATAAAGACATTAGCTGTGTTCCGCGGAAAATAGCACTTGTTAGCGCTAAAGAAAAAAAACAGATTATCGGCCAGGACCTTAGAGCATCCAACTAAAAATTCTCTAAGGCCAGGACACGTTTGGTAATTTCAATACTGCTAACATATTCCGCCATTTTGCGTATTTAATTCCAGCGGTCGCCATTTTGCTTACGTTTTTTTGTTAGCACTATTTTCCGCGGAATACAGCCATTTGTAGGTATCATATTCCACATAATATATCCTGTGACTAGCTTTTGCCGGTAAATTACGTATTCCAGGAGAATACTGAACCTTTACGGGATAAAAAATAGCTTATGTGTTAACCCCGAACCTATAGGTACTACTACCATACTAAATTTCATCAAAATCTGTAAATCCATTCAGTGGTTATTACCGTAAGAGTCACTAAGATCCGTCCTCATAAATTTTCTCATTTTTAACAGTACTAAAATATAGGATTGTACCATATGTTATAGTTCAAAGCTTTATACTTTCGTTGTGCCATTAAAACAACTCATTACTACATTTACATACACTTTACAGATGACATCTAGACTCTAGTAATTAATACAATACTCCGTAAAAGCCTGCTATCCAGTTAGTTGTCACAAACGTTAAATATGCACAATACATTATGCCACGGGATTGCGTGTAAATGTTTAATAGATGTAATAGTACAGATTAAAGAGGAACAGATAAACAGCTACATAGTTAGCTCTCAACTTGTCGCGTCACCTCTCTGTGGGAGCTGAAGGTACACGTTTCATTGCCAGAGGGGCGCGCTATGCAGGGCGGTCTAGTTTGAGATTCGAACTCTAGCAATGAGGGTTTTTAAATTCGTTACATCTGACAGCTTTTTGATACGACAAGGGCGGTCGTGCTACCCAGCGCCGTCTTATGACAGAAAAAGAATCGAAGATTCTTTTTTTAAAATTATTATTTATGGCGTCGGCTTATCGCCATTTGCCAGTGTCGAGTATATTTTCATCAACGTATTTCTAAATAGTCAAATCCAAAGTCTAGTCAAAGTCCTAGTTACGGTAGTCAATCAGTCAAGTCAGTCGATTCAGTAAAGTGGTAGACACTTTACTGAAACTTCCTAGGGAGTTTTGGCGGGAAACCCAATTTAGCACGCATTTTGTAGAATGCATCACTCCTCCACACTAGTGCACCTCAACGAATAATAATTAATGGTTAATATTCCACCAATATTACACATTAAAAACCGAAATAACACGAATTTAGAAAAATAATACATTAACACAACATTGCTGATTGACATTCCCGGCAAACCTCATCGAAGATTCTTATTGACCGTTTTGATACCACTTACGCCACCAGATGACGTTTTGTGTGCGTTGGGTCTGACCCCTAACGACAGAAAAAATATCCAACACCCTCATTAAACGTGTATCTTCTGAGTAGTGAATAAAGTTCAATTTTGAATCGCTAACTTAAATATGCAGCGCCGCATCTCGTCGCGTCACGTCTCTATATGACCTGAAGTTATACGTTTCATTGCCAGAGACTAGTATACGAGTATAACGCGTTTCAAATGAGAATAGGAACGTCAATGACCTTTTTCTGTCAAATATCACTTGAAAAGTGCAATTTTCAGAAAAACTAATGTGCATATATATCAATATTCTTGCATCGAATTTAAATAAAAAAGTTAAATAGTAAACAATTAATTTATCATAAATTTAACTATCATAACAGTCTAAATTCGAAACAATATGGCGCTGACTCGATCCTATTCTCATTTGAATCGCACTATACATCTGTATAATCTATGGCCAGAGGGGCGCCACGATATGCAGGGTGGTCTAGTTTGTCATTCAAACTCGTAGTACTAGCAAGTAAGCGTCGTATCTTCTAGTGCAGTGAATCTATATTAATAATATAAATGTGAAAGTGTGTCTGTCTGTCTGTTACCTCTTCACGCTTTAACGCTTTAAACAATTTTTATGAAATTTGGTATAGACATACTTTGGGTCCCGGGAAACGACATAGGGTATTTTTTTATCCCGAAAACATAGTGTTATCGCGGGATAATGTTTTACGCGAGTGGAGCCGCGGGCAAAAGCTAGTATAGTATATTTTTTAATCGATATCACTCGTCTCTTTTCGGTGTAAACTAACGCTTACTGGGCCTTTAGTCAAGATGCATTCGATAATTTCGACGGCGAAGTTCGAAGTTAAAATGTATGGGATTTGACATAAGTTGTGATGCCTTATGTCAAATCCCATACATTTAGTTTTCAAACTTCGTCTTCGAAATCATCGAATGCATCTCGACTAAAGGCCCTGGAACTTAAACGTTTGGGTCCATAATGCTTTTGGCGCTTATGCCTTGCATTGTACAGTGTACAATTTCGGCGCCGCGGTGCGGGTGTTAATTTAAACTGTCATACGTTAATCCCGGCACCACATTACAGTGGTTATCGTTGTCGGCGTTATCACTGCTGGACCCCGGCCAAATATACCATAAACTGTAATCGACTTTCAAAACAACGGTTTAAATAAAAAATATTATTTTACAATAAACGCGGCGGTCTGATTGTCTTTTGTGGTGACGAAAAGGTAATTTTAACGTTTCACCTTTGCCATAAACAAATAAAACAAAATTCATTTCATCCTTTCATAAAGTTTTCTCTTATTTGTTAAGGCCGTCCCCCAAGCAAAAGACCTTGAGGAGGTCAGCCGCATAACTCAGTTCAAAATTTTTCACATAACTTAGTTGTGTACCATTGTACCATTCAATTATAGTTTTTTCTTCTTAAAGTGCTTAACAATCGCCTAATAAAATATAAAATACAAATTCGTTTATTACCAATATAACAAAAACATTTGAAACATAACCGTCCCCCATACTAGGCGCTACCTGTACTATGGGGGAATGTAGAATTTTCGGAAGTTTTGTCTTAACTTTCTTTATATTGAGCGACATGCAAGAAATGTGAATCAGGGCCTGTTTCACATTCTACTGATAGCTTTTGTATGTTTTGTCTCTTTTACCCGAAATAAAGTAAGCAGCAACAAGATTCCAAATAAGCTATCCAACATTTAATAGATTTTGAAACAGGTACAAACGATAGAATACTGGAACGATGGTTAAATTAAGTGACACTCAAGTCACATGCTGTCCTTGTCATTGTCGCTAGTAGAGACAGTGACAGCCTGTGAATAGGAGAGCTCTTAATTTTGATTAGCGTTTCAGTATGCGGCCGTTAGTCTCTTTAGTTATTTAGCTAGCTTTAACCCTTGACTCCGCTCGCATTGAATATTTCAATTTGCCTTAGTTTCTTAGTTTGTAATCGTTAATTTTGGTGTATTGTGTTTTCAATAGCATATAGCTGGAGACTTAAGCCTCTCTTAATTCAATTCCCCCCCATCAGCCTGGTGACATGATTATATAATTATATCACAGAGTAGTTTGATGTAGAAGCTACAAATAAATATTTTTGTAATCTTACTAATGTTATAATGCGAAAGTTCGTGAGGATATTCATTATTTATATTATGTAAATATGTGATTTATTCTTTTAATATTAATGATATAAAATTACAGACATAATTTTCGATTGAGTATGAAAGTGGCTAACGTTTTTACGAATGGTAATAATTTTGGCAGTAGGTTTATATTTTTTTTCAGCCTAAATTCCGTGCCTAAACTACAGATCCGATTTTAATGAATGAGATGGCAATAGATCCGTTACAAAGGCCCGTGTGACATAGGTTATATATAATTTGTGTAGTTGGGTTATAGCTTTTAACTTTTGATTATCGATTAACTTTTTTTAATCCAATGCGACGCACAATTTTTCTTTAGAAAACGTAAAAAGCGAAGATGGTTTTTACATCTTTGCTATCTTTACTGCTCGGTCGACTGTTATCAGCCATTAGTACTGACTTTACGACTCACGATACTTAATAGTCGTTCTCTTCCGGTGAGTTTTTGACAAAACTAGCTTTTGCCCGCAAATTTGCTCGTGCTATCTCTCAAGCTTTAGTACTCTATACATTTAAATCCAATCTTAAGGAATTTTGGAATCATAACAACTTTCTGTCCAGTGATAATTATTTCTGCCATATGAAATCCGTATAGCACCATCCATATAGTGGTTTGAGTTTGAAGAGAATCATACCTGGGGTAATCCAATAAAAAATGTAATCCTAACAAAGATTTCAAACCTAAAAATAAGATATGACGTAGATACATTTGACAGAACAAATCTTCATACAGTTAAAAGTTACGTCTTATTGGTTTTCTAAACCTCAAATGTCAGCCATCTTGCTTTTACCATACTTCAAATGTCATACTAGCCCCAAAAATCTCAAAAGTGCCCTTTTTTTTCTTTTTTTTTATCAAACTAGGGGGCAAACGAGCAAACGGATCACCTGATGGAAAGCGATTACCGTCGCCCATGGACACCCGCAACACAGAGAAGTTGCAAGTGCGTTGCCGGCCTTTTAGGAGGGAATACGCTCCCTTCTTGAAGGTTTGCAGGTCATAATGGTCCGGAAATACTGCTGGCGACAGTTGATTCCAGAGTTTTACAGTGCGCGGCAGAAAGCTTCGGGTAAAGCGCACGGTGGAGGACTGCCACTCATCAAGGTGATGAGGATGATAAATATTTTGTCGCATGGAACGGTGGCGAAAAGTTGCAGCAGGTATAAGTCCGAACAATTCCTCGGAGCACTCCCCGTAATATAACCGATAGAGGATGCAGAGCGATGCTATATCTCTTCGTAGCTCTAAGGAGTCAAGCCTGTTTGAAACACTATGGCAGTCGACAATTCGAGCGGTCCTACGTTGGATACGATCCAGAGGGAGTGACCTTATGAATGTTAAGGAGAACTCTATTAACTCCGTCTTTACGTTTCCTAGATACTGTACTTACTGATTACTAGATACTGAACTACTGTACTTACAATAAGTCTTATAATCCTTTGAACATTAGTCATTTTTCACCTGTACAAAGGCTTAAGAGGTAATTTCAGAACATTTAAGTTCTTTTTTCTCGACTTTTGTGATGTTTTACGGCCATTCTTCGATTAGCAAATTTTACGTGTCCGGGCTTGTATAATCCGTAATATTATCATATTCAATCATGCATTATTTTTTATATGTTAGATATCATCCGTATCTAGCTGTAAACAAAAACATAGGCTTCTGTTTTAAGTAATTAAGACTTAATTATATTAAATTATGTTCAAAAAACCTCTATTCTCTAATTACCGTGGCGTGTCCGGACACCGACTTTATCTTAAAACTTGCTTGTAATTTTTATAGGGATATAATTAATCGAGCGAACAAAAAATAAGTTGGCGGCTGCACGTGAGCATACTGTATTACTGAATTTGGCAGCGAATTAATATGTTGGCGACTAAATTACTAAACTGGCGAAAACACTCGGGTGACAAAAAATTCTAAAGTCGGCAGATAAAAAGAGGCGAAATTTAATCCAAAATTGGCACCGACATTTATAAGTTGGTGACTTAATTTCCGAGTTGGTGACCATTATACCATATAAGCAGCTATAAAACCAGATTTGGTTGATAAATTAATGGCTGCTAAAAATTCAATTTGCAGGCTACGGAAAATCCTATTTTTGGATACTGTTGGAGTATGTTTTCCTTTGTCATGGGTGTCATTTTCTAGGTTTCTGGGGGTGCAGAATAATATGAAAATAAAATCGGTTTCGTAATTCCACAATGGCGTAAATTTTTGTTATTAAAATTAACAAGGTTGTCCTTTTCCCGGTTTCTGGGGGTTCTGATTACAAAATTGTCTTCCAATTTCATTTTCCAAAATGGAGAATATTCAATCTTCGGAAAATGAATATGAATACTAAATTAAAAGAACCAAAGGGGGGCGAAATTTTCATTATTTTTTCAATAGGATGCACCGTTTCCGAGATAGAATCAATTTTATAAAAAAAGAAGTAAATGCTGTACATTGAGATACGACGGATGTTTATACCTATAGAAATGTTGGAAAATTCAGGATTTTCGATTTTTTTTTCTCCCATCATGAAGAAAATATGATGTTGCGGGGTTCCAAAGGGGGGCGAAATTTTCATTATTTTTTCAATAGGATGCACCGTTTCCGAGATAGAATCATCTTTATACAAACATAGTAAATGCTCTACATTGAGATACATTCCTAGATGTATAAAGCTATAGAAATGTTGGAAAATTCAGGATTTTCAAATTTCTTTTTCTCCCATCATGAAGAAAATATGAGGTTGTTGAGTTACTAAGGAAATTTAAAATTGATAACTTTTTTGTAATCAGCACCCCCAGAAACCAATAAAAGGACACCCATATTATTTTTATGAAATTAAGTAGGTATGTCTGCCATATTAGAATTTCAAAACGAATGTCATTTTCGTATCCAGCACTCCCAAAAACCTGGTAAACGACACCCATATCAATTTTTGGAAAAATAAATATCCCCCATTTTTAAATTTCAAATTAATCTACACAATAATCTACACCTCCCTAAAACCGAGAAAAATAAAAAATTGGGAATTTTGTACGCTCCTTTATGGTTTTTTAGTGTGCGCTCCTTTCGCTGCTTGTATGGTTTTTGAGTTACCTACATCAGGGAAAATATATGTGCCTATTCTTAAATTAAATGTGTACTCACAAATTGTCGCCAAGATGGTTATTTAGTCGCTAAAACATAATCTGTCTGCCAGTTTGGAAAATTCAGTGGTATTATTTAGTCACCAGATTAGTAATTTTTTTGTTCCTTACATTCTTTCGCCAACTTGGTAATTTAGTATTCAATATTGGGTATTTTCACATCCAAAATTTAATTGTTTTGTCGCAAGTTTAAATACATGCCATTTTTATAACGTACAGATTTACTTTAATCCATTCAACGTTTTAAACGATATTAAGCAACCTGTATCGCATAACAAAATATCGACTCGATAGAACCAGTCTATAATTAATTATCATTAAGTAATCGCATGTCCAATCGAAAGCTATAATTGCCGTAACATTTGCTGTTCTCGGGTGCACATTCCTAAATAAAAGTATTTGGCACACCACTACCGTACGAGTCGCGTATCCTCTGTGTGTACTGAGGACCATCAGCAGTTGCACGTCTCTAACTTTAGTGTACCGCCAATGAAGCACGTGAGTATATAATTACCGTAGCCTTGGTTAAAAACTTTTCTAATTACCGTTGTTCTTATTTTAATACTTGTTTTTTTAAGATAGACCCAAGTTAATCATGTAAATGGAGACAGTACTTTGGCCTCCGTATGTTGTAATAAGCTAGTATTTGCATACTGTGTCAGTTTGCGACATTTTTAAGAAAATCTATCGTTTTCTAATTACCGTATACTAATTACCATATGTTTATAATTATCGTTGTATGAAAAATTAATACTTGTTTACTAACTGAAGCCGCGATGTCGTACCAATGGAAAGTTTTCCCGCGGTTTTCGTAGATTATTATTATCATGGTCCGTAAATATGTCTATATTATATGCTGACCTTCATCAAATTATTTAATTTATAGGATGGAAAAACCCAAAAAGACCAAAGTGGAAGTTAAAGAAAAGAGAAGGCTTGCCGAGCGGCATAATATTTAATTCGTTCTCGGCGTTGTTGAGCAACAACGCCGAGAACGAATTAAATATTGTCATCCAAACTAAACGAGTGTACAAAATTTCAGCTCAATCGGTTGAAGATATCTGCTTTAAAATTAGTAGCAAGATTGGAATCTTAACTAGATTGCACCCGAACTAACATACATTGCAAGTTAAATAAAAGCTTTTAAAATTACTATATTTTGTATCAGCAATCAAAAGAAATGTCAAAAAAAGTGTCTAATTTTTATTAAATGATAGCAATGATAAAGTGTCTGTTTTTACTATTGGTAGGTTATAGTTATGAAAGATATCGTTAATTCTATCACTTCAGTTATTAATGTGTGTTATTATCATTTCATTATATCATTTTTACATAGACTTGATGATATTTTCTAATTACCATTTCATTAAATATTATTTTTTTGGAACATTTTCAGGAACAATTGATATCATCGTATACGTAACGTTATAGAGTAAAATTTGTATGGACGTTGTCATGATTTTCACACAATTTTCATTCGATTCGTCGCTGTCAACTGTTCCTACTAACCCCCAGGCAAGTACGGCCAGCCTACATCCTAATCGAAGAATTTTAAAATGCATTAAGCAAATTTCACACATCGAGTTTATGTGCTTCAAAAAGGCTTAAAAGAGAAAAAATCGCATATTTAAATATTTATATACATTTATAGAAGTTAAGAGAGGGGGATGAAAAATAAAATGATCAGGTGTTTGAATAAAAAATGTTTTATGTGGAGTGAAGCGTGACACAGGCCAGATTACGTGTCCATACATAGATAACCGAGTACAGGGTAACGAGACACAGAGACTCACGAAAATTGCTTTAACATAGCTTATATCTCCGAATTTGTCTATATTTTGTAAACACAAATACATCAGTAGTATAGTAGGTATATGCTACCGACAATACAGAAGTACAAGGAAACAAATTAAATTGGCTGGATGTAATTGATAAAATATTTTCTACTCTGTGAACCTATTGCTATTATAATATTAAGTACCTAATACAAAGCAAAGCAAAAAAATATATACAAAGAAAGCGATAAATCTAAATAGAGAAAAAAATTCTTCGTAAACGGAAATGAATAAATGTAAATCTCGTATTTTCCATTACAAATCTAAGCTTCTAATTAAGGTCTGGATGCGATTTTCTCGCCGTCAATAAAAGAGAAAAAGCTCTATGCATAGCTGCACTATATGATGGACGGGTGCCATTGCAATGTCGACCTTGCCGCCCGGGATTAGAGTGTCAATCCACGTGACATGTGGACGGATTTACTACCTGCGCCTTCAATTACGTCGCGCGGGTACATAAGGCCGCTCATTTCGAAAGAGCATTAGCGGAAGCTATCGAGATATGGTAATGCCTTTGTCTGGAAAGAATAGAAATTTCGTATGCAATAAAGAGCTTTTATTTACGTGATTCATTGTCTAGAGTTTTTTTATTTTGTTATATGGATTTCACAAAGTACAAAAGGTAGAAAGATATACTTAAAACTTCTTCTTACGTTTTAATAGTAAGATAGTAGTAGATAAAAAGAAGATTTTTAGTTTATCAGTCAAAAATTTAAATGCCAGCATGTACCAATTTGTGAAATTTACCAGGTCGACAGCAGTGAAATGGTTGCAAATGTGTTTACTATGAATCATATTTGATGCAACCGAAAAGGCAAAAACAAAATCCAAAATAATAATTTTATGGAAATCGCAGACGATGTATAAAAATCGACAATTTTTTTTTATGAAACATGGGGGCAAACGAGCAAACGGGTCACCTGATGGAAAGCAACTTCCGTCGCCCATGGACACTCGTAGCATCAGAAGAGCTGCAAGTGCGTTGCCGGCCTTTTAAGAGGGAATAGGGTAATAGGGGAGGGTAGGGAAGGGAATAGGGTAGGGGATTGGGCCTCCGGTAAACTCACTCACTGTTATGAGCCCGTGGTATTTCTCCGGTCGAGCCGGCCCATTCGTGCCGAAGCATGGCTCTACCACGTAAAAGTAAAAATCCTCAAAATTAATAATTGGAAGTACGATTTCTTGCGGAAGTTTCGCAAATGCGAATTAATGCGAATGCGAGTTACAACTCTATACCTACAACTATAAATCTACAACAACAGCTAAACCAGATCCTTTTCTCAATTCAAGTGATTAAAATTTAAAACCTGATGCAATTTATCAAAATAACTAATCCTTATCGTTGGGGCTAATCTGTGCTCATCACGTATTATTTATAATTTTAAAAAAACAAGACAATAATTACAATATTATAATGTTATGTCAAGGCTAAATCGTTAAGGTACAAAACATAAAACAATAATTCCATCAGATATGCAACCCCACTTGAGCTTTAGCTTTCCGCTACCCCTAAGAGCGTGTACAAAGTCCACGGATCTCATTATTTATCTTAATAACCGCGAACGAAATATATTTTAATTATAATTTGTAATTAAAATTATTACACATAGGAATTTTTAATTTCACTCTGCTTTTCATAAGACCGAGTTAGTTTTCGGAGATTCTGGGAGTTGTTTAACATAGAAATTAAGGCCTTTCTAGACGATGCATATTATGCGCATTTTTAAGACACTGTCAAGTTTTAAAACGCGCTTCTTTATGAAAGAGTAACGTTTTTTGTTTTTTCTCTTAAACCCTTTATTGTTTTCCTTATTTTTAGCGAATGGTGCGATAGGTGCCATTAATTACCATAAACTAATCTACGAACTTCAAATTTTACCGTGATTAAGACATCTGTTGGCTGTTTTTGGTTATTAACACACTCACTCAAGCTTATTAATGCCAGGTTGCACCGCTCTACACAGGGCATGTGCAGTTAATGATTTTGATAACTGATTTTTGTGTAGTAGGTAAATAAAGTTTAATTTTGAATAACTATCTTAAAAACACAGCGTCACGTATCGTCTCGTATCGTTGTGATGTGAACTGACCCTAAAAAGTCACTTATTTTGCAAGAAAACTGTAAATTATTATAATAGAAAATTTCAGAAACTATTCTAATTACGAATAGTTTCTGAAATTTTGAATGTTGTTAGTAAATATAAAATATACATATTAGTAAATTACACCTATCACGGGATTAACAAGACGGTCCATTAGTAGATGTATCGATGTGACTCACATGTGAGCATAGATTATTATGAATTGTGTGCGTGTGGTTTGAGGGACCTAGCTGAATATCCCCAAAATAAGTATAGCAAGTTTTAGTAGAAGTCTAAAAAAAATTGTAGAACAAATCTGGGAATTTGTAAAAAGATAGTTTAAAAGATATAGCCCTTAGAGTGTGGTCCCTCAGTTCACACACCGCTATTTTCCAGATCTCGAAAAGTATGTGGAAAATTATGGTTTTTTCACTACAGAATTTTAGTAGAACTTTTGTAAAAGTTTTTACAAATTTATCAAATACATAGCATTAGAAATAAAAAAGCTACAACCACCGAAGTGTGGTCCCTCAGTTCACACAAAAATGACATACTCATTTCGCGATATATTACTGACTTTTTTAATTATTTTTCTACGTAGAGTTTTAGTAGAAAATTTGTAGAATTTGTTGACAAAATTTCAGCAAAATCTATCGGCGCATTTGGAAGATATATACCATTATGTTGGGTCCCTCAGTTCACACACTTGTGTTTAAGAAAAACTCAAATAACTAATAAACGAGAAAACTAACAGAAAGTCTACTATACTTAAATTTTAGTAGAAGTTTTTTTCTCTTGGATTAGCACATAAAATATTTAATTTCTTGCTTCCTAGCTGAGATAATGTCAATTTTTTGATTGTATGAAAATGCAGAGTAGGTTACCACACAAGAGGCAAAATGAGGACAAGTCCTAATATTATTGTGTATGTTATACCTTATTAATTTTACGTTTTGCTCGCGGTTTCGCACCTTTTCACTATTTTAGGGGTTCATAGTACTACAAACAACCCATATACTTACCAATTATTAACTATGTACCTATTTGTGGTTTCGCTCTGCCCGCCCTTTTCTCTGTCCGTTCTTGCTAACTCCATATATGTAATTACATATGTATTATATGAATAAAAAACTGGCCAAGTGCGAGTCAGGCTCGCGCACAAATGGTTCCGTACAAAACGGCAAAAAAAATCACGTTTGTTGTATCGGAGCCCTCGTCCTCGTCTCGTCGTCGTCTCGCCCCCAGCACCAAAGATTACTCAATGTAATATTATGACTGCACCTAATATTTTTGTTATATTAGCTTTTGCTCGCGGCTTCGCCCGCGTGGAATAGTGTTCTTGGAGAAAAAACTACTTCGGCGAATAACTCTCTAAGTCTCTACTGTCAGTAATATACTTCTGATACAATACTGAAAATGTTTTTAGGTTTACCCAATGCAAATGGTTAAAAATTGGACCCTTCCGAGTTTCGCCTCGACACGATATGGGCGACCGCTTGATATATACATAATATTATATTTGTCGCGCTTGAATATACATTCGTTGCGTCATGCTTTCGTTGTTGGACATCTACGAAGTGGTAAAAAATACTAAGACCACTCGTGAACTGTATTTTAAAAGTGGAATGCTATCGTGCGTTGGCGTCCATAAAAAAAAATGCACACAAAAAAAAGCACACACACTTAAGAATAATGTACACCGTACATCCCACAAATTAACTTTTTCCTTTTCATAAAAGCTTGACATTAATTTGAAGACCTAAGATTTCTATATTTTTTTTATAGAAAATAGGTAGGTATAATAAAAATATGAAATTTCATCAATGAGGGTTCCGTACCCAAAGGGATCCAAAATATTATTAAGACTTTGCTCTCTGTCCGTCCGTCTATCTGTCAACATGCTGTATCTCAGGAACCGCGATAGCTAGACAATTGAAATTTTTACAAATTATGTATTTCTGTTGCCGCTATAACAACAAATACTAAAAACAAAATAAAATAAATATTTAACGAGGGCTCCGATACAACAAACGTGATTTTTTTTGCCGTTTTGTACGGAACCGTTTGTGCGCGAGCCTGACTCGCACTTGGCCAGTTTTTTATTCATATAATACATATGTAATTACATATAAGGAGTTAGCAAGAACGGATAGAGAAAAGGGCGGGCAGAGCGAAACCACAAATAGGTACATAGTTAATAATTGGTAAGTATATGGGTTGTTTGTAGTACTATGAACCCCTAAAATAGTGAAAAGGTGCGAAACCGCGAGCAAAACGTAAATTTAATAAGGTATAACATACACAATAATATTAGGACTTGTCCTCATTTTACCTCTTGTGTGGTAACCTACTCTGCATTTTCATACAATCAAAAAATTGACATTATCTCAGCTAGGAAGCAAGAAATTAAATCTTTTATGTGCTAATCCAAGAGAAAAAAACTTCTACTAAAATTTAAGTATAGTAGACTTTCTGTTAGTTTTCTCGTTTATTAGTTATTTGAGTTTTTCTTAAACACAAGTGTGTGAACTGAGGGACCCAACATAATGGTATATATCTTCCAAATGCGCCGATAGATTTTGCTGAAATTTTGTCTACGAATTCTACAAATTTTCTACTAAAACTCTACGTAGAAAAATAATTAAAAAAGTCAGTAATATATCGCGAAATGAGTATGTCATTTTTGTGTGAACTGAGGGACCACACTTCGGTGGTTGTAGCTTTTTTATTTCTAATGCTATGTATTTGATAAATTTGTAAAAACTTTTACAAAAGTTCTACTAAAATTCTGTAGTGAAAAAACCATAATTTTCCACATACTTTTCGAGATCTGAAAAATAGCGGTGTGTGAACTGAGGGACCACACTCTGAGGGCTATATCTTTTAAACTATCTTTTTACAAATTCCCAGATTTGTTCTACAATTTTTTTTAGACTTCTACTAAAACTTGCTATACTTATTTTGGGGATATTCAGCTAGGTCCCTCAAACCACACGCACACTATGAATTTACACAAGGATTATGAATTTAAACAAGACGAAACATTTAGAAATCATATTTATTACTAAGTACCGTCGAACAAGTTGTAGCTCGACCAGGCATGCTATAAAATCGATCGCTCAACGGCGCCGTTGAATCTTGCGACCGCACAGATATGTGTAAATATGCAGTTCAACCACGTCTGTAGTCGTTGCGGGCACTTAATGCAAGTGCAAGGAAAATGTTTAGGAACTGGTCGAGCAGGAACTTTGTCGATTGTACCTACGTAAACGCGCGCGCGCCGCAACTACGTTAGTAATATTATATTCTTTGCCGCAACTCCCGCGCGGTGGCGCTGCACTGGAATGCCTGCGGTGCCATCGCCGGCGGTCCATACAAAATCCAGCTGCGGAGCGTATGACGTGTGTAAAGGCACTTACATTTCTTTTCAAATTTGGTGCGTATCAATGTATAACGCTACTTTATATTGTCTATTGTAGATTTTACAATTGAAATACAAATAAATTAAAATAACCTAACCAAGAGCATGTCAGGACATGTCTAAGGAGGGTTCCGTAACTATAAACGCGTAATATGCTTTTTTTTTTAACTCCAAAAGTTACTGTCCGATTTGGTTCAAAATAATTTTCCTAAAGAGTTTTTAGCATGATCTATCAGCATGGAAATTTGCAAGTTTCTATCTCCTATAGTTTAAAAATGCTAGGGGGGGGGACCAACTTACAAACTACTTTGGAGGCCGATTACTCGAAAATGGTCAACTTTATAAAAAAGTAACGTATGAAACCTTGCCTTTATTTTAAAAGACCTATTCTACTATACCCCACACGATGGGGTAGTGTGAAAAAATATTTTTCATCCCCACTTCACATGTATGGAGAGCCACCCCTAAAATATAAAATTATTATTTTTTTATGATCCCGAAACCGTGATCTATACACAATCTATAACTGCACCAAATTTCATCAATTTATATTCATAATTACAGGAGCTAGAGGCGCGGACAGACAGACAGACAGACAGACAGACAGACGGACAGAGCGAAACTATAAGGGTTCCTTAAGTATTACAGAACCCTAAAAAAGGAAGTATAAAGGAAGCAAAGAAATAAGAATAAAAGACCTGACATTTCTCATTTCTCTCATTCATTTCCTGCGAAGCCTTCCACTCCGGACGCTAGACTATGTCCAGAAACTGCGTATTCTTACGCACGCAAGGTCTACGCACGTACACGAGGTACTAGGGCCCCATACATTGCGTCCAGAAGCTACGTGCGTATTATTTTAGCTATGCGCGTATCGTACAAAATTGACCTATTAAACCGCTTTGGTTGATTCAGGCACGGATCCAGCTCTCAAACGAAGATGTGGCCCGAAAATTTTGATTTTATTATTTCCTTCATAACATGGTTATTAGAATATAAAAAAAAGAATTTTATTATTTTCTTTATAATATTATGTTAATTAAAAGCTAACGCGCGGAGTGAGTGAGAAAGTTTTTCGCTTATTTAGCAAAAAAATTATTTTATGTTTGGTAAAAAAATAAGCTTTCAATATAGGTACCTTAAACAAATTAACATCAACTAAGATTATAAATTAATTAAATAAAAAATATATGCATATATACAGTAAAGAAACATACACAAATTATAGATTATATAACATCGGCAGGAGTAATTCCTATCGGTTCAAACAAAGTATTATTTTTTCTTAAATCTGTTGGTTAGTAAATAAAAAAGGGCTGAAAATTTATGGAGAGGTGACAAATTTTGCGTTTTCTTCAATCTACCTGACTAAAGGTCCGCTTAACACTAAATCCACTACTATAAATATGTATTTTAACAATAATATAAGTATGACCAGCAGGTAAAAAGCACCAGGTAAGACTCAAAAGGCTAACAATACCAATACTACTACCCACTGAACCTATTTTGATTATAAATTAATAGACCTTGAAAGTATGCACTCACAAGGCTGTTGGGGTTGTGGGTATGCCCATACCACACGTATAGGTGCTCCGCCCCTGACTCAATAGATGCAGCAATTACGCAGCTACCTCGAGTACGCGCGAGACACAAAGTGAAAGAAAAATGTTTTTCTCGCTCCGATTGTATGATTCAAAGTGAGACAGAAGTATTCAGTTCATTCGTTACACAGCATTCAGATCGGTTGACACTGTTGGCATTTTACTTTACAGAGTGTTCCGAAATTTTGTGCTGTCAATGTTTTGTCAAAACCAATTATTTCTGAAGACACTTTATATTAAAACCTTCAACACACAATTGATATCGATTTGAAATAGTCAAAAGTGTCATCCCCTGTATTTTGGAGTGCAATGAAAGCGTAGTAAGATCGAGTTGCCAAGTTTCAAAAAATATTTCTCCCTAAAACAAATAGTACGGTTCCCGTGGATTTTACCTAGCATGCGAATACTCTCAAATATAATTATTAAAGTACTTATGCCTCATCGAAACTTCATAAAGTTACATAATACGATAAAATATATAGGTACCGTTAAAAATCAAAAAAGTTACATACCAAATATGTAAGTATTACCTTTTTAGAAAAACATACCTATAAAGATACTTTATACAGTAAAACTACTTTGCTAATATCTTTCGGAAGTCCCACACATGCTTTCCAACATCCGTCATTTCCGTAGAAAAAAAAACGATGATTGCTCATTTTCGAGCAAAATGAGTAGGACAATAACAAAAACAATATAATTTTGGCAAGTTGCCTTGCACCAACAATGAAAAACAAAATGTTAATGTATGATTTTAAGAACGAATTGTGAATATGTATTATTAAAATTAAATGTTTAGATAATTTAACGTTATTATTTAAATTCGATTATAATTATAAAATAACCAACAAAAATAATATTTACCCTAAAGCGCCATACTCACGTGCCAAGCAGCAAATCCAGCAACGGTACTTATAGTATAACAGTATCATTATTGTCAATAGTGTCATTCATCATCATCATCATCAATCATTTATAATTTTTGCCTGCAAATCCGCGGCCTTGAGCTTGTAGGTGTGGTCAGTATGACCCATAAGTCTGGCCACAGACGTTCTAAATTTGACATTCTTTAAGAACGTCAAATTCAGGTCGAAGGCAAAGTTTCCATACAAAACACGCATAGCCCACACACGTGCATAATCTTTCAGATTCTTAAATGTCAGTTCGAACTTTAAGAATGTCAATGAAGAACGTCTGTGGCCAGGCTCAGCGTATGTGTGACATGGTGTCTGAATATATAAATTTCGAGGAGTCCCTCGATTCCACATTGATCCTATCATCATGTCACCGCTTTTTTCAAAACGGGACCAACTTGAAATTATACCCTTTACATCAAAAAAAGAATTTTGAAAATCGGTCCAGAGACGGCGGGATTATGGTATAACATACAAACAAAAATAAAAATATATATATATATGTTGCCGAACGTATAGCCGCCTCTTTTTTGGAAGTCGGTTAAAAAAATAGTGTGCTGTATATTACTTATCGACAAGCAGTTTAATTGCATATTTAAATAACACAAGCATAAGATTCTTAGCCCCTTCAGATACTTTTCTCCCTAAATTTAGGGAAAAAGTCCCAAGTTGGCATCACAGATAGACCGGCAGAAATTTTGTTGTGATAAGATAAGAATCTCTACGTGCGTAGGTTTACGCAGGCTTACGCAGTTTCTGGACATAGTCTAAGTGTTATAATTGTGTTTCTCCAGGAAAAGTCCTATGCTACTTTGAAAACTAAGAAATCTTTGATATTTTTATGCTGTAGGATTTTGTATTGTGTACTTACTATTAACTTTTCTAACAATAATTTAAAAACTTTACTAATTATAATGAGGAAAAAGTTGTTTGTTTGTACTTTGCACTGAATACGTTCCAAAACTACTGGAACGATTTTGACCGAAATTTAGCTCAATTACAGAGTAGACCACGGGAAGAACATAGGTTACTTTTTGTCGCGGTAAAATGTACGGTTCCAAACAGGTTTCCTTTTGAGCGCACGAATTCGCAGCAAACATACCTATACTATTTTGACTAGATGTTGCCCGCGGCTACGTGCACGCAATAGTTAATTTCGCAGAAACCGGACATTTTTCCGTGATAAAAAATAACCTTTGTCCATCCCCATGGTCTACTCTACATCTGTGCCAAATTTCATCAAAATCGGTCCAGTAGTTTCGGAGCCTATTCAATGCAAACAAACTTTTGCTCTTTATCATATTAGTATAGATTTCGGCCTGACCGAATACCACCTCGCTCGGTCAAAGATCTCCCTTAAGGGCTTCCCCTATTCCCACACCTATGTAGTGTGTTCTGCTATCTGAAAGTTCCACAAGACCACTTAGCACTATAAATCGTAACTAGATGCGAATACGGGTGCTACAGACATTGTGTTATGTGTATTGAAAGTGTTGAATATACAATGCACTTCACAGTCAATAGACGATTGTTGTTGTAGGTAGTTCTAGTTCGTTCCAAGCAAATGTTAGGTGTTGTTTGTTTAAAAGTAGTATGAATGTGGCTTAGATTGTGATAATAATGCGATAGTCTTTGAAAGGATGCGTTTGTTAGGATCAACTAACATCGCGACCATAGACGCGACGCGATTTTGAAAACTGCTATTCAACATTGAACTTTATTCACTACATAAATAAAAGAAACAGTTTCATTGCAGGAGCGGCGCCTTGACCATTATTTATAATTGACTTGATATTCGAATTAATTGAATTAGCATATTATTATTATGATTTAATTAATCTTTTCCTGTACTAATCATATATGCCGTAAGTTGTAGGATAGGAAGTCACAGATATTATGATTTATGAATACTTACCTAACTTAAGGGTTAGGCTAGAGGCCGATTCACACAGAAATGGCAGCGGCCGACAGCGGCGCGATGAAGCCGGCAAGATCAGCCGCGGCAGGTTCGCGTCGCCGTGAAATAATTTTAAACACATACTTATAAGACTTGTTATCGTTTAAAAATTTTCGCCGGTCGCTTCGAACTTTTAAACGATACTAAGTCTTATAAGTATGTAGATAAAATTAAAATTATTTCACACTAAAAGTGCACGTCGCATCGCTGCCAGCCGCTCCCATTTCGGTGTGAATCAGCCCTAACTCCTAAGTAAGACATCTATTTCTTAATTTCAAAGCCACTAGCAGTTGAACTATAAAACATTACAACAAACGTTTAACGAGGCTTACTTTATCAACGTTAGTTATATTAATGTATAGTGTAACCTCCTTTAAAGCCCAGTTAAACCCTAGTTATAACTCAGTTAAACCAGTTACACTGTTACGTTCCTAACCGGCAAGTTAGTTCGGCAGTCAATTATGTACATTGTACACAATTTACCCGCCGAGTTTGTTTGTATAGATTAATGTGGAGTTGCTGTTCACATAACACAGTACATGTTGACATGGTAATTCAGGATTTAAACATAATTCAACTTTGAATACAGAACAAACCTTTAGCTGTGTTCTAACAACGGTGTAGCTAACAATAGCTGTGTTCCGCGAAAAACGTGCTTGTTAGCGCTTGCTAGCGCTAAAGAGAAAAAAAACCAGATTATCGGCCAGGACACGTTTGCTAACTTCAATACTGCTAACATGATCCACTATTTTGCTTAATTAATGCCAGCGGTCGTTAATGTTTATTTTTTTTTAAATAAATTCTAATACTCGTAATACTATAAAAGTGAAAATTTGTGAGTATGGATGGATTAGATGGATGGAAGTATGTTTGTGACCGTTTAAAGCAAAAACTACTGTACTGATTCTGATGAAATTTGGTGTGGAAATAGTTTAGGCTCTGGATTAATACATAGGCCTAAACTTTATTAACGTAGGCGGAGCTGCGGGAAAAAACAAGTAACGTTATAATTTATAAATATTATAAAGAGGTCAAGGTTGGCAGTTTGTGCCTTTGTGAGGTACTCGGGGGCAATCTCTGGATTTTGAAAATTCTTTTAGTAATACTTTTTATTACTAATGACGTGATTGTGTCGTCTATACTACCTTTACTAATATTATAAAGAGAAAAGGTTAGTTTGTTTGTATGTTGCTTTGTTTATATTCATTGAATAGGCTCCGTAACTGCTGAACCGATTTTGATGAAATTTGGCACAGATATAGAGTAGACCACGGGGTAGGACATAGGCAACTTTTAGGCTGGCTCGACCGGATAAATACCACGACCCCACAGAAAATCGGCGTGAAATAACGCTTGCGTTGTGTTTCGTCGAGTGAGTGATGTTATCGGAGGCCCTTGGGGGGATTGGGAAATTTAAGGGTCCCACGGATGGTCGAGCTCCCATACAAACGTAGTTTCGTTTTCATTTTAAAACGGTACAACCAAACTTCACCAAACTTTGTACACATAATTCAATGCATCATATCTAGTCTTATAATTAGGTTTGGTTAGAAAATACTAACCAAGAACGAAATAAGAGCGAATTTAATTTCTGGAGGCAAAAATTAAATTCGCTCTTATTTCGTTCTTGGTTAACATTTTCTAACCAAACCTAATTATAAGACTAGATAGTATGCCTTAAATTATGTGTACAAAGTTAAGTTGATGAAATTTGGTGCAGTTATAGATTGTGTATAGATCACGGTTTCGGGATCATAAAAAATAATAATTTTATATTTTAGGGGTGGCTCTCCATACATGTGAAGTGGGGATGAAAAATATTTTTTCACTCTACCCCATCGTGTGGGGTATCGTAGAATAGGTCTTTTAAAATAAAGGCAAGGTTTCATACGTTACTTTTTTATAAAGTTGACCATTTTCGAGTAATCGGCCTCCAAAGTAGTTTGTAAGTTGGTCCCCCCCCCTAGCATTTTTAAACTATAGGAGATAGAAACTTGCAAATTTCCATGCTGATAGATCATGCTAAAAACTCTTTAGGAAAACTATTTTGAAGAAAATCGCATCATAATTTCTATTTCTAGAGCAATTATAGAAAAACAAATTAACATAAACATCATTTTGAAACATTATTTTAAATGATTATTTAAAATAATGTTTCAAAATTGGTTGCATAATTAAAAAAAAACTGAAATTAATAATTAATAAAAAAAAAAACGAATTAATAATAACTAAAACGCGCTGTCGGGTTTGAACCTACATTCAAGGACAAACACTGTGATTAACTGAGCTGCAATAATTATATTGATTGTTACGAATTTGTGTTTCTTTACCAGAATTAGAGCTAAGTTTTGAAACACATGTAAAATTTTAATTAATTTTACGAATATGTGCCTCTCTTACCAATTATTAAAATAATTGAATAACACTGAAAACACATTAATAAGTATTATTATTTAATAATTACCATAGTATTATTGTTTTTTATTATTATTTAATACCTACCTTTAATATTAAAAGCATCAATTTGCTAGTAACTTTACGAAAACAATATGGCGCTAGTCTCCTGTTTAAATCGTCGATTGTTTTTGAAAAATAATACTAGATGTCGCTGTGTTTTTGGATTTAAATTCTGTATCACGCTATCGAAAACTTCGCTGATATGTATAAGTAATAAGTATTAGGTTGTCCGTTGTATTCATTTTACATTGAGATAGGTGATATCGTATTAGACTAAAATATGTTCCAATGTTAAGTGATTAGCGAATATTAAAATTAAACTCTTTAAAATATTTAATATCATCGAAATCGAATAAAAATTAATCTTAAAGAACATTACTGTTCACTATATATTTTGATTATTAATCAACATTCAAAATAATAAAGAAATAATACATAATATTACATAATAATATTAAATATTATTATTAATTTATCATACGTTTATTCTATAGTGTACTATAGTCTATAGTGTTTAGTAGACTTAATAGTTTACGGAACCCTCCTTAGACATGTCCTGACATGCTCTTGGTTAGGTTATTTTAAATTTCATTTCTGGCTATTTGTTCACAATATAAATCGTTTACATTTCTTTAACATCGCCCTTAACCTACTCGGGACTGTACATTCCCGGATATGACAAAAGGAAACTAGTAACGTAACAAACTGTACGGCGCACAAAGCAACTTTTAACGCGCTGAAAATTGATCAATTTACACCGCACGTAATGGCGGCGAGAAGCTGTTGCTTTGTGTGATAATGAAATTTTAGAATACGTTTGGGATAGAAATAGTTGTAATAGTTGCGATCTTTAATATTGATATCACTGTCATGTCCTACTAATATTATGTGAGTTTGTGAGGATGGATGTTTGTTATTCTTTCACGCAAAAACTACTGAACGGATTTCGATGAAATTTGGTATGGTAGTAGTTTCGGCTCTGGATTAAAACATAGGCTACTTTTTATCCCGAAAAAGTGGGATACTATATTTACGCGGGCGGAGCCGCGAGCTACAGCTAGTCTGTTATAATCAGGAAAGGAATAGTTTTGTCATAGGTACTTTTCAGTGGCGAAGGCTGGTTCTCCTTCATAGGGAAGCCCTAGCCTGTATAATAGGTAGTAATTGAAGACCCTCATCCAAAGAGGGTCTTAAAAAGGCAAGGGAAGCCGTTAGGAATGGAGTTATGGGAACTTTTATCACACAATTCTTTAGGAAGTACTTTTATAATACAAATCGGGCTAAATCAAAACAAGAAGAACGTTTGTCGGGATATCTTTCACATTTAATAGCACACACACATAATTCCCTACGGTTTTGGTCCGAAGCAAACCACGGATTTGGTTGCCAAATTAGAATTTTCTTCCTAAAATTTGGAAAAAAATCCTTGAGGGAGGGGATATTTTAGGGTTATTTTTAGAGGTTTGTATTTTCTTGTTTTTAATTAAATCAAACTATTGAACTGTTATAAATTATCAACAAGCGATTTGAAAAGTCAACCAGCAGAAAATAAACTTTTTGAAGTATATTTTTATGTAAAAATACAGAATAATAATAGTACAGAACAGTATTTTTTATTATTTATTAATCAGTGCAAGTATTTAAGTTTGAGGAGAAATATTTTTGAGAGTTGGAACACTGCAAAAAAAATCGGAATTTATTATATCCCAAATTAACCCATGGCCTATATTGAACATAGGTATGTAAATTATTATCTAGAATATGTAGGTACTATAAACAATAGTTCTGTCGTAGAATCATACAAAAGAGTTCATACAAAGCTATCTGTGGTGACGCACACTTCATTGAATATGAGAGGGCACAGCCGGGAAAATCGAATGTTCAGCAGTTTCATCGTCCACATTACTCGTCGTCAGTCGCTTACTGTTTGGAAATAGTAACATGGTCAATTTCAGAAGTGTATTTATATTCACACATGTTGCATATAAACAATTGGGACGCCATTTTGATGGAACGAATGTTTGATATTTATATTAAAAGTAATTTTGTAAGATATATTACTTATTTGTACAGCATTCTTGCAATAAACGTGAATGATTAATTGATTGTATGATATGAAATAGACCAGACGGAGCCCTGTGGCTCAATTCTTGTATTTAAAGTAGACTTTCATTTTACTTTGATTGTAATAAAAGTGAAGCGACATGTTATCGTAAACTGATTTTGTGAAGTTTGGACCAGAGCGTGTTTTACGGTAGTTTAATGTTTACGAGAATACCGTTTGACAGTTTTAGCGTATCGATACTTGATTGTAATTGTATTATTGCAAGTTTTATTTAGCAGAATAGGCTACTAGATATATCAGAGGAGTTACAAGTGCGTTGCCGATCCTTAAAACTTCCAATCCCCTCCGGTAAACTTAGCGAAACACAACGCAAGAGTTATATTATCACGCCTGTTTTCTGTGAGATCGTCGTATTTGTCCAGCCGACCCGGCCCAATACGTAGAGAAACATGAGTCTCCCACGTAAATATTGAATTTCCTCGACTGTACATAATCAGATCGAGTCGTCGCCAACCCGTCTGCACTTTCAGTTTCTGCTGATTCTGAAAATCATATATTACTCTGAATGTGCTCTTACCATACGTTATTTTATTGAAAGAAAATTTTAAGTGTATGAAAAATATGAAAATGAATATGGAACCTGAATGTTGATACTTTTCCTGGCTCTTGAAATTGAGAGCTAGAAGTTAACAATTTATTTAATTACAAAACCGACAATATTTCTTTGCCGCGACACACTTTTTTTTTCACTATTGTTACATTTTACTCACATAGCAAAAATTTGTAAAAGGGATGGCATTATTAATTCAATAGTAAAGAAAAAGATGACTAGTGTTACCGATACACAGGACGCGTAATACGTACCTACTACTCGTCTACCGGCTAGTCGCATACCTACTAAATCGGGCCGATTCGTAAAATAAATAAAATAAACACCGCGAAAAACTACATAGTCTGCAAGAAAATATGTTAGTGCACCTATTAACTTGTTTGGTGGGGGGTAGGTACTAGTAGCACAGAGCAAAAATATATTAGACTTACATAGTCACAGTGTAACAGCTATCATAGTCCCTTTGACGGGGATAAACTTTACCGGATTTTCCAGTTTTGCCGCGTACGCGATAGGCGATTTGTGTACACGCAAATCAAATTGAAAGCTTACTATATAGCTGCTTGTCTGTTCTTCTTTAATCATTGCCAAAAAGTAATTAATATCACAAGTGTCTGTGCTAGTACCCAGTAAGGTATGTAATATCTATGAACGCTTCCACACCACATCAATCTGGTCCCGTGGCAAGTTCTTGAAGAACTTCTGTTATGTGTACCAGATAACGGGAATATAATATTTAAAACTTCAATACGATTTCAAAATCAAAACTCTAGTCTAGTTTAGACGCATATTCATTAGTGTCCTTCTCATCTCGTTCTAAATTTAAAAATCTTTTAGGGTAAAGCTCATTAAGAAAAACTAGATCATACTTAAAATAACTCAAAGACGTACCACTTTTATATTCTAACTACTGAATAGTAGAATTTAAAGAGCGTTTTACCATAACCTAACTAAGAGCCTCAGAATACAGAAAAATACAGAATGAGTGTTCGATCACATTTGTATAAAACTATGGCGAGTCCAAAACCATGGCGAAATACCGGCCCGCCCGCACTTTTTAATTTTTACCAAATTTTTACTCTTTACACTTACAAAACAAATCGCTGTGTTATATTACGACAATTAGGTATTCAATAAATATTAAGTGAAAAAAAGTTGGGTAAAATATTCCATTACTCTGTGGACAATGGTTATCGACACATATTATGTGTCGATAACCATTCCAATTTGGAGTGGTTGTGACGGCCTCACTTTCATGCGTGTTGACGGTTTCTGGATTTTTCAGTAATTCTGTGCTAAGAGCATGTCAGGACATGTCTAAAGAGGATTCCGTAACTATACTCGTAATGCGTAATATGTTTTTTTTTTTTTCAAATTACTTCAAAAGTTACTTAGTCCGATTTGATTCAAAATAATCCTAAAGAGTTTTTACCATAATCGCCAGGGGGGGACCAACTTATAATTCACTTTGGAGGCCGATAACTCGAAAATGGTTGACTTTATAAAAAAGTTAAGTATGAAACCTTGCCTTTATTTTAAAATCAAAGTAATTTGGCAGAAGTGTAACACCTTACTATTGTTACAGATATTTTCTATTGAATTAATATGATAAAATGACTCGTTACTTCATATAATAAATAAGCGATAGAGCGGCTGATCCAGTTTTATCGAGCAGGAACAGCACAATGAACAAGCTGTCTGCTGGTATACGATAAGCTGCGAATAGCTTTATTTTGTGACTAGATCTTTCCCGCGCAAAATATCGTATACGAAAAAAAACTGGTGGAACCGTACATATTCCCGCCATATTAAGTACCTGTTGTATGCCAAATTTTTACAAAATTATTCCTATAGTTTCAGAGCCTATTCATTGAAAACAATCAAATATTTCCTCTTTATAATGCCACTAGCAGTTGCCCGCGGCTCCGCCCGCGTAAATACAGTATACCTCGTGAACACTATACTTTTCCGGGATAAAAAGTATGTTTTAATCCAGAGCCTAAACTACTATCATACCAAATTTCATCAAAATCCGTTCAGTAGTTTTTGCGTAAAGGAGTAACAAACATCCATCCTCATAAACTTTCACATTTATTATATGTATTAGTTATAAGGATTATTAGGAAAGACTGGGGACACATGTGCTCCTTTTTATTTTTAATCCTAATTTCCTGCATATAGGTCCTATTTGAAAAATATTGGCACTAAAATCTTAAATTAATTATTACTTTTGTATTCGCATTCGGTCTTTTAGCATAAAATAACCGGCCAAGTGTGAATCAGATTCGCGCACCGAGGGTTCTGTACAAACCTTCAGTGATTTTGTTACAGCTTATATTTATATATATATATATATAGAGTACTAGCTGATGCCCGCAACTTCGTTTGCGCAGAACTAACGAAAGCGGAACCCTATTTTTTTAAACGAAATCCTAAAACGAATGTAGCCTATGTTAGACCTTAGAACATCAGCTATCTGTTAGTGAAAGTCTCGTGAAAATCGGTCCAGCCATTTCAGAGATTAGCCGGAACAAACAGACAGACAGACCGACAGACAGACGTCGGACAGACAAAAATTTTAAAAATTGGTATTTTATTGTAAGTACCGAATATGCTTTCAGATGCAATAAGTGACAAGCTGTCAATTTGAAGTTACAAACAGACACTTCAATTTTATTTATCTGTATATAAAGTAGTATAGATTTGATATGAATATCCATTTAATGCTTCTACGCGTTTGTGAGGTAGTAAGTTTAAAATCCATAAGACATTCGGACGGACAAAGTGATTCTATAAGGTTTCCGTTTTTTCTTTTCGAAGTACGGAACCCTAAAAATACTCTCCTGTGCGCATAGAACTTTCAATTTAAAAAACATACATAATTTAAAAATGCGCAGTTTGCCAGGGATAAGACCTAGCTAAATCGATTTTCCTGGTATCGTATAATTGACGTATCGTTTAAACCAAGTTTAAACCACTGTAAAACTAGATATTGCCCATACATATAAATGACTAGCTTTTGCCCGCGATTTCGTCCGCGTGTTGTTCGATTTCAATACAAATTTTTAACCCCTTTTTCATCCCCTCAGGAGGCGAATTTTCAAAAATTCTTTCTTAGCAGACGCCTACGTCATTACAAATCTGTATGCCAAATTTCAGTGAAATCCGTTCACTAGTTTCGGTTGTGCGTTGATAGATGAGTCAGTTAGGTTTGCCTTTTATATATTTAGATACGTGTTATCAAAACTATCGTAAAAAGTAATAAGCGTTCAAAAACAGGTGCTAGAGATTACTTCCTACAATACCTCGACAATCTCTTTTGTAAGATATTTATATTTTCCCCGAAAACTTGATTCAACTTCCATGAAAAGCGTTTTCCTAAGACTCACATTCTATACGATTTTCGCACAAAGACTCTCACGACGTTTTCTTATGATGAAAGTTTATAATTCAATTTTCTTTTGGAATTACGTATTACGAGTATGTATTATAGAGTTACGTAAAGTTATATGTTATATCCTATATTATGGTTACGTCATTAACTGAAATTTTCTTATAGCTTCTGAGCAACGCTTATAATAACATTATTATATATGAAGTTACTTACTTAGGCCTTTGCATCCGTTAATGGATGATTTATACAGTATTCTCCGAGCGAAGTAACCACTCTTGAAATACTGTAGTGCCTGGGACAGTTGGTTTTTAAATGTCGTATGGTTGCCCAAGCACATACGGCATTCTCACAACGTAGTCAGCCTAGTCCAGAGGAATGAACTAGTCAATACGTCTGGGGCCAACTATATGCGGGTTTCCTCACGATGTTTTCCTTCACCGTTAGAGCGTCCGTATAATGTACTTGAGATCTGAAAAAGTCTCATTGGTACACGCCACAACCTGGGATTCGAACCTGCACTCTCTCAAGTGCGAACCAAACGGTCTACCCACTAGGCTACGGAGCTCGTATACATGTACTCGTATGAAGTTAGCTACATACATATTATATATATTAAAATGCTAACACACATAATATATATTCGGTCCCAATCCGTGGTCTGCTCCGTACCAAATCTGAGCGTATGTTTGAAGTCCGTTGAGTCCGCCGCTGTCCGCATCGGACATAGTTCGCTAGTTCGTAGGACCAAATCCGTACGTGTGTAGAGTAGTCGGGCGATTGGGCCGGACAACTCAAACTCAAAACTCAAACAACGATCTCAGTGTTACCAACTTATGATTTTCCCTCCAAAATTAAGGGAAATAATCTACAAGGGATGTTTAGTTTACTCCTTAAAAATAAATTTTTACGTGCTTACTGCCCGGGGTATGAAAATTTATAGGGAGTGTAATCAGTGACACGTTAGTTTTATAGTAAGTAAGCGCTTTATGTGCATAAACTATGAACACAAAGTTTTTAGAGTTTTTAGCATGTTATCTCTTGTACCAAGATTTACGCTAATATTGGACTAAATATTTTTGAAAGTTGGTATCACTGCACGACTTCAATGGATTGCGGGAATCATCGTCGTCGTCGAAAAACAGAGCTGTAAATAGAACTCTGCGATAATACAATAGAGCTGAAAATCGATCACACGAGTGTTGAGTTTTCAACTCGGCCTGCCGGACCAAATCTGTGCGTGTGTAGAGACACCGGATTCGTTACGCGGATGTGGTCCGCGGACCAAGTCCGAGTGTCTGTTAGCACTTTTAAAGGGAAAACTCTTGTGTCTCAATAGAAAAATAAGCACATACAATGAATGGTTTAAATGTGTAATATGAGTTAATTTTTATTATTATTATTTGTTAAATATATGATTGTGAGATGAATTAATTTTCAAAATAATATCTTAAGAATGTAAAATTGTGTTCAAACATCATTGATTGGAGTTTTAATAATTGGACATGAATATCGATTGTAGAGAGGACGAGACACTATCATAATTCAATTATTAATATAACAAAGTAAACCTTCTAGAATCCGAATGAATGAAAAAATGAGAAGGGAATTTTCACAATTCGCGATTAATATTTACGTAAAAAGGTTTGTTGTGCCCATGATTTACAAACCAAACTGCAGTATGAAGTAGATTATGAATGCCACCAAACCAATATCGCTTTGATCGTCGCCCTCACGACATAATAAAACTTCTGTTTCGAAACAGTTGTGAGTGTGACCAGTAACTAATCGCGCTCTATGAGTTGTAGAGTTATGAGGTTATTAGCTGTTGCCCGCGGCTCCGCCCGCGTAAATATAGTATCACTCGGGAACACTGTATTTGTACGGGATAAAAAGTAGCCTATGTTTTAATCCAGAACCTAAACTACTACCATACCAAATTTCATCAAAATCCGTTCAGTACTTTTTGCGTAAAGAAGTAACAAACATCCATCCATACATCCATCCTCACAAACATGCACATTTATATAGGTCGATAGTAAATACTTGGCGCCTACAACACGTACACATGTTACGTTGTGTGCTGTCTATGCATAGTCATGACGTAACACGTCACATAATGTTTATATTCACAGACGACACACAACGTTACATGTGTACATGTTGTAGGCGCCAAGTATTTACTATGGACCTATAATATTCGTAGGACTATAAGGCTGGAACTATATTGATAGGCATTGAAAATAGGACTGCGCTAATACAATAGATTTGAAAATTGAAATGGCGAGTGTCGAGCCTACATATATGACATTGACATTTGTCTCGACACTTGTGTGTTCGATTTTCAGCTCTATTGTATTAGCGCAGAGTTATATTTTCAATGCTCTGAATTTTCCCCAGCCTACCGGTTTCCGGATCATAATATAGTCCCAGCCTAGAACTCGTAACACGGAAAATTGTTAGGGTATTAGACTGAATCCGTACTGTCTATAAATACTTTTTAGAGTGCCATAGCACTGCAAGGTACTCTTGTCGTTTTGCTATGTCCGTTCGTCTGTCTGTCTGTCCGTTCTAACATATGTAATTAATTGAAAATTAATTACAGATTTTATATCTTTTTTAAATACAGATTGTGTATAGATTTCCAATTTGGCATCATAAAATAATAATAATTTTATAAACCGACGGAAAAGTCAACGCGTATATTTTTTTATGTACGACCACGCATAACTTTTTACAGAGTAGTCCGATAACCGATTTTTATCATTCTTTTTTTTATATTTTAGGGGTGAGACGTGGTGATGATAGGCAGGTGTAGGTGCAAATTTATGTGTAGGTTATAGGTGTAGGTGTCGTTATTTGTACAGGACAACGTGTGTCGGGTGTTCTCAGCATGGTCGACACCCTATAGGCACAGGGGCGACACTCTCTACAAATGACAGTTCAAGCACCGACAAATGTCAGTTATGTTGACTTAAGCCTAGGGTTGACATCGAATTAATTTAAAATATTTTTTACGCCCGCGTAAATATAATAGTTTTTACGCGGGCGAAGCCACGGGCAACAGCTAGATACTTAATATGAAAAGAGAAATCAGTTATTTATTATACCTACTGCGTGTGACAAAAGCAAGGGTTAGGTTAGAAAAAATAAGTAATAATTATCGAGATAAGTAGGTACTTACCTTTCTGGATTATTAGGCAAGCGGAAGAAGCTTTTGTCATAATTTTTTCTTGGTTATTACGGCGACCATATAAACAACCACAATTAAGCCTACTCATTTTAATGCCGATCAGGAAATTTCTATGTGTTAGACGTACACGGTACATGCGATTTGAACTTTTAAAGGATACTGATACTAACAATAACAATTCAAAATAGTATCCAAATGCTAACGTCTTAATAGCCATATTTTTTTTATCAAAAATGTACTCAGGCCCTTATATTGGAAAAATATACCTTGTGTCCATAGCAATTGGGTTTAATTTGTACTTAATTCTTAAGTAGTAGGTATAAAGACTATTTGAATTATATCAATGCAATTTTAAATTTTTATTTCCACTCAATAAGTGTCGTAACACAACTAAGATCGTCGCACAATATTGATAGGTATCGACAGATTTAAATACGATTAAGTAAG
The DNA here is from genome assembly GCA_905404095.1 of Glaucopsyche alexis. Taxonomy (NCBI): domain Eukaryota; kingdom Metazoa; phylum Arthropoda; class Insecta; order Lepidoptera; family Lycaenidae; genus Glaucopsyche; species Glaucopsyche alexis. Next base: position 8,874,041 of record FR990061.1, read on the forward strand.
TACTACATGTAATATTCAATCTAAAATATTATGCGGAAATCCTTACTAATATTTTACTACTATTATAAATATGAAAGTTTGTGATGATGTGTGGATGGATGAATGGATGGACGGATGAATCTTAAACGGGCAAATGGCATACCACACTTTTGTTACTCTTTAACGCAATAACTATTGAACGGGTTTTAATAAAAAATTTATATACGTTCAAGGTTAACCTCATACAAACTTTACCCAACGCAAGCATATTTCGTTAAAAATATCGATAAAATCAAATTATTGCATGACTACATCACTAGTGAAACAAAAAACAAATATTTTTTATAAACGTCGCGTCAGACTACAAGTCTTTCTTATGAAATTACACTGTCGCGACGGCGAAACTGCCAGCCCCGTGAGCCATAGTCCAGGCTGGGAAAAAGTTACTCCCCACCCGCCCCCGCGTTCGCCCAAATACGCACACACAGCTACGAGCGGCGAGTCGTGTAAATCGGTGGAGTGACGGTTCTTTACGTTAGTAATATATATATTCTTTGCTATAGGTATTGTATGACCCATCATCATTATATTTTTATCTAATAACTACAATGATTTTTTATTTGTTTCGCAGACGATGATTGCGAGGACACGGCCAGCACGGCGTGGTGTCCGGGCTCCCGCTACCGCCCCGAGCCGCCCGACACACTCGCCAAGGCCAGCCACTTCACCGCGCACGAGATCAAGCTCATGTACCGGGGCTTCAAGCAGGTATTGGTCTACCGTCTACCACCTGTGGGACACGGCCAGCGCGGCGCGGTGTCCGGGCGTGCGTTACCGCCCCGAGCCGCCCGACACACTCGCCAAGGCCAGCCACTTCACCGCGCACGAGATCAAGCTCATGTACCGGGGCTTCAAGCAGGTATTGGTCTACCGTCTACCACCTGTGGGACACGGCCAGCACGGCGCGGTGTCCGGGCGCGCGCTACCGCCCCGAGCCGCCCGACACACTCGTCAAGGCCAGCCACTTCACCGCGCACGAGATCAAGCTCATGTACCGGGGCTTCAAGCAGGTATTGGTCTACCGTCTACCACCTGTGGGACACGGCCAGCACGGCGCGGTGTCCGGGCGTGCGTTACCGCCCCGAGCCGCCCGACACACTCGCCAAGGCCAGCCACTTCACCGCGCACGAGATCAAGCTCATGTACCGGGGCTTCAAGCAGGTATTGGTCTACCGTCTACCACCTGTGGGACACGGCCAGCACGGCGCGGTGTCCGGGCGCGCGTTACCGCCCCGAGCCGCCCGACACACTCGCCAAGGCCAGCCACTTCACCGCGCACGAGATCAAGCTCATGTACCGGGGCTTCAAGCAGGTATTGGTCTACCGTCTACCACCTGTGGGACACGGCCAGCACGGCGCGGTGTCCGGGCGCTCGCTACCGCACCGCCCCGAGCCGCCCGACACACTCGCCAAGGCCAGCCACTTCACCGCGCACGAGATCAAGCTCATGTGCCGGGGCTTCAAGCAGGTATTGGTCTACCGTCTACCACCTGTGGGACACGGCCAGCACGGCGCGGTGTCCGGGCGCGCGTTACCGCCCCGAGCCGCCCGACACACTCGCCAAGGCCAGCCACTTCACCGCGCACGAGATCAAGCTCATGTACCGGGGCTTCAAGCAGGTATTGGTCTACCGTCTACCACCTGTGGGACACGGCCAGCACGGCGCGGTGTCCGGGCGCGCGTTACCGCCCCGAGCCGCCCGACACACTCGCCAAGGCCAGGCACTTCACCGCGCACGAGATCAAGCTCATGTACCGGGGCTTCAAGCAGGTATTGGTCTACCGTCTACCACCTGTGGGACACGGCCAGCACGGCGCGGTGTCCGGGCGCGCATTACCGCCCCGAGCCGCCCGACACACTCGCCAAGGCCAGCCACTTCACCGCGCACGAGATCAAGCTCATGTACCGGGGCTTCAAGCAGGTATTGGTCTACCGTCTACCACCTGTGGGACACGGCCAGCACGGCGCGGTGTCCGGGCGCGCGTTACCGCCCCGAGCCGCCCGACACACTCGCCAAGGCCAGGCACTTCACCGCGCACGAGATCAAGCTCATGTACCGGGGCTTCAAGCAGGTATTGGTCTACCGTCTACCACCTGTGGGACACGGCCAGCACGGCGCGGTGTCCGGGCGCGCATTACCGCCCCGAGCCGCCCGACACACTCGCCAAGGCCAGCCACTTCACCGCGCACGAGATCAAGCTCATGTACCGGGGCTTCAAGCAGGTATTGGTCTACCGTCTACCACCTGTGGGACACGGCCAGCACGGCGCGGTGTCCGGGCGCGCGCTACCGCCCCGAGCCGCCCGACACACTCGCCAAGGCCAGCCACTTCACCGCGCACGAGATCAAGCTCATGTACCGGGGCTTCAAGCAGGTATTGGTCTACCGTCTACCACCTGTGGGACACGGCCAGCACGGCATGGTATCCGGGTGCGCGCTACCGCCCCGAGCCGCCCGACACCCTCGCCAAGGCCAGCCACTTCACCGCGCACGAGATCAAGCTCATGTACCGGGGCTTCAAGCAGCTATTGGTCTACTGTCTACCGCCTGTAGGACACGGCCAGCACGGCGCGGTGTCCGGGCGCGCGTTACCGCCCCGAGCCGCCCGCCACTATTAAATCTTCAGTTCTGTTATATGAGGTCATCGATTCCTACAACCATTTACGGACCACAAACACCAAAGTTTGGTACGCTGATATTAGGTCTGCATCAGCAAAAATTACCTTCTAACAGCCAATACATACCTATTAATGTTATTAGATGCTAGAATAAAGCTAGAATACTACTGCTGAGCTTACTGTTGTTTTTTACAGGAATGTCCTAGCGGTGTGGTAGACGAAGAATCCTTCAAAAACATCTTCTGCCAATTCTTTCCTTTGGGCGGTGAGTTAAAATCTTATTTTGTACATTCTACGTCCTTGAAACATATGCAGTAGGTAGTACTGTACATATTAAACTATAAATTATTATTATAAACTATGAACTCAATAGAGAATGTCAGTGAGCGGTCAGTTAATATGCTGAAGCTACAATAGGCCGTCGCACAATACAATCTCGGCTGAAACAAACTTGGCAACTCTATCTCAAGACTTATCTCCAGACCGACTTGGATTTAATCCGCCAAGTTAAAACTATACAGACTGGCTATTAGCACATTGGGACTAAGATATTTCAGCTTATTTGAGGACTTTGTTGGGATTTTGGTGTATTTAATTTGTAAATACTTTGCGTTGTGTTTGGAAATACTTTAGCTTTCTTATTAATTTTAGTTCGTATACGCGGATTTTTGTTTTTCCTAAGGCACTTTGTATCAGTTATCAGTTTTTTTTTATTATGTTTAAACAATGTTATGTAATTTATTTTTCAGATGCTACACAGTATGCGCACTTTGTTTTCAATACCATGAAGCCAAAGACGAGAGGAAAACTTAACTTCGAGGTATACACGGTTGCAATATAATATAATATATATCTATGGAGGTATCAATTGGTATATCTATAGGTATTGGTGTATCTATAGATATTGAAAGAAGGCATTACAATAATTTTTACTTATTTCAAAGTAACCGTAGCAGTCAGCAGATATTTTATAAATATACCTAGCGTGATATTAATAGCTTCCCACATCGAACCAAGCAAGCGACGCAGGAATTAATTTATAGTGCCCAAGTGTGTGCGCTCTACATAAGAGCACTCTCTCTCTCTCTCTCTTCTTTTATTCTCGTTACCCAGTGGGGCGGTTAACCGATACGACTGACGAGAGATCAGGTGCAGGACCGACTTTTTACATGCCCATCCGACGCATGGATCATCTTTCTTATCGACAATCAGGTGATCAGCTTGCATTGTCCTAACCATAATCGGAAACAACATTTATAGTTGTTCCAACGCAGGAATCGAACCCACGACCTTCGAGTCGAGAGCCAAGCTCTAAACCACTGGACCACGGAGGTTGTTGCTTGATATAATTATCACGAAACAATAATTTCTGTTTTTGTAGAAAAATGTTTGAGAAGAATTATAAGTTAACATTTCCTGACAGATGAACACTGTCCAACTTCTTAGCGAATAGCGATACAAAGTTAGTCAAAATTAATGAAAAATCACTCAATTTTCAGGAATACCTATCAATAAAGGATATCAAAGTTAAAAAGAGTAATCAACACAATTTTTTTACTTCAATTTTCAGGATTACCTGGAAAACTCTCGAGTATTTAACACAATTTTATCTCAAATACCTGAACACCGAGTTATCGAGACATTATTGCCAATCACCACACACTTTCACACAAGTGATAGACACATTTACGTCAATTTCCAGGAATACCTGGAAACCCTATCCCGGGTAGCCCGCGGGTCTCGTCAGGAGAAACTATCCTGGGTTTTCGCGCTGTACGACGTGGATGGTGATGGACGTATCTCCCGCAGCGAGATGCTGGCGGTGGTGCGCGCGGTGTACGAGCTGCTGGGCCGCGCTGCAGCACCGCCCATACATAAGGCGGCTGCAGAGGACCACGTGGATAGGATCTTCCATGTAAGATAATTTATAACTACCCACACTGATTTCGGTGACGGTGACCAGTTTCATTGAAACCAGGCCAGTTACGCAGGAGTAATTTTATGGTGCCCAAGTGTGTCCGCAGTACACAAGAGTACTCTCTCTTTGTTTACTCTCGTAATCCAGTAGGACGGATAACCGACACGACTGACGAGAGATCAGGCGCAGGTCCAATTGTTTACATGCCCATCCGACGCATGAATCACCCAACAAGCAAAATCAGTACTTGAGTCTTGAAGTATTCTTCAACACTACTTTTTCTTGTGCTTATAAGATACTTATAGTTTACTACGTTGCTGGATTTGGGTGCAGTTATAGGAGCATTGTTTTCTTATAACGATCTTATAATCAACTTATAGAATGTCAATTCAGCCCTATAGTGTACTTAAGGAAGCGCAATTACTTATATAATGTTCTGAGACTACTCATTTTTAAGTACAAACACTCTTATTAGTATCTGACATAAATATCTTACTAAAGCAATCTTGTTTATAATGTTCTAGTAATATACTTACAATATTAATTTCGGCCGTTAGTTAAGTTATTAGTACATTTTATAAACTTTGGTTATTGCTTGTGATAAAACGAAATATTAAATATGTTAGTTTCTTCATTCTTATTTATAGTAGCTGATTAACGTTAACACTCGTAATAATATATATACGGTGTGGGAACTCGACGGGGAAGTCTTTTTTATTGTAAATGTGGGCTAAGATTTGATTAATTTTACAACGCGCTTTGAAAACAAGCAGTTAAAGTATTTATTATGAAATAATATTTCAATGAGTTTTACGTACATTCGCCATTTTCTTTAAATACTCTGCGTTGAGTATGTTATAGAACAATTTTAAGTAAATTAGTACTTATACTTAGTAGTTTTTATTAAGTTACATCGCCTCCATATTTAAACAAGTTTAGGGTTCCTCATGTAATCGGACTACTTACTAATTTTTCAATTTACTTTGCTAGAAAACAATTCCATATCCATAAATAAACTGATAATAAACTATTTTCTCAGGACAAATTAGAACAGCTAGACGTGTAATGTTAATTAATAATGTGATTGATCAAGTAGCTTATAAGGTTGTTTGATTTTATAACGCTCTTATTAAGCACTATTACATTTAAGAGTCTTGAACAAGACAGTAACGAGACTAACTTATAATTATCTTCGCTAAGAGTGTTATAATATCTTCTTTTCTTACAAAATGCTACTATAAGATTTCAAGACTATTTAATCTTTCTGCAGACAATTATAGGATACATATTCCTATTAGTGGTTTATAAGGTTATCTTGTAGTTAACTATAAGATTGAGTAATAAAAACAAATGTTCATGAGAATATATACGCTTGTGAAATGTTATTATAAGTAAAAAAGTCCTGTAAGGGGCCGTCCATTAATCACGTGATGTTTTTAAAAACTTTTTAGACCCCTCCCCTCCCCCTGGTGATACGTGGTGAGGTTTTATACTACCCCCCCTCCCCCACCTATGATCACGTGTATTTTTTTACTTAGTAAGCAGGTCATGTTTAAAGAAAAACTTTAACTTAAAAAACAATTTAATCGAATAATTTAAGCAATTAAAAACTATACGAGTAATTTGTCTTGTAAGTATTTAAACAACATTACGAATCTACAACCGATAATAATTTCGGTATGCATAGACTAGATTCGAAAATTAATACACGTGATGTCTCCTTATACCCCCTCCTCCCCTTGGTGATACTTGGTGATTTTTTTTCGGCCCCCCCCTCCCCCGTTGGGCATCACGTGATTAATGGCCGACCCCTAACTGTTTTGTAAGTAATCGTGTAGCAAACTATAAGACTGAGATATAAATCCTAATGCTCTTGAGTATGTTAGAGCTTATCTAATGCTATTATAAGAGACACAGTCTGCACCAATGCCTTAATAAGAACATTATAAGAAGAGGTACACTTATAATCTTTCGTTATAGGATTACTTTGCTTGTTGGACATCTCTCTTGACAATCAGACAATCTGGTGATCAGCCTGCATTGTCCTAACCAAACTTGGAAACAACATTTTTATTATTCCAATGCGGGAATCGAACCCACGACCTCCAAGTCGAGAGCCAATGCTCGAACCATTAGACCACGGAGGCTGTAGTATGAAGTAAAAAATAAATAAGAGCAGTGTTTTGTGTAAGTAGTTTTTTTTTTTTTTTGGAGCAAAATTACGAAAAGTCAAGTTTGATCAAAATTTAGTTCCGTGAACTTTCGCGAAATATGGCGAGGTTTTTTTATTTTTTTTTGGTCATATGACCATATCGTGACCTCTACGTATGGTATCGAATTAATAAATACAATTATGAATTTTCCATCCCATCAATTACCTAATACTTTTTGTCTCGTAAAGCATACCTACTGTCGTAGTCAATAGCTGTGTTCCGCGGAAAAAAGCGCTTGTTAGCGCTTGCTAGTGCTAAAGAAAAAAACAGTTTATCAGCCAGGACACGTTTGCTAACTTTAATACTGCTAACATAATTCAACATTTTGCTTATTTAACGCCAGCGGTCGCCATTTTGCTTACGTTTTTTTGCTAGCGCTATATTCCGCAGAACACAGCTAATTACTTATAAGTAGTTTCTTTAATGTCCATCTAGTGATATCTTGTTCCAGCTCATGGACACGAACGCCGACGGCGTGGTGACTCCGGACGAGCTAGCTCGCTGGTGCTCGCGAGACCCCGCCCTGCTCCACTCCCTGGACACTCTAGACACGATTTTGTGATCCCAATTCACGCCGGAACATTCAGCCGACGTAAACGAAACTAATCCTGAACCTTTAGCAATCAAATCAAACACATCTACCAAATCTTCTGAATCTGTAAAATCGTCTATCAAATCTTCTTGCTCGGGTAGAATTGTGACGGCAACTATACGCCACGCCGCTCCCAAGTCCGTCGTGCAAACGCCAACGTTCTCACCTATTAGAGGAAGGAAGCTATCTACACCGCCGCCACCACCACCAAGATCTTCTAGAAGGTTAGTTACCACATTGTGACCAGCTTCCTTCGATAAATTTAAGTAGTTATTCCTTACATTATTATTGTATTATTTAAATATTTGACAGTGAATAGGTAGCATTCCGAACTATGCGACAACGACGCAAGACCATGACAAGCAAACAGTGAATCAGGGTGTCTGACCATGTCCACCTGTCGCCTTTTTTAAGTTCCTCATACTAAGCAGTGGCTCTGGGACTGTTTCGGTCTCTGGTCGCGATCTCGCGTCACGCGTCGCGTGCATCGGAATTCGGAAGGCTAAACTAGAAAGTATTTAGTATCAACTAGCTATAATCCCATTTGTTTCTAATTATTGTTCCAGAAGTATCGACTCCCAAGCTTCGAGCTCCTCGATGATGTGTGGCAGTCCAGCGCCACCGGTGCCAGCACGCACCACTGCTGCTGTGAGTGTACTATTTCTTACCGAAGGCCCAAGGGGGGTTGAGGATTTTCAGGATTGGGAACGTAATTCACACACCAGAGGAGTTACAAGTGTATCTCCTCTGGTGTTGCGAGTGTCCATGGACGGCGGTAATCGCTTACCATCAGGCGATCCGTCTGCTCGTTTTCTAGAAAAAATATGTCTTGGATGTCTATTGAATTCATGCAAACATATTGTATACCAAGCTATATACTCTGGATCCAAAAGTACTGAACAGAACTCCTGAGTCCTTATAGACACATGTTTGGGATTTCGGCGTTGTGTAATTAAATTTTAGCCTAATTGAAAAGAGGAATTAATTAGAGAACAAGAATCAATTAAATTTAAAATTTAAGCACATTTTTATTTAGTTTACCGTTTAGTACATTTTCGTGTACCCAATCGACCTCCAAAGTGGTTCAAAAGTTGGTCCCCCCTATGCATTTCTAAACTATAAGAGGTAGAAACTTGTAGTGATGATAGTAATATATTATATGCTGCTAAATACTTTTTAGGAAAATTATTTTGAGCAATATAGTATAAAAGTTTTTGAAGTAATTTTTACGAAAACCTATTGCTCGTTGATAGCTACGGAAGTTAGGGAACCTTTCTCAGACGTGTCGTGACTCGAGACATGCTCTTGGTTGGATTAATACTGAAAGTTCGGTCGCAGAGCAGGTATAATTTCGTACATTGACTCACCTCTATTTGTCTCTTTCGCGCACGAATATGTTGCTATCGTGTTTACATAGGTACACGATAGGAGCGCGATAGCAATATATTCGTGATAGAGACAAGTAGCGATGAATCAATGTAAAAATTTCTACGAGATCCGCAACCGCACTTTCAGCCGGGTGATGACTGTGCGTACCAATAAAAATAAAATCAGTTTTTGTATTACTTATTATTATAATATGAATTTCAGGTAACCGAAGAGGCGCCTTCAAGAAGAAGCAAAAGAAGATCTAGCAGAGCCTCACCACCACATCCTCGGTGAATAACGAGTTCTAACGCCATACACATAGGGAACAAAATCTAATGATACTTCTTCAAGGGTGTTAGAATAAGCTGTTATCTTCTTGTTACTTTTTATTTGGATGTTAATTTTAAAACAAAGTATACTATTATTTTGATTGAGTATGTATAAGTTTGAGTAAAAATGTAAGTACTTGTTTCATTTATTGGCAAAAGCTTTTTTTTATTTTTTATTTTACTGGTATCGGAGTGTTAAGTTTGAGTTTTTTTTTTTTACATTCGTGAGCGCGTTTGGCGTTTACTCCTAAATTTATATGTGATTGAACTAAGTTGTAAACTTGACAACTAGATGGCGTTGTGCAAATCACATACAAATACGCCAAACGCGCTCACAATCGAATGCAAAAAAAACTCACTGTTAAGTCTCGTAACCACACCATAAATGCACAATGTTAAAAAAGTATTTATATAATTGATTTTTTAAGGACAAGTGGCATTTCAGATAATTTAAGAAAAATATTTCTTAAACTGCAACAATTAAAAAAAAATGTGTCAAATTAATATAATAATTTAAAGTAGTTATAGCAACACTACAAGCAACACAATAATGCAGGCGTGGAAGGAACTTTACTTTTGCGTAAAGGTGCGTCCTCACCTATTTTTGTGAAACAAAAATTAATTTACTACATAGACGAAACACACTACGTTGTCACGTGTAAGATATATAGATATTTGTATGTTACCATCCAATTATAAATCATCTTAATTTCTTTAAATAAGCTTCTTGGAAATGTGGACGCACCTTTATATTGTTTTTTCCTCGCTTGTTCATCTCACAAATGCATGACAATCACTGTTCTTCCTAAATATTAATCGATTAACTAAATAGTTGTTTGATTGGTGAAACTTTTATTTGGAATTAACAGAATTAATTAAAAAAAAAAACATAACCACTAAAAATTTTTTCTCCTTCAAATAAGATAAACTGTACCTACAACATAACGTGTGTATTACTGCAAACAGCCTCCATGGTCCAGTGGCTTAGAGTTTAGCTCTCGACTCGCGAGGTCGTGGGGTCGATTCCCACGTTGGAACAACAAAAGATGTCGTTTCCAAGTTTGGTTAGGACAATACAGGCGGATCATTTAATTGTCTGACAAGAAAGATGATCCATGCGTCGGATGAGCATGTAAAAAGTCAGTCCTGCGCCTGATCTCTGGGTTTATCCCACTGGGTTTCGAGAGTAAAGGAAGAGAGAGTGCTCTTGTGTACTACACACACACTTGGGCACTATAAAATAACTTCTGCGTAACTGGCTTGGTTTCAATGAAACCGGCCACCGTCACTGAAATCGGTGTGAGCTGTAATTACTGTAATATTGCTTGGTTGCTGAATGTTTCTTGGTGAGAACAACAGTCAAAACTTAAGCATTGTAAGTAATATAAGGTCTAAGGATAGTAACTGCTCAAAATTTCAAATAGTCTAGGAATAGTTTTTCAGTAAAAGTTTCACGAATCAAAACAAATTTCTTCTCAACAATTTCCTCGTTGTTCTTCTAGAAAAATCTCGAATCTTCTAAGTATATTGTTCTTCCCAGAGTTATTCTATATACCTAGTTCTCTAGTGATAGACTTTAAATACGTTTTGGTCCAAGGAGTTGCTCTTATCTCTTAGAAATAAATTCGTACAACGTTTTATTCTTCGAATGTCTGTTTGGCTGTGATTTTGCTACATTTTTGCCCGCAATCGTCATAATAATTATATCTGTGGGCACAGAGGTCGTCAAATACAACTTATTTTACCGGTTTTATGTTACCAGTAACCAGAAAATTAGCAAAAAACAGTGGCACTCCGGGAGTGCCGACAGAAATGAAAACACACGCCACAAGCGGTGCACGACCCGCCCTACCTCAGACCACACCGTGAGTTTAACGATTTTCTCCCATCTCAAAAAATTGCCCAACACATGGGTGCGTTTTTTTTTTTTTACTTCAAAAGTATAAATAAATTTTATATTAACTATTTTATAAATATTTGCATTTCGCATAATAATTGCGCGTTGAAAATAATTTGTTTAGCAGTATGTAAACATGTCAAAAAGTTTCTAAATTATGATTATTTAATATCCTTTCTCAGTCAGTTCTAGAAGACTCTCAAAATCATAGCCAAATAGACTTCGTATCATTAATGTAACTCAAACGTGATCTTCTGTGAGTGCTTTAATATAACTAAGTTCGAGGCTCGTACGGCGGCAATCCCGGAGTAAGGAATTCGAGTACAAACGGCGAACTTGTGGCAAGTATTGGAAACTTGTCAGCATTGTAGCGAAATTGGTTTGATGAAAATCAGGATTGTATAATTAACGTGAAAAACTCGCAGTTCTTTTGCGATGGCTTCGATTGAACATGATGACGCGGTGACATTTTAAGGCTACTAGGTAAACGATCCGGAATCCGACGGGCCCGAGAAAATTCAGAGCACTGAAAATAGAACAATGCGCTAACACAATAGAGTTGAAAATGGAAGTGTCGAGTGTCGAGCCTTCATATATTATGACATTGACATTGGACTCGAAACTTGTGTTCGATTTTTAGCTCTATTAAATTAGCTCAAAGTTCTATTTGCTCTGCTCTGAATTTTACCTGGCCTCTTGGATTACGGATCATATAGTCCCAGCCTTAGGCCTTTTAAGGACCTGCACAGGCGATCGGGGGTGTCACTCGAAAGAATTGATTTTCGATCTTGCGCAGGTTCAAAAACTACCCAGGTCCATTTCCACACACGTTGTAGTCTTTCTGCGCGTGCGCAATCTATGGTGGACCGTAGCGTGTATGGCCAGCTTAGCATCCAGTAGTAGGTAGTTATATTTTTCAATAATTGCCCATTTTTTTTTAAATATTTGTTTTATTTTTTAATTCGAAACATCGCGGAAATTAACCGTGAATAGTGGCCTCTATAAGCATTTACGAAAGTTACCTCTGCTTCAGGATTTGTCCTAGCCGTTACGAGTCCTTGACAATAATTAATAATTAACTTAAATAGTTTGTAAATTGAGTCCAAAGTCGTTTGTATGACACGATTGTCGAGTTCTTATTACCTTATAACTAGCTTGTTCGCGGGAATTCTCTCGCGAAATAGAATAATGACTTAAAGTTAAATTCTAACTGATTCTAAGCCAAATATTGTATGTTACTGTTTCTTTAAAAGTACGTTTATAATAAATACTTAATAGTATATTAACGATAACATAATAGTAACTTTAAGTTTCATTTGTGAAAATACGTGACAGTAATTAAAATAAAATGTGAAAATATTTATAAAATTCAAAATAAATATAAATAGTAAAGCCGCATTATAAAGATTTATGTAACCTAATTGAAATTTTCGTTAAATTGTTTTGCATACGTAAAATATGAAATGTAAATACTTACTTGCCCTACTTACCTAAAATTAATTTTTGGATCGGACCACAAAAATACATCGATGCAAAATGTTCATATATATTTTCCTTTTACATATAAAAAAAATTCAATCAAGAGCTTATCAACAAAACCGCCCTATGTAATATTCCGAATTGTTCACAATTTTTCTGATAATTTAAGTTTATTTATTATTTATCGATGGAAAAAATATATCTTGAAAATTTTAAAATTTTTATTATTGGATATATTAATTAAAATTTATTAATTATGTATCTAATAATTAAAATGTTGATTTAAACGTTAACGTTGCATATCTTAAAAAACCTAAAATATTAATTTTGTAAAATATACTTTAATAAAGCAAACTCCTATAGAAATTGTAATCGTAAGATTAATTTATTTTTAACTAAATCATAAATAAATTGAAATAAAATATTTTTATTAAACTAAAACTTAATGTAAAGCTAACGTACACTGTACTCGTAATTTACCACAACGATAAACTCGTTAAAGGGCGCCATTTTAATCATAGAACACTTACTCATGTCCTAAATACTCTAGACATGAACGGTATTGCAACGGGACACTGCCTCTAACAAAATTCATTATAAATAGGACAGATATTATATAGCTGCTAGGGCCTAGCTGATGTCAGCGGGCTTAGCATGACCACCGCGTAGAAATGAGTTTATTCTATGCAAGTATTGGACTGAGATCCCGGGACCCCCAGACTACCCTTATAAAGAATATAAGAATAGATATAACAATTTTCCACAACCTCAGCGCCTTGTACCTAAGCCTGGCCACATACGTGCTGAATTCCTTCCTGAATTTAAGAATCTTAATCCATAGACAATATTCAAACACCATGTCACACACACGCTGGGCCTGGCCACAGACGTTCTTATTTTGACATTCTTAAAGTTCGAACTGAAATTAAAGAATCTGAAATATTATGAACGTGTGTGGGCTATGCGTGTTTTGTATGGAAACTTTGCCTTCGACCTGAATTTGACGTCCTTAAAGAATGTCTGTGGCCGGGCTAAACATTGACCCACGGCAAAAACTAGCGGGTATACATACGTTCATTGTACACACTAATAATACAATATGACATACGTTTTATCAGTAAGAATGTAAGGAGAGTCTGGTGGACCTGGGATCTCGGTCCAATAGAGAAATATGGTTCGTAGGAAAATAGTTTTCTTAAGATCGTCAAGATCGTCAAGAGAAGTCATCTTGGCAGCTATATTTATAATTTCTACTTTTGACAGAAACCAACAGTTAATAAAAAAAAAGTTTCTACATTGTTTCTAGCTGTCAAATATAGACAGTAAATCGCTGTCGTGCTTGATCGTCGATAGAAGAAAAGAAATGTTCTCTTCTCTTGACGGCGATACTTTGAACTTGCTGATTAAGGCGACGCCTTGATAATTTGGCTGTAGCGATATCGTTTTTCTCAGCAATGACTAAAGCTAAGAAATTAAAAGTTCATTGTCAGTATTCATCATGTCTTTGTCTTTGAATTACCCATAGCATAACACGATTGGTCAACTTTTATAACACAGAATAATTAATCAAAAACACCTCTGTAAAAAAAGAGATTCCTATTTTGCCAACAGAGGAGAGTGTTTTAAGCTTCCAAAATTTGTACATAGATTGGTTCAAGCATACACATTAATTTGCCCATAGCTTATATGAAATGTATTTATGGTTTTTAAATTACGCGACAAAAACCATTTTGTTGCTACGCCCTTTCCATTTCTTGCTGTTCCATTGCTTGTAGAAAACATAGCTCATAGAAACAACATGTCATAGAAAATAAGCAATCTAAAACATATCCAACACGGTTTTTTACTTTAACGCGGCGTCACCTTAAGTACTATTTTGCTACGAGCGGTATTAATGTTTCAACAATCTGTCATTTTGTCTATTCTCACGTAGAATAACCTCATGTCTAGGGTGATCATCTACCATGCAGGTTGCGCAACCCACAAAATGATATAGGGCCTCACCCCATTCAGTTTCAAAAGCTAAGGCCAATACAAAAATATGTATGTAATCACTCGTTATAATTATTATGTCCTTGATATTTAAATATGTCCATACTTTCTTTGAACCTTTGTGTTCGTTCTTCATACTAACGAACCTTAGGTATGTGTTAATATTGGTCGCCTTTTCAGCACTGGATTTAGTGGTGGTTTAAACATAAGGAATTGTCAGATGTACGAATTGTCAATAAAGTCTTCTATTTCCGAAATGGATTTTGATTTACCCTGGTACTTTATTAGTTTTTTTTTCATTTCGTTTTTATTTCTATTTAATCCTAAATTATCAAGACCCTGGTCTAAAATAAAGTCAAATAAAGTATAGTAAAGTACAATACAACATGTCTAACTGTTTGATTAAAATCATCTCGTGACTCGTCAACAACTAACTAGATGTTCCTCGACTGTTTCGATACTGTATATTCTACAGGTATAATCAATATTTGTGCCAAATTTTATCGAAATCGGTCCACTAGTTTCTGAACCCATTCAATATACAAACAAACAATATCTTTCCTCTCTATAATATAAGTGAGATTACTTGATTAAGGATCAGTTCGTACTGAGACGCGACACGGCGCGGCAGCGCACTTTTTAAGTTAGCGACTCAAAATTTAACTGTATTCACTACATAAAAAGATACTAGATTTCGGTGTGAGCTGAGTTTTAACGAGATAAAAGATGGATATTATTAAGTACTATGTACACTGTTATTATTATTATTAATCAATGTCATTGGACATCAGATTGTAATCTAGTTCTAGGTTATTTAGGTCTAGAAATAAACAGCCTGATGAGCAGAGTACAATTGAAATTTGGAATTATGTCACAATATTTATGATCACTTTTCAGCGGTATTAATATTAATATCTAATAGTAAGTATTTTCAATTTTGATGATTGATTAAAATCTGTAATGCCTATTAGTTATGCCTTTATTAAACTGTTCATTAACTTCATCGACGTATAAATAGCCACTGAAGCCTTCTGGTTGTGTCCACAGAAATATGGCGCTGGCATTATGTAAGTTACTATATTATTAAATACCACACTTTTATTATAATATTACAATGATAAAGTATTTTACAGTGCAGTTAGATAAAATCTCCACGACTGTATGTATTTTTGTCAATCTTTGTCTCCCATATTTTTAGAATATATAGGTGTACATAGTTAGACCGTACATTTCAAAACTTACCTTTGTTTGTAACATTTTTACGATCTACAAGTACAAATTAAATCATGCAGTTTGCTTATAAATTACTAGCATTAATTGTCCGCGGCATCGTCGGCGTGAAATTCGATTTTTAACTTTCATCCCCTATGTAAGCAATTATTAAAATTATTACAGGTAGATAGTACTTACTAACATTATTTGGATACTAGGCATCCGGCGTAGACCGGATGCCATTAATTTAACAGATTAAGACAGGAAGTGCATAATATTAATAATTATTTTAGTCCCGGAAGTCCATAATGTTAGTGAATAATATTTATACCGGAAGCCGAGAATATTGGCGGTTTATTTTTTTCTATTATAACGTTTGATGGCGGGCTGGGGTCTGGGACGAGTTCATTCGTTTTTGGACAGCCGAGCTGTTAAAGTGCGCAAATTCATATTGAGTGTATTGCTCTGATATTATAGCAGTTGAAATATAGCAGTTAAAGTAAATCTAAGTGTTTGAATTGTTTTATCGAGTGTTAAGGTGAATGAATATAAAGTGATTTTACTAAGTGTGAAGTATTATTCCGGCCACCAAGGATCATTTTATATCTCAGAAGTGGGATAAACCTACGATAAAAGGTACGTAAATGCAATCAAATTACAGTTTTTCGTATTGTAAATTAACTTACGTATAGCATTAATCAATATTCACACTTTAGAAGTATAATTTTTCTAGAAATCGTTTTTTTTTTTCTCTCTCTCTTTTCTTATTTTTGCTATAATATTTATTTGCAAGAGACTAAGATAATTTTAATCAAGAAAATTACAGGTATTAACAAAATATTATAATACAATGAAATAAATTTTACATTTCGGTATGATGAATTGTTAATGTTCTATAGTTCATACTCCTTAGAACAAAATGTATTCCAAGTATAATTTTTAATTAAAATATATGTAAAATAAATAAATAAGATACTACTACTGGTCCAATATTTTGAGATTTTAATAATGTTGTGTAAATGAAAGATGTTTTATGTATATCAGCATATATTTTATGGCCCAATAAAAGCAGATATCCAGGATATATTATAACGCAATTTAATCCTTCTTAATTTATTGGTTTTATTTATTTTATTTTATTTTTTTATGTCCGTTCGAGGTAATCCGGAAATGCCAAAGCGCAAGCGTCGTGACAAGACCCCAAGTGTGCACCGAAGTCGCTCCCGAGAATCCGAAGGGTCACGGGGTACGAGACGCAGGAGGCATGAGTAGACAAACACAGGAGACGGCAGCAACCGTGAGTCCAGACGAGAGTCCAGGTCCAGTCGGCGCCGCATACGCCGCAGTTCGTCGGCTTCCGGTGAAGGACATTCTCCAACTGGTGCTCCAAGGTATGCAGAGTCACAACTTGATTTTCTTCATAAATTTATCAACGTGAACGGTTTTAAGCGATGTTCTGAACGCGAAAATTTTCCAGTTCTCAATGTTATACCCGAGTTCGACCCGCTAGGTAAAGAGCAATCGATTGATTCCTGGTTGAATAAAGTAGAAGAGTGTGCTCAAATATATAATTGGGACGATAAGCATATTATACATTACGCCCTACCAAAATTAACCGGCGTTGCTAAGACCTGGTATCAGGGCCTTCCAACTTTGCTCTACTCCTAAGCAGAATGGAAAATAAAGCTTAGAGAATCTTTTCCATCTCGTCAGAATTACGCAGAGTTGTTGACGGAAATGTTGCAAAAGAGAGTCCGGTTTGGAGAATCACTCGAACTTCACTATTATGCGAAAATGAATCTACTTAACACATGCGAAATCAATGGTAAAAGAGCTGTTGATTGTTTAGTATTCGGAATAGACGACAGAGGTGTTAGGTTAGGAGCACAAGCAGCAGAATTTAAGGAGCCGGAACAAGTACTACATTTTCTAAAGTCTGTCAAGGTTGGTCAGGACAAGGCATCAAGTGAAACTACAAATAGTAAGGATAGGCGTAGTAAAATAATATCGAATGTAAATTCAACTAACCAAAATAGATTGCAAAAAGATACTAAATTTGATAATGTTACGTGTTATAATTGCAACAAAAAGGGGCATACCTTCTACCGCTGTACTAAGCCTAGATTGCGATGTAATAATTGTAAATTAATTGGACATTCAGCTGCTGACTGTTCTAAGACAACTCAGGGTAACAATGAGAGTAGTACCAGTAAAAATATATTAAAGGTTGAAGGTCTCGGGGATATTAGCTCAAAATATAAAATGCCTATAAAAATTAACGATGCTATATTGGATGGTTATGTAGATTTAGGTAGTGAAGGCACCTTGATCCGTCTGAGTAACGCTTAGCAACTGAAACTGCATTGCGACTCTACAGCGGGTCCTATATTAAAGGGTTTCGGCGGAGACCCTTACTGTCCGATTGGAAAAACATTATGTACACTAAAAATTCAAGGCATTGAAGAAGAAAACGTAGAGATACTTATTGTAGATGATCATCTATTAAGCGCGCCGTTGTTAATTGGACACACGTTTACTGAAAGGCCAAATATTAAAATAATTAAGACTGGTTCCGATGTCATATTCCAAAGAATTCAACCTAATGACACAATTAAACTTCCTCTTATTTGTTCTGCTAATATTATTGTTAATTCTAGTGACATTAAGGCAATTCCAGTGAAGTGTAATCCGGTTTACACCGGCCGTGTTTATGTGCAGGGTAGCTTGAGAGGTTGTAAAGGTAAAGAATACTATTTGCTTCCGGGTGAATATATTTTAACAGACGGTATAGGTTTTGTATTAATTCAAAATGTTAGCAATGATATTATGAAATTTGGCCTGGATACGCTGATAACGCGTAGTTATACAATAGGGAAAAGTACTTCTTTAGACATTCAAAAAATTGACGTTCGTAGTTCTCGGGACAGGTTAGACGATTCAATCTTAAAATGTAGCAATAATCTATCGCAACAGCAGAGAACTATATTTGAAATAGAATAGAAATCATTTATTTGCTTAAATAAGGTACAATATGGTGTTACATAGTAGGTACATTTGTTCATTCTTATTTTGCCTTACATGTGGCGTGCAAATTATCAAGTATATTGACTATTAAATCAGTACAGTCTTACATCTGATCAGTTATATTATATATGTATACAATTTTGGTTATGATTAATTATTATTATTATTTTTGTCTTGTTTACAAAATTATATTTTGGTTTATTATTGGATATAAGTTGTCATTTTAATTAAAGAATAATAAATAAGAATTTAATGTCAATTGTTAATTATAATAATCAATAGTATAGTCATGTAAGATATGACAATTTTAATTTGTCACTTTATAATAATTATCATAATATCGTATTTATTACCTACGTCATTATAATGTTAAGAATTTCAATTACTTACAATATTATTTGTTTGTCATTAAAATATTCATTAATTGTGTAGTAACATTTTGACAGTAACAATTTAAATGTCATTTTATTAAACAATGTACTATTTATATTTTTGTATTCATTTGGTAATTTGTTAAATAATTTAATTGCCATACAATATGCGCTGTTACTGTAAACATTCTTTTTTTGAATAGGCACAATTAATTTGTTTTTCCTAATTGGCCTTTGACTTAGGGCATTGGTCTCAAATAAATCATTGTGTCTTTTGACAAATTTCAGCATTTCATATATATACAAGCATGGTAGTGGTAAGATTTTGTATTTTTGGAACAGTGGCTTGCAGCTGTCTAACCTCCAAGCTCCACACATTGCTCGTATGCAAGACTTTTGCTTTAAGAATATTTTATTCGCATTTACTGAATTACCCCACATAATTATACCGTACCTTATTAATGACGAAACACATCCATGATACGCTACTATAGCTGCTTTATCGTTTACATTGTAATAGAGTGTTCTCAGTACATATGTGAATCTGTCTAGTTTATTGCTTATTTTTTCTATATGATCTTTCCAAGAACATGTATGATCTGTCATAATTCCTAGGAAAAGTGTATTATCTACTGCTTTAATTTCTTTTCCCTTATAATTAATGTTAATATTTATGGCTTCGGATTTATTATTTCTAAAATTTATTATCGTAGTTTTATTTATGTTTATTAGGAGATTGTTTGACTCTAACCACTCATTTATACTATTAAGACAACTGTTAACGTTTTCAATTAATATTTCAGGATTTTTATTAATTAGAATTATTGTTATGTCGTCTGCATACATAATACATTCGTGGTTTATAGTGTCAGGGAAGTCATTTACATACAACAGAAACAATAAAGGGCCTAAATTACTACCTTGTGGGATACCAAATGGATTATTCTTTTTATATTTAGCTCTTATTATCTTTTTAATTCTCTGTTGTGTGTTTGTGATCTCCACTGTTTGTCTGCGATCCCTGAGATAACTAGATATCCATTCTAACGCGTTACCCCTTATTCCATACTTTTCCAGCTTTGACAATAGTGTCCTATGATATACTAAGTCAAAAGCCTTAGTCATGTCGAGAAACAGCCCAATTATTTTGTTACCTATATTTAAATTTTCTGCAATAATTTTGTTTAATGTAAAGCATGCTAAACTAGTACTAGAGTTTTTTCTAAATCCGAATTGATGTGGGTTTAACAGGTTTTGGGATAATATAAACGTATTTATTCTTGAGTGCATAATTTTCTCTAAAACTTTAGATACATTGGATATTAAACTTACTGGGCGGTAATTATTTATATCAGCCTTATCATCTTTCTTGTACAGAGGTTTGACAATTGCAGTTTTTAGTCTGTTTGGAAATTTGCCTTCAGTAAAGGATAGATTAATTATATGGCATAATGGAGGGCTTATAATATTTGCAATAGACTTCAAAATATTTGTCTTAATGTCATCAAAACCAGTCGAGTTTGTATTATTAAGAGATATTATGGTTTTCCTTACTTCTTCTTCTGTAGCAGGCGTCAAAAATATTGTTTTTTGATAATTATCAATTTTGTCATAGATTGTATTTTTATTAGATTGTAATTTATTGTCATTTTTATTACTAATTGATATAAAATGTTCATTGAATTTATTAGATATGTCAAATGGATTATTATACGTTAAGTTATTTGTTTTAATTGATGTAATGTCCTCTTTTATTTGCGGGTCATTTATAAATAAATTAACGACTTGCCATACCGCTTTAGATTTATTTTTAGCTTGATTAATATATTTAATGTTGCCATTGGATCTAGATTTTGCTATACATATTTTTAATAGTTTTGAGTAGTTTACGTATTGTTTTTTGTTTATTCTTTTATTAGCTTTTTCGTTTATATATTTTAAGTATAACTTTCTTTTTACAATACACGATTTTTTTAACCCTTTTGTTATCCATTTGTTACTTTGTTTTTTATGTGTTATTTTTACCAAAATAGTTGGAAAACATACTATTAAAAAACATACTTGATAAGTACCCTATGTGCTTTTCCAAGGGACTTAGTGACTTAGGTTTTTCTAGGGAATCAGAGATGGTAATTCAGCTAGTTGATTCTGATCCGGTTGTGTATAGACCATACAGATTGTCATACAGTGAGCGACAGTTAGTCAGGGGGATGATCAACGAGATGCTAGATAGTGGTATAATTAGGGAAAGTAACTCGCCGTATGCTAGCGGCGTAATCGTTTTGGTTAATAAAAAGTCAGGAGAGAAAAGACTATATGTGGATTACCGCGCGCTTAATCGCAAGACAGTTCGCGAGCACTATCCTATGCCTCGAATTGAAGATCAGCTTGACATGCTTGTAGGTAGTTCTTTATTTATAACCCTGGACTTAGCGTCTGGTTATTACCAAGTGCCCATAGCTGAGTCTTCGCGGGACAAGACGGCATTCGTCACACCGGACGGCCAATATGAATACTGTAGGATGCCATTCAGTCTTGTCAATGCACCTTCAGTATTCCAACGGACTATGAATAAAATCGTACAAAACTCTCCCGTGCGGTCTTATGTGCTGCTGTATATGGATGATATCCTTATACCGGCTAAATCATTTGAAGAGTCCATGATTCGATTGGAGGAGGTTTTATCTCTATTAAGGGATAGTGGTCTCACCCTAAAGCTGAACAATTAATGTAATTTTTGTTTTGAGAAAATAGATTACCTAGGTTACGAAGTTAGCGCTGATGGCGTGAGACCAGGATCCATAAAAACGGATGCGATTTCTAAATTTCCCACCCCAAGCAGCGTTCATGAAGTAAGGAGATTTTTCCGAAGATTTGTGAAGGACTTCGCAATAATTGCACGTCCCTTGACTAACCTTCTGAAGAAGAACGTTGCTTGGAGATGGGGAACTGAAGAATCCCAGGCTTTTAAAACCTTACAGTCTTGCCTAGTAGAAAGACCAGTTCTTGCTATTTACAACTCTCAGGCCGAAACACAGCTGCATACAGATGCGTGTAAATTCGGAGTGGCTGGTATTCTCCTCCAAAAGGATAAATCGGGTTCGTTTAGAGCTATTGCTTATTATAGTCGTCAGACTACAGTAGAAGAACAAAAGATGCACTCGTTCGAGCTCGAAACATTGGCGGTTATAGCTTCATTAATTAAATTCAGGGTATACCTATTAGGGATTAAATTTAAAATATTGACAGACTGTAACGCGTTACGTACGACTTTAAGCAAACGTGATTTAATTCCACGAATCGCGCGTTGGTGGATACAATTTTTAGAGTTTGATTGCGATATTGAGTATAGGTGCGGAGAAAAGATGGCACACGTAGATGCTCTGAGTAGGGGAGCTATCGAGGATGATCAGAATGAATTGCATGTACTTGACATATTAAATATTAACTCGGAAGATTGGCTAACTACTTATCAACAGTCAGATGATGAAATAAAAAGAATTGTTAACATTTTAGGTGATTCAAAAAGTAAAGAAACAGCTGATATTTTTAAAAACTATAAAATTAAAAATGGTCGTGTCTATCGAATTATTGATGATAAAACGGAACTGTGGGTAGTCCCAAAGGATGCCCGATGGCAAATATTAAAAAGCAACCACGACGATGTGGGTCATTTTGGCTACGAGAAAACTTTATCACGTATAAGATCTTCTTATTGGTTTCCAAAAATGCGGCGTTTTGTGAGAAAGTATGTCTCAGCTTGTTTGGGTTGTGCACATCATAAAGTTCCCAGTAGCACTTTGGCTTGTGAACTACATCCTATACCTAAAATAGACATACCTTTCCACACAATTCACGCGGACCATTTGGGACCATTCACTAGAACTAGACGCGGAAATACGTACATTCTGGTCATCATCGACGCTTTCACTAAATTTATTAATATTACGGCAGTGCGGAATACAAAATCTTCTACTACCATAAAGGTCTTACGCGAGCACATTAGTTTTTTCGGTTCTCCTAGTAGATTAATTACTGACCAAGGAACAAGTTTTACTAGCAGAGAATTTAAGTCATACATTAAGTCTATCGGGGTAAAACATGTTTATAATGCGGTAGCGACACCCCGCGCCAACGGCCAAGTTGAATGATATAACCGAACAATTTTGGCCGCACTTGGTGCAATGAATCATAGCAATAATTCTAACGGTGTTTGGGATGAACATTTACCACAAATTCAGTTAGGCATAAATACCACCGTGCATGCTATCACGAAAAAGACTCCAACCGAATTATTGTTCGGACGTATAGTGACAAACCCATGTCAAGGGTTTCTAAATGATATAATAAATGTCGACCAACCCAACTCTAAAAATGATGACCTGACTAAAATTAGGGCCGAGGCAAATGACCGTATTAAACAACAACAAGATAGAGATAGAGAGAGATTTAACAAGCGTAAATTAAGGAAAACTAACTTTGCTGAGGGTGATTTAGTAAGAATCATCAAGGCTAATACTGGGGTAGAAGGACAGTCTTAAAAGCTTGAACCCAAATGCCAGGGTCCCTATAGAATTAAGAAAGTCCTTCCAAATGATCGGTTTGTAATAGAGGATACACCAATCACAAGGAAGGGAAAACGCTACGAAGCCGTCGTAGCCATCGATAAAATTTTCCCATGGTTGGTCTTTCAAACGCCATCATCTTCAGAATCCGATTATTCAGATGACGACGACTGATAGAAACGATCGATTGCTCAATAATTATTATAGTTTACTACAGAAAATATTAGGGTAGTATTTTAATATAATTATTTTGTTTCAACATACTTCATGTGGAAGCATTTTTAGAAAAACGAGAATTTGAATTAGGTAAGGTTTACAGTATTATAGAATTTATCTGATGTACAGGCCAGGTAACAGACTGTTCTCAGTTTGGATGTATTGAATTATAAATAAGCTGGGATCAGTACTGGGGTGTGTACATCGGAAATGTGATTAAAAGTTACGCCAGGTTACGGGCTAAGCCAGGTCACGGGCTATTTACCAAGTATAAATGTATAGTGCCAGGTTACGGGCTCAGCCAGGTCATGGGCTGCTATACACTTGATTTAACAGTATTTAATATTTACAGTTTACAGAATATATCAGATGGTTTACAGTTAGGGCTATTTAAGGGCTATTTAACATGTATGTCTATACACTGCCAGGTCACGGGCTGGGCCAGGTCACGGGCTATTTATCAAGTATAACTGTATAGTGCCAGGTTACGGGCTCAGCCAGGTCACGGGCTGCTATACACTTGATTTAGTAGTATTTAATATTTACAGTTTACATAATATATCAAATGGTTTACAGTTTCATTACAGTTATTATGATTACAGGCATAAAGCATTTTTTTATATGTATACAAGTTCTGAATAAGGATTTATGTATAGTTTAAGTAAAATTTCTATACAAATTATATTCTTAAGTGTTTGTGATTAAACTAGTTAATGTTTTTGAGTTGTTAATTATAATTGTAGAGTAAATTAAATTATAACTTTTGTATTTTTAGATTATCCATAAACGAGAGGACTCGTCTCAGAACGGATGGCCGAGTTGTAAGCAATTATTAAAATTATTACAGGTAGATAGTACTTACTAACATTATTTGGATACTAGGCATCCGGCGTAGACCGGATGCCATTAATTTAACAGATTAAGATAGGAAGTGCATAATATTAATAATTATTTTAGTCCCGGAAGTCCATAATGTTAGTGAATAATATTTATACCGGAAGTCGAGAATATTGGCGGTTTATTTTTTTCTATTATAACGTTTGATGGCGGGATGGGGTCTGGGACGAGTTCATTCGTTTTTGGACAGCCGAGCTGTTAAAGTGCGCAAATTCATATTGAGTGTATTGCTCTGATATTATAGCAGTTGAAATATAGCAGTTAAAGTAAATCTAAGTGTTTGAATTGTTTTATCGAGTGTTAAGGTGAATGAATATAAAGTGATTTTACTAAGTGTGAAGTATTATTCCGACCACCAAGGATCCTTTTATACCTATTTAACCCTCTTGGGAGTTGAATCTTGAAAAATCCTTTCATAGTAGATGCCTACGTGATATTATGAGAAATACGTGTGCAAAATGTCAAATTTCTAGCCTAAAGGGTTTGGTATACTGCGTTGATACATAATATCTGTCAATTGTTAGATATTCTAATTTATGAGCAATAATATTAATTTTTATCCAACTCTCAAAGAAGGGAGTTATTTAATGTAGATAATATTATGTATCTGCTTTACTTTCTATCATTGTTTCATTAATAAGAAAAAATAAATATTTTATTTATTAAATGTGTTGAAATGAAATTTTAAAGATTATATTTGATTGATTTTTTTGTTTAGATTTTCTACCGATACTGCTTCAAATAGCGGCGAGTCGTGTCCACCACCACCACCGTGACGTACAGGACGTACGGGACAAACTCGCTGGAGTGGACCTGGCGGACGTTCTGATTCCGATTCTAAGTAAACAAGAACAAGAATATAAAGCTAACAATCACAGTGATAAAAGAGTGCATGCTTTAAAAAAATTAATAGAGAGGTCCCATGTCGCAATAATACTTGCCAAGCCACACGATAAAGGTACTGTTATTTGATGAGATCCAAAAAAAATGTATGCGCAAGTGTGTGCGCACACGACTATGAGCTGAGTAGGTATAGGTAAACGCGGAGAATTGGGGTTTTGGGGCTGAGATTTTAGGATTATTTAGAGAAACTAGAACTGGCACTGACCTTTGATGGTGAGCTGGCTGAAGCTGTGGTTCCAGAAATGGGCGGATTCTTCTCCAGCAGGCACTACACAGCTGAGCGGGGGTTTCGTTAGTTTTATCGCGTGTCGCTAGCGAGCTAAGTTTAGTATATTCGGATACACAATATGTGCTGACGCGTCACGAGTACTTATAATAAGGGATGCTTCCGGCGCGGACGAAATCTCAGGAGCAAGTGTTTGTCACTCTCTGGAACAGCGGCTTGTGGACTGACAGCCAATACTCGTGCGTGATTGGCCGATTTAAACGATCTGTGTGACCAGTTTATAAACGTCGCGCTCTGGCGCGAACAAAAAATCTAACTCTCACAAGAGTTAAAAAATAAAGTCTATCAGATCAAATTTTACTAATTTATATTCACAACCAAATTCTATATTTTATTATTTTAAGCAACAATTATGATCAAATAGTTTTATTCAATAGACATTTATTTTATCAATTATAATTATATTAATCTAACTTTTTGGCTTTTTACAGGTGAGAATAATTCTATAGATTTGAAACATGCAAACTCTGGAGAAGAAGAAAAACATAAATACATAAAGCACCCAATTTCTGAAGAAATAAAAAACAATTATCATTTAAAACAAACAAACTCTGAAAATAAAGAGAAATATAAGCACTTAAAACACCCAAGTTCTACTGAAAAAGAAAACAATAACATTTTAAAGATTGTGAGCCCTGAAGAAACATCTAAAGACGATGATAATTTAGTTTCTTCAGAGAACAACAAGGCAAAAGTAAATAATTTACACAAAAGTGGCTCAAATGCCACAAATAAAGATTCTAACGAGGTTAATTCTCATGAGGGAGTTGAACATAAAGCTGATATACGTGTTTCTAGAAAAGAACTTAAACAAGAAAAAGATAATAAAAAAAACATCGAAGACCGTTTGAAAGATATATTAGATTCAAAAGATGAAAGCTTAAAAGCCGATAAAAAAGCTAGTGTTGAAGATAACTTACACAAAAGTGCTTTAAATTCCGAACATAAAGATTCTTATGATGATTATTTTCATGAAGAAGTTACGCACAAAAATGAAAACAAACACTCGCTAGAAAATCAAGAAAAAGAAGAATATACAGATAGTATTAAGCTTTTGAAAGATATATTGAATTCAAGAGATAGAAGCTCCCAATCCGACGAAGAAAGTGTTGAAGATAATAATTTACAAAGGATTGAATTAAACAGCAAACATAAAGAATCTCATGAAAATAATTCTAATGAGAATGTCAAGCATAAGGATAAAAACCAACACTCACTAGTGAATGGTGTTCCACGAAAAGAAGACCATAAGGATAAAGATGAGGATAAAATAAGTGTTAAACATTTGAAAGCTATATTGAATTCTAGACATGAAAGCTCTGAGTCTAATAAAGAATATAGTGTTGGAGATACTAATTTACATAGCAGAAGTGGTTTAAACAATAAACTTAAACATTCTCACGAGGATAATTCTCATAAGGAAGTCAAACATAAAGTTGAAAGCAAATATTCACTACAAAATCACGTTTCACATAAAGAAAAAGAAGACCATGAAAATAATGTTAAACATTTGCAAAACATAATTAATTCCTTAGATGAATGCTTAGAATGTGATGAAGAAGACACCGTTGAAGATCATGATAGTTTGATAAAACATATAGGCTTATCAAGGCTGGGAAATAATTTGCACTTTTACAATAGACATGACAATGAGAAGAAACATGACGGCGGCGTCCGTAATCTTTTTTTCCATTTCGCTTAATGACCCGTACTTCATAATGATAACTATAACTATGACCTTTGCTATTAGATTTAATTAATAAAGATAGATTTGCATGTTTAAAAACTATTTTAATCTCATTTTACTCTTCTTTTCATCTTAAAATCTACATAAACATTTCAAATGCGAACTATATTAAACAAATAATACTTTATTAATTACAAACTATAAACGAGATCTAATCCAATCGACGAATGATGTAACTCTTGCGAAACCTGCGGGAAGACCAGCCTGACAGCCGCGGGGTGATCCGAATGATGTGATGCCAACCTGTGAACACATAATTCTTAGTTATAAACTGAACCCTACTAATAGTGTCGTGCGTTGAGTGCTATGAAACGGTCGCGCTCCGTATTACACACGAAGCAAATTTAATTGTTTGCGAGTCGCGCGGTTACGCCGCTGCACGTACACCATGGCGTTGGTGGCCAACGAGTTGCTGGCGTTCATCCAGCACGCCATCGACACGATGGACGAGGTCAGCATCATGCAGATCTGCAAATCTTCTTTCTCAAGCGAGGAGATTTGCATGGGTAAGCAGCTGCTTTATGAAACGCTCGGCCAGAGCGCGAACATGCCATCACGGAGGCGAGATGGCGGCGAACGAAGCGTGCAGGACATCATCTCCCTGCTGAAGCAGACGGATCCAGACGACGTGCCGGCCTTTGTGGCGAAAGATCTCCACAAGCTGCCGGTAGTAACGATGGACCACGTCGACGTCTCCAGCCTGCTGAAGAACTTCAACAGTATGAAGGCAGAGCTGGACGAGATGCGAGGTAGGTTGGATGCATCGGAATCTACCATCCGTGACTTACGTAGTGAATTACTACAATTAAAATGTAATAATTCAGTAAGTAGGTCACCCGATCATTCAACCGCCTTTGTCAACACACGTCGTGGCGGCGCGCGCGCTGACACATCGTTTTGCGTGTCAGAGGATTCCGACGAGTCGGCGATCGCCGCCGCCCCCGCCCGCCTTCCCCTCCGGGTCGTGCAGACGCCGAGTCAACCAACTCAACAGAAAACTTTTGCGACTGTCGCCGGTCGCCCCGCATCACCCCCGCGGGCGAAGACAAAGGGGGTGAAGGAGAGCCGTAAGGCTGTGGAGAGCCGCAAGGCTGAGCCTCTTCGACCTGGCAAGGACGAGAGCAGGAAGTGCGATGAGGAGGGCTTCATACTGGTGGAGAGAAGAAAGAAGAAGAAGCCCGCCGCCCGCAACCACCGCGGCACCGCACCTTACGTACCTGAACTGCGCCTGCGGAGCGAAGTACCCGCGACGCCGTTGTACGTATCCCGCCTGCACTGGTCTATGCAGGTCGAGGACGTCGTGGACTACATCCGCCAGAAGACTTCCATCGCCTTAAGGGTCGAACGTCTGGAGTCTCGCCACAAGGTCAATTTCAGTTCCTTTGTGGTGAGAGTGCCGACGCATCTTTTGTCGACCTTCGAGGTGGAGGAGTTCTGGCCGACGGGTGTGGTCTACCGGAGGTTCCGGGGGAGACTCCGGAACGAAGCGCGGATCACGTCGCCGACAACACGTGACAAAGTGTAGTTTTTAAGTATATAATATGTATGTTAGTCTGTAAGGTATTTATAATATGGGCCTATGCCGCCCGAAATAAATGAAATTTAATTAATTTAATTAATAATATTAATAATATTATAAATGGGAAAGTGTGTGTGTCTGTTTGTCCGCCTTTCACGGCAAAACTACTTAACTGATTGAAATGAAATTTGGTACACAGATAGTCTATAGCCTGAGACCTTTCTCAGGCTATAGACTATCATATACATAGGCTACTTTTTATCGCAGGGAAAAGTACGGTTCCCGTGAGATACTTTATTTGCAGTTTCACGTAAAAACTACTAAACCGATTTTCATGAAATTTGGCACAGATATAAAGCAGACCACGAGGAAGTACAAAGGCTACTTTTTATCGCGGGGAAATGTGCGGTTCCCATGGGAAACTATTTGCAGTTTTACGTAAAAATTACTAAACCGATCATCATGAAATTTGGCACACATATAAAGTAGACCATGCGAAAGGTCATAGGCTACTTTTTATCACGGGACATAGACGGTTCCCGTAGGTTACTGTACTTACGCGGGCGGAGCCGCGGGCATCAGCTAGTATTTGATGTTTATAAATACTTTATATTATTTTTATGAACCATGACCTTACAGAAATAACGCTTGTGTTTCGCCGAGTGCCTATTCGTACCCAAGAGAGTTTAGAAGACCGGCATCGCACATGTGTGCATTTACGGCGCTAAATATAATTTTAATTTAATCAAATTTAAGTTTTTTTTTTCATAAATCATACTGAATTAGAATCGGAAATGTAACTTTAGTTTACCAAGACTCTGCCTCCACTGTTAATGGACAGAGGACCGCCGGAGTCGCCACTGCACGTACTCATGCCCCCGGTTCCGCTCGTGCAGAGGGTGGACGCGATCACGATAGAGGGGCCGAAGGTTTGCTGGCACACAGCGTTTGTGACTACTTGTAGTGTCACGTGACTCTGGACTTGATTGTTTGATATACCTGCAGCTAAAGGGTTAAAAAATAAAAAGTCTCTTTATAATATTAATTTAAAAAAAATAAAATGACGTAGTCTTTAGTGAATAAGCATAAGGGCGGAGTTTTGCCGGGAATGTCAATCAGCAATGTTGTGTTATTTTGTATTATTTTTCTAAATTCGTGTTATAATGTGTAATATTGGTGGAATATTAACCATTAGTTATTCGTTGACGTGCGCTAGTGTGTAAGAGTGATATAACAACTACAAAATGCGTGCTAAATTGGGTTTTCCGCCAAAACTCCCTAGGAAGTTTCAATAAAGCGTCTAACACTTTACTGAATCAACTGACTTGACTGATTGACTACCTTGACTATTTATTGGGACTTTGACTAGACTTTGGACTTGACGATCTAGAAATAAGACAAATAAGAAATAAAATGACAGAAGAGGCAGTATGGTCTAAGACCTTAGCCTGTTCCATTTCGGGACGAATTAAAAAAGAGCATAAGGGCATGTTTCAAAATATTTAAATAAATGTCGGATAGCTTATTCGGAAGTATTTCTGATTACCTACTTTAAATCGAGCGACAGGAACAAATGGTGAAAATAAGCTATCTGAAACGTATCAGTACATTCTCTATTCTAGAATTTAATAAAGCTAACAATAAAAGTTAGTTTTTGAACTTACCATCACTTGTCTTTCCATAACCAGCTGCTTGTACTCGAGACCCAACAAAATTGTTGCTCAGTAAAGCGCCTGATGGTAATGAGATTGGCTGTATTATATCTGCAAAAGTTGTAATTAAATTAAATAATAATATCGAAATTTTTAACATAACACTCATATTAACGTAGAATATTAAGATATCAATACTAATTAATATAATTCAACTTCACTAGTGAATCTCGGGGTGCCACGAGTACTAATTCAAGTACTATCATTCGGGGGTGTCATTAGACCGGAATGTGTTATTATCACCTAACATCCTCTTATAATCTCATAATTAATTTATTGTGTGAATGAAATATCAAATCAAACTTACTAGTAAACGCCACCCAGGATATAGTGATAACGGCTACATCATTGTTGAGGGAGTTGGTGTTATATCCTGCGTGGACTTGGACGTTGCTGGTGGTGATTCTCTGTCCACCACTAAACAGCCTGGCTGAGCCCAGGACTACTGTGAACTGCCTCGCCTGGTTCCTGGAGTCACGCCAGCAGTGAGCTGCCGTCACCAACTTTGTGTTTGATAGGAGAGACGACCCACAGACTGATGTAGCCCCATTTGTTAAAATTATGACAAGACCACCCTGTAAATAATTAAAAAATCATATAAAAAAGACATAATTGCTATTGCAGTTAATTTAAACAGTAGAATTCCTATAAACACTTACTTAACGCCTGTTAAGAGCTTTGATCGGCGCGAGACTCAGATTTCACGAAAAACGCTACTTTTCAAATGCGTCTATATCTAACAAAAACTGGTTATTCTGATTTTTACATGTAAAAAAACACTAGAAAATATTGTACTCTAATTTTTCACTTATCATTTATTTTAAAATAATTTCAAACTTTTGAATAAAACTGACAAAACTAACCAGAAGTTTTTACAACTTTAGGTTCAGGGGCAATTTCAAAACATATAATAGCTAAAACCGCTTACATTTTTTAAAAACAAAAAATCTTTACAAACTTGTTGGATCCTCTTCTAGATTATCTATTTGTCAGATTATTTTTATATACGTTTCTATCTCATAAAAATAAAATTTAAAGAATGCGAAATTATCAGGAATTATAGTTATTTATAATGATGATATTTATGTATTTTACTTGCTCCTTTTGTTTCTTACTTACATAATCTATGAGAAGAATCTTTTATCTTTAATATGCTATTTAAATTTTTAACTAAATTAGTTTGACGAATTTTATATGAATTTTTAAAACTAATAGCAGGGTTATCTAACTTTGTATTAGGTACCTTGTCAATTTTTTCTAACAAAGTAAATAATTAGTAATCTTAGTATGCAATTATTTATTAAATAATAATAAATAATAATATTTATGGACGCTTTCACACCACGTCAATCTGGCCCCGTGCTAAGTATCCGAAGAACTTGTGTTACGGGTACCAGACAACGGGAAGTATATTTAATACTTTTATACTATACATATATTTAAGATTTCTATTATTACACATATTTAATACACATCCATGACCCAGGAACGCAGAAAAACTTTTTGTTCCCTCGGCAGGATTCGAGCCGGGAGCTTGAGCACCTAAGCGCTGAACCACTGAGCCACGAAAGTCGTCGAAACTTTTCTATTTTTTCGATCCTGTCTTTTTATTATTTATACGAATAATTCAAGTCTAAAAAATTTACCAAATGAGGATATGCTCCGACAGCAGCTGGAGAGCCTCCCACAATTCTTCCTCCATCGAAATCTACCGCTTCCTCGTATGCTTTGATTTTCGCAGCCTCCGTAATCCCGATTTGTTCATGGTAATTATTTATAATAGGTTCGTAAGCTAAGACGATAGGAAGAAACAATATTGTAAGTCTAAACATTTTCGGTAGTAAAATTGAAGAATGTAAGTGACATAAATTTTCTAATAAGTCGATATTTATAATAGCAAGTTAATCAATGTTGTTAGATATAATCCAATATCGAAGGGCAGCTGGTAAACCAAGGTGAAGGGTTTGGGATCCACGAGGAAATTCTGTGATAAAATTTTATTTCTACAATAATTAATACTTATTATATGATCAAACAATCATTTATAACATCTTTATTATTGTCTGTTTTATTGATTAGTCGAGGAAATTCTGTGATAAAATTTTATTTCTACAGTAATTAATACTTATTATATGATCAAACAATCATTTATAACATCTTTATTATTGTCTGTTTTATTGATTAGTCGAGGAAATTCTGTGATAAAATTTTATTTCTACAGTAATTAATACTTATTATATGATCAAACAATCATTTATAACATCTTTATTATTGTCTGTTTTATTGATTAGTCGAGGAAATTCTGTGATAAAATTTTATTTCTACAGTAATTAATACTTATTATATGATCAAACAATCAATTATAACATCTTTATTATTGTCTGTATTATTGATTAGTCGAGGAAATTCTGTGATAAAATTTTATTTCTACAATAATTAATACTTATAATATGATCAAACAATCATTTATAACATCTTTATTATTGTCTGTATTATTGATAAGTCATTTCTGCGTATTATATCAAATACCCAGAAGTAACTAATCAATAAAAACAACACGTCAAAAAAATAAGGAAAATTATTAATTAGATTTGCATAAACCGTGAAATTGATATCCCCTTTAATAATATGTATAGAAAATTAGAACGTAATTTGTGTACTCTTTCAGGTTGTAGGGGTGGGGACTAGATGATAGGTGTACGTTGTAGGAGTAGGCAGAAGGTGTAGGTGTAGTTGTAGATGCAGAAAATGAAGGTGTATGTAGGTAGTTATTTATTTATTCTACTTTATAGTTAAGATAAAACAACGTCAGATAAATATAGATTTTTTTATTAATTAGTAATTATACGGAATCAACCTATATATAAACTTAATTATCAAAATTGACATTATATCCTATTAAAGAAGGTCAAATTGAGTGATAACACACTGACCTTAAGGGCTTATCCTTATGACTTATCAGTGATTAATATTACTTATTTACCAATTTTCCGCTACTTGTAAACAATTTTATACGTGCTGGGAGATACTTAGTTTATTCAAAGCGTATCAATATTTTAAAAGCTTTTATTAAAACTTTATCTAAGTCTTAACTAAAATCTTTTAATTATCTCCCTTTTATTTCAAAATTCAAATATAAATTACAAAATATATCTTTTACATACGTAGTACGTATTGTAATAGAATAGAATAATATTTTGCTATATTATGTAAATATAATTGTTTACGCCTTTAATATATATTTGAGCAACACAATAGCTGCTAATGATTAGCAACCATTGTGTTGCTCAAAGATGTTGGCTGTTAAATATCATTAAACGCGGATGTTTGGGATGTTTTTTTTTTTATGTCAACTGAAACGAAACGATACGTCGCATTGCTTCGCCGCAGTTTTATGATAGCTATTCAAGATTGAACTTTAATCATTAGAGAAAGGTACACGGTCAGTCTGGTATTAGTTCAGTCCATCAGTCTGATTCAGACTGACGAAAGAATGATCGTGTAACCGTGTGATTGACGGACTGATAATTTTTTTATTATGTACTTTCCGGCCATCATTCTGGCGTCAGTCTGAAACTGATGGACTGAACTGACGCCAGAATGAGCGTGTAACCTTTCTCTTACGGCTATGTATAACGCCAGCGACCTTCAGCGTCAAGTCCCATACTAATTTTGCAAAAACTAAAACGACTTATAGAAGAAGAAAAAAAAAGGGTTTAACTTAAAAAAGGATGGACTTAGCATATTTTTAAATGACTATTAAAAAACTCAATTTATAAATAAAACAGTCCTCGGCTAAATATAATGCAGATTAGCATATATTTTTTGGGATTTTTCACTACGACCATCACAGAAAAAAGGTTTCAAAGAACTCCAATTTTCAGTTCTATCCAACGTACAACCCCCTAAACAAGAAGATACAAGTAACACGTTTCATTGTAAGAGTTCAAAATATGTCAAGTTGCGACGCGCTGCTCGCTGCACAACGCATAATTATCGTGCAGTGCAGTCATTTCATATGAAAACAGTCATAAGGTTCAATTTTGAATAGCTATCTTAAAAATGCAGCGCCGCATCGCGTCGCGGTGTGAACTGACCCTTACTAACGCCAGCTGCATTTTACAACCTTCTAATGACCTCTAAAATTTGCACAAATAACATATTTTCCTAATAATCATGCCAAACACGTGAGTTTACTTTCGTTTGTTATTGATTAGTGAGTAGTGACATAATAAAATAATCCAGTAATCTGGACGATTTAATAACGATAAGATTTAATATAAGTATTTATCGACGTGTTTTGACAAACAATTATTTTGGTAAAATGAACTGCCTGCTACTGTTGGTCTGTCTGGGTGTGGTGGTAGCGGAGGAGGCTATTCTGACTGATTACCATGAACTGGTCGGTATACCTGAAGCGGCCAGGATTAAGGCAGCAGAAGAGGCGAGAGACTTCGATGGAGCGAGGATCGTCGGTGGTCAGCCGTCCTCCCTAGGCGCCCACCCTTATATTGTAAGTACTTTTATCATAGACGTATATAATAAAGACGAGGCATGACGAGGAGAAAGCTGTCCCTCACTTAAATGACCCCACTTTTGGGTTGTTTGGGGCTATTTTGACATATGGTGAGGTGTGTGTGAGGTGAAATCAAGATGAATAACATTTGAGGTATGGTGAAATCAATATGAAACTTATTCTCAAATCTCATAGCCTATGAGATTTGAGAATAAGATTCTCCATTTGAGATTTGAGATTGAGATTGAGAAGTTGCATGCCCCATGCGCGCCTAACTTTGAATCACGGTGGACGCGCGTCAGCATTTTGCTCACGGGGCATTTCACGTCAAGCGGACAACCAAAAAAAGGCGAGGTCGTGAATTTTGTTTATATTCTGGTCAGTTATACTTCTAGGTGACGTAGATGTGTACACACAATATTTTTTCGTATCATACTTTATTGTTGAGTTATGAGCTTTTAAAAATTTACTAAAAGTGAAGTCCGTTATTTTTGGATGCTTATTAATTGTATCAATTGATTGGTAACAAAAACTAAAAATTATTGTTTCTTGTAGTTAAAAAGTTTAAATTTTAAAATTTTATCTCGTATTCTAAATTTGAATTTTTTTTTTCGCTTAGTAAACCGGAAGTTAACATTTTAAATCGATATTTGACTAAGTTCGACCATTTTTATATTAAATACTTTTACCTTAAATTAAAGCTTTAAATGTACTAATTCTTCATAAAAAAAATAGAAAGTGATCTCTAATAGTTTAAGACTTAAGGCATATACAGTACATACACATAGCTTTTAGAGGGACTATTTTAACAAAAAAAAGCTATACGGATACCGAAGTATAACTGACCAGAATATAAACAAAATTCACGACCTCACCTTTTTTTGGTTGTCCGCTTGGCGTGAAATGCCCTGAACGCTAATTTACCTGGATTTTTATATTTTGAAATTTTATATGGGTATATTTATTTATTTATATTTTATTGTACATATTCAAATGAATAAATATACTTATTTTGACACAATTAAGAAAAAATGCATTTTTACGGCAATTATTAAAACAATTTAATTTTCATAAATCTATTCGGCAGTTAATTTACAAAAAATGCAAAATATAAGTACTTACATGATAGTAACTAGAAAAAAATTATTCAGTAATTTTCTACACTTATGTTCTTATAGAAATATAATTAGCACATATACAATATGCCTGCGACTATAATGGTAAATGTTGTTTGGTGCAAGGTAATTGATCTTTTTTGGCCAATTTTTCATACATTTTGGACATAGGTATGGCACAAAATCCGATTGTGACTAAAATTTAAATCATTTCCATTAGTCATAATTATCTACACAAATATGACTATGTATTTGTGTACATATGTTGTGTTTACACTTTTAGTACGAATGATTTTATGCAGTTTCTAAATTTCTCTTCAATTATAGTCTGACTTATTTAAAAAGAAATGTAATGTCCTAATAATTTCCCTTTTCCAGGGTGGATTACTCATCACTCTAACTACAGGCCAACTGTCCATGTGTGGGTCGACTCTCCTCAGCAACAGGAATCTGGTGACGGCCGCCCACTGCTGGAGAACCAACAACTTCCAGGGTAGGGAAGTGGAGGTGGTATTAGGGTCGTTGAACCTGTTCAGCGGAGGCACAAGAGTCACCACCAGTAATGTGGAAGTCCACGCCAACTATGACGCCTCAAACCTGAACCGTGATATCGCCATCATTACAATCCCATGGGTTGCTTTTACCAGTAAGTTTTGTACCTGTTTTTCTTTTGTAGTTTTTTTTAAGTACACTAACTAATTTAAGAGGAAAGATTTATTTGTTTGTATGTTTGGTTATTTGCATTGTATAGGCTCCAAAACTACTGGACAGATTTTGATGAAATTCGCGACAAATATTTAAGAGATATATTAGACCACGGGGAAGGACATAGGCTACTTTTTGCCCGACTGCGCGACGCAAAGGAGTGGTTAAGTGTTTATCAGCCTATGTATGTATGTATGTTCCTTTGAAGCACTATGCAGATTAAATGCCTAGGCCGATTTTTATGATTCACACGTCAATCGATTCCTCTTAGTCCGGCGAGTGTCACTTAAGACATGACGTTAGTGAAAATTCAATATGGCGACTACTGGACGCCATATTGAGAAAATTAAAAAAAAAAAAAGCCAACAAACTATATCAAGTGGAGTATCGTTGAATAGGTATTTTAAAATCATTTTTAGTTTTCTCTCAACATTTTTCGATTCGACTGACCGTTTAGGATCTATATAGATTTAAAGTTGCGTAAAAACCATTATAGGATAGAAAGTATCCTATGTCCTTCTCCTGAGGGTCAATTCTGCTAAAATCTGCATTAATAAAATTAAAAACTGTCAAACGCTATTCTCGTAAAAGTTAAACCAACGTGAAACGCGCTCTGATTGGTTGAAACTTCATAAAATCAGTTTATGAAAACATATCTTTTTACTTACAATACAATCAAAGTAAAATGAAATTCTACATTGAATACGAGAATTGAAGTTCCTGATTTTAAGATACCTCCCCACCAATTTTCAGCCATTACTTCAGCCGTTCTTGAGTTATGAACAGTGTAACTAAAACTACTTTCTTTTATCTATATAGATAGACTAGATGACGCCCGCAACTCCGTTGCGCCAAAATTCGTTTATCGCGGCGGAACGTACATTTTTCCGGGATAAAAAGTATCCTATGTCCTTTCTCGGGTCTCAAAGTATCCCTATACCAAATTTCATCAAAATCGGTTCAGCGGTTTGGGCGTGAAGAGGTAACAGACAGACAGACAGACAGACAGATAGACAGACAGACACACTTTCGCATTTATAATATTAGTATGGATATATTATAAATAAAAGTGTTCCCTACATTTTGCAGGTACAATGAACAAAATCGACCTTCCATCTGGTTTATTGCTGTTCATGACTTTCGAAGGCAACTGGGCCCAAGCTGCAGGCTACGGAAGGACCAGCGATGGTAATGTTTACCCACTTTTTTTTTTAATCATTTATTTCAGAAAGTTTTACAAATGTAACACATTACAATTATTTCGCCAAACTGCATGACATGGCCACACTCATGCCTTCTCTTTCATAAATACGAAGAACGAGAGAGATTACATGATATTTAATCCAGGGTGCTTAAACAAATATCTGCACAAGTGGGCCTAAGTTTTTTTATCTTCTACGCCTTGTGTTAAGCTAACTTAAATGTGCCGTAATTGGTATTTAAAGTATTCGTAACAACCTCCGTGGCCTAGTGGTTAGAGCACTGGCTCTCGACTCGGAGGTCGTGGTTTCGATACCCGCATGGAACAATAAAAAATGTTGTTTTCAAGTTTGGTTAGGACAATGCAGGCTGATCACCTGATTGTCTGATAAGAAAGATGATCCATGCGTCAGATGGGCATGTAAAAAGTCGGACCTGCGCCTCATCTCTCGTCAGTCGTGTCAGTTAACCGTCCCACTGGATTATGAGAGTAAAGAAATAGAGAGTGCTCTTGTGTCCTGCGCACACACTTGGGCACTATAAAATTACTCCTGCGTAACTGGCCTGGTTTCAATGAAACCGGCCACCGTCACGGAGATCGGTGTTGGGAGTTATTATTTAAAGTGGTACATAAATTTCTCAGAGGTTGTTCTTTAATTAGTTACCAAATACGGTAGTGTGGCGGACTAATCCTGAATCGCGCTATCGAAGTTTCGGAAGTTCGGAAGTATATTATATGTCACCGTCAAATTGTAAAAACCGTTAGATTGTAAAATAACTAACGAGATTGTAAAAATATGTCGAAAGGTTAAAAACATATTTATAATTTAACGAAAAATAATGTGTTAAATTATAAGCAGCATATTCGCGTCGGAAGTCTATCAACATTTTACAATTTCACTACTTTTATTACAATCTCACGGTTTTCAATTCTACGGTGACATATATACGACAGCTGAAATGATTACAAGTGGGCTTCGGCCTGACCGAGCATACCATCTCGCTCGGTCGGAGATCTCCCTTTGGGGCTACCACATATCCCACAGTAGCCTGCAGTATGTATTATATTAACATTACTGATCATTAACCCCCCAGCCGCTTCCGGCGCGAACAACCAGGACCTGAGAGAAGTCAACCTGGTGGTAATCACGAACTGGGAGTGCCAGGCAATCTATGGCATGAATTCGGTGATCGAGTCCACGTTGTGCACCAGCGGGCTGGGTGGTGCCGGCACCTGCTCCGGTGACTCCGGCGGACCGCTCGTGCTGAACTTCAGCGGTGTCAGATATCTGGTAAGTACTACCTTAGTGGCGTAGTGTATGGCTGTGTACCCATAGATATCATACTATCTCGAGTGCTCTAGCCACAGATGACAGTAGACGTCACAGTGACCAGTGGTGGATTTACACTAGGGGCAGTCGGGGCTAGTGCCCAGGGCGGCAAATTTTGTAGGGCGGCAAAATTTGGAAAGTGAAAGAAATAATTTCTAGAACACTACATTATTTTTTACAATTATCAACATTGAACAATATATTAATAATTAATTCTTATAACGGTAACGTTAAACCCCACTCCAAAAAGTCGAAATTATGCGTGACGTAATATGTGGATGGCCCCTAATTAGAATAACTATAGTTGATTGCAGATGTATTGATGAATTCGTAAGAAATAAGACAAAAACTACAATTTTAAGTAAAATAACACTGATAGGGCGGCATTTCGTTCAGTGTCCAGGGCGGCACTAATATTAAAACCGGCCGTGACAGTGACAGTTAAGATATCAGTCTTGATAGAGACGCCATGCGGGCAGGGCGTGTGGTTAGAACATTGACGAGCCAGTATACTGTGTGTTAGCGTGCAATAGCAGGATGATACAAGTGGCATCACCGACTGGGAGTGCCAGGTGATCTACGTCATGGAGGTGGTGATCGCGTCTATTCTATTCACACACACAAATAAATACTTTTATTTATTTTTATGTAATGAACCAGGAAACGAGCAGACGGATCACCTGATGGTAAGCGATTACCGCCGCCCATGGACACTCGCAGCAACAGAGGAGTTACACTTGTAACTCCTCTGGTGCTGCGACTTGCGTTCCTGATCCTTAAAATCCCCAATCCCCCCATGGGCCTCCGGTAACCTCACTCACTCGACGAAACACAATGCAAGCGTTATTTCACGCCGGTTTTCTGTAAGGTCGTGGTATTTACCCGGTCGAGCCGGCCCATTCATGCCGAAGCGTGGCTCTCCCACAGTTACAACTATACTCGTGTAGTTGTAATAATACATACAATAAGTATGTAGTTGTAGTAGTAATACTCGTGGCTATCTTCCAATAGGAGTAGGGAAACACCACAAAACCTCATATTATGTAAAGGAATTATAGGCAAGGGCTACAGAGCAAATCTGAAGGCCACTTTTCTGCCACGCGGGACATCCTATAAAGCGGGTGACAATTGGCAAACCACGGCGCCCGCCGTTAGTATCTGAGACCTGAGTACTGAATGTTAGGCAAATAATATATTGTGCTGCAAATAACTAATAATTAATAGTACGCTGCTAACACGTTTATATAATGTCTCGCTAAAACTCGAGAACGGGTGGACCGATTGGGTTAATTTTGGTCTTGAAATAATTGTGGAAGTGCAGGGAAGATGCCCGCTGGAGCCGAAAGGTTCTTGAGTGGAGACCACGGACTGGACGTCGAAGCGTAGGACGGCCTTCCGCCAGGTGGACAGATGACCTGAGAAAAGTCGCAAGGAGTCGGTGGATACAGGCCGCGAGCGACCGGTCGCACTGGAAATTTATGGGGTAGGCCTATGTCGGTATGTCCTGCAGTGGACGTCACCAGGCTGGAACGAACGAACGTAGGCAAGATTTATATGGCGGGAAATATTCGAATATTTTAAAAGATCGGCCGGCCCCAGTAGGTTCGTAGATGTAAACAGACCAACGTGTGTCGGGTATTATGACAACTAGTAAATACATAAAATATATTTATTTCAGAATTCAGACCAAGTCTTATGATTTGCAGGTACAAAAGTTATAAAATGACATAATTAATTCCTTAATTCCTCTTTCAGATCGGTGTGACGTCGTTCGTGGCCGCACGCGGCTGCCAGCAGGGCATGCCCGCCGGCTACGCCAGAGTCACCAGTTTCGCCTCCTGGATCAACGCTAGGATCTAAATCATCATATCATGGATATCTTCGTCGTCACCACATATATGAGTGTATACTATTAAGTTATTAACTATATAGTATACACTCATATATGTATACCGACAGCAAGAGCTCGGGTCTTCTCCTTATTTGAGTAGGATTTAAAAATAATAAATTAATTACACTGTTCTACAACAAAAGTTTCAAGATGTATATTTCGATGCTATATTACACTTATCTAGTTCTAAATCTAGTACACTTACATGTATTTTTATTTTATAAAATCTTTGTATAGTATTAACGTAGTAATTATTAATTAATCTGTGGTAGTATTGCATTAAATACCTTTTGTTGTTACGACGACTTGGCATGTTACAAGCGTTTATAATATTAGTAGTATAATTTACTAGCATTTTATCGGAGAACGTCGTAATTACAAGTGACAACAAGATATGCAATATTTTTAATGCTTATAGTTGCCGTTATTAGCTGTACTTAACAGACGTTCTGTCTGTGTCTTAGGGGCCCCATACACGGTCCGGTCTGCCTTCAGTTCGGCCTGAACGGATGCAAAATCGTATCATGTGTGGGCTCGAATCCGTTCAGGCCGAACTGACGTCAGTTGGGTCTAGGGTTGCCACCTCTTTCTTTGCAGATAGAGTCTGGCTACTGAAACTGGAAAAAGGCGGCAAATTCAAAAAATCGACGTATGGCAATCTTGTCTTTAGTCGAAATTATAGTTTTGATACTTGATTATATTTATGACAATAATATTATATTTTGCTATCGTAAATAATCAAGTATCACTATAATTCCGACTATAGACAAGGTTGCCATACGTCGATTTTTTGAATTTGCCGCCTTTTCCAGTCTCATATTTCAGTAGCCAGACTCTAAAGTACAATGATTATTATGGGTAGGAAAAAGTACATTGTATTTAAAATAAAGTACAATTTATTTATTATCATTATTATGTTTAAATACATGCGTACTTTTATTGTTTTTTGCACTTTGTATCAAATTAGTGTATTTACCTTTACAGTCCATATTAAAATTAAATTTAATAAGTAATACATTTTTTATCAAATTCAGAGACACTTTGTTTCTTTCGTCTCTCCATTTGCTATAGGTCACAGAACATTTTCGGAATATATAATAAAAATTAAATGACTTTATACAAGTTTAAAAAATTATCATTTCTCTTATTAAACACTTGCTGTCTTTATTGTGCAGTTGATAGTTCTAAAGTATATTGTAATAAAGTTAGCTAGTTAGTATTAGTAAAGAAATTTTTCCATATAGATCATCCATAAGTATCTACATTAAGTTTTTGCAGATTTATATTTTCAATAATCTTAACATGCAATCGAAATCGATTGAGCAATCGATGTATTTCGCTATATGTACGAATAAAATCATTATTATGACTAAAGTTTTCGAAATCCTAAAAAAAAAAAAACAAATCGTGAAAATAAAGTATTTTCGTGCACTTTATTATTCTCATAGTGAGTACAATTACCTGAAATAACGCACAATACTTTATTATAAAGTACGGGTGGCAACCCTAGTTTGGTCGGTTGCGATTTCTTCCGTGTGTGTGCTCGAATCCGTTCAGGCCGAACTGACGTCAGTTCTAACTGAAACGATCGGCCTCTCGTCTGTGGGGGCCTTTACCTATCTATAAACCTACTTACTACCTTCTTCCAACACCTACAACCTACACCTACTACCTTCTACCAACACCTACAACCTACACCTACTACCTACCCCCACTATTGACTACTGGATAAGATTATTTCAGTACTAATATCGCTATTAAACAATTCGGGTTGGTGTTAAGAGAGTAAAAATTGAGGATTTTGTAATGCCAATTCATAAACAAATAAAAAAATAACAAAAAATATGGAGTGGGCAACCCTTATCACTTAGGGGTATGAAAAATAGCTTACAACCTATTCTCATACCTACCGAATTAGTTGTAGGTAACAACTGCAAAATATCATAAAAAACGAGGAGTTCTGTAACAGACACTATGATACGTGACTTTTATTTAACTTTAATTAAGATTATCATTATCAATCAATTTGTGTGATTAATTTATTTATTAGTTGTCATGTTTTCTTTACAGCAATATTTAATTAAGTGGTATTGCTAATAAAATTTATAAGTTTTAGATTTATTATTACTGAATACCAATTCTCTGAAAACTATTTTCGATTTAATATCGGTTCGGTCATCGCGCTGACTCATTCGCATACGCGTCATATAGAGCGTGCGCGAGCAAGATGGTCTGAAACATGTCTGAAAAGACAAACGAGTTGATTTAACCGATTATAATTACGAGTATTTCCCCTGTCTAAACATCAAAACTTTTTAATTTGGTAAAGGCTTAAAATCAGTACGAATATATCCTACTAATATTATAAATGTGAAAGTTTGTGAGAATGTATGGATGGGTGGACGGATGTGTGTATGGATGGATGTTTGTTACTCTTTCACGCAAAAACTACTGAACGGATTTTGATGAAATTTGGTATGGTAGTAGTTTAGGCTCTGGATTAAAACATAGGCTACTATTTATCCCTAAAAAGTACAGTATTCCCGCGGGATACTTGATAGTATATTTACGCAGGCAGAGCCGCGGGAAACCCTTTATTGTATAAAACAGCTAGTTATACAATAAAGGGATAGAACTGCGGATTAATGGTTGTTAAAGTTAGAATTTTGAATATTTACTGGGTGAATGGGTG
The DNA here is from genome assembly GCA_905404095.1 of Glaucopsyche alexis. Classification (NCBI taxonomy): domain Eukaryota; kingdom Metazoa; phylum Arthropoda; class Insecta; order Lepidoptera; family Lycaenidae; genus Glaucopsyche; species Glaucopsyche alexis. Next base: position 8,918,388 of record FR990061.1, read on the forward strand.
CTCTTGAAATATACCTAAATCCCTTTTCCTGGATCAGTAACATATACGTCATACGAGTATTCCCCTTATTGATAAAAATATTTACACCACGGATACGCTAATCCATGTTGCTTGTCTTTTTCTGATACGATGGAAAAGCCACTTGACTCTTTCCTTGACTTGTATCCGTGGTGTAAATATTTTTATCAATAAGGGGAATATATATTACTGATCTAGGAATTTAACCCAGGATTGACTTTAACCAAAAACCTTTTTCTAGTGGTTTAGATATTTAGAGCTTGGCTCTCGACTCGCTGGTCGCGGGTTCGATTCCCGCATTGGAACAACAAAAAATGGTGTTTCCACGTTTAGTTAGAACAATGTAGGCTGATCACGTGATTGTCTGACAAGAAAGATGATCCATGCGTCGGATGGGCATGTAAAAAGTCGGACCTGCGCCTCAGCTCTCGTCAGTCGTGTCGGTTATCCGTCCCACTTTCGAGGTTTCACACAAGGTTTCGAGAGTAAAGGCGGAGAGAGTGGTCTTTTTTACTGCGTACACACTTGGGCACTATAAAATTACTCCTACTGTCACCGAAATTGTTGTGGGGAGTTATTGTTAACTTTAATCCAGAGGGTCAATTCTGCTAAATAAAACCTGCCTTAATACAATTATAATCAAGTCCCGATACGCTAAAACTGTCAAACGGTATTCTCGTAAACGTTAAACCAACATAAAACGCGCTCTGATTGGTCGAAACTTTATAAAATCGGTTCACGATAACAAGTCGCTACACTTACAATACAATCAAAATAAAATTAAAGCCTCCTCTAAATACGAGAATTGAGGTGATGTGTGCAAGTCGGCCGAAGGGGGTTTAAGTAGAAGTAGTAAGACTGTACTCGTAATATCGTCATTCATCGAGGCTTTACAAAGGCTGGTATTGAGTCATGGGAACTGCGGTGCTGGTGGGCGGCGTGTGCCTTTGTGTTCGACTGTACAAGGCCAACTAATAGCGATTTATTACTGCTGAACCATCGCTACATTACTACGAACTAGTCTGACTGAATGTTTAATGTGTTTACTCATATAATAAAGAGAAAAGATTTGTTTGTTTGTTTGCATTGATTATTCTCAAAAACTACTGGCTGTATTTTGATGAAATTTGGCACATACATAGAGTAGACCACGGGCAAGGACATAGGCTACTTTTTGTTGTGGGAAAAGGTACAGCTGCCGCGAGATTTCCTTTAGCGCGCAAGAAAGGCAACTGTGACACAGTTAATAATAGTACGGCTGCCGATGTTACCCTTATTGTCTACTTTGTGGAAATGTCTTTGTTATTTGCTAAATTGTATTCTGTATTATTAAAGTTGAATAATAAATAAATAAATAAAGTCGTGGGCAACATGTAGTATAAATTCTAATATTATAATTACTCCCCACACCGATCTCGGTGACGGTGGCCAGTTTCATTGAAACCAGGCCAGTTACGCAGGAGTAATGTTATAGTGTTCAAGTGTGTGCACAGTACACAAGAGCACTCTCTCTTTCTTTAGTCTTATAATCCAGTGGGACGGATAACCGACACGACTGACGAGAGATCAGACGCAGGTCCGACTTTTTACATGCCCATCCGACGCATGGATCATCTTTCTTGCCAGACAATCGGGTGATCAGCCTGTATTTTTTGTTGTTCCAATGCGGGAATCGAACCCACGACCTCCGAGTCGTGAGTCAATTTTCTAACCACTAGACCACGGAGGCTGTTGAATATTTTATAGTTCATTATAAGATAATTACTATTAGATATAATGAACTTGTTTAAAGTCGGAATGATTTATTTAAGGCGCTCTTACCCTAGAAATACGCTTCTTTCAAAAAAATTTTGAGACGAATGGATACATTTTAGTGCAACAAAAAAATATATGTTAATTTTGATCATATTTGCTAGGGGACCTTTGTTTTCAAAACACGTTATCTGAAAAATTTCTCGATAAAAAAAAATCATAAAGTAACCATTAAAATAGAAATTCTTGAAGTTGTAACTGTATTATTTGTGAACAGAAATGAGAAAATTATTTGCAGTTTCGTAAAACATAATAAAAGGAAGGGAATTGTTGTTTTGATTTTTCGTATAGAATGTGATATTTGTTAGTATTAATTTATTTCAATGATAAATAATTCGTACGAGTCGAATGAAACATCGCGAAATGGCGACCTGTCATTCCTTCTCTTTCATATCTATTGAATAAGACAGTACTAGTATATATCTGTATAATCTATGGTACCGGCTTAGGCCTCTTGCTAATGAGACGTATGTCAAATTTTTTCCCTCTTTTCTGCTTAAAAATTATTCGAATTTATTGTTGAAAGTCCGTTCAAATTTATTTTACCCCCGACTTGACCTTTATGTCGTCTGCATAAAGGTCAAGTCGGGGGTAAATATTAGTTTTTCTTTCGTCGTGTAATACTTATATGATATGCGTAATTTCGCTATTTGACGTAAGAAGCCTTTTGGCTTTTTGCGTTGTTGCGACCAATTGGCCTCGGGTTCGAATCCCGGTCAGACGATTTTTTTTCTTTTTTTTGTCGCACTATAAAACTCCGAGCGATGCTTGTTTTCCCAGTAATAAAAGTATATGATTAATTATGTACTTATTTTATTATTAGTTACTTTAAGTTGTTGTTAATATTAGTGTAGATTATATTTTATATAAAATATGAAAAGATTGTATTCGATGAATGTCCAAATTTTTAGTCCAAAGTTTTAAGATGGAGGTACAAAAACTCTTTATAAGTAGGTACTAGGGAGACCGAGCTTTGGTCGTAGTTTTAGTACAACGATAAAAATTAATAAAAAACAAATAAAAAAATATTAAAGAAAAACTTAGACATTATAAGAATCACAAAAATAATATTTATCTTACCGGGATTTGAACTCACCACCAAAAATCAAACGTAGGTAGTAGGTACGCAAACCGAGCTGCCAGTCAGACTGACGTAAAATAACCGAAAATAATGATATAATTTATTACACGACGAAAGAAAAAACATATTTGATTCAAAATTGACAACATTGATTGACAACAGAATAAGTAAATATATATATACCTAAATATTATTCTGTTGGTTTGTAAAGTTTATACATATAATTATATCAATTATTATAATAAATTCTAATTCTAATCACCATGAGCAGATATTAGGAACATGTACTTATTCAGTAATCTACGTTTATTTTTTACTAGCTTTTGCCCGCGACTTCGTCCGCGTAAAGTTCGGTTTCCATACAAAATTTTAACCCCTTTGTTACACCCGTAGGGGGCGAATTTTCAAAAATCCTTTCTTAGCGGATGCCTACGTCATTACAACTATCTGTCTGCCAAATTTTAGCAACATCTGTTCAGTAGTTTCGGTTGTGTTTTGATAGATGAGTCAGTCAGGTTTGCCTTTTATATATTTAGACTAGGTGTTGCCCGCGACTTCATGCGCGCAAAAGGAAATCTCGATGGAACCGTACATTTTTCGGCAATAAAAAGTATGCCTATGTGCTTCCTCGGTGTGCGTTACCCCAGCCAGATGTTGTGGATTTTGTTAACTTTTTACCTATGCTCAATTAGAGCGTTGTCTCCTGTAATTGAGCGTTGCATTTTCATAATTTGCTCCTTTGTAGTTTTCGAGAAAAACTCGAAAAACAGATCTGGCTGGAGTAACGTTTCAAAACGTTACTCCAGCCAGAGATTTTTTCTTCTAAAGGATATTTTAAGAAAAATAATATGCAAATAATTAGAGCGTTGCAGGGTGTAATTGAGCGTATAAAAATTTCATTTGTAGCTTGATCCGTTATGAAGATATTCAAAATCCTGCTGGAGTAACGTTTGGCGATTTCTTAGATCTCGAAGACTGTAGGATGCAGATGTACAATTTTCGGTACACGGCTTCTCCCAAATGTGCTTAAATTTGCTCGGCAATAAAAAATAAATAATAATACACGCTTTAAAAGTTTTTTGATATTTTATAAAAACTACTTAGCACGTTCTAGCACTTTTTTTAACAGGTCTAAAGACCTAATTCAAATTGCATATTATAGTTTACATCAATCTTCAATTGAGCATTAAAGTCTTATCAAGATCCAGTTGGAAGTTATCTAATTATGACGAAAATTAATTCATAAAAGTGCACAATACCAGCGAGATCCTATAAAATCGGTATCTTGTATGTTTCCTATTTCTAGATGATACCAATAATTAGAGCGTTAGTTTAATTATATACAGGTAAATTTTTACCTAAAAACACTCAATAATTTGGGAGATAATGGAAATAATAACAAATTGATAAATAACGCTTGACAACCTGACCGAGTTAAGATGGTCACAAAAAAGCGGCCGTTTTATACATTAAGCTGACATTCTGAAATTTATAGGGTAATATTAGTACAGGTATGTAAGCAAGTGTAAAAATATAAATTTATTTCAATCTAAGAGATCATCAGACTTCACTTTATTAATATCGCTTTATAATTTTGGATATTAAGTTTATTTCTGAAAAAAACTGGCACATTGAACAAATAAGCACTGCACTCCGGGAGTGCTGACAGAAGTGAAAACTTGAACTTTAAAATGGAAATACCACCATGAACGATGTTCGCGCCAAAACGCGACGTTAATAAGCTGGTCACACAGACCGCTCAAATCAGCCAATCACGCACGAGTATTGACTGTCAGTCCACAAGCCGCTGTTCCACAGAGTGACAAACACTTGCTCCTGAGATTTCGCCCGCGCCGGAAGCATCCCGAATTATAAGTACTCGTGACGCGTCAGCACATAATATTGTGTATCCGAATATACTAAACTTAGCTCGCTAGCGACACGCGATAAAACTAACGAAAACCCCGCTCAGCTGTGTAGTGCCTGCAGGAGAAGAATCCGCCCATTTCTGGAACCACAGCTTCAGCCAGCTCACCATCAAAGGTCAGTGCCAGTTCTAGTTTCTCTAAACAATCCTTAAATTCTCAGCCCAAAACTCCCATTCTCCGCGTTTACCTATACCTACTTTCAGCTCATAGTCGTGTGCGCACACACTTGCGCATACATCTTTCTGGTCCTTCGTCGCCTTCAGGGTCCTCCTGGCCTTATTTAGGGCTAGGCCCCTCTAGAATCAGTACCTACACGTCCATTCCGCTCAATTCTGAACAAAAAATCAGCTCGATTCGTTATATTTTGACTGTTACATTCTGCCCAAGCGACGTACCTGCGTTGCATTATTTGAATTTTCTGCAATTATTTTGCCATATTTAACATTAAACCCCTATTCTGCACATTAATATTAGCGTATATTTCAAGTAATTGAATCATTTTGTGTTTAATTCGGCCCGTAAACTCGTAGGAAAAACCCAAGATTTTTATTTAAAAAAAAAAAGAGGGTAGATATCTTCGGGTCATAATCGAACAAGTAACGAACATTCCAGAACTTCCCTAGGTACCTAATACATAATTTGTGCCAATATCACAGAATTTTCTCAGCTCATAATTAATTACGAAATTTTTTAATCTTTGAATTGCATATAAATTAACTTGTTTATATTGTGAATTACGTTCGGCTCACAACTTAATAGTAAATCGCCTTTGCATTACTAAATACCGTTTATATACTCATAATCTCGAATTTTAAAACACAATATTAATTAACTTAGCATTATTCTAAAAGTTACAAGTTGTATTCTCAAGTACCTATATAAATACGTCATCGGCTCACTACACTTCGACCGATTGCACAGCTGATAACCGGTTTGTGCATCGATAGGGTATCGCGCAGTAAACATCTGTTTGCATTCATTCTCAAATAGGTATTTTTTCATAGGAATAATAGTGAACTTCACATTGAATTATTATCAACGTTCCGTGTTTATACAAATATATTATAGGTGTAACTTTACAGCTGTAGTAAGGTGGTCGGCACATATTGATATTTAAACCTACTCATACATTGTTTCATTACGTTAATCTGTTTCTAAGGCGCGCGTTAAGAACTTGTTTATATTTAAACTTCAGCACATTAATATAATATTACAGGCGGCTTCTAACGCGTTAATATCCGCTCACTAGACATACACAACTCTTTATTACCATCAGGTGATCGGTCAGCTCATTTGTTCATTAACTTCTATACATTTTATCATTCAATTGTATACATTGTCGGCACAGTATTTAAACCTATTCTCTGCATTTTAATTTAATTGTGCGCGTATTTTCTGCTCATAAGTCTTTAAACATTTAACTTAGTTTTACACAAATATATTTTTTAAACATGCCTTCAAGGTCGCAAGCCGCCATCTTCAGACAAACAATTAAATCAATTAGTCGGCTCAGAGAGATCGCCTTGGCATTACACAAGGGTGACTCTAAACACAGCAAAACTGAATTTAGTGCGCGTTTTAAAGACTTACCAAACTTGAAACAGAAATTGGAAAACCTATACTGCGAAATTTTAGACGACGGCAGCCTCACAGAAGAGAATGAAAAATTTTATACAGCCGGTTACGAAAACGCGCTATCCGAATATTATGATATTTTAACTGCAGCGGAAAATTTAAGTTCTTCTCAAGAGTCAAGTCAGCTCAATTCCGCCGTCCTCCCTAAAATTGAACTACCAAAATTCAGCTCACGCGTTGAGGACTGGCCTTCGTTTATTACAATATTCAGGAGTCTCACGGACGACATGACGTCACTTACAGATGCAGTTAAGCTGCACTATCTTTTGTCCTGCCTATCGGGGGAGGCGCTCAGCATGATTGCACATTTAAAAATAACTAACGAAAATTACACTGTCGCGCTCGACATTCTCACACGTAGGTATGAGAACCGCCGCGTTCTCATTGATAGGTTTGTTGACATAATACTCGGCTTACCTAATATTCATATCCGCTCAGGCATACGCGCGACATTTTTAACTCCGCTCATCTCAGCACAAAGCGCCTTAAATAATTTAAATTTACCAATGGATAGTAACTACGTATTTGTGTCCATTGTAGTCAGGAAACTACAGGGTGAGCTCCGCACACTATTTGAAAGAAAATTTGGTACCTCGGACACTCTGCCCACCTTAGGAGACCTGATTTCTTTTTTAGAGGAGCACGCGCGTTGTATCGAGACAGAGTTTTCTAGTGCAGCGCGCGGTGTTACCTACTCACCACAACCGGGGCCCTCTCGTCAATACACACCCCCCGCACGCTCTCCGCGCAGTCCACGCTTTAGACCGATTAGTCCCGCGTATCCTCGTGATACTCAGCGCACGCCATCAGCTCATAGTTTAGGCAGCTATCACAGCAGCCCGGTTCCTCATCATCATCAACGCTATTTGCCCCCCTCCCCCCGTACGGAACGTCGCGAATACTCAGCTCGGAACACAAACAAACACAGTCGGCTCTACTGTCCCTACTGTAAGAATACAGAACACAAACTAATCGCGTGTCCCAAGTATAATCATCAGCCCACTCAAGGTCGTTGGGACTTTATAGAAGCCAACGACAGATGTCGTAAGTGTCTAGGTCCGCACTATGAAAATGAATGCCGTTCGACAAACGCATGCAAGGAGTGTGGAAGTGCAAATCACCACACTTCGCTTCATCGTCACGGTACCCCAAATTCACCTGTATCATCAGCACATTTACTCCCTCCACACTTACGCGCACAACCCCGCCGGCGTACTCAAGACAAACCACATACTTACACAGCCTATACACAACATACACGCGCTCATCAATCATCATCATCAGACCCCAACCAGTCATCTGATCATACAACTCGTCAAACCCAAAACAAAAAACAATGACTACCTACAATCACGGAGCATATAGAATTAGAAAATCAGCCCAATAATTTAAAATCTCATTCAGCTCATAAAATACCTACAACTGCTTCAGATTATTATTCTGCTCAAGTAAATTCAACTCAGCACATAGAAAACCCGTTAAAAACTCCAGTGTTACTACCTACAGTCGTTTTAAATATATCTGATAAATGTGGTAAATATCACAAAGCTCGTGCGCTATTGGACTGTGGTAGCATGATAACACTCATAACTCAGCGCATGACTAGAAATCTTAATTTGCACCCAAAACAATGTTCATTAAAAATTAGAGGTGTAGGTGATCAGCACATACAAAATTCTAAAGGTTGTGTCACAATAACATTTCGGCCCACACACCGTGACACACCATCCATTACTACTACTGCTCATATTCTAAAAGATGTTACAGGTTATTTACCTATGCAAAAAATACCAGATGTTATACAACACTCGGATCATCGGATCATTCCGTTAGCAGATCAAGATTATCATACTCCTGCGCCCATTGATCTCATTTTAGGCTCAGACGTTTTGGGTCACGTTTTAGACGGAACTAAGCTCGCTTTGAGCCCGGGGAAGCCCATAGCCTTTGGCACGATTTTTGATTTTGCACTCATAGGACCCATTGAACACTCGTGCGATTCACCTGTAGCTCAAGTTAACTCTGCCCACATTACTCATTGTACTCAGTCGACTCATTCTACACATTCTACTCATGATATTTGCAAAAGCCTGGAAAGATTCTGGGAGTCAGAAGAACCCCAGCCTCGTTCTGCTCATTCAAACCCGCTACACGAACAATGTGAAAACATATTCAGCTCAACCACCACTCGTGACGATTCAGGCCGTTACATGGTGACTCTTCCCTTCTTGTCAGATGCTCCCGTGCTAGGTAGTACTCATGCTATTGCTCTACGTAGATTTCTCAATTTAGAAAAACGGTTACAATCCGACCACACACTGCGACAAAAATATATAGAATTTATGAATGAATACATAAACTTAGGTCACATGACACCATGTCATCCTTCTACATTTACTCACAAACCTCATTATTATATTCCTCATCATGGCGTATTCAAATCAGGTACTGACAAACTCCGCACAGTATTCGATGGCAGTTGCAAGTCATCTAATGGAGTCAGTTTAAACGATTGTCTGCACACAGGTCCAGCACTTCAACGAGACATTGTAGATATCATTATGTCATTCCGCGCACACCGTATAGTATTCAGCACTGATATAAAAATGATGTTTAGAAATATACTCCTTAGACCAGACCAAAGACACTATCAGCTCATACTCTGGCGATCGTCCCCAGATCGACCTCTGCTCACATATGCACTCAACACCGTTACATATGGGTTGCGCTCGAGTCCATACCATGCTATCCGCATATTATTACAACTAGCTGACGATGAAGGTCATCGCTACCCTCAAGCTGCCCACATTCTGCGCAAATTTGTTTTCGTAGATGACATATTGTGCGGTCATGACACAATAGAAGAAGCATCAGCACTCCAAACCCAGCTCATTGAATTGTTATCGCTCGGTGGATTTAAACTTAGTAAATGGACATCAAACACACCTCAACTCTTGCAAAGATTCCCAGACGATCAGTGTGAAATGCCTAAGGACTTTGACATCAGCGCAGAGTCTCCATCGGTTAAGGTTTTAGGTATTAGATGGATTCCTCAATCTGACGAATTTACATATCACATCTCATTACCACCAGTTACCCATGTTACAAAACGTTCAATACTTAGCACAGTAGCTTCTCTCTACGACCCAAACGGTTGGGTCACACCCGTCATATTCCGCGCAAAAATACTTCTTCAAAGGTTATGGTTAAGTAAATTGGATTGGGACGATCCCACTCCAAATAATATTACAGATGACTGGCAGCGCATTTCTCATGATCTTCCGCACATTTCAAACATACATTTTCCCAGACATATCGCTCCGCACAAATTTAATTCAACATACTCACTTCACGGCTTCGCAGACGCTTCGGAAAGCGGTTTTGCGGCAGTAATATATTTACACGAATCAGCTCACAACGGATCTGTTAATGTCCACCTCATACTCGCTAAATCTAAAGTCGCACCCATTAAAAATAAACTCACAATCCCCAAATTAGAGTTGTCTGCTGCAACTCTACTATCTCAACTTATGTTACGTGTCTCTCAACAATTATCTGCTCATCTCACAATTACACATCACGTTTGTTGGTCAGATAGTACCATAGTGCTCGCATGGATAAAAACTCCGCCCCATCGTTTACAAACATTTGAATCAAATAGAGTAACAAAAATTAACTCATCTTCACTTACACTCACGTGGCGTCATGTACCTTCTCAATTAAATCCTGCTGACTGTGCAAGCAGAGGATTATCAGCTCAATCTCTCTCTGCTCATGATTTATGGTGGTCTCCTCCATGGCTCAAATTGCCAGAGGACACCTGGCCCAAGATGCCTTCAGCTCATACTCGACAAGGTCTGCCAGGGCTCAAGCCAAAGTACGTACCATGTAATTTCTCGATACCCGGTGTAGATAGTGATCTGCTCACTCGCTTCAGCTCTTTAGACAAACTGATCGGCGTTACTGCTTACATGAGGCGATTCATTCGTAACTGTACACTTAATTCAAACTCGCGTCAACTAGGCCCTCTAACTGTAAGTGAACGTAGAGAAGCATTGCTCTTCTGGATCAGCTCTGTACAGCAGAATGCATTCGCAGAAGACATTCACCGCCTGCAAACTGATAAACTCTGCACAGTTCGACTACAACGTTTGTCACCTTTCATGCAGGACGGACTCCTCAGAGTAGGAGGTAGACTCACTCGTTCCGAACTCACATATGATCCTCAACACCCATTCATTCTGCCTAGTTCTAGTCCGCTCGTGGACCTCATAATAGATCACTATCATCGCATACACTGCCACCCTGGCACAGACACGCTACATGCTATTTTACGTCAACAATTTTGGATATTATCTGCACGCCGCATCATAAGGCACAGAACGTTTAAATGCATAAGATGCTTCCGTTGCCGCGCTCAGCCCGAAGTACCTGTCATGGCTGATCTACCAGCTGACAGAGTCATACCTCAGCCCGTATTTAGTCACGTATCAACTGATTTTGCCGGTCCGTTTCTGCTCAAATCAAGTACATTACGTAACGCTAAGTTAATTAAAGGATATTTTTGCATATTTGTTTGTCTCACTACAAAGGCGGTTCACTTGGAACCAGTCTCATCGCTCACTGCCGAAGCATTTATTGCTACACTACAAAGGTTCTGCTCACGACGCGGACTTCCGGTATTGATACGTTCAGATTGCGGCACAAATTATGTAGGAGCTAGGAATTATCTTCTAGAGGTACAACAATTTCTAAAAGACAATAATGACGCCATTACTCATAAACTTTCAACTCAAAATATAACTTGGTTACTCAATCCGCCCAAAGCTCCATGGATGGGAGGCATCCATGAAATTAATGTTAAATCTACAAAGCAACTTTTGTACCGTATTATCGGTGAACAACATCTCACTTTCGAGGAGTTTTCAACTCTGCTCACTAGAATCGAAGCTGTATTGAATTCTCGGCCCATCAGCCCACTCTCGTCCGATCCCACGGACTATCAGCCTCTTACTGCCGGCCACTTTCTCATTGGCCGTCCGCTCACAGCTCTTCCAGAGCTGACTCTAGATGATAGAGTAATATCCCCGCTCAAACGCTTTCAGCTCATTCAATCACTCTCTCAGCGCTTTTGGACCCTTTGGACCAAGTCCTACCTCCATACCCTTCAAATCCGCTCCAAATGGCTTTCCTCTTCCTCTCCACCCAAAATTGGAGAACTAGTTCTGCTCAAAGAAGACAATCTACCCCCGCTACAATGGAAAATGGGAAGAATCTCACGTCTGTTACCTGGGAAGGATGGAGTCATCAGAGTCGTGGACTTGGACACCACTCAAGGCCAGCTGCGCAGGCCTGTCGGCAAGATTGCCCGGCTTCCACTGGATTCTGCTCAAGATAGGGTCAGCTCATTGCCTTTGCGGGCCCCCCAGGATGTTCGCGCCAAAACGCGACGTTAATAAGCTGGTCACACAGACCGCTCAAATCAGCCAATCACGCACGAGTATTGACTGTCAGTCCACAAGCCGCTGTTCCACAGAGTGACAAACACTTGCTCCTGAGATTTCGCCCGCGCCGGAAGCATCCCGAATTATAAGTACTCGTGACGCGTCAGCACATAATATTGTGTATCCGAATATACTAAACTTAGCTCGCTAGCGACACGCGATAAAACTAACGAAAACCCCGCTCAGCTGTGTAGTGCCTGCAGGAGAAGAATCCGCCCATTTCTGGAACCACAGCTTCAGCCAGCTCACCATCAAAGGTCAGTGCCAGTTCTAGTTTCTCTAAACAATCCTTAAATTCTCAGCCCAAAACTCCCATTCTCCGCGTTTACCTATACCTACTTTCAGCTCATAGTCGTGTGCGCACACACTTGCGCATACAAACCATCTAAGTTAAAATATACCAACTTAAATATACCAACTTTCATGTTCGCGTAAAGGAACTAAGACAGCAAACAGTTACAAGTTGCATCTTACGAATTTTCGATCAGGTGACGTGTCCTGACATGAGTTTAACATTTTTTACCCATCCCAACAAAAGTGCCATCTATGTTAAAAGATACGAATTATAAAATAGTTTCATGCTCGCGTAAAGGAACTAAGACAGAAAACAGTTTCAAGTTGCATCTTATGATTTTTCAATCAGGATTCAGAACACTTGTCCTAACGCCGCTAAAGGAGTTTTCACTTCAAAAACTGAGACTGCATATTTACCTCGTTTTCTCCAAAAGGTAGCCGAAGCTAAGTAAGTCACTATTTTTTTTAGACAATTTATGCTCTATTACATTAGCACAGAGTTCTATTTAGTGCTGTTTTTAAACGACGACGATGATTCCCGCAATTCATTGATAACGAGTAGTGATACGGGATACCAACACTTCAAAAAATATTCTCCCCAAATTTTACCCCTGATTCAAACTCAAAAAACTCAAACTCAAAATTTTTATTTCCATGTAGGTTATAATATTATAACACTTATAGAATTGTCCTACATGATGCCTACCACGGGTTCGGAAACTAGCCCGGCGAGAAGAACCGGCGTAAGAAACTCGCAGCATTACTTATACAATTGACAGGTCTAAGAGATAATAAGCTAGAAAGAAAGGTTATATGTTTAACATAAAGACTTACGCGTGAATAACATAAAACTAACTTGTCTTAATCTGATTTCACTCCCAATACATTTTCATATCCCTGGCTATATACACACATTAAAATAATTTTTATTATTACAAATTGATTCATAAGGAGTAAACTCTAAACATCCTGTCCCCTAGTAAACCCCCGTAGATATTTTCCCTAATTTTGGGGGGGTACATCCCTAATTTGGCAACACTGATACCGTTGTACGGCCGTACCGCCGGACTGCTCTACACATGCACGGATCTGGTACGGAGCGGACCAGATCCGATGCGGACAACGGCGAACTCTTTACCTTCTTCTTATGTTCGCCGGACTACCCTACACACGCTCGGATCCGCTGTACGCTCCGTACCAAATTCGTGTGTCTGTAGACACCATAAGATCGACTATGACCGAAGGCAGATTAAATGGACTTTGTATGCTCAGTGTGCTCAAAAAAATTGTTTACGGTATGGACGATTCTTTCATGGAACAATTTGGCACAGATGTAGAGTAGACCATGGGGAAGGGCATAGACTACTTTACATCGCGGAAAGATGTACGGTTTCTTCGAAATTAACTTTTGCGCAAACGAAGTCGCGGGCAACATTTAATACAAGATAAACTAATAAACGGCGGACAATTTTACATACATACATACATACATACATATAATCACGCCTTTTTTCCGTAGGGGTAGGCAGAGTCGCAGAGACTTGGTCTCTGCCTACCCCTTTACGGGAAAAAGGCGTGATTATATGTATGCATGTATGTATATTAAGAATTCACATAAACAAAATCTATAAGTTCACTGGTAACCTTGTAATCCTTATTTGTTTACCAAACGTCATAAATTGAGAAGTGGTAGGTTATTTTAAATTCGAAAAGATGCTTCGAGAGGAATGGGCCGATTCAACCCGAGTATCATGGAGAATAGAGGTAAGGAGATCCATCTTGTATGGGGGATAACTTGATAAAGTGTCCACCCGTAAAGACCAAATTATAGTTCGAAAACTCACCGAAATAGCGCTATACACTAGCGTGAAGGAAGTGGAAGTGATATGAAGTTAGCAATAAGAGATGGAGTGAAGTTATTTGAAAGTTAATTATTGGTTAGTTACTATAATAATTTGTGGCCATTTTGTGTCGCTCTTTTTGAAATTTTTCGACTCGCAACTATTGCGCCATCTTATCTTGCTCCCTTTCAACGGACACTTTTTAATACACGAGATGGTTCTCCTTACCTCTATTCTCCATGCCGAGTACCTATGTAGTGATTAGTATTAATCACCAATAATTTTTAAAAACACCAGGAATTCAGGACATATCTAAGGAGGGTTCCATATCTATAAACGCGTAGTAGGTTTTTTCAAAATACTTCAAAATTTACTGTCCGATTTCGTTCAAAAACAATTTTTCTAAAGAGTATTTAGCATGATCTATCAGCTGGGAAAATTGCAAGTTTTTAAGTCTCATAGTTTAGAAATACCTTTAATTACAAAAGACCTATTCAATGACACCCCACACGATGAGGTAATATGAAAAAATATTTTTAATCCTCATTTCACATGTATGAGAGCCACCCCTTAAATATAAAATTATGATTATATTATGCCAAAACCGAGATCTATATATATTACAATTTATAAATATAAAAAATAAATTCATCAATTTATATTTATATTACGGAAGCTAGAAGGGCGGACGGATAGACAGGCGGACGGACGGACAGAGCAAAACTAAAAGGGTTCATTGAGTACTACGGAACCCTAAAAAGTATTATTGTGTATTATGTATATGGGTGATTCTTAAATTCTAGTATTATAACATTTTAATACTTGCTTACTTAACTGTACTTCTAGTACCAATATCATCCTATACATTTCAGAATATATGCTTGATGTATGAAACGGCCGCTTTTTTGTGACCATCTTAACTCGGTCGGGTTGTCAAGCGTATTTATCGATTTGTTATTATTTCTATTATCTCCAGAATTATTGAGTGTTTTTAGGTAAAAATTTACCTGTATATAATTAAACTAACGCTCTAATTATTAGTATCACCTAGAAATAGAAAACACACAAGATACCGATTTTATAATATCTCGCTGGTATTGTGCACTTTTATAAATTAATTTTCGTCATAATTAGATAACTACCAACTGGATCTTGATAAGACTTTAATGCTCAATTGAAGATTGATGTAAACTATAATATGCAATTTGAATTAGGTCTCTAGACCTGTTAAAAAAAGTGCTAGAACGTGCTAAGTAGTTTTTATAAAATATCAAAAAACTTTTAAAGCGTGTATTATTATTTATTTTTTATTGCCGAGCAAATTTAAGCACATTTGGGAGAAGCCGTGTACCAAAAATTGTACATCTGCATCCAACAGTCTTCGAGATCTAAGAAATCGCCAAACGTTACTCCAGCAGGATTTTGAATATCTTCATAACGGATCAAGCTACAAATGAAATTTTTATACGCTCAATTACACCCTGCAACGCTCTAATTATTTGCATATTATTTTTCTTAAAATATCCTTTAGAAGAAAAAATCTCTGGCTGGAGTAACGTTTTGAAACGTTACTCCAGCCAGATCTGTTTTTCGAGTTTTTCTCGAAAACTACAAAGGAGCAAATTATGAAAATGTAACGCTCAATTACAGGAGACAACGCTCTAATTGAGCATAGGTAAAAAGTTAGCAAAATCCACAACATCTGGCTGGGGTAACGCACACGCTTCCTCGTTGTCTATTCTATATCTGTCCTAAATTTCATCAAAATCATTCCAGTAGTTTCGGAGCCTATTCAATGCAAACAAACAAACATACATTAAATAAACCTTCTCTCTGTATTACATTAGTAATAGATTAAATAAAACAATATTTACAATTAATATGATGTAGCCGAAGAGACTATTTGGTTAAACCACAAATGTCAGAAACTAGATATTTGAAATTGTATTTTTTTTTTTTGCTGTCAGATAGCCGAAGTTTCATGTATGTAAAATGGGAATATTTGATATTGAATTTTATTGTGTATTTATGTATTGTATAAAATCAGTCGATAAAATTTAGCTTTGTGCTACGCGAACGAAGTTGCAGGCAAAAGCAAGTTTAGATTTTGTAACTGTTGAAAAATGCGAAATATATAAAATTTTGAAATGTCGTACTAGGAAGAAACGTCAGTGTGTGTGATGTCATAATGTGTATTGTGACATGTTGTAGTGCGTATTCCGCAGTACTTCGACCGCATATATTTTATAATAATACTAGCTATCCCGGCAAACTTCGTACCGCCTTAGAATTAAATTTGTTGACGTACTGACTACTGACAGCAGCGCCACCTACCAGGTCCGATTGCAAATCTAAACCATTCTCGAATCAACCTGAAGACACACAAAATTTTTCATTACTTAATATCGGTACAGCCGTTTAGGAGTTCAGTGACAATTGAGCTTTTTTTTAGATTTTTTTACCCTTTAACTACTTACTAAAAAACTTAACTTTCTCAAATCGCAATGGCTAAATTTGGCACAAAATTAGGAATTAGACTTCTTATAATTGACCTAGACAGAAAATAGACATTTTGAAATATATTGAGATTTGAACCTAGTCGCTACGCTTTGCTTTAGGCGGGCAAAATACCACTAGGCTATGAAGCACATTATGATTTTATCGAAATTACGCTTTTGTACATTATAGACACATCACTTTGACGTAAATCGCATGAAGCCCCCCGCAGTAACGGGGGCGGCACGTCCCCCACTCATCTCCTTCACCCCCTCGAATACTTCATTGTTGACTACTCACAGCGCCTTAAACAATATTAATTAGACTTGTATTACAAATAATTTTTCATACCACCTGCTCGACAATGTTTGATTATATATCACGCAATCTCAACGTAAAGCAAGTCATTGTCTCCCAAGGGAGATAATGTTGTATGAAACTCCCAAGGGATTAAAGTGATTTGAATTTGGAACGTTAAAATTCGTATGAAAATTCCTAGTAGATACGTATCTATCATAGAGTTTTTCAATAATAATATGGTATTGCTGAGAGTTTATTTGAAAATCGAACTGGCCACCTATAATTTTAATATTCTCACGTATCAAAATCGTCAGTCACAAGTTCCTGAATCTTTAAGTACTGCTCCACCACAACTTCCATAAATGTTCCTAATAAAAATATTACTCTGTCCCTCCATAACTGGACAAATGTGTCGAATATCAATATTAATTTTTAACAAAATAAATGTTATATTTTTGTAGCCCTGGGTTTTTATTGCCTCGCAGTAGGTATGAAAAGTAGAGTATGCACCTCTGGGATAAACCTGTCTTCGTCTTGGGCAGCTTGAACCCCTCGCTTTACTCAGGACTCTACATAACTCCCTCGTTTCACTCGGGAGTTAAGTTTTAACTCCCTCGCTACGCTCGGGAGTTAACTCTAGAGTCCCTTGTTACGCTCAGGGTCCAATATGCTACCCGTGACGTAAGACACTGCTTTATCCCCTTGGTGCATAATCTACTATTAATGTTCCTTAGACATTATTTTAATACAAAAAACACCCTTTGTTCTTTGTTTCAGGACAGTACACTAATATTTCAGGACACTAATATTTTACCGGACCACGGCAAAGCTGAAAGGAAGGGTAATGATTTTGGCAACCTATGTATGCATGTATGTATGTTTGTTCCACCATAATGCCTAAACTACTGATCCGATGTCACTGAATGAGGCGGCAATAGATTCGTAATCCAGCAAGCAAAGGCTATGTGGTCGACTTATAGTTTTTTTTTTAATAAAAAAATTACTAAAAACCGTTGTAGTTAGTACCATTTAGCAACCTAGTAGGTACTATAGGTTCAGCTGAGGGCAATCGGTCACGTGCCGCATAATGTCCATGGGAACACTCTGCTCGTTACCATAATCACCATTATGCGGCGTTTGTATTCACAGCACCACAGTCCACAGCAGACCAAAGAGAATATAATCACTACGTTTTACAGCAGACTACAAAATTACACATTAACCCCCTTATTGATAAAAATATTTGCGCAACGGATACGCTAATCCATTTTGCTGTCTTCATCTGTCAAGTAACTTCCAACGTCTCAGACATGGAGATTAGAGAAAAGGAGACCGATTGCTGTAGAAAATAGTATCTCAGAAATATGGTCAAAATTAGTGAGGCGCTGCGACCGCTAAGTTGTCTCAATAAAATCAGGACAAAAATGCCGCGAAAAAAGTACTTACCGACGGCAGCGCGGCTGGTGTCTGAAAAATGAATTATAAATAATAATAATAATACAAATTTTGAGGGACAGGCGGGCAATGCTTTAGCATGTAGCGATCTGTCTCCTTTTGTCTAACCTCCATGGTCTTAGACATAAAACAAACAATTGATTGGCGTATCTGTGGGTACTTTTCTGGCCAAAAATGCGAGGCGTCGCATCGGCACATCTAGGTTAGTATATATCTGTATAATCTATGCACCTAAAGGTCAAATCACACTGAAACGACAACGGAGCGGCCAGAACCTTGCCATATAATTTTAAACTTTAAGGCTGCGCTAGTCGGTTTTTTCTCCATACAAACGCTGTTGGTGATTTACTCCAAAGTCAAACATTGTAGACCCAAAATCTAGCGTAATATCGATTTTTATGACACTTATCTAAGTCGGTATTTGCTTATATTTCTGAAATTCAAATTAGTGTAGAAGATAATAGCCTCCAAACATCGCATTTTTAGCGCAACTTTGAACGTAAATAATAATTAAACAAAGAATTATAATAAAAAAGCAAGCTAATACCGACACAGTTCGATTATTCAGCAATTGAGATAATTTTACTTCAGACAAAAATATTATATAGTTTTTTCATAAATCACCAACAGCTGAGTGTCGATTTGCGTAATTTGAAGACGCCTTTTCTAAAATACTTTACACAGCTGCATAAATGTGTGCAGTATAGCTTCTCTTATAAGTATAGATTACTATTTTATGGGTATATAATTTTTTCCCGAATATTAGGTAAAATAACAAGCATTTTTCCCGCGCGCAGCACTGAGTTCGAGCCGTCGCGTTGACTAGCGCACTCTTAAGCCGCCGCTGGCCGAGAGCAGCGGCGGTTGTCTCAAGTGAAACTGTGTTTTATAGTATTGAAGATAAAGCTTAAAATTATGTCTTTTTGTGTAGTAAAGTTTAATTAAACGAATGCAGCATCGCATCGCGCGGTGCTGGTGCAGTAGTGTGAACTGACGCTGCAACTCTTCTGATGTTGCGGGTGTGCGACGGTAATCGCTTTCCATCAGGTGATCCGTTTGCTCGTTTGCCCCCTAGTTTTATTAAAAAGAAAAGGTTCAAGTTGTTATTCGGTAAGGGAACGCACTTATGACCTACTACAACATGACCACTTTTTAACCGTGACCCTTGGTGACCATTCGTAAATCGTAGTATATACTGAGCCTCCCCCCCTCCACCTTCTCACGAAGCCGGCCAACGGCCGTCGCGCGAGATTTTCCTAGAAGATGTTAACTACGTAACAAAAACCAAACGATTATTTAAACTAGTGACAAACCGCAATCGTAATCGTTAACCTGAATAGGCAATCGGACTAATTTTTTTTTATTGCATAAATGAATAGTACTCTTAAATATGAGTAACTTCTCAGAAGAAACCGTATATCAAAAGTCAATATTTTCAAAGATACAGCGATTTGTATACAAAATTTCGCTCCGCTGGAGTACCAAAAAAAAATATTTTTTTTTGCGAAATTGGTAAACAAAACCTACATCATTAGTTTACTCACATCATATACAAAAACATTCATTATGGTAAGTATGATCTTAAACGCACAAATATCGGAGATATTTACAAATATATTCCTGCGGCCATATACTTCATATACTACTTCATACTACTTCATATACAAGTGACGTCATTTTTAGGTCGATTTTAGTATGGAGCGTTTTTAGGAGGCTCGCGAAATTTTTTATACAAATCGCTGTACCTTTGAAAATATTGACTTTTGATATACGGTTTCTTCTGAGAAGTTACTCATATTTAAGGCCGTGTGGACCCAATTTTACATGACTTTGAATCGATAATAAACAAACAAATAGTAACTTTAAAAAGCCAAAAAAAATACACATTGTTGTTTACTTAATGTTCTTTTACAATTTGTGGTTCGAAACATAATATTGAAAACTTCACTCGATCAAAAATAATTCCGAAGAGGAGGCTAAATTTGAATATTTTTCTTTTTGTTCATAAAGTTCATGATAGTTTTACTTACAAAAATCATATCTACGAAAAGCTAATAACTTAAAGAAGAATAATTTGTGGTTACATTTTGCATGTTGGTTTAATTATTTTAACATTAAATAATTATTGAAATGCAGCGTGCGTAAGCCGCTTGAGTCGCCCCACAGTCGCCCGCTAGGCGTTGACGAGGATAGACCTATGTCAGTTTTGCTAGCGCACGGCTTACCCGCGTATTTATCGAACAATTCTTTCGTTTCTAACGCAGTGTAGGAAAGTCAGTTTGTTTTGTTTTTTTTATTTTTTAACTAAATTATACATATCATACACAATAACATGTTATATTTTATCGTCGTCGCGTCATTGCCTTTGCCAGATGAGACGACCTCTGTGGCTCAGTGATTGAGCGTGTTGGTGCTCAAGCCGGGGGTCGCGGGTTTGAATCCCACCGAAGGAACAAAAAGTTTCCTGTGTTCCCGGGTCATGGATATGTATAATACAATAAAAATCTAAAGGAAAGTCAGTTTGTTTTGTATTTTTTTATGTTTCTTTTTATTTTTGAACTAATTCTATATTTCTATACAAATAAATAAAATTGAAGTGTCTGTTTGTAACTTCAAATTAACAGCTTTTCATATAAGGAATCTAAAAGTATATTCGATACTTATAATAAAATACCAATTTTTAAAATTTTTGTCTGTCCGTCTGTCTGACTGTCTGTCTGTTTGTTCCGGCTAATCTCTAAAACGGCTGGACCGATTTTCACGGGACTTTCACTAGCAGATAGCTGATATTATAAGGTCTAACATAGGCTACTTTTATTTTAGGGTTCCGTTTAAAAAAATATTCCGGGTTCCGCTTTCGTTAGATCTGCGCAAACGAAGTTGCGGGCATCAGCTAGTTATATATATAACCATACACAATAACATGTTACATTTTATCGTCGCCGCGTCGTTTCTTTTGCCAGATGAGACGACCTCTGTGGCTCAGTGATTGAGCGTGTTAGTGCTCAAGCCGGGGGTCGCGGGTTTGAATCCCGCCGAAGGAACAAAAAGTTTCCTGTTTCCGGGTCATGGACATATAATACAAAAAATCTATAGGAAAGTTTGTTTTGTATTTTTTTATGCTTCTTTTTATTTTTGAACTAAATCTATATACATATACATACAGATAAATAAAAATGAAGTGTCTGTTTGTAACTTCAAATTAACAGCTTTTCACATAATGCATCTGAAAGTATATTCGGTACTTACAATAAAATACCAAATTTTAAAAATGTCTGTCCGTCTGTCTGTCTGTCTGTCGGTCTGTCTGTCTGTTTGTTCCGGCTAATCTCTGAAACGGCTGGACCGATTTTCGCGGGACTTTCACTGGCAGATAGCTGATGTCATAAGGTCTAATATAGGCTACTTTTATTTTAGGGTTCCGTTTAAAAAATAGGGTTCCGCTTCCGTCAGTTAGGCGCAAACGAAGTTGCGGGCATCGGCTAGTTATACATATAACCTACACAATAACATTATCGTCGCCACGTCGTTGCTTTTGCCAGATGAGACGACCTCTGTGGCTCAGTGGTTGAGCGTGTTGGTGCTCAACGGGGTGTGACCCCCGGTCACGGGTTCGAATCCCGCTGAAGGAACAAAAAAAATTTATGTGTTGCTGGGTCATGAATGTGTATTAAATATGTGTATAATACAATAAAAATCTTAAATATGTGTATAATATAAAAATTATTAAATATATTTCTGTTGTCTGGTACCCGTAACACAAGTTCTTCGAGAACTTACCACGGGACCAGATTGACTTGGTGTGAAGCGTCCATAGATATATTATTGTGTTGTGTATTATGAGAAAAAAGTAGCTGATGCGTGGAGTAGCCTTAGTACATTATTGAATAAGCCAGTAAACAGTTTTTATGAATTTGTAACATCTACCATCTTCTTTGCCGTACTTTTCGTTTCTTTTTATTTCGAATTCTGTTTTTACAATAATAATAATAAATAACTCCCCACGCCGATTTCGGTGACGGTGGCTGGTTTTATTGTAGCCTAGCCAGTTACACAGGAGTATTTTTATAGTGCCCAAGTGTGTGCGCAGTACACAAAGGCACTCTTTTTTTTTTTACTCTCGTAATCCAGTGGGACGGATAACCGACACGACTGACGAGAGATGAGGCGCAGGTCCGACTTTTTACCTGCCCATCCGACGCACGGATCATCTTTCTTGTCAGACAATCAGGTGATCAGCCTGCATTGTCCTAACCAAACTTGGAAACAACATTTTTTGTTGTTCCAGTGCGGGAATCGAAATTAGAACCTACGACCTCCGAGTCGAGAGCCAAGCTCTAACCACTAGACCACGGAGGCTGTTCTATTTACAATAAAATATAAGGATACGTGCTCAACATCCGTCATGCTTGCCTTTGCAGAACACACCAAGTCACTCGCAAGTAGGGGTTGCAATCCGGATACTTCGGAATTCGAAAAATTCGAAAAATCCGGATTTTCATTTAAAAATCCGGATTTTTCGATTTCTTCGAATCTTGGTTACTACTATGAAAATTACATATTTTAATTGTAATTAGTATGTACTCTAGACGTACAATATTTGAATAAGGGATATAATTAATCGAGTGAACAAAAAATAAGTTGGTAACTGCACGTGAGCATACTGTATTGCTGAATTTGGCAGCGAATTAATATGTTGGCGACTAAATTACCAAACTGGTGAAATCACTCAGGTGACAAAAAATACAAAAATCGGCAGATAAAAAGTAGCGAAATTTAATCCAATTAGCACCGATGAGTTGGTGACCATTATACCATGTAAGTAGCTAATAAAGATTTGATTGATAAATTAATAGCTGCTAAAAATTCAATTTGCAAGCTACGGAAAATCCCAGTTTTGGATACTATTGGAGGTTTTTTTTTCTTTGGTATGGGTATCGTTTTCAAGGTTTTTGGGGGTGCAGAATAATATGAAAAAATCCGTTTTAAAATTTCAAAATGGCGTATATTTTTTTTTTTTATTAAAAATGGATGTCTTTTTCCATGTTTCATATGCTGATTTTAAAATTGTCTTCCAATTTCATTTTCCAAAATGGAGACTATCCAATCTTCGTAAAATTAACATGTAGTTTGTAGAGGTACCAGCTATGTAAGGTATAGAAACTTTTCGAAATTCAGGATTTTCAAATTTCTTTTTTTGGCATTCATGAAAAAAATATGCGATTTCCGGGTTAAGGGGAGGAAATTTTTATTATTTTTCCAGTAATAGTATTATTTTTCCGTTTCTAAAATAGAAGCGATTATAGAAAAAAAATATGGCAATGTTCTACTTTGACACAAACAGTGTATAAAGCTATAGAAATTTTGGAAAATTCAGGATTTTCAATTTTTTTTTCTTCCATCGTGAAGAAAATATGGTGTTGCGGGGTTCTTAAGGGGAGGAAATTTTCATTATTTTTTCAATAGGATGCACCGTTTCTGAGATAGAATCAATTTTATATAAAAAAAAAATGCTCTACATTGAGATACGAGGGATGTATAAAGCTATAGAAATGTTGGAAAATTCAGGATTTTCGAATTTCTGTTTCTCTCATCTTGAAGAAAATATATGGTTACGGAGTTATTAAGGGGGAGATAATTTTCATTATTTTTCAAGTAGGATGCACCGTTTCTGAGATAGAAGCCATTATAGAAAAAAAAAAATACGATAATGCTCTACTTTGAGACACGAACGGTGTAAAACGCTATAGAAAATTTGGAAAATTTGGGATTTTCAGATTTTTTTTCCTCCATCATGAAGAAAATATGATGTTGCGGGGTTTCTAAGGGGGAGGAAATTTTCATTATTTTTCATTAGGATGCACCGTTTCCGAGATAGAATCAATTTTATAAAAAAAATATAAATGCTCTTCATTGAGATACCGGGGATGCATAAAGCTATAGAAATGTTGGAATATTCAGGATTTTCGAATTTCTTTTTCTCCCATCATGAAGAAAATATATGGTTGCGGGGTTTTTAAGGGTGAGGTAATTTTCATTATTTTTCAAGTAAGATGCACTGTTTCTGAGATAGAAGTGATTATAGAAAAAAAATATGGCAATGCTCTACTTTGAGATATTATGAGCGATGTATAAAGCTATAGAAATTTTGGAAAATTCAGGATTTTCAAATTTCTTTTTCTTTCATCATGAAGAAAATTTGAGGTTGCGGGGTTACTAAGGAAATTTAAAATGGTTGACTTTTTTGTAATCAGCACCCCCAGAAACCAACAAAGGGACAACCATATTATTTTTATAAAATTAAGTATGTCCGCCATATTGGAATTTCAAAATGAATGTCATTTTCGTATCCAGCACCCCCAAAAACCTGGTAACGACACCTATGTTAATTTTGCGAAAAATAAATAACCGTTATTTTTAAATTTCAAAATGAATCTACACAATATCTACACCCCCCCTAAAGTCGAGGAAAATTAAAAATTGGGAATTTTGGACGCTCCTTTGTTTTTTTTTATGTGCGCTGGTTTTGCTGCTTGTATGTTTTTTGAGTTACCTACATTACGGAAAATATATGTACCTATTCTTAAATTAAATGTGTACTCACAAATTGTCGCCAAGATGGTTATTTGTTCGCTAATATAATATCTGTCTGACAGTTTGGAATATTCAGTGGTATTATTTAGTCACCAGATTTGTAATTTTTTATTCCTTACATTCTTTAGCCAACATGGTAATTTAGTATTCAATATTCGGTATTTTCACATCCAAAATTTAATTGTTTTGTCGTGATTGTTTTAAACACTTACGGATTTTGTCGCGGTTTACGTTTTACGGTTACGTTTACGTAACGCGACAAAATCCGTAAGTGTTTAAAACAATGAACAATATTCGCGTAAACATAAGAAATCAATATGTTTTTTCGTGAGTTTAAATACATGCCTTTGGATAATTTGATATTATTTCCTCCTGTTGAAATTGTTGACATATTTTTCCATTTATTCAAGTTATTTGGTAGAACATAGTCAATCCATTAAATGGAGATGCGAGGGATGAAGATCTGCTAAAATATTATGGTCGCTATATATGTATATGTATGGACTGTTTCTAAGATACTTACCATTTTATATTTTTTAGTAGTAGTACAGTTCAGTAATAGGTGATCCAATTTATAAAAACACTGAATATGGTTTCAGTTTCAATTGCACAAGTAGTAAGAAGTATAATAAGCAAATCCAAACCCAATTAAAGCTTTGTATTTTTATATTTATTGAATTCTTACTAACGAAAGTCGAAACATATTATTGCAATTTTAATTTCTGCAATCATAGAATGCCAAATTAATATGACAGCTTAAAAAGAAATGTAGTGGTTTAACTATATTTAATTATCTTCTAAATAATGAATATCTAAGTCCAAATACCTAAATATTATCTCTATGATATCAGGAAGAAGTTTTAGAGTCGATAATACCTGACTGGTTGGTTTAAGATTAGAGACAGTTTTGCCGAATGAATGAAGGTAATATTTTTTTTTTATTATTAAAATTAATTTGATTGAACTAAACTAACCTAAACTAACGAGTCAGTAGCAAAACTAAATGAAAATCAACGCTCCTGTTTTTGCGTAGAAATAATTATTTTTAGATAATATTTTAAAGATAAGATATAGGTGTCAAAAATAGTACCAACGATTTGTGTAAACCACTTATTTTTTTTAAGTAATGTAGTTTTCATCTTATAGCGGAAACTTCAAAGTGCAATGAAGAGTAAGATGTTACTGTTTATTTGTAAGTAAAATGTTAAAATAAAGATCTTACAACAGTTATAGATTTTAAATTGTGCTTAGAATTGCTTATTATACTTCTGTTAGTT
The DNA here is from genome assembly GCA_905404095.1 of Glaucopsyche alexis. NCBI lineage: Eukaryota > Metazoa > Arthropoda > Insecta > Lepidoptera > Lycaenidae > Glaucopsyche > Glaucopsyche alexis. The sequence continues at coordinate 8,944,623 of FR990061.1, forward strand.
ACCGAGGGAATTAAAAGCACCATTTACGTGTTTAATTATTACCCAAATAGGTGGGTGGTTTTTACTTTCAATAACTCAAAAGTGGTCCAATTTCGTCTATACAAAATTTTTTGTTCAGCCCCATGCTTCAAATGATTTGTCTTCACTCCCCGGATCTCGATTTAAAGGATTTTCAGTTTCCTACGTTTTATTAAACTGTAATAATTTTCCTACGTTAGTACTTTCACATAAAAATGGAACTTTACGAAAACGGTAGTGGTGAACTGTGGCGTAGATATGTAAAAAAAAGCGTTAAAAAGATCACAGGCTCTTACACTTTTTTATAATTCTTTACTGCTGGAACATTTAGTAAATAACAATATATACATACCTTATTCAAAATAAAATACTAACTATAAAACTGAACATTGTAGGATTTGAAACGTAATCAAAACTATTTATAAAAATGAAAAAATAAATATAATTAAGTATATAATTTTGATATAATCTCATTATGTTTTTATTTATTCAGATTGTAATTCTAATACTTACAACTTAAAATAAGAATTTATTTAAATTAAATTATAAAAAAGTAACTGTTTTTTTACTAATGAGTGTTAGTTTTGCTACAACATAGTAGTAAAATAAACATTAAAGTTTTATAAAATATGCAACAAATTTTTAAAAAATGAAAAAATCTGAATTATCCGGATAATCCGGATTTTTGGGAGAAAAAATTCGAAAATCCGGATTTTCAAAAAGTCAAACGTTTGTAGAAGTTTGGATTTTCCGGCAAGCTGCCGAGTCCGCACGTTTGCCACGTGCGGACTCGGCAGTAGGAATACATTTTTTGCAAGTGTTTGCCTAAGTAGTAACCATCAAATCGTCAGCACCTATGTACCTGACACAGTATTTTTATCTCACGAAACGACACGCACTTTAGTGACCACACGAGCTAACGACAGGTACTCGTCTCCATGCACACATCGAACACAGCGTGTTTTTATACTTGTAACAGAACACACTGCATAGAAACTGTCAAAATAATTGAATAAAATTTAAGCATTTTTTACTTAGGTACCTATAATATCTATTCAAATTATGTGTGCTATGTGTTGCATTAAAACAGTTATCTATGGATTTTATTATCTTTTTCAATACAAATAATAAAATAAATTGACCTACTGCCGACACGACTACACTGTAACACTTTGGGTTCATGTAAGTTCACGCCGGCGACGTAGGCGCGCGGCTCGCTTTGCGGCAATTGCGGGCAACTCTTGGAAGCGTTAAATGCCTATTTCGCTTGGTCTACCTGGTCTTAAGAGTACTATTCATTTATGCAATAAAAAAAAAAATTGTCCGATTGCCTATTGCGACAGTCAACGAGTTCACTCGTTAGTGTGATACTATAGCGAGTATTTGTGATCTACTATTACATAATAAGTATTTAATACAGGTTGGGCTCAGATCAAATAAAAAACCAAGATAGCGCATGGCGTTTGTTTGAAGTGAAGCCTAAAAAACTACGCTACTTCAATTTTACACACGCACTCACGCACACACAAGCAAAAAAGTACTTCACTTCAAACAAACGCCACGCGCTAACTTGGTTTTTATTTGATCTGAGAGGTTGGGGATGTTATGGAGCTCCGTAACCGTAATCGAAACTAACTGATATCCGAAACAGAAAAATCCATAACTTAAAATGTTATATTTTACTTTTAAAATTCCTTCTAAGGTTCTCCTTTTCCGAAATTAGCGGATAATCAGAAATAATTACATATCCATAACCGATACGGTATAATATTATTCTCAGATCCGAAATTTCATATCCATAACGTCCCTATTAAAGATGTAGCCATACAAACATCTAGATAAAACTTCTTGCACAAACACGCGTATTTTTAGATGTTTGTTTTCTCAAATCCTTGAGAAATTGCTCGAATTTCTACCTCAGCTGTTTGCTCCTCCAGTAAGGTTGAGTGGAGGTATGACGTCATAGATAATCATAGAAAAAAAAATTGGATTGAGGTTAAGTCGAGTGGAGGAAATCTCGAGGAAACAAGTAATGATATGGGTGTTAGACTTTACAGTTACGATGCGGAGTCTTGGGCAATACGTCACAATGTGCTTGTTTCTTCATATTCACTTGTCACAGTAGTAATTGAAAGTTCCTTGAGCGTGCTGGTAGCACGGTGCGCTGCCGTGCGCTATATTTCACACGGTCGCGCGGTTGTATCACGGCCAAGCCTGCCGTTTAGAACCTGACACAAAAGTAATTATATCCCAAACTCAACACAACAACATTATTTATTTTATTTTATTCTGAATACTTTTAGCTTATGATGAAACACAATAAATTTACAAATATATACACCAGGAAGGCGAGTAAAAGTTTTCACTTCTAGCTAACAAACAAAGATATGATTGAAGTAGCGACTCAAGTTCTAACCACCAAGTTTCATCGAATGTATCTACAACAATACATCAAAAAAAGAAGTAAGTAGTAACAAAAAACAAAACTTAATTTAAAACTGAATACTTCAACATGCTGCCAGTTGCGGCCAATGAAATAAAATAATAAAGAGCTCGCACGCACGAGAGTTTTTTGGTGGTTGCGATGAAAAAAACTGCATTGTAAATAAAACTGTGCGGTAATGCAATAAAGCTGAAAATCGAAATGTCAAGTGTCAGGTTTGACACTTGACAGTTTCGATGTGAACTGACCCTAAAGCCGCGATCTTATCTACTACTAGCTTTTGCCCGGGGCTCCGCCCGCGGAAACACTACTTTTTCGGGATAAAAAATCCTATGTCCTTTCCCGGGACCCAAAGTATGTCTATACGAAATTTCATAAAAATCGGTTCAGCGGTTAAAGCGTGAAGAGGTAACAAACAGACAGACAGACAGAAAGACAGACACACTTTCGCATTTATAATATTATTAGTAGGTATAGAGTAAGTGTTGTATAGACATACTTTATTTGCTCATCAAACAATGATTATAAACGAATAACCATGCGAATAACGTACGTGGCAGATTATATTTTAAACTTCCATGTTTCTACGCGTAGAGGAAAAGGCAGATAGTCCACTCGTAAATTCACTGAGGTAAAATCATGTAGCCAAGGCTACAATTGCTTTACTCATGACTAATTAATAGATAACATGGAATATCTTTATCCCATTCGTATCGCATGCCTTGAAACTAGCGCTTTGTAATATTACTATACCTAATTGTTTGATAGCAGTTTTACGTCAACATTAATTGCTGAATCGGCCTTAAATTAACAATTGCTCGTTTAATCGATTTAAAATAAACGTACGCAACATTATGCTGAAAACTATTGAATTATCGTTGAACATACAAAAAAAAACAGCAGCCGAATACATAACCAACTCCTTTTTTGGAAGTTGGTTAAAAATTTCCTTTATTCTCGAGCTAACTTTGTTACATAGATAAACGTTAATTATTCCAAATAAATGTGGAAGTTAAACTTGAGAAGGTTTAGAAACGGCCAATATTAAACGGCTAAATTGGATGAAAATGTAAATAAACATTTCACCGGTTAAGGAAATTTGTTTTCTGCATACCAAAACATTTATAAGACTGTAGTCACATGCGCGGGCGCGGACGTAGAAGCGAAAGCGGTGTGGCGTGGCATAGATAAGCCAGACACAATAAAATTATTTTGTGGGAACAATTCAAGTAAGGCTTTTAGTAGGTACAGGTAGTAAATGGTGAAGACTTGCTCACTATCGCAAACAGAAAATTATAGTTACCCTAGAAACAACAATAGGTACTAAAATATATTTTTGTACCTAGCTCAATTGAAGGCTGTAGGCCTTATAGGCTGTTGTGTCTGGTTCCCTATTTTTTCGCATAAAATCATATGTCATAATTTTACTTGGCATAATTTCATTTGACCTAATAGTAGTTTCGCATAATATTCATTTGTCATAACTTTCTTAGCATAATTTTTTTTCGCATAATTACTAAAAGCATAATAACACTGCGTTACACGATTTTGGTACCCACGTAAGTGTTAGCTGGAATGAATAGCTAATGAGTCACAGATTAAATGTTCCAAACATATGTGGTATCTATCACGTCTAGTTTTCGAGGTACATGCCAAATTTTTCTTCTAATACCCTCACTTTAGGCGTAAACGAAATAGTTACCATTTTTGATGTGTTGTACTTTTTTATTATTTTGTTTTGTTTAGTAGTCATTTTTATTCGATAACGTCGATATATAAGCTAGTTGGCGACATGTTAGAAGCATATAAAAAGTTGGGTTGCAGAATGTCGTTAAAAATTCACTTCCTTCATTCTCACTTTTCTTTTTTCCCATCTAATCTTGGTGCAGTCAGTGATGAGCAAGGTGAGAGGTTCCACCAGGATGTAAAGAAGCTTGAAGAACGATTTCAAGGGCGTTGGGACACAACTATGCTAGGCGATTACTGCTGGCGTTTAAAACGAGAAGATCATTCAAAGCGCAAAAGAAAAAGTTAAAGTTTTGCGATCTTTTGTGTTAAAACTTTTTATAATGTTTTTTTTTTTGTTTTTTTTTTAACCTTAATAATAAAATTAAACTTGGTTTATGTGAAAAAATCTGGTTGATTTAACTAATTTTCTTTAAAATATGTTTTAGCATTTAAATTTTTAGTAAAATTTGGCACATTCTTATGGAAGAAAAATGAGACGTGATGAATGGAAATTTTGTATGTATTTTTAATAAACTATAAGTATTCATAAGAAAACATGACATTTCAAAGCGGTTACTCAATTTTTTTTTTCATTTGTAACGCAGTGTAATTATTAGGCATACTTATTGTAAGGCATATATTTTTTTACGCATAATATTCATTAAGAATAATATTTTTACGCATAATATTAAAAAGCATAAATATATTTACGCATAATAATATTTAAGCATACTATTATATTTACGCATACATCTTTTTTCACATACTAATAAATGATAAATTCTACTGGGTATGCGAGTTAAGACGAAATAACAATTATAATTGTAATTTTCGACTGATTACGAAATTAAACTCTGATAAAAAACACGAACTGCTATCTAAGAACATGCCGAGCCATAACCACGAGTCCAATGCACTAAAGGATAAAGAAAGTTTTGTTGTTGCATTACATAACCTTTCGTATTAGTTATTTTAAACATGTTAGCGGCTTACGGGTGGCCCAAGGGCCACCCCGCCGCAACTTAACCTACTGTTATACATGTTACACTAGGTATATGAGTGTAATACCTGCTTTTAATGTTTCATAAATATGCGTTTAATTACCTTAACCATGTTTTCATTATTTCGTTCCATTTCATGCATATTTGTGCCTTTTGACAGAATGCCTTGAATTTATTATGACAAAAAATATGCCTAACGAGTTTATGCCGAAAAACAATTATGCCAAAGTATTATTATGACAAAAAAAATTATGCCTTACGAGTTATGCCTCATTAAATTAGGACAAACAATATTAGTCTAAATGATATTTATGCCTAATGATGTAGTATGCCAAGAAACCATTATGCCAAAGTATTATTATGCGTAGTAAAATTATGCCAAGTGATGTATGCCAAATGAAATTATGACAAATAAAATTATGCGAAAGAAGAGGATCCCGTTGTGTCTAGCTAAAAATTAACATATTTTTATATGAGCTAGTTTGTGTTTAACACCCACATGCACATAAGATTTTTTTTTGTTGAGTATACCATCTGATAAGATTAGATTTTTTTTTTGTTGAGTGACCACGGCTGCTGGAAAGTAGCCGAAACGTCGGGCAAAAGAAAAGTGCACCGCGACAAAATCCGTAAGTGTTTAAAACAATATACCATCTTTTTTACATTTACCCGTAAACTTAGTAGGTACAATTTTTTGGAAACGTTATACAAACACCGTCTTCCGTCAATTTAGCATAGCGCCCCCGCTAATCGCTACCGTCCGCGCTGCCGCGCTGCGCGTGCGCACACCGTTTAGAGAGTTGTGTACGCCTGCTCGTTTGTAACGACCGTGTCGAACATATTGCGTCCTGCCGCCTGCGGTTTCTCCCGCGCGCGTCCGGGAGCCGTCCTCGTGCCGAATACAAATCCGGAGATTTCTATTGTATATTGTACACCCGAATTGTAATCCAAATTTTTTACAACAAATTACAATCAAGTTAGCTGTAGTAGCCAGTAGGAAAAAAAGGCTGTAGACTTAGACAATATTAATCAATTTACTATTTTAAGTTCGCTTTGCAGATTTGAGTAGCCAGTTAGTACGCTTACATACACGCCGCGCTGCCGCGTCGCTGCTAAACTTGGATTAGTATGGATTTTGAGTTGCAGCGTTGACGGTGAAACGCTGCAGCTTCTGCGGAGCCGCGGCGGCAGCGGCAAACCGCAGAATCCATACAAAATCCGCCGTGAGAGCTGCGGGAGTTTTGGCAGTTTGTCGCTACAACTAAATATTTAACTAATTAGTTATTCGGCGGTTAAACATGCGTAGGTAAGTTCTATAATAGTATATAATAGCGATTCAAATTTAGATTTTCCAAATTTTCAAAACACTTGTTGACAGTGAGTTTTTAACAAAACCTAAGCTGGAAAATAAAATAATTCACAAAATGACCTCGAGTTGGCAAGTAAAAAATTGAAAGTAGGCAAATTACCTTTGAAATTTTCTATCAAAACATCTATTAATAAAAGTTTCTCTTACTTTCACTCTCTGTAACAATGTGTCAAATTTAATATTTTACATATATAAGATAATAAGATAAAGATATAAGATTTTAATATATTTTTATTATATACCGGGTGTATTTTCCCTTCATATATTTTTTAAGGTTAACTTAAATAAAAAAAAAACTTTACGTAGAGCATGTAAAATTCTACTGAGCAAATTCCAAATTTTGATTCCAATGAGTAATTTCCAGCAAGTTTGGTCACCTTTCTTCGTAGACTAAAGCCTTCGCCTACTTTTATATCGGAACATATGATAAAAGTTAATCTATATATATATATATATATATATATATATATATATATATATATATATATATATATATATATATATATATATATATATATATATACATCTTGCGAATCATGTTGCGTCCTACATGGCGATTTTTACGAATGATGCCGCGTCCGACCGACTTGTTGCGTCCGGTATACGGACGCAAGATTAACCGACCCTCATTTTTCGTCCAAGGGTGTCTTTTCATCATTAGAATGCATAGACAAAAAATTGGCATGGACTCAATTTCATCACTAAAATGATTTTCAGCGTATTTCGTAGTTCAGCCATCGGCCGCGTGGAATTTCGAGGGCGATACTGAGAAGCGTATATTTTGTACCGTATATTGAGCGTTTAGTTTACCGATTATATTGCGTCTCCCCGAATATACACAAAAAGTTTTTTTCAGTTCTCTACGAGCATCATCTTGCGTCCAGAATTTTTCTTACATCAGGACACCGCCTAGATCCTACTGGGGCCTTTTAGGGTGCACGGGTGTGGGGCGCGCGGGGGGCGGGAAGCGAGCCGGTCGTCAGCGCCAGCAGCGCGGTCGCATCGCATATTTTGTTAACCGACTTCCAAAAAAGGAGGCGGTTATGTATTCGGCTGTATAATATTTTATTATTATTTTGTATGTTAGACGATAATTCAGCCGTCTATGTACCGATTTTCAAAATTCTTTTTTTGATCTAAAGGGTATAACCCCAAAGTCCCGTTTTAAAAAAAGTGGTGACCTGATGATGGGATCCATGAGGAATCAAAATTTATATGGATACTTATGACGATTTCGGCTTTTTCTGAAGTAGTCTAAGCATATTATGCTACCAAAAATTAAGATTTTGCGCCAAGGTATACCCTGGATCCAAAAGTACAGAACAGAACTCCTGACTCCTTATATATACATGTTTGGGGATTTCAGCGTTGTTTAAAGAACTGCAAGCATATGCTTCCATGACAATTAAGTGATCATCATTATCACCACCACCATTACACCATACATCATTACATTATGATGATACAAAAGGTACTTCTCCTAGTATTTTTCATAAACACGGTGATCTTTAAACGTTACTCTACCGTCTATGGACTTACATTTTGTAAAATTATTTTGTTGTTGTCATTAACATGGAAACTTGATGATGGGATCCGTGAGGAATCGAGGGAACTCCTCAAAATTTATATAGACATAATATAATATAGTGATTTAGACTTTTCCTGAAGTATCTTAAGCATATTATGCTACCAAAAAAATAAGATTATACCCTGTATAATAAGAAGGTATTTCCTGGATCCAAAAGAACTGAACAAAACTCCTCAGTCTTTAAAGATACGCGTTTGGAAATTTCGGCATTATTGTTTTAAGAACTGCAAGCATATGCCACTATGTACGTTACAGTAATCATCATCATCATCTTTTTTAAAATAGTGTCTGACCGAAGCTGGTTTTTACGACCGAAACCGAAAACGAATTTCGGCAACGGTCTCAGTTTGGGCCGCAAACGAAACTTCCGTAGGTACAAGGATCATGTTTTGAGAGAAAAATAAAGGAAACGTTAGTTTAATCAGTCAGTCTTTTTAGTTTTCCATAGTATTCAAGGAACCCTTATAGTTTTGCTTCGTCAGTTAGTCTTTCTTTCTGTCTGCCCCTCTAGCTACTGTAATTTTGAACATAAATGGGAGAGATTTGGTAAAGTTATATATTGTGTATAGATCCGTGTTGTACATCATAAAATAATAATAATTTCATATTTTAGAGGGGTGGCTCCTCCATACATGTGAAATAGGCATGAAAAATATTGTTTCATTCTACTCCATCGTGTGAGATATCAGTCATTCAGTCAGTATCATCTCGGAAACTCAGTCAGTTGATGCTGGTGTCCCTCAGGGCTGTGTGCTATCGCCTACCCTATTCATACTGCATATCAATGACATGTTACAGACCAACGGCATTCATTGCTATGCGGATGATAGTACAGGTGATGCTGTATATACCGGCTCCCCTAATATTTCTCGGCTAAATGTCATCGAGAGTCGAAACGAACTTGTGTTTAAAATAGAGAATTCATTGGAGAAAGTCTCTGAATGGGGTAGACGTAACTTAGTCCAATTTAACCCCACCAAGACACAAGTCTGCGCGTTCACAGCTAAAAAGTCACCTATGGTCGTACATCCTAATTTTGAGGGCACATCTTTAACCATCTCCCCTAGCATTGAAATACTTGGCGTTAGCATATCGAGCGAAGTCCAATTCCGATATCATCTAGAGGGTAAGGCCAAGTTAGCCTCGAAGAAGCTTGGTGTTCTCAACAGAGCGAGACAGTACTTCGGTCCGGACCAACGCCTACAACTCTACAAGGCGCAGGTTCGGCCTCATATGGAATATTGTTCTCATCTCTGGGCAGGAGCACCAAAATACCAACTGCTCCCTCTGGATCGTATCCAACGAAGGGCCGCTCGAATTGTTGACTGTCATTGTGTTTCAAACAGCTTGGACCCCTTGGAATTACGCCGAGATGTAGCTTCACTCTGCATCCTCTATCGGTTGTATCACGGGGAGTGCTCTGAGGAATTGTTCGGAATCATACCACCTGCAACTTTTCGCCATCGAACCACGCGAAAAATATTCCATCCTCATCACCTTGATGAGTGGCAGTCTTCCACCGTGCGTTTCTCGCGTAACTTTCTGCCGCGCACTGTAAAACTCTGGAACGAACTGTCACCAGCAGTATTTCCAGACCTATACGACCTACAAACCTTCAAGAAGAGAGCGTATTCCCTCTTAAAAGGCCGGCAACGCACCTGCAGCTCTTCTGATGTTGCGAGTGTCCATGGGCGACGGTAGTTGCTTTCCATCAGGTGACCCGTTTGCTCGTTTGCCCCCTTATTTTATAAAAAAAAAAAAAAGAAAAGATCTAAAATAAAGGTGTGGTTTCATACATAACTTTTTTACAAAGAACCATTTTCGAGTAATCGGCTTCCAAAGTGGTTTTATAATTTGGTCCCCCACTGGCATTTTTAAACTATAGGAGATAGAAACTGGAAAGTTTGTATGCTGATAGATCATGCTAAAAACCTTTTAGAGAATTTATTTTGAGCGCAATCGGACTACAACTTTTTCAGTAATTCAAAGAAGGCCTATTGCGCGTTGATAGTTACAGAACCCTCCTTAGACATGTCCTAACATGATTTTGATTTACTGCCGCTTAGTAGTTTATTTATACAAATCTGTGTTGCGAGCAAAACACGAAAAAGCACTATAATATTTACAATTGTTTATTGTAAAACAGCTATATTATTATGTACAACGGATCTTAAATACTTTAAGCTTAGCCCAATTCACGAAACGACTATCTCGTTATACCTAAATCAAATCGCGAAGTAGGTTACGAGAGTTAGCGTTATTAACTAAGCATGGCATTCTCATAATTATGAGAAAATAGAATATCGCAAAAGTGTCATTGTCGTGTACGGTCAACGGTGGGACAGTTAAATATGGTCAAACGTTCCATCATTCTAATCTATGAAAATAATTTCAGGCTTAAATTGAAGTCGTTCTTAAGCGAATTAGGCACAATGCAAGCTAGTCAAACACCTCGTAAGCCTAATAGACTAGTGCTTTTACCTTTGAAAATGGTCAAAAGTGAAAAAAAAAAACTTATAGTAGGATGAAACCCATTGGAAAAGGAAGAGAATTTAACAAAAATAAAAGGAAAAAGTATTTTACGGGCAATTTGAGGTCGGGAAGTGTAAGGCAGTGAGTTTTTAAGGATAGAAAACGGTTTATCTCGATTTCTGGCAAAAGTACAAGTCCTATGGAAAAAGTCAAATGGCAAATTTGTAGGTACCTAATAGAAATATCTACACCTTTAAGCACGCCTCGGGTGTGCTCTACTCTCGAAAGGCCGCGTTGTGACAAGTTCACAACATAAATCTGTTGAAATACCCGAAATTCAATAATAAACTTATAGAAAAATTGATGTTTTTACAACTAGGAACTTCAAACTGTAGACTGTTTTGCTTTTTACTTACAGTCAATCAGGGTAACTTTGAATCATCATCGACATATTTTTTAAACAAACTTTTACTATGTTAAGAATTAGTCAAAAGAGTTTAGTTAATCTGTGCTCTCAGGTTGGTTTTCATGCTATAAAGTTATAAAACGTCTTTAAAAATGACTAATTATATTAAAAACTGGCAATTTTGTCGTGTGTCAAAGTTACCACCTAACTTGGGTAACTTTGACACAGACTAACTTTTAATTATTTTACAGCTTCAGGATAACATTAGTTTATGTTTTTATCAAATATTGATGTAGTAGGGTCATAGACAAGTCAAAAAAACCATAAAGTTATTACATTGCATTATGTTTTTATATACCTTGATAGCAGCAAAGTTAACGAGATTTTTTTAAAAGTTTTGCACTGATTTTTACCCATTATGTTGCGCGCGGTTAAAAACAAAAGTTTTTGATATTATCTTCTTTTGACAACTCCTTTTTTTTTAGATTTCGTTTACGAAGTATGTTACGTACACGAATTGTTATTAAATTTTAAGCGCCAATTGTTTCTCACATAAAACAATAGAAAAGAATTTTGTGAACAAACTGTCAAAGTTACCCTCGTGATTCAAAGTTACCCTGAATCACCGTATTTAATTTAATTTATGTAATATAAAATGAAATAATAAAAAAAAACTAAAGCTGTCCGTAGGTCTGTTTGTTCCATAAATTAAGAAAAATATGGGCAATGAAATGAGTTACCAGTTTATTCGAATAACCAGTTTTATTCGTTCCCCGTTCTCTTTTATTATTTTCCCATTTCTCAGTACCGCTTGCCGATATTTTTTTATATTGTTTGTTACATATTTGTTACATAATATTGTTCATTTGATGCATATTATATATTTTATGTGCAACGGATGCAAGAAAAAAACGTAAATAAATATATAAAAAATGACAAAACACTAAGAAATATTTATTGTAGTCACCATACCTTGTTTTATTGTAAAATCATCAAAATACGGTATTAATGGGGGCAAGAGGGGTCACATGCTGATGTATCATACTCGTAATGCATACATAAATTATTTTGTACTAGATGATAATGATAGAGATGTAAAAAAATATCAATATTCCAAATAAACTGTTTATAATTTACTGTAATAAAATATTATTGCCTCTATTTAAGGATATATATTGACGGTGTGGTACATCAGTCATTGTTTAAGCGATAATTTTTCATCTTACGGTTTCCTGATTATAGTATAAAACGCGTGTGAGGCGTGCAAACTTTATATTTATATTTTTTTCACATAACCTAGACCCACCTAGCCTCAATTCTTATTGAAGCTAGGCACAAAATATTTTAGTAGAAGATATCTACAAAATATTGTAGATGTCTTCATCTACAATATTTTGTGTAAGTTGTCCAATCGTCTTTAAATTATATCCATAGATGCTTATTTATTGCTATTTTAAGATAGCTTAAATACATGAGTGACCTACGGATAATTTTAGCCCATCAAAAGGTATTTCAGAGAGAAGTGGGGAACGGGCTAAGCGGGTCTGGGCCTTACTACCTGTTCTTTTCTTTGCATTTTTATGAGAACTTTTACTGTGGTAATGTATTTTTTTTTTACATTATCAGAAAAGAGAGATTTCAACGAATAAAAAGCCCACCGACTTTAAAATAAAAAAATAAAAAGATATTTTGACGTGAGAGTTTTCGACTGAAAATTAGGGTTAATTTTTTGATATTAAGTCAAAATAAGGTGAAAAAATAAATATTTTAAATAAAAAAAAATACAATATATTTGAAACACACGGGTACGTTTTCACCAAATGTCGTGATTTTTTTTGTAATAACATAAATATAAAAAAAGAACAAACACTTGGTTAGTTGAATTTTTCACATAAATTATGAAGTTACGTGAAAAAACTGTAAATAAGTACCTACAAACGTTGTAGATCTTTTTATCACCTATAACTTTGCTATTTTACTTTTTTCCATAGGACTCGTAGTTTTGCCGAAAATCGAGATAAGCCGTTTTTTACCCCTTGTAACTCACCCCCTTACTCTTCCCAACCTCAAATCGCCTGTAATTTATTTTTTCCTTATTTTTTGTTAAATTTTTTTCCTTTTCCAGTGGGTTTCATCCTACTATACTTTTTTTTGTTTCAAAAATTATCGGCATTGGTCTACAATAGCTATTTCAAAATGACGTTTAGACAATCCGTGAGTTAGTGTTTTTTTTATGTATACCAACTGTAAATGTGTAAAATCAAATACTTACTTTTATTATTTTACCCCATCTCAAGTAAATGCAACGTAGTTAAATAAATCATGTCCTGTAACAAAACCTTATAAAATGTCATCGTCGCGTCGCGCGTCGCTTAGTTGGAATTTAAAAAAGCGTCGAACATTACCGATCACAGCCCGAGAACTCCATGCACATGCAGAATGCAGTTTCGGTTTCGGTCGTAGTTTCGGCAAAACCAAAACTAAACCGAAACACGTTTTTTTGCTGAAACTCGACCGAAACCGAAACCGAACACTCGGTCGGACACTAATTTATAATACCTAATGGAAGCTTGGCGCGTATTCGATAATTACAAACGTCACAAAAAATTGTAAAATTATTATTTTTAAACAAAAATTAAACAGACTTCCAAAGTAATCATACACAAAAAAATTATGAAGTCGGTCGTCAGTCGGGTTGTTTTTATTTTTTTAAATTAGTTATTTAATTTAGATTTTTTAAATTTAACTAACACACACTTGGTCGATTTAAATCAAAAAGACGACTATTTAACATACATACAAGAAACGCGCGAAAAACATAACCCTTCTTACAAAAATACAAAAACAGTAATTCGGAATCACAATCTCATAAAAGATTGAAGGGTGTAGCTTTATCTGCATAATGTTGGTAATATATGTAGGGCATTATACGGAATTGATTTGAACAAATTGATGGGAGGTAAGAGCATCCATGCAGTGTATAGAAGTATACGGATATATACTGTGTGCTGGATAGCTTTGGTGGTGAACGGAAGTACTAGCATCCATGCAGTGTATAGAAGTATACGGATATATACTGTGTGCTGGATAGCTTTGGTGGTGAACGGAAGTACTAGCATCCATGCAGTGTATAGAAGTATACGGATATATACTGTGTGCTGGATAGCTTTGGTGGTGAACGGAAGTACTAAGTGACCTGGAAATTTCCAAAGCTGAATATTAATATTTCATTATTTATCGCGATACCAAGTCGACTCTTGAGATCATACTGATAAAAACTACACATATACGCATTAATAACATGTAAAATCTTGCCACATACAGTGGACGCTATAGGGTGGTGGTTTGTAAGGACGCAAGAAGTCTTCGTCGATTTAAATATATATATATATATATATATATATATATATCATAATATAACCTAACCAAGACCATGTCTGAACATGACTATGAGGGGTTCCGTAACTGTCAACGCGCAATAGGTCTTATTATTAGTTTATCCAAAGTTAATAGTTATTCTCCAGTTTCGCGTAAAATAATTGTCCTAGAGAGTTTTTAGCATGACTTTGCAACATGGAAACTTACAAGTTTGTGTCTCTTATAGTTTAGAATAACTTTGGAAGCCGATGTCTCGAAAATGGTTTACTTTGTAAAAAAGTCATATACCGTAAGTCATAGGTCCCTCGTGTCGTGAGGTATCCGAATCACCCCCATGTATGTTCCGCGTAGTTTCATAGTTTTCGAGTTATGAATATTTTTCTGAATTTTTGAGAATTTTCAACCTAACCAACTTAAAAAATTTCTAAAAAAAGTAGAACTCTTTTTCGAGAATTTTTTTTTGCAACTAAATCTTAAAGAGTTATACTTTTATGCATAAAATAATCAGGCTCATGACTTTGATGAAAGTTACGAAAATGTTGGGCTAAAGTGAAAAATCTACGTTCGATGAATTATGACTGAAATTTTCAACTTTAAATTAAAAATCGAAATAAGTAACTTCAGCCATGAAGTTTTAGTAAGGAGCCATCCTTACTAAAAAAAACGTAGCCCTTTACATCCGTTAGTAGATGATTTATAACAGTAATCTCAGAGCGAAGTAACCACTCTTGAAATACTATAGTGCCTGGGACAGTTTGTATAAAATCAATAATTGACATCATTGCCCCCTATCTAGCCTTAGTTTTCAATAATTGCATAAAGAATGGTGTGTTCCCTGACCTAATGAAACATAGCAAGGTGATGCCTCTTTTTAAGGCTGGGAATAAGTCTGACCCAGCAAATTATAGACCAATATCTATACTACCGACTTTCAGTAAAATTTTCGAGAAAATAATCTTAAATCAATTGCTAGCCCACTTTAACATAAATAATTTATTACATAGTAACCAATTCGGGTTTACTAAAGGTCGGTCCACAACAGACGCAGGCATCGGTCTTCTATGCAGCATATTTGGGGCATGGGAGGGATCGCATGATGCACTTGGTGTCTTTTGTGATCTATCCAAGGCTTTCGACTGTGTCGAGCATGCTACGTTGGTCAAAAAATTATACCATTATGGTATAAGGGACACGGCACTTAAACTTTTAGATTCTTATCTTAAAAATAGAACGCAGAGAGTAGAAGTTAATTCTACAAGGTCTACTGGGACCAAAATAGAATTAGGTGTGCCACAAGGGTCAATTTCAGGCCCGTTTCTTTTTCTCATCTATATAAATGACCTTCCTTATCCAGTTAAAGATAAGCATGAGATAGTACTCTTTGCCGATGACACTTCACTAATTTTTAATGTGAAGCGACGACAGTCAAATTATGACGAGGTAAATAGTGCTCTCTCAAAAATGGTACATTGGTTTAATGTTAATAATTTACTTTTAAATTCAAATAAAACGAAATGTTTAAAGTTTAGCCTCCCAAATGTTAGGCAGGCACAAACCAATATACTATTAAATGATGAGAAAATGAACTTAGTGGACACCACTGTATTTCTAGGAATAACACTAGATTGTAAATTACAGTGGGGTCCCCATATTGCAAATCTGGCAGATAAGCTTAGTTCTGCAGCATATGCAGTCAAAAAAATTAGAGAAATTACCGATGAGGATACAGCGCGGCTAGTTTATTTTAGTTATTTTCATAGTATAATGTCATATGGCATTCTTCTTTGGGGAAACGCTGCGGACATTAATACAATATTTGTGCTACAGAAGCGAGCTATACGTTCTATTTATAAGATGTCATGTTTTGAATCTCTGGGAGAAAATTTTAAAGAAATAGGTATTCTGACCGTTGCTTCTCAATACATTTTGGACAATGTGTTGTATGTCAGAAAGAATTTAACGAATTTTAAAAAGAAAAGTGACACACATTGTAGGAATACTAGAAATAGGAACAAGTTAGAAATACCAGTGATCAGACTTAGTAAAGTAAGTAAATCTTTTAAAGGTCAATGTATTCGCCTTTACAATAGAATCCCAGAAAACGTTCAAAATCTTTCCATTAATCAATTTAAAAAAGGCTGCTAAAGAACGTTTGTGTGCTAAAGCTTATTATAAAGTCAGTGATTTCACTAACGATTGCACACCTTGGGAATAAGATGGCCCCATGCAAGGCTGCTTTTATGTACTTAAGTATGTTCTATGTACTTATGACTAATGTTATATAGATTAAGTTACAACATTGTAAAATATTTTTTGAAAAGAACAATTTTCCCATCTTTTTGCTAAAAGGTGGCCCCGTGCGAGTTTCTTACGCCGGTTCTTCTCGCCGGGCTAGTTTCCGAACCGGTGGTAGGCATCATGTAGGACAATTCTATAAGTGTTATATTATAACCTACATGGAAAAAAAAATTTGAGTTTGAGTTTGAGTTGGTTTTTAAATGTCGTATGGTAACCCAAGCACATACGGCATTCTCACAACATAGTTAGCCTAGTCCAGAGGAATGACTGGTCAATACGTCTGGGGCCAACCATGTGCGGGTTTCCTCACTATGTTTTTCCTTCACCGTTAGAGCGTCCGTATAATGTACTTGAGATCTGAAAAAGTCTCATTGGTACACGCCACAACCTGGGATTCGAACCTGCACTCTCTCGAGTGCGAACTAAACGGTCTACCTACTAGGCCACGGAGCTCTCAATAGGCCTCAAAAATGCGCTAGTCTTTGACCTTTCATAATTATAAAAAAAAGTAATACTTAATGAGCTACTTTGGCTAAAATCGGCCTTCAAAGACAGCGAGGTGGAAAATTCTTAAAATTAGCCATCTGATTACAAATTTGTTTTTTGACCAATTTATCATTCCTAGGACTAATTAGTATGTTAACTAACTGAAAATCACTGCAGAAAAACTAACATTTAAATATTTGGAGGTTTTTTTTTTATTTAAGTTTACTTAATTTTGCGCGATCCGTTCTCGCAGAGCATGGGTTATAAATGCTGCAGGATTAGTCCAACCTCTAGGTTGGACTAAAGACTAATCCTGAAGTGCGCCAACCTTGAATCTATTCAAGGTTGGCGCACTTCACGTGTATCTCCCACATTCTCAGATACGTAGGTGTCCTTACTTATATGTCCTTAGGATATTCTCACACGTAACGCTAGTTAACGCTAGTAAATAACGTTACGAACCCAAATTCTCCAAACTGAATTGAATTGGAAATTAATTGTCTTGATATATCATAAACTGACATCTGGAGTTTGGACCAACCAAAACGGGTTTGATTTCGGTTTGACGTTTGTGAGATTGCAATTTTGCAATTTTAACACATCGGGACTGGATTGTAACTGTATTAATGTTGTAACTGCAGGATTTAATTAGCAGGATCTACCTTCGTAAAACACCGACGCGACGCGTTAAAAAGTGGTCAAGCTTTGGTTGCGTTGTGCAGCTTAACCACCGTAGAAAACCATTTCTATGGTGGTTAAGCTTATGTTCTTTCTACGGAATTAAGATTCTTTCTACGGAAGAAAAGACAAAATGACGGATTGAAAAAGGAAAGGTGTATTTTTTTCTTATCATACAGATGATATGGACATACTGACAGCAATATGATTCTTATGTAGGCAAAACGAATATAATATAATATATTATATATAATATATTATACAAAGAATATAATATATTACTAACGTAAAGAACCGTCACTCCACCGATTTACACGACTCACCGCTCGCAGCTATGTGTGCGTGTGTGGGCGAATGCGGGGGCGGGTGGGGTGTAACTTTTTCCCAGGCTGGACTATGGTTCACGGGGCTAGCAGTTTCGCCGACGCGATAGTGTAATTTCCTAAGAAAGACTTGTCGCGACGTTTATAAAAAATATTCGTTTTTTGTTTCACTAGTGATGTAGTCATGCAATAATTTGATTTTATCGATATTTTTAACGAAATATGCTTGGGTTGGGTAAAGTTTGTAGGAGGTTAACCTCGAACGTATATCAAATTTTTATTAAAACCCGTTCAATAGTTATTGCGTTAAAGAGAAACAAACGTGTGGTGTGCCATTTGCCCATTTAAGATTCATCCGTCCATCCATTCATCCATCCATACATCCTCACAAACTTTCATATTTACAATAGTAGTAAAATATTAGTAAGGATTTCCGCATAATATTTTAGATTGAATATTACATTGTAGTACTTAATCGCATTTAAATCTGTCGATACCTATCGATATTGTGCGACGATCTTAGTTGTGTTACTCTTATTGGGTGGTAATAAAAATTTAAAATTGTATTGATATAATTCAAAATATAGTCTTTAAACTACTTAAGAATTAAGTACAAATTCAACCCAATTGCTAAGGACACAAGGTATATTTTTCCAATTTATGGGCCAATGGCTGAGTTCATTTTTGATAAAAAAAATATGGCTATTATTCGTTTGCATTTGGAGACTATTTTGAATTTTTATTGTAAATATTATCAGTATCGTTCAAAAGTTTAAATCGCACGCACCGTGTACCTACCTAAAATAATAGAAATTTCCTGATCGGCATTAAAATGGGTGGGCTTAATTGTGGTTGTATAATTGGTCGCTAGCCGTAATAACCAAGAAAAAAATTATGACAAAAGCTTCTTCCGCTTGCCTAATAATCCAGAAAGGTAAGTACCTACCTCGATAATTATACTTATTTTTCTATCCTAACCCTTGCTTTTGTCATTGTCACACGCAGTAGGTACAAATAAATAACTGAGACGTTGATTAAATGAGTAGGTAGGTATGATTTCCATTTTTAGCTGTTGCCTGCGGCTTCGCCCGCGTAAGAAGTATTATATTTACGCGGGCGTAAAAAATATTTTAAATTAATTTCGATGTCAACCCTAGGCTTAAGTCAACATAGCTGACATTTGTCGGTGCTCGAACTGTCATTTGTAGAGAGTGTCGCCCCAGTGCCGGTAGTACCGACAAAATCTGTAACGCAACTCTATCAGCGTAGAGCCGTGTTCTTAACAAATATATATATATATATATATATATATATATATATATATATATATATATATATATAAAACGTTTTCTCTCATCTTGAAGGCACAATAAAAAAAGTAATTAAACTATTACATCGCTGTTTATCTTATCTCTGTATGTTCCAACTGAGATTACGTTCCGGTAGCTACAATAATATATTCGTTTGTTATTTCCTTCTTAATTGAATAATTACATTTTCTAGGAATAGCTGATTAAAAGTAGAACCTATCTTAATCAAAAAAATAGATTGATGTTTTGACGTATTACTGGCGGCACAAGCGGATACTAGTATAATCCAGGCGCCACATACATTATGATGCTTGGAAATATTTCATACTAGACGTTGCCCGCGATTTCGTGCGCACAAAAGTTAATGTCGCGGAAACCATACATTTGAGGATTCCTCTTCTAAAATACTTTACAAAGCAGTATAAACGTGTGCACTATAGCTTCTTCTTTAATTAAATATAACTATTATATGGGTTATATCCTTTCTTCCCCGAATCCCGATGTTGAGTTAAGTAACAAGCATTTTCCCCGCGCGCCTCACTGAGTTCGAGGCTCGAGCCATGACTAGCACACTCGCCGTCTGTGAAGCCCCTTACTGTCTCATACAAAAGACTTCAACTGACTTTTAACCGGGGCAATCTTATTTCCCTATACCAACTTTGACCCCGTATTGATACCTTTTCGGGAAAAAACTTTTATTCCTCAGGTAGCTATGAATTAATTGACATAAGACAGAATAATAATTCCATTCAGTGTAACTCCACTGGAAAACTTCGGTCACCTAGGAAGAGACCACTTACTTTATAATTATGACCTGTAACACGTCTTGTAGTTGTAATACAATAGTTGTGAGTCTCCCACGCTCGTGAAATAGTTTATTAACAGTAAAAATTAGTTTATTTTAAATGTTTAAATATTAAATATATATCTTCCGTGTGTACGTGTTCGCTAAAGTGGAAACTTGGCAAGGTCCATCTGAGATACCGTAATCGTCTGGCCAGATTTAAGAAAGCTGTAGTGAACGACACCGGTACTAGTCCACCAAACGCTCACAAGTAACTCGATTGAGTCGATTTTCGCTTGGGGCAGGCTTTGGCTGGTTCGCCAGGGTTCAGCCACTGCGATGAGCGTTTCCGACTATCGTACAGGATCCACTTTTCATTTCAGGTAATGATTCGCTTTAAAATCCACTCATTATAGTGCCGGTTGAGTAATGTAATGCAGCAGTCGACTCGCGTTTGTCGGTTTGCTGCACTCAATTCATGAGGTACCCACCTTTCAAGCTTTTTCATCATCCCAATTTGCTTCAAGTGGATTAAAACAGTTTTATCACTAACACCGCAGCCTGCAGCTAACTCGGACGTGGTTTGCGATGGATCCCCTTCCACGATACCCTTTAATTCTTCATTATCAACTTTGGTCTCCGGCCGTCCATGAGGCTTGTTCTGCAGGTCGAAATTTCCAGAACGAAAACGTTGGAACAAAAAACCGTGTTTTCTTTTGCGACACCGCCGCCATACACATCATTAATCCTTCGAGCCGTTTCTGCCGTTTCGAGTACCAAGTTCCACTGTGGCACCAGTACCACAGTGGAACTCGGTACTCGAAAATAATACGATATTTCAAGTTTTCCATTTTGTAAACAGAGTGACGCAAAAAAAAATCAAAAGAGGAAAAAACAAAAGAATAAAGAATTACGGATTTCGAAATACAAATGAGTAAATAGTGGTGAGGTAAAGACCTAATATTTTCCCACTGTAAGTACGCTTACACACGCACCGCAGTTGTGCCGTATCTGCATTCTGCACATAAATCTTAGTGCAGTGGTACTGCTACCTTATGGATTATGAAATCGGACAATAACTTTTGAAGTAATAGAAAACCGAAATTGCGTGTTGATAGCTACGGATACCTCAGACGTATACTGACATGCCCTTGGTTAGGTTATTTTCAATATCGGTTTAAATAATGTAAAAAAACCGGCCAAGTGCGAGTCGGACTCGCGCACCGAGGGTTCCGTACAAACCTGCAAGGTTTACAAAGTTCGTTCATTACGACAATCGAGTCATAACTATTCTAGGTCGACTGGAAGTACCCTTTAGGTTTTGATTCCCTTGCGAGTACTTGCGAGTTTCAAAATATGCAGCTTAAATTGCTGTTTCTTTTGATTGCGTTGACATAGAAGTTTGATTTTGTTACAGCTTAAAGGTATTATAGACCTGAGTATTTGGTATGAATTTCAATTTAATACCTCTACGCGTTTATGAGGAAATGGGTAGTAAGTTTAAAATTATTAAAAAAAAATATATTATGTGATGTAACTAAAAATTTATGGTTTTCGTAATTTTTCCTTTATCTATGCTATAAGACGTTGCTTCGTACCAAATTTCAAGATTCTGAGTTCACGGGAAGCACCCTGTAGGTTTTGATTCCCTTGCAAGTGTCGAAAATTTGCGGCATAAACGGCTGTATCTTTTGATTGCGTTGGCTTAGAAGTTTGATTTTTTCACAGCTTCAAGGGACAGTAGACCTGAGTAATTGATATAAATTTCAGCTTCATACCTCCACGCGTTCCTGAGAAAAAGGGTCTTGACAGACGGACGGACGGACAGACGGACAACAAAGTGATCCTATAAGGGTTCCGTTTTTTCCTTTTGAGGTACGGAACCCTAAAAATATATTATTTAAGAAAAAATCGATTAAAAGTTGAAACAAAATTATCTTATCTCTCACTCCAGCAGCAAACTCCTATCAGCTGTGTAAATACTGGCTCTGCTGACGCTCTACTTACACATTTTATCATTGTTTGTTCGTGTATTATGTCCGCTGATTACAGCTTAACTTTTTCAAGGCGTCGTAACATTATTTTTGTGTAACAGTAAGTCGTTCAGTTAGTAAATTTTACTAACTCTTCTCATTAATTGTTGCTGAAAATTATTAGATAAATTATGTATTATAATGACCCAAAAATTGGCCTTATTTACAAAGATATCATGTTTGTTGCGTAACTTATAATTACAAACCTGTTTTTAACATAATACCTACATCTATGATTACAAATAAATTGCTGAATACAATACGATTGACGAACCGTATCACAGCGTTGCATTAGTTTACTATATATAGGTACATGTACAAAATATATTATTATAAGTTTATAATACAAGATGTTGTCCACAACTTTGTACGCGGAAAAAGAAATCCCGCGGGAACAGTACAGTTTTCTGCGATAAAGGTATTTAATCCAGAGTCTTAGCTACTATTAGGTATACCAAATTTCATCAAAATTTGTTCGTTTGTTATTGAGTGAATGAGTAAAAAACATCCATACATACAAACTTTCGCCTTATTCGCAAGGAAGTAAGAATTTAAGGTCTAAAACAGCAAAAAGTAAATTTACCTAATACTAAAGTAGGTACTTACCTATGGGCATAGATGTATAATATAAAAAAGAGGCCTATGGGTAAGTGTTGAGAATTGTGAAAATGTATGTTTGTTGACCATGTCAGGGAGTAGCCCTTCAGCTTATAAATTAACTAAAATATTAAATTATTACAATAAGCATAATAATAGAAACGTAACTTGGTGTAAACAGCTTCAAAGCAATATGAGAAGATTGTACGTGTATTGCAATTGATAATTGCTAATATTATTCATTACACGTTTAATACGTGAAGCAAAACTTTCAGTATAATTTTACGAGAGTTGTGCGAACGGAGGAGTATCATATTACACAGGCACAGTTAAAGTTTATGTAGAGGAGGGTGTGAAGAAAGCTAATTTTTTTTAAAGTAATGTTTAGAAATAGGTACATCAAATTAATAAAAATAACAACAACACACACTACCATACGTTTGATAGACTTTTGTGTTGACGTTTGTCAATTTGTCGCAACATTTGATTTTTTTTATCTAAGAGGCTAAGGAATAAAAGGAACCCATATAAAATTCAAACTTAAAAATTTTCTGAATTATAATATTATTTACGACCACAGGGCGACCTCTAGTAATAATAATAACTTTTGCAATAATTTGAATTACCAGCAAAAACCCTCTCCACTAAAGAGTGACTCTTATAAACGAATAATAAGTATTTTAGAAAATGAACATTGAAGAAGTGAGAAGTATTTCAGGAGCCATATACACAAATCTCTAGACGTGTAATACCAGGCACAGGCAATTAGCACAGAAAATTGGTAAAGATTACGATACGATTACGATTTGATGATGGATAGTTTCCTATAGTGCAAGAGACCATGATGGTGATGATGAATGAATCACGATTTAATCATGACGCCTTTACTATTATGAATGAAGCTTCAGACCTTGAAAAATTACAAGTCATCGCTAGCTATGTTTAAATATCAAATAAACCTGATTATATGCGTATACTCGTGCAGATATTCTGAATTTTAATAAGCTAAGCCTAAATTAAGGCCTTTGGAAATCAAGTAAAAATATTTTTGCGATATCTCTAAATTGGTGTAAAAAGATCTGTAAGATTCGTTCGCTTTGGTGGCGATTGGCGGATGAATTTTAGCTAGTACATACCTGGCTGGATGGCGCAAACAAGCAGACGGATCACCTGATGGTGTTTGCGATTACTGTTGCCCATTAACATCTGCAGGCGTTGCAGGAAGAGTTACTTTAATATGCGCGGTATCCTCACTCACTCGGCGAAACAAAGTACCAGAGTCATTTTACGCCGGTTTTCTGTTACACCGTAGTATCGTATATTAACTTTACTAGCTTTTTCCCGCGGATCCGCCGGCGTAAACATGGTACCATACCGTACTTTTTCGGGACAAAAAGTAATCTATGTTTTAACCCTTAAACGAACATGGCCTCTAACAAGTTGATTTTATTATATCAGTACAAAGTTGTATAGATTCAAAAATATAAAAAATAGAACTAAAAAAATTATGCTAAGTGTGTTTTTAACGGTGGGAAATTATTTCCCTATAACCACTGAGGGTTGCTATTTGTGGGAAATAATTTCCCTATATCCATTATCATACCTTATTTCCCATTTAACTATTACCTTCGGTTTCACTTGTTATTTTTAATAGATAAACATTTTATATATAAACATTTCGTATTTCATAACAGTTATAGGGAAATAATTTCCCACTTTATGATCTCATAGGTATACGGCTATAGGGTAAAAGTATCCCACTATTTTTGAATGAGAAAAACATGCATACACAACAGATTTCATACATTGATTTAGTTACAAATTACCATACCATAAAATACATGGCTTAGTTTAAGAATCAAAAACTATTACATACTTACAGGAATTTTCGTCGTTTATATTATGAACTTTTCACTTTGAATTTCATTTCACTTTTCTATTGGCATTGACAGATGACATTTAATAATAAGTGTTGCCCTATAAAACATTGAGAAACTTCCGATATAAGGATGCGTTCAATTTATTTTTGTATACGTCCAATAGAATAAAAATGGATTTGTAGCCAATTTTGTGGTGGCAGATAATAATCCTATCGCTAAACGTTAATCCAGAGCCTAAACTACTACCATACCAAATTTCATCAAACTCCGTTCAGTAGTTTTTGCGTGAAAGAGTAACAAACATCCATCCATCCAGCCTCACAAACTTTCACATTTATAATATTAGTAGGATACTAATCTTTTGCCGCACACACTCTTTGGTAGCAAAACCAATGTAGGGTACATTGGTTTTGCTACCAAAGCAAAAACATTCGCGTTTCTCTCAATTTCTGTTCCAAATTTTTATTTTTTATTTTTTGCCGAAAGATTTTTTTTTTCTCTTGTCGAGGTGATACCTAATACCAGCTACTGTCGTCATCAATGAGTAATCGCCATTTAACCTTACTGTTAACTAAAGGTCACAGACAAAATGTATAAAAAACTGAATTCCGGGTAGGAAGGTAAAATTGTCTGTAATTGTTATAGATATAGTTTTCTGATTACACGAATAGGGGTTCCGATTTTATACCAACTTCATAAGGTTTTTAAAAGAAACATTTTGGTAGATTGATTACTTAGACCCAAAACTTTTTTTTACCTAATGGTGTGAAGCGAAACCACTCTTGTAATCTGGTTGTCAGTCATCATTAAATAGATTCTACATGAGTACCTAACGGCCGAGTAGTGAAATGCTAAGAAGTTAATTTCATAATAACTCCCCACACCGATGTCGGTGACGGTGGTCGGTTTCATTGAAACGGCTAGTTACGCAGGAGTAAATTTGTAGTGGCCAAGTGTGTGCGCAGTACACAAGAGCACTCTCTCCTCCTTTACTCGTATAACCTAGTGGGTTGAATAACCGATACGACTGGCGAGAGATCAGGCGCAGGTCCGACTTTTTACATGACGCATGGAATATCTTTCTTGTCAGACAATCAGGTGATCAGCCTGCATCGTCCTTTAAGCTTTTAGCTTTAAGGAGCGTACGGAGCGTACGGATTTGTTGCTTTGTATGGATTTCTATGGTACTGCGTCCACTGGATCGGCATTTCTGCGCCTGCGACCGGTATTTATGCCGATGACGTCATCGGCAGTGAACCCGTCATTCGGATTCCGAACGTTTCAAGTTCTGACGTGTTTGCGACGACGCGACGGCTATACATAAATACTTATTCACGATGAATGACGATATTTTAATTACTTTAGTGGAAAAATATGATGAACTTTACAATCTAAAACATCAACATTATCATAACCAACTGAGGAGAGACGATATTTGGGATGAAATTGGGCAAATAATAAATAAAAATTGTAGAATATAGTGAAGTTCAAAAAACTTTTTTCGAGTCATATGAATGTACCCAAAAAATCTATTTTCATCTTCTAATAAATCAGAATATAATGTATGAAATTCTCCGAAAATTAATCTTTTTAAGTTTATATTATGATTTATGAACCCATATCTTTCGTTTCCTCTTGTTTCTCTTTTCCTCTTCTGATAAAATACAGCTAATTACAACCTATTCGGTCCGAGATTACAACAATATATCTCGTCACTATCCTCCATAATGCAAATGCACGTTCAGGCTGACGGACTAAAAATAACTAAATTGCCGATGCTGAATCCGAATGCAGTGGACGCACCCCATCGGCATTTTGTAAATGCCGACGCTCCGTACGCTGCGTACGCTCCGATTCCGATGCAGTGGACGCGCAGCTTCAAACTTGGAAACAACATTTTTTGTTGTTACAATGCGGAAATCGAACCCACGACCTCAGAGTCAGGAGCCAAGCTCTAACCACTAGACCACGGAGGCTACTTAATTTAACAGCGACAGCAGTGGCGAAGGCTGATTCTCCTTCATAGGGAAGCCTTTGCCTGTAGCTAGGATGGATTTGGATGAGGGTCTTCAAAAGTTAAGTGGTAAGTGAAGCCGATAGGAATGGAATTATAGGAACCCCAAGCCCCTGAGCGACAGTCTGTGTTTTAGGTGGCCCCTAACTTAAGGTAACATTTGAAAATTAGGCCGTTAATTTTAAGTAAATTATTAAAAAAAAAAACAAACAAAAATCTGTTCTCACGGAACCGTTTGCTTTTCTCAATTGTTAATATTTCCGTGCCATTAACACAATTTATTGTTAACATTTATAATTGCTTTAATAATAATAATAAAATAATTAATCTGTTCAAATTTCAGTCCAGTAGTTTCGGAGCCTTATACAATGCCTATAAAAAGAAACAAATAAACTTTTCCTCTTGACTATATAGTCGACTCTCGTTAATTCTAAACTCGGAGAACTCATAAAATATTTCGAATTATCGAGAGTTCCAGTCCAGTAGTTTCGGAGCCTATTCAATGCAAACAAACAAACAAACTTTTCCTCTTTATTATATGTATTACTATAGATATAGATTTGTTGGTGCGTACTGGGAACTTTAATCTAACATCATGAATCCTGTTCTTACCAGAAAATATAATGGAAATTTTCTATTACTTCCCATTAAAATGTATAATAATATCTCCCACACCGATCTCGGTGACGGTGGCCGGTTTCATTGAAACCAGGCCCTTTACGCAGGAGTGATTTTATAGTGCCCAAGTGTGTGCGCAGTACACAAGAGCACTCTCTCTTCCTTTTACTCTCGTAACCCAGTGGGACGGATGACCGACACGACTGGCGAGAGATCAGGCGCAGGACCGACTTTTTACATGCCCATCCGACGCATGGATCATCTTTCTTGTCAGACAATCAGGTGATCAGCCTGCATTGTCCTAACCAAACTTGGAAACAACATTTTTTTGTTGTTCCTTTGTGGGAATCGAACACACGACCTCCGAGTCGAGAGCCAATGCTCGAACCACTAGACCACGGAGGCTGTTAAAATGTATGCTCGCCAAACAATATACATAAGGCGTGCTTTATCATAAATACATGTTTATTGCAAAATATATAGCACTGGACGCTCTAACGACTATCCGTGAGTAGATATTGGCTAACGACTATAGTGACTAGCTTAGGTCACTACAGCAAACACTGTATAATCACTATGCACTATCACTGTTATCAGTACTGTGAACTGACGCCTAGCTACAGATTCAAAGCGGAATAGTTTTGGTTGCCTAATTAGTAATTGTATTTAATGACTTATCTAATGAGTCAGATTATACTCACATTTTAAGTCATCGTGTCATCTAATTAAAATAGGCTAGATGACGAATTTTTTTTTCATTACATAAATGAATAATAATCTTAAATATGAGTAACTTCTCAGAAGAAACAGTAAATCAAAAGTCAATATTTTCAAAGGTACAGCGATTTGTTTAAAACACTAGGCTCGTGAAAACGCTCCATACTATAGTCGTACCTAGCTGTGACGTCATTCCTAGATTAAAATTTATGAATTATACGGCCGCAGGAACATATTTATAAATTCTATCTCCTATATTTGTGCATTTAAGTTCATACTTACCATAATTATTAATGTTTTAGTGTATGATGTAAGTAAACGAATAATGTAGGTTTTGTTTACTAATTTAGCAAAAAATTTTTAACATTTTGTACTGTTTAGATGTATTTAGTTACTAAACTACACTTAAAATACCTTATTTTTAACTTCCCGCTGAGAAAATCTAAGATTTTCAAAAATCGGGAAGTTATTGGTTTGACCCCGTTTTGCAAAAATCGAATTCTCATTAGATCTCGACGTTCTGAGGTCACAGGAAGCTTCAAGCTTCCCTGACTACCCCCGCGAGGGTGTCACTATGTATGTATGTATGTATGTATGTATGTGTGTGTCTGTGTGTGTGTAAGTATGTAAACCTGTTATACCTTTGAACGGTTTAACCGATTTTATTGCGGCTAGCGCCATTCGAAGTATGAATACATACATATACATATACATTTGAAGTATGTTGAAAACCAACTGGCGTAACTTTATCTTGTTTGAAGATTTGTTCTGTCAAATGTGCGTCATAGCATAGCCTATCTTAAGTTTTGAAATATTTGCAGACTAACTACTAGTTAACACTAAACTATTGAGGATGGTCAAAGTTTAACCGCTGTCTGCTATTCGGTCATTTTCCCGACTGCAGATACTTTCAATGCACATCTGCCTCGCGGCTCATTGGTTTTACTAAAAAATGTAGATACATCGTAAAATAAATATTTTAACGATTTGAACATGCGAAATGCACACATAAAACAACAATTTGCGGCAAGGTTGCATCACAATAGGTACAGGCAGTAGTAGGTTATCACACTGGCCTTGCCAGGTGACTCATAGAATGGCGTTTTACTCGTACGGCTGTGATTAATATGAATATCATCATCATCATCCAATTCGTAGTCATCGGAAGAGAGACGAACTCTTAGACAATGTCGTAATCAGGTAGGTATAGATGATATCTTTTGAGGTTCTTCTTCTTTTAAAAAATGGCTCCTTGGTGAATCGCCAATGTGTATTGACGAAGATTCTGCCTTAGGAGTAAGTTTTATGAAGAAAAGGATACGATGTACTGAAGGAAGTCTGTTGAAAATGTAGAACCTAGGACAAGCATAAGCATTTAGGGTTAGTACTATACTCCTTACAATTTTATTTTTGTAAGAATATAGAAAATGAGTAGGAGGGTTTGAAACTTGTGATCTCGACATTTTTACATATTTTACTTTCCGCAGTTTATTCAGTCCGCATTTAATTGACAAAATTTTCTAAAACTCAAGTAGCGTAACTTTTCAGTATGAAGATTTTTTGTGTCATATGTAGGTACGTCATGGTTTATCCTTAGTTTTGAAGAGTTGGCACCGGTCTTAACGCATCTTTTTCGGCTCTCCTACTCTTATGGCATAGTCCCGGTATCTTGGAAAACAGCTTTGGTGCACCCAATCCCTAAAAAGGTGATCGCTCCAATCCTTCCAACTACAGACCAATCGCTATAACCCCCCTCTTCTTGGAGATAATGAAGTCCATTATCAATAGCCAGCTCCTCCGATACTTAGACGTTCAGCAGTTGCTAAGTGACAAACAATACGGGCTCCGTAAAGGTCGCTCGGCTGGTGATCTGCTGACGTACTTAACTCATCGTTGGGCACAGGCGATCGAGTCTAAGTGAGAGGCACTGGCATCGGGTTA
Source organism: Glaucopsyche alexis (assembly GCA_905404095.1). Lineage (NCBI taxonomy): Eukaryota > Metazoa > Arthropoda > Insecta > Lepidoptera > Lycaenidae > Glaucopsyche > Glaucopsyche alexis. The sequence continues at coordinate 8,974,705 of FR990061.1, forward strand.
GGCACAAAATGCTTCTTTCGAAGCTTCTTTTCTTCCTCGAGAAATTATGCAAGTGACGAGTTTCTTAGCAGAGAGGATCATGAGGGTTGTAGTCGAGGTGAATGCTCGGATACTTTATCTTTTGATGCTGGTGTCCCACAAGGCTGTGTGCTATCACCTACCCTGTTCATACTGCATATCAATAATATGTTACAAAGCAATAGCATTAATTGCTATGAAGTTGACAATACGGGTGATGCCTAATATACCGGCCGCCCGAACATTTCTCGGCACAACGTCACTGAGAGTCGAAACGAACTTGTCTTAGAAATTGAGATTTCATTGGAGAATATCTCTGAATGGGGTAGAGTAACTTAGTCCAATTCAACCCCTCTAAGACACAAGTTTGCGCGTTTACCGCTAGAAAGTTACCGATGGTCGTATGTCCTCGATTTAAAAGCATATCCATAACTGTTTCACCCAACACTAGAATACTTGGTGTTAACATATCGAGCGAGGTCCAGTTTTGATATCACCTGGAGGGTAAGGCCAAGTTAGCCACCAAGAAGCTTGGTGTTCTGTACAGGTCAAAGCAGTATTTCAGTCCGGTCCAACGTCTATAACTCTATAAGGCGCAGGTTCGGCCTAACATGGAATACTGTTGTCATCTCTCGGCAGGGGCACTACAGTACCAGCTTCTCCATCTGGATCGTATCCATAGAAAGGCCGCTCAAATTGTAGACTGCCATAGTGTTTCAAACAGGTTTGACTCCTTGGAGCTACGTAGAAATGTAGCATCGCTCTGCATCCTCTATCGGTTATATTACGGGGAGTGCTCCGAGGAATTGTTCGGACTTATACCTGCTGCAACTTTTCACCACCGTTCCAAGTGACAAAATATTTATCATCCTCATCACCTTGATGAGTGGCAGTCCTCCACCGTACGCTTGACCCGAAGCTTCCTGCCGCGCACTGTAAAACTCTGGAATGAACTGTCGCCAGCAGTATTTCCGGACCATTACGACCTGAAAATATTCAAGAAGGAAGCGTACCTATTCCCTCCTAATAGGCCGGCAACGCACTTGCAACTCCTCTGGGTGTCCATGGGCGACGGTAATCGCTTTCCATCATTAAAAAATCGTTGTAGGCGTAGCGACTTTTATGTATTTTTTGTGTGTAAGTATATTTAGTTTGTCTGAGAATAGGTTGTTTTACAAACATAGGTGATAATTTGTAAGGCAGATAATGTTTACTTCATCTGCTACTTATTTTAAAATTTAATAATTATTATTTTAAGTCCTAGAACTATTAATTCCCTTACAATAATGTCGATCTCCAATAAAGGAAGCTGAATAAGTCGAAATACCAAAGTTAATCTAATCTCAATATACCAATATAAGCCGTAAGCGGTAGGCTGCTGCTTAAGAGCTGACGGTGATGATGATGATGATGAAAGATAGGGCGACTCACGACTGATAAACCATTTAGATAACAGAAATCCCTAATGATTTTATGGAGTCACCAGTACATACACACCAATGATTGTTGGCAATTTATAAAAAATAGTCTTTAGATCGTGTATAGTAAATAATTAATTATCATCATATGAGTCTTGTATGGGGCGCTACTTGTGTCGATACTCTTGCTCCGTCCCATGTCCATTAATAATAATAAAAAATAAAAAACCCGACTGCGTAAACACTGAAAATAAAAAAATAACAAGAAAAGAACATTCGATAACAAAAGTCTCGGTAACTTTTGTTATCGAAAATTATTATATGACCTACCATTGAAATAGTTTCATGATCGATATAAGTACTCAAAAAGAAAACATTGTAATATAGAACATAACGATTTTAACAGTCATGGCACGAATATCTTTGCACAAATGTGTTTTCTTAGAATTTTCAATTTGTGAGTGGTTTATCACTAATTCGATAAGTAGCTCTCACAAAATTACAAACATCACAACAGCTGTCATCTCATGACATTTCGTACATGACAGCTCTTGAACGCGTTCGACGAAGTTAAACCGAAATCCAGAGTTCAAAACTTAAACTCAGCTTTGCTACAAACGTGTATAGTTTATGTTGGTGAAATGCCATTTGGATTTTTAAACTCGTATGAAGCGAGTTTTGTGTCTACGGATCGCGTTCAATGTCATTGGTGAAATTAGCCCTTAGTAATTTAACTGCAGTGTATATTCGATGTTAATGTTCGGTTAATGATTCGGTGTTAATGTCATTGGTGAAATCAGCCCTTAGTAATTTAATTGCAGTGTATAATGCATATTTGAAATGTATTTTAAGTGATATTAAAACCATGTAGAAACGCATTCCATGTGATTTATGCTGCCATACGACATACGTAGTACATACATATTGTGACATCAAATTGCACAAGTCACTTCATACTTTTTAGTTACTTCATCAATAGTATTGTTTAAGTAACTAAAAAGACAAAAGTATTCAATAACCATGTAGACCAATCTCATTTCGTAATATGACATTTCTATGCATTCATTTATATTATCTCTTTCTTTACCACCCGACGAAAATAGAGGGGTGTTATAAGTTTTACGTTCCCTCTGTGTGTCGGACATACACAGAGAGGCATCGTAGCTCTCAAACGTACGAACCGATTATGATCTAGTGTTTTTTTTTTTTAATCTGACATGATCGAGACTACGTCCATGGATCGAGAGTTTTCTTAGCTATTTACTCATCTTCAAAAGCTCGCTTACTGCTTGACAATTCGTCAGTTACTTAATCTTCTTTTTAAATTAATAGAGATACATCATCCAATGATGTTTTGGCTGCCTTTAAAGTGAGTGATATAATAATCAATGTATACGAGTAGTACACACAGAATGAGCTCCGTGGCCTAGTGGTAGACCGCACTTGGTTCGCACTCGAGAGAGTGCAGGTTCTAATCCCTGGTTGTGGCGTGTACTAATGAGACTTTTTCAGATCTCAAGTACGTTATACGGACGCTCTAACGGTGAAGGAAAACATCGTGAGGAAACCCGCACATGGTTGGCCCCAGACGTATTGACCAGTCATTCCTCTGGACTAGGCTGACGATGTTCTGAGAATGCCGTATGCGCTTGGGCAACCATACGACATTTAAAAACCAACTGTCCCAGGCACTACAGTATTTCAAGAGTGGTTACTTTGCTCGGAGAATACTGTATAAATCATCCATTAACGGATAAAAAGGCCTAAGTACACACAGACTAAATTAACGTAATGATATTTTGATTGATTGCATCGAGTGTTGATGAATCATATTTATGTAGGGACGGGTTTACCTATTGGAATTCCCCGAAATATCTTATTATAATAATTAATTACTTTTAGGTATGAATGAATCATATGCCACAAACTCTTGTTATCCTCATTAAAATTATTTTTCTTTAAGATCATGTAATGAATGTTTTTCTCAATAAAATGTGCCCTTGGATATGAATTTTAAGGATTACAAAACAAGACGTTTTAATGAAAGTTATATATCCATAAACAAAATATAACTTACGAAATATGTGCATATAAAAAATAATGATAGCACAAAATTACATAGTTACATTAAAGTCAACTAAACAAGCAAACTTACAAGATATTATAATATTTAACAAGCAAAGATATTATTTAACATATTAAATGGTTAGAGATTTTTATAACCCGTTTCTTTGCATAGTAATGCGTAAGAGGCAAGAGCAGCTATTTTGTAGTCAGGTAGACGACAGGTAGAACCGCTTTAGCGGGGGGGCCGCGCAGGTACGGACCGAGGCAGCTCCGGACCCCGCCAGCCACAAAACAACACCAAAGAATTCATATTTCAAATTATACTTTATTGACAGCTCAACAATAATTGCACTCGCTCGGTGTAACTATAATATTTATTAACACAAAATAATAATTAAATAAAAATTTCATTAATTCACCTATTAATATTTATGCCTACGAACAATATTTCCATTTCACAATAACTCATAACAACGAACTGTATGTACATACATCAATGGCAAAATCGGAGGGCTACGAGCTCAGCCGACCGGCCGGACACGGCGCGGCCTGATGTCGCCGCGCCGGCGCCCCGCGAGCTGGCAACACCGCCCGCGCCCGCACACACACACTCACGCCGCACGCGCACTACACTGGCACCTTACAGTTTCTTCACGATATCGAACTTGGACTTCAAGTCCATCGGCACCTTCTTGGGGTCCACCTTCTTCTTGGCGGCGAGGTGCGCCCGCATCTCGGCCGCGGTCATCTGCAGGTTGAGGCGGGGCGCGTCCGCGGGTGCGGCGTCCGGCGCGGGCGAGTCCGCCTGCGTGCCCGACGACGCCGAGCCGGAGCCCGCCGACGCCGGCCGATCGAGGGTGTCGAAGTCCGGCACCGGCTCCCCGGGCGCCGCCGCCACCACCAGCAGCTCCGCGTCGTCCGGCCGCTGCTTGATACGCGCGACCACCTGCTTGTGGGTCTCGCCGGCGATGCTCTGCCCGTTCACCTCCAGGATTCGGTCGCCGCGTTTCAGGCCGGCAGTCTCGGCCGGCGAGCCGTCGTCCACCTTCCCGATGTACTGGCCGGGCTTGCCCTTCTCGGCGTGCAGATTGAAGCCGTAGCCGTCGAAGTTGGGCACCTTCCGCACGTGGCAGAGCCGGGACTCCGCGGGCGCGGTGCCGTTGGCCGACATGACTGTGAGGGCGCGCGGTCGCTCTCGCGCGTAGACGGCGACTGCCGCGCCCGCGCCGCGCCGCCCTGCCCCCGCCTTGCCCCCGCCGCAGGCTGCGGGGCGCGCGGCCTCCAGTGCGCACCGGTCGCCGCGCCCGTGAGGTATACCGCGAGTGTTGTGCTCTCTGTTGTGACGACTCGGCGTTGGACCATCTCTCCATTACGAGCAACGGTGAGTGCGACCACTTTACAGTTATCGGGATACGTGTGTCCCCCGAAAGATGAAGCTGTGCTACATCCCCGACGTGATCAGGAAATCATCTCTTGGGATTCAGGCCGCTCCGAGTGCCGCTTTCCCGCGACACTCCCTCCCTCGTAAACATATTGTCGAGCCGACCCATACCTCTTAACCTTTCGAAGGTACGCTTAAGGTTCGTCTCGAGGAATCTGTGTCGCCACTTGACAACGTTCGAATGAGCCGAAGATGATTCAGTGTGGTCTGTTAAGTCATTGGAAAGTGTTTCTAATTGACAACATGCACGCGCGGTGCGGAGGGCCGGTCGCTAGATGGCGCGCGCTCGGTCGTTGCTCCTCCCGCCGCGCTCACCTGAATTCTTATTAGTATTTACGGTGCGCATACGCAGCCTAGATTAGTATCCACCGGATGAAAGGACCCATTTAATCGGACGCTATGTATAGATTTCCTGTGGCGTGACTCCTTCGCCGAATGTCTGAGTTGTCAGGCTGAACATCGTCCATTAGTGGCTCATCAGCCGATGCAACGGACGTACATAACAGCTTTCTCTGCGCATTAACAAATCATACATCATAATGCATAAACGCTCGCGAACCGCACAAAGACGCATCGCATAGACAGTGTTTTCTCGATACTTCGCTGGTGAGTGCAATTTTATACTTTGAACATCTAGTAACACAAAAACAACTGTTCTCATCAACGGAGAACAGCTATTAGTGTTCTTTCGTAAGCTTCTCAGTAGAGCTAATACGTTTAATGAATGAGTTATATGTTTCAAAGACAATATTTATGGTAAAAATCTCAGTAACAATGGAAATGAACATTGTAATAATGGTATGAGAAATATATACATTTTCTATCATCTTAACTTTTCCATCATGACCAAAAATTATGTATAACGAAATCTTAATGATAATAATCGAAAAGAACATATCTAGAATGTAAATAAAAAGGACAGCACTAAATATAGAAAAACTTTGCGTTCATACAATAACAAAGCTTAAACTAAAATTATTAAAACAAAACATATTATTACAGTTGATAATGATGGCATTAACGTGACGTAAAAGAGATAACTACAATTCGAATCGGACTGACAAAGTCCGCTAATGATATTCAAAGATAACCTTATCGCTTTTAAAAGAATGCGGAGTTAAATATTATAATAATTTCAAGTTGCCTTCATTTACTTCATCAAGTTTTAGTGGCAGAATTCAAAATGTTTAAAAAAGCTGTTGTTTTCAAACTGCCAACATATCCTTTACAGGAAACAAATGTAAAGGTGTCAGGTGCCCAAAAAAGAAATGTGCAGGCTGCTACTAATCGTAAAAACTTATCTCTGAAAACATTCCTTATTTACATTAGGGTATATTTTCGCTGAATGTTCAGTTCTTACTTACATTGTACTGAATACTGATGCTTCAATCCTACTATGATAATGTAGGTAGGAAATTCCATGAAATTCTAATTTTAGATTATAAAAGTGTTGCAGTATTTTATTAGTATACTAGTAATGTATGCCACATTGAATAAACAATGTAAATATTACATCTTTACAATGTCACACGTTAACGCAAATATACGGACGCACGGTTTTCTAATGTCTATTAAATTTAATATTTGAGGCCATGTTAAAATGCTGACGACAAAACTCAGATTGCAAACAACGTAACACAGCAGGTATGCGGACCTGATAAAGTAAAAAGAAACAATATATAAAATGTATCTGAGTAAAGTCCAAATAAAAATTTGACCTCAGTAAAATTTTAAATGCCATATCATCAATGAAACAGGAAAAGTGAGTCATTTTACGAGCTGAAACGATGCTGACTATAAAATCATCTGTACATTAAAGCGATACAATGCAAGGTGACACTGACCGTAAAATATACGTAATAACAAGAACGATATTTTTGTAACATTAATAAGTAATGTGAACGAAACAAGGAGTTGAATTTGATTTAACAGTGGTTTACAGGTTTTGAATTTAGAAGTCATCTGAAATAAGGAATCCTATATACAACCTTAGAATATATTATAGAAAATGCACATATATTTAATTAAATGAATTGAAAACATAAACAGAAAACAAAAAAAGACAAAAATAAAGATTAACTGGTGTTAGATCTTCTTCAAAGTTCTGTTTGAATCCAATTATACTCGTATTCGAAGAGCCTAGCCAAAATTAATAGTCTTTAAACATCAAAATATCGAAAAAAGTTGTCAGTCGCAAGTCTTCGTGGTGATTTACTCTTGAACCTTATTGATATACTAAAGAAGGAAGAAATTAACTCCGCAAATGTTGGGACAAGCATAAAAACGAGAAAATTATATAAACAGCAAATTCTAAAATCTAAAATTCAATTAAAATTACTAACGATCTACAAGTAAATATCCTATGAAAATAATTTTTTTCTTCCATCACACTTTAGCAAAATTTATTTTATATATAATTTAAACAGGTTGAACAATTATAAATTTAATATCAAACTTATAAAGTACCTATTGCCTAAGAGAAATACAGTGATTAAAAATCTTTACTACTTTCAATTAACTTTTAAAGTATTTAGTATCAAACTCCACCATTGAAGGTATTTCCTCTATTATAGCTCTCACTTCCTCTGAGTTTCCAATTTTCGCTTCGAAACATACTTCGAAATATTAACGTTTAAACTAATCTTATCTGCAGATACTTATCGCATCAACATTCAAATGATTCACAACTTTATTATAATGTTGTAAAATCTATAATCGACTGCAGATGTGGCATTCCCCAATGGTGACGTGTCAGCTAAGCCTCCAACGTGGAAATAGTAACATACATTAAAAACTTGTTTTGAAATTATAATTTAAACACAATTCTACATTTACTTTTGTTCTGTCGAGTTTGAATTCCTTTTTGATTTAAAACTGAATGGTTGTTTTGTTTCATGTTTGTAGGCTTTGGTGGTTCCTTAATATTTTTTAAACGGGCATCGGTAACTCATACTTACACCACCAACTCCTATGTGAATATAATAAAATACTAATGTAAAATATTACATAATATTATTATTGATTTTTTTGAAAGATGTTTGGAGCGCTCTTTGGAGGGCCTTTGTAAAGGTACACCTAACAACATTTTTTATTTAAAAAAAATATAGTCATTATTTAAGAACAATTTTATATTCATTTAGGTATATTAATTCATTGCAATTAATCACCTTTTATTATTTTTGCAAAACAATGCAAAACACTTGTTTTATAAAGTGTACCCCAAGGTCGCATTCTTAGACCCACAGCCTTAGAGCATCTACTAAACAGCCCTATTTTATCTGCAATAGTCTACTTGACCTTGTTTTTATTTATGTCCTAAATGCTTCATTATTGTTTGTTTCATTACATAATAAAATAATATTAAATTATTTTGAAACTTAAAAACCTACAAAAAAAATATTTTCAAAAACAGTTTTTAAAAACCGCCGAAAACACGATTCGCCATGTTGGTTGATATAATATTATCTGTGCCGTAACGTCATACTAGCACTATTTGTAATCTATGCTATAGTCCGTACTCCGTAGTAGTAAAATGACGGTGTAACGTTCCGTTTGACGTTTTGACATAAATATAAAATAAGTAAAATATAATAAAGTTAAGAATTTTAAAAACAAACATAGAAAAAATAGTTCGAGCTAATTTAATAAGTATAGCATGGAATTAGAGGAAACAAAATACATAAATAATGACTTTTTAAGATGTCATGAACTACCAATTTACTGAAACAAGTTCCGTTTCACTACTACATAATGTGTTTAGAGTGTTTGTGTCGTCACATGCTTTCCAGAAGTTACTTCGAGGTGTTTTCATCAGTAGTTAAAAAACAAAAATACGTATTTTTAAATGAACTTTATTTATCAATGTAAATGATATCGCTAACGTTTTCCTGCGCCTTGTACTAAAGGAAATACTCATTCAATGTATGAAATAAAATATGAGTCAAGTAGCCTATTAAGTTTAAATGTTTTAAATATTGTTTTTGACATGTTACGAAGTAATAAGTTTCCAATACCATTTGCATGCGCGTGAGCAAACGTCGCCCACGACATTTCTAATTGTTTTCGGCCTTGCATATTTGTGTGTGCTGACTTGTTCAGAATATTCATGTAGTATAAATATTTGCATGTTCGTTTAAGGCAAATGTGGTTTTTTTTTTTAATTTCATTGCCAATAAGAAACTTTTAAGCCAATGGCAATGGCCTACTGGGCGTCTAGTCAAGATGCATTCGATAATTTCGACGGCGAAGTTCGAAAACAAAATGTATGGGATTTGACATAACGCATCGCAAGCGACATGTCACATAACGATGACTTATGTCAAATCCCATACATTTTGTTTTCGCAGTTCGCCGTTGAAAATATCGAATGCATCTTGACTAGAGGCCCAGGTCCAAAAGACTAGCACTACTCCGGTATTACATTTGATTGAAGGTATTATAATTGTATTTAAATTAAACGCTTATAAGGATAAAAATTTATTACTTTTCCAACTTCAAATAACCTAAGTAGTGTAATTATGTATGAGACAAAAATCTACGAAAGGTAAATATTTTCTAGCAGTTGCGTAATTAGGCTAAGACGTTTGCGAAGGAAAACGTCTGTAAGGCTTTAAGGCCGCATTCCAAGAAGGAGTTAGGCTATATTTTGCCGGAGTAAAAAGCATAAGTGTATGCCTAATACATGTATTGCTAAAGCGAATTGTCAATATTGCTGGTATTTTAGTTTGCGACAGATGTTACAAATTAATACTTGAATTTTTCATAAGTATGTAGTGTTATTTAAAAATTAAATAAATCAAAAGAAACGTTAGGTAGGTTTCAATAAATAAAAAAGTATCTACATTCTACATGTCTTGGCTATTTACAAATTTTAATAATAAGCTTTTGTCTGACCTCGTGCAGTTCGGTTTCCATACAAAATTTTAACCCCTTTTTCAACTGCTTAGGGGGCGAATTTTCAAAAATCCTTTCTTAGTGGATGCCCCCGTTATTCAACTATCTGTATGTCCAATTTCAGCAAAATCCATTCAGTAGTTTCGTCTGTGCGTTGATAGATGAGTCAGTCAGGTTTGCTTTTTATATAATACTAGCTTTTGCCCGCAGCTTCGCCTGGAAAGTAAAAAATTAGACTGTACAAAATTTTAATTCTTTGCTTTATACGTGTATACTAGATATATTACAAAACTAATGTTGCATGTGCGGTGTACAAGTAGTTCAATCGAATATTAAGGAGTTCACAGACCAAAGATATAATGTATTTGTATTTATTTACATCTTGAAATCTTAAGATCTTCTGTGATAGACAGAGACACACACAGTCAGTCAGTCAGAGTAAAGGGAAAGATATAGATTACATGACCTGTTATGCGTGTGATAGGTACTCGATAATTTAAAGCTTATACATCCCGGGATATAATACATTATAGCTGCCATCTGTAAACTCCTCTAAAGAAAACATAGTTTTTGTTACGTTTTCGTCATTAGTTACGCGAAATAACTGCTTCATTATAAATAGAAAATAAATTTAATAGAAAATATGCGTTGCTAGTAGAATATCTATATGGAAACAGAAATAATTGCCAAAAATGCAAAAAGTTCAGTTGGAAAATTATAAAGTTTCAGGGGCTTTAGGCAACTTGCCTTTTTTAATTACAATTCTTTAACACCACAACAATCTGGTCTCGTGGTAAGTTCTTGAAGAACTTATATTACTTACTGGTACTAGGTTAAAAAAATTTAACACATATTTAATATTTTTATTAAATAATACACATTCATGACCAAGGAAGTAGGAACACAGAAAATTTCTTATTTCCTGGCGGGATTCCAAATCGCGACCTCCGGATTTGGTGCCAACCACTAAGCCACAGAGGTCGTCAGACGTACTTCTCTTTTCGTTACACAAAAATTACTTTCTGAAAAGCTAACTATGGCTATACATTTCTCAATTTAGACAAAAATCAAACTAAGTACGCCATTTTTCTCTATTTCTTGTACCTAGGTATATTGAAATAGAGTAGGTACTTACCCTGTTTTTACCAAAACGTAATAAAAATAACCCATAGGTATGAATATTATAAATAACCCCCATTTTTATGGAGGTGTCACCTACACTATAGGTGTCCCGTGTCACTAGGTATTGTAGAGATAACAAAGAGAGTAGAGACTCAAAGAGAGGAGTATTATAAGTTTGTCGTATCTGTGTGTGTGTCCGTGTCATCGTTCCCAAACGGATAAATCGATTTTGATCTAATTTTTTTTTTTTTTTGGAAAATGTTCTTAGTTATAATTAATCATGATTCGCTTACTGTATAATATGGTTTTGTTTCTACTACAAGCTTCTATAATAATTATAAACCTCGCGTTCCCGTTTTGGGACGTTGTCTTAATGAGGTCGCGCGTTGATGTCTTTTGTACGCTCGGGCGGGCGCGCGTGAGTTACCTAACTGTACACATATTTATCACGTAATGTATACAATATACATATTACATACCACTTACATAAACTGACAGAAAGTTAAATATTTCAGATCATCTTGTGGTCAAAGTAAAACATAAATAAAAGAACGCCATTGATCTTACACGTAAGGTAAATATTATTTTATTAAAAAATATACTTTTTTTTTTCTTGTAAAATTTTTAGAGTTTATAAGTCTTTGTTTATTCCTTTTTAGGGGTCCGTAGTATTCAAGGATCCCTTATAGTTTCGCTCTGTCCGTCCGACTGTCTCCTCTTATAGCTTCTTTAATTGCATATAGATTTCGGTTTCGGAATACTAATATTTTTCAATGCTAGGGGTGGCTAGTGTGAAGTGGAGATGTAAAATATTTTGTTCCAGATATTGTAAATATTCTATAGGAAAAATATTTTTTACAAAATCGTACAACAATTTTTGAACTAAATTTCAATTTAGTTCAAAAGTTATTGAAGAATGAAAAGAATTTGAAAACCTATTGAGTGCTTATAGCTACCGAACCCTCTTTTATACAATAGGTCCTCACAATCTTTTTTTTATTATTTATTTATTTAAAGTCGCTTTTTAACAGCTAAGGTCATTAACGACTACTATATTTACATGTATTATACACGAGTATTCCGATACATATTTATGTTTTCAACGAAGTTAATTGTCTGTATATATCCATTATTATTTATACAATATACAATACTTTTGTTTACGCACTAAATCCATTTTTTTTTCTATGGACGCTTCACACCACGTCAATCTGATCCCGTGGTAAGTTCTCGAAGAACTTGTGTTACAGGTACCAGATAACGGAAATATATTTAATACTTTTAAACTATACACATATTTAAGACTTTTATTATATTATTATATACACATATTTAATACACATCCATGACCTAGGAACACAGAAAAACTTTTTGTTCCTTCGGCGGGATTTGAACCCGCGACCCCCCGGCTTGAGCACCAATACGCTCAACCAATTGAGCCACAGAGGTCGTCATATTATGTTAAGACTTAAAAAGAGATAAGCTCGCGTTTTTTTTGTTCCTATGTTCCTATAGTACAACTTTCAATAAATACTTACCTACCAAGTATTTCAATTACCAGGCAGTAAATGTATAGCGACTTGCCGATCTCCTTTAAGTTCGAATTACTAAGTGCACAAATATGTAAAATTATAAAGAGATTCTCTAGGGCAGGGTTTCTCAAACTTTTGGCTCCACGTTAAAGTTTCCAGATGACAGCGAACCCCTTGACTAACCAATTATATCCCCCAAGGTTGTTGAAGAAAAAAAGGTTTTTATTTCAATATAAGGTAGCAAAAACAGTGTCAAAAGAAATATTTTTTAATATTAGTTTTAACCTTAATTCTGACTCGGCATCAAGTTGATTTCTGTATTTCGTTTGCATCATGACCAGTGTAAAAACTGAAAATCCACTCTTGAGTCATCAAGCCGCCATTACGTAAATCTTGCCGCGAGCCCCCTACCGACGAATGGCGAACCCTAGGGGTTCGCGTACCCCACTTTGAGAAACCCTGCTCTAGGGAACTAGCGCTAACTTTGAAATACAGAGAAACTCAAAACTCAAACTCAAAATTTTTATTTCCATGTAGGTTATAATATAACACTTATAGAATTGTCCTACATGATGCCTACCACCGGTTCGGAAACTAGCCCTAGTAGAGAGTTTCGAATAACACAGGTTTGAATTAACAAGAGTCGACTGTTGGTACTTATATATGTATAATACAACATGTGTGTTCCGTTGTTCATATACTGTATGAAAACAGTACCAATGTAGTTAACTCAATAAACCACAGTCATCACGTGCGGACGTGCTAACTAACCTTCGCCGATACCAATATGGCACTTAGCACCTCGGTAATAAGGTCGACATTTACATAACATGGACAAGTATGTTATTAGTATGAAAAAATATTTTATGTATTTATAACATACTTGTTATAATATGGTATAATATTTATTATTGCTCACTTATTAAAAAGAAGTTCATTAGATATAATATATTCCATTAATATTATGTATTTTTTAGCTGTATAATGATGTAATAATATTCCAATTATTATGTATAATTTTGTTGTAAATATTTAGTAATCTGTGGTAGGTATAATCATGAGCACTATGAACAGTATAAAATATAAAATCCTACTACTATTATAAATGTGATGATGGATGGACGAGTGGATGGATGGATGGATGTTTATCTTTCGACATTCACGCAAAAATTACTAAACGGATTTCGATGAAATTTGATATGGTAAAAGTTTAGGCTGTGGGTTAACATAGGCTACATTTTATCCCGAAAAAGTACAGTGATCCCGTTTACGGATGATATTTATTACGAATTGATAATTACAAGCTACATTACATTACATGAAACATAATGAATGTTTACGTTTAGCTATATGCGGCACCGGGCGGCCCTGAGAGTGAGACGACATCACGACACCTTAGCCCGAATACCTCCTCAAATTCCACAGCCCGTGTCTAAGTTGTTTGAGTCGAATTTTCGAACCTACATAAGTAGTTTACGTAAGTTAAATACAAAAACATTCATTGTGGAAATTATATACTTAAACGGAATATCTTGCGACCTATCTATTCATACAACTGCAGGAACGCGTGACGTCTAATTTTTGTATAGCCCTTTTTAGGGTTCCGTAATACTTAAGGAACCCTTATAGTTTCGCTCTGTCCGTCTGTCTGTCTGTCTGTCTGTCTGTCTGTCTGTCTGTCTGTCTGTCTGTCTGTCTGTCTGTCTGTCTGTCTGTCTGTCTGTCTGTCTGTCTGTCTGTCTGTCTGTCTGTCTGTCCGCGCCTCTAGCTCCTGTAATTATGAATATAAATTGATGAAATTTGGTGCAGTTATAGATTGTATATAGATCACGGTTTCGGGATCATAAAAAAATCATAATTTTATATTTTAGGGGTGGCTCTCCATACATGTGAAGTGGGGATGAAAAATATTTTTTCACTCTACCCCATCGTGTGGGGTATCATAGAATAGGTCTTTTAAAATAAGGGCAAAGTTTCATACGTTACTTTTTTATAAAGTTGACCATTTTCGAGTAATCGGCCTCCAAAGTAGTTTGTAAGTTGGTCCCCCTCCTAGCATTTTTAAACTATAGGAGATAGAAACTTGCAAATTTCCATGCTGATAGATAATGCTAAAAACTCTTTAGGAAAACTATTGTGAACCAAATCGGACAGTAACTTTTAGAGTAATTAAAATAAAAGCATATTACGCGTTTATAGTTACGGAACCCTCCTTAGACATGTCCTGACATGCTCTTGGTTAGGTTTTTTTACCACAAATCGCTGTGCCTTTAAAAATAATGATTTTAAATATACTGTTTTTTGGAAGTTACTCATATCTAAGTATTAAGTAGTAAGTATAATTAGTTACCTAGCCTATTATTCTAAAATCTTGGCTATTTTCACGGATGGAAATTTAGAAATGAAAGTCATAAGTCTACACCTACGAGTACATTTATTTATCTTCTATGTGTGATTTCCACATACCTGAGCCGTTTGCGAATGTTTGTGCTGTCCTTGAGCTCGAGTGTTGGAGGTAAGACAATTGTTGTGTACTCGCTGGTGTTAAGTGGGCCTTAAATATTGAGTAACATACGCTACAAGAGATTTCAAGCCCTATTCTTGGGCGATTGAGTTTAAATTTATGTACAGCTTGTTAGTAAATTATTTGATGTGGCGAATATGATTTTCAATGTGTTTTCTAGTGAATAGTAGTTACAGAACACATAATATTCGAGTAGTTCCTTACTAACCTAGGTTTTACTTAAAAACTTCTAATATGGTCCGTATAAAACTTAGGCCTTTACATCCGGTAATGGAAGATTTATACAGTATTCTCCGAGCAAAGTAACCACTCTTGAAATACTGTTGTGCCTGGAACAGTTGGTTTTTAAATGTCGTATGGTTGCCCAAGCACATACGGCATTCTCACAACACAGTCAGCCTAGTCCAGAGGAATGAACTGGTCAATACGTCGGGGGCCAACTATGTACGGATTTCCTCTCGATATTTTCCTTCACCGTTAGAGCGTCCGTATAATGTACTTGAGATCTGAAACAGTCTCATTGGTGCTCGCCAGAATCTGGGATTTGAACCTGCACTCTCTCGAGTGCGAACCAAACTGGTCTCTTCACTAGGCCACGGAGCTCGTCTAGTATAGTCTCCGTATAGTCCGTATATTCATACTATACGGACTACACGGAAGTTATATTTATAACTTAGACTATACTTGGGCCTTTACATCCGTTAATGGATGACTTATACAGTATTCTCCGAGCGAAGTAACCACTCTTGAAATACTGTAGTGCCTGGGACAGTTGGTTTTTAAATGTCGTATGGTTGCCCAAGCGCATACGGCATTCTCACAACATAGTCAGCCTAGTCCAGAGGAATGAACTAGTCAATACGTCTGGGGCCAATTATGTGCGGGTTTCCTCACGATGTTTTCCTTCACCGTTAGAGCGTCCGTATGATGTACTTGAGATCTGAAAAAGTCTCATTGGTACACGCCACAACCTGGGATTTGAACCTGCACTCTCTCGAGTGCGAACCAAACGGTCTACCCACTAGGCCACGGAGCTCTTCGACTTAGACTATAAGCGATTCAAAATTAAACTTTATTCACTATACAAGAAGATACACGTTTCATTGCAAGACTTCGAATTTCGAATAGCTATCTTAAAAATGCACTGCCGCGTCGCGTCGCATTTCGCTCCTATGAGCTGACCCTAATACGTCTAGTGGAGCTGGGGCGATAAACAATAGGCAATCGGACAAATTTTTTTTTATTGCATAAATGAATAGTACTCTTAAATATGAGTTACTTCTCAGAAGAAACCGTATATCAAAAGTCAATATTTTCAAAGGTACAGCGATTTGTATACAAAATTTTGCGAGTCTTTATACCAAAAAAAATTTTTTTTTTTTTTTGCGTAATTGGTAAACAAAACCTACATCATTAGTTTACTCACATCATATACAAAAACATTCATTATGGTAAGTATGAACTTAAACGCACAAATATCGGAGATATTTACAAATATATTCCTGCGGCCATATACTTCATATACTACTTCATATACAAGTGATGTCATTTTTAGGTCGACTTTAGTATGGAGCGTTTTTAGGAGGCTCGCGAAATTTTTTATACAAATCACTGTACCTTTGAAAATATTGACTTTTGATATACGGTTTCTTCTGAGAAGTAACTCATATTTAAGAGTACTATTCATTTATGCAATAAAAAAAAAATTGTCCGATTGCCTATTGCAATTTGTTTGAAAACATGTTACGTTACCGTAACGTTACATTGTGTTGTGTGACTTGTGTGACGTCAGCTGTAGGTAAATTACCGCAAATGACAGCAAAGTATGTTTGATAATCGAATGTTTAAGATACATTGCAAATATCAACAAAGTTTATAATATACTCTAGCCCCCTTACTAATTAACTCTGTATAAACTTTGAATAGAGTTATATATAGTGTTTTGTTCCCGTCACACAAGTGACATTTTTAATTCGATTGAAGAAGACAAAACACTGTATAACTATTAAAAGCTTATACAGCGTTTATTAGTAAGGGGAAAATATCTAAACTCTTACACATAAGTGTATCAAGATTTGTTACGTTGCATAATTCGGCTAATCAACATTTATGCGCTTCGTCGAAAAACTACAATCGGCCAAACATTTCCACAACAGTTAGTGAAGTTAAAGGTTGCTACACTAACGTAACCGTTGACGATACTTTATAACACACTCAAAGTTATCGAATGTAACGGTACAAAAATGCACTTCCGCCATCCTCTTTTGGCACCTATTGGCGTTACGCAGGATTAGATACGGACCTGTTGTTGAAGCGAGACAGCGCATAAATCGCTTGTGCGCGAAAGGGATGGCCATATTGGAATGTACGACTCGCCGTACACGTATAAGGGCGCACCTGCCTCTTCCGCAAACCGGTATTTTAATTGACATTCTAATTTGTTACACTTTTATTACATTTCGTATTATTATGCAATGGACGATTACTAAATAATATGCTGTTAATAGGGATGTTACACAATTGCACTTTTGACGATAATTTTAATAATTGTGAAACTTCAACTACTTCCAAGAATTATAGAATATCTATTGTAATTGCTTAATAATTTAAAAGTAATTCCCGTTTTATAGTGTAGATGCGTTGAATATTGTGCGTCTGTGTTTTTACTAAAATGTTTCATTTATGCCTAAAAATGTTGTATTAATGATCGAAGCTGAAAATACTTAAATATTGACGTATTGCCAATTGTGAATGCTGAGGATGTGCGCAAATCGTATGTTAACTGAAAAGAATATTTTTAGTAACCTAACCTATTGTTTTATAATCTGAGAACCTAACCAATAACGCCAGGACATATATCTAAGAAGGGCATCGTAAATTTATAGTTAAAACCTTATGGTTTTTGTCAAATTACTTTAAAAGTTATTGTCCTAAGTATTTATTTAATACAAAATAATTTTCCTAAAGACTATTTAGCGGTGGTGAGGGGTTCGGCTATCGGCTTTACTTACCACTTACCTTTGAAGACCCTCATCCAAATCCCTATATATTGTACAGGCTAGAGCTTCCCTATGAAGGAGAACCAGCATCCGCCACTGGTATTTAGCATGATCTATCAGCATGGAATTACTAGTTACGGAAGCCTAAAAACGTTAAGACGAAGAGGGAACAAACAATAGAGCAAGATCGACTAATTGTCTTCTTTGTTCCAGAATCTTCATCCAGGCTGTCATATGATGCTCTGACATGGCGTCGCGGGCGCGGGAGCAGCGCGCGCTGCACGACTTCGACCAGCTGGCGGGGCTGAGGCGCTCGTATGCGCTGGAGCACCTGGCCACCTTCACCGTCACACGGGAGACCGGCATCGTCTACCCTGCCGATGGCATGAGGAGGCTGCTGCAGCTGGAGAAGACTAATGGTGAGTAATAGTAATAGATCACTTACGTCGTTGGAGCACGGGTCTCGCCGGAGTAGGAGAGAGTGTAAATCGAATGTGATTGGACCACAAATAACATTGTGATTCATCTATTGCTGTGTTGTAATTTACTAGATGTTTCACGCGACGCGCAAAAGGAAATCCAGCGGTAAACGTACATTTTGCTGCGATAAAATGTAGGCTATCTATATTCTTCCCCGTGGTCTAAACTATATCTGTACCAAATTTCATCAAAATCGGTCCAGTAGTTTCGGAGCCTATTCAATACAAAGAAACAAACAAACTTTTCCTCTTTATTATTTTACTCGTAATATATAGTTAAGCGAATAATTTCATAAACGATTGCATACCGTGGGAAAAGATGGTCTCCTGCAAGGCTGCTTCTTCTTTTTACTAAAGTTTCTGAACTGGGTGGTATGGAATTATCCTACAATCATGTAGATTGTAGGACAATTCCATAAGTGTTATTTAATCTTACTACTATTATAAATTGAAAGTTTGTGAAGATTTATGGATAGATAGATGGATGGATGGATGTTATTCTTTCACGCAAAAACTACTGAACGGATTTGATGAAATTTGGTACGGTAGTAGTTTGAGCTCTGGATTAACTATATACTTTTTATCCTGAATACAGGATTTACGGGGACAGAGCCGCGGGCAAAAGCTGGTAGCCTATATGGAAAAAAATATTGTCATTTTTGTTTGTAGGCTGAATTGAGATCATCCGTTGACACTTGACATGGCTAGACTTGTCACAACGCAATGTACTATAAAAATTATGTGCGTACTATGTTATTGCTCATAAGCATAACTATAGTCTGTACTTTAATCACTGGCCCGGTTAAATTCAGAGCACTGCTAATAAAACTGTGCTAATACAATAGAACTCTATTGTGTGTATAAAAATCGTTGTATTTCGAGTGGATATGTGTGTGTGAGAGCTCTCATATGACATTGACATTTGAGTCGACTCTTGTGTGTTCGATTTTCAGCTGTATTGTATATTCTATTCTAGAATATTATATTCTATTCGCAGAGTTCTATATTCAATACTCTGAATATTCCCCAGCCCACCGGATTCCGGACAATATAATCCCGAACCAAACTAATAACATTCAGTACCCATCTTTCACTGCCTCACTAGCTTTTCCTTCAATGTGCTCGAGAGAAAATTGTTAGAAAATATTTAGAATAAACTTTCATATAAGCTCATTTGATCCACAAGAAAGTGATCACTTTGCTCGAACTCGATATGAAAACGAGAAAATGTTAATAGCGCATCTTTATAAAATGCCATTACTATATCTTGTTTCTTTGCACACGTATATCAGAAAATATAATTAAGCTAGTAATGAGGTTGTTTGATATTTTTTCTGACGTTAGAGGGCAGACCTAACGTACACAAAGCGGCATCTGGTGGCGTAAGTGGTATCAAAAACGGTCAATAAGAATTTGCGATTATTTTTCTGCACGACAGTCCTTGTCTGGGTTATCGTGTAAAAAACTGTCAGATGTCACAAATTTAAAAACCCCTTATTAAAAGTAGGCTGTATCAATGGCTGTGTTCAGCGGAAAAAAGCGCTTGTTAGAGCTTGCTAGCGCTAAAGACACGCCTACCGCACTAACCTAACTTCAATACCGCAAACATATCCGCCATTTTGCTTATTAAACGCGTAGCGGTCGCCATTTTGCTTACGATTTTTTCTTAGCGCTTTTGTCCGCGGAACACAGCCATTAGATGCAACAGTTTAATTTGGAAATTTGGAGCTTCATTGGTCTGAGAAATTATGTTTTTTGTTTCAGGAATATGGAGTCAAAAAATGCAGTTATGTTTAGAGGACCAGTGGGTATTGGTCATGGACTACGAGACCGCGGTAAGATATTCCTTATGCGCATTAACTTCTTAAGTTTAGTCTTATTATTTATACCGTATACGGCTTATCATCTCAAGTTTAGTTTTATTCCTTATACCGTATATGCCTTATCATCTCAAATTTAGTTTTATTCCTTATACCGTAACCGTTAATAACCTTAACCATTTTATTTCTTACTAGATGGTCTATTCTATATTTGTGCCAAATTTCATCAAAATCGGTCCAGTAGTTTCGAAGCCTATTCAATGCAAACAAACAAACAAACTCTTCTTTATTATATTAAGTATAGTAGTATAGATATAGATACCGTATACGCCTTAACAACTCTAGTTTTATTCCTTATACCGTATACGCCTTATTATCTCAAGTTTAGTTTTATTCCTTATACCGTATACGCCTTATCATCTCAAGTTTAGTTTTATTCCTTATAACTAGGGTTGCCATCTCTTACATATGACTCCCCGGACAAGACGCGTGAAAACCCCGGATTTTGGAGTACGAAACCCGGACATAGAACAGTTTTTACCCGACTACGGCAATGTCAAAAAGAAAGGAAGATTTATTATTGCTGCAAATAAAAATAAAAAATAAACTTAGGCCTTCCTAATTCTGCCTACAAAAACCCGGATAGCAAATAAAATCCGGCCCGGACGCTCCCCGGACGCCCTTTAAACTAGGACAAATCCGGGTAAACCCGGACGGATGGCAGCCCTACTTATAACGTATACGCCTTAACATCTCAAGTTTGAATTGAGACTATTTAATATTACATTATACGTTAATATTCTTGAGCATTCCTGAAACTGACTAAAATTTTGTATGAAGTGGGTACAAAAGCTAATTTCAACCCATTCTTCCCCAGTCGGTAATGGAGCGTTTCCCTGCCTCATGGGTGCACACACCCACGGCCTTCACGTCACCTGAGCCAGCCGAGCTGTACAACAACGTGCTGGCCTTCGTGGTGGGAGACCCCGACGGGACCTCCCCGGGGGCTCGCAGGGAACTGCATATATTCCAGTGCCATGATGTTGGTGCACAGACTCTCGTCGAGGAACTTAATGCGCTAAAGTAAGTTTATTACTATTCATAATAATAGCTCCACACGCTGATTTCGGTGACGATGGCCACTTTCATTAAAACCAAACTAGCTACGCAATTAAAGTGTCCAAGTTTGCGCACAGTACACAAGAACACTCGCTCTGCCTTTATTTTCGTAACGGATGACCGACACAACTGGCGAGAGATCAGGCGCAGGTCCGACTTTTTACATGCCCATCCGACTCATGGATCATCTCTCTAGTCAGACAATCAGGTGATCAACTCATTGTCCTAACGTGACTTGTAAACAACTTTTTTTGTTGTTTCAACGTGGCGATCGAACCTACGACTACGTTGGACCACAGAGGCGTCAAACTACTATAAACTTACTATACTATAGCATCACACAAAAAGTCGAAATATCAAAAATTATATGTAGTTAATTTTAGAGAAAATGGTAAATAACCAAATGAGTAGATTTTTAGATGAGAACAATATATTACCTCCAGTACAGTCTGGTTTTCGCAGTCGACATAGCACGACTACTGCGCTAATTGATGTCGTGGACAATGTTATTTCGGCTCAAGACGCAGGCGAAGGCGAAGGCTACTATTTTGGTGTTGCTGGATTTCTCGCGCGCTTTCAACACTATCAGTATCTCCTTGCTTAATTTAAAATTTAAATTAAAATTCTACGAATTTGACGACGCTATCGCTTGGTTCTTGCAACCGACTTCAAGTAGTTAAACTAAAAAATGAAGCGGCACATCAAAACGCTCTGATCTATCAAGGGTAGATAGGTACATGGATCGGTGGTGGGCCCTCGCCTCTTTTCACTTTACTGTACCAACCTATAATAATTTATTTTAAATTAAATATTTATTAACTATTCGTGTTTTTATATGATAACTGTTTACACAAAATAATCTATCTCTCGGGCTTGCTTAATTAGCTCAGAATTAACTTTGAGGCGAAATTTTTATTTTTCCCTACGATAATTTCAGAAACAGAACACCGGTGTTCTACTCTCGAATCTAGGATATAATTATTGTCTTAAGATTAAGCCCAAAAAAATGGACGTTGAGGCAAAAAAACACAAAACGAAAAACAAGTGGAAGTGTTATTAAATGTGATACAAAATGTATGGCGGTTGTTGTCGCCAAACTCACGCAAATACACCGATGATAATAATAATCATTGTTCAAAAAACACATTGTGCCTCATCACGAGATTATTATCAAAAATGTACTTCTTTTTGATTTCATTGTCTTAATTTTTTAAATAAACTATTAACCCTCAAATAAAACCTGAACATTCGTTTTAAGTTCTTGATTTATTGCCATTAATTTGTTCTACTCTTAAGAATGTTACTTTATCATTAGCTTAAAGTTTATTCCCGTTTAATTAAATGCAGCGGTAATTTGTATACGGCTACATTACGGCTTACGCCACAATAACGACAAGCACAGCCTGTGTATAGGTACTTACCTATACACAGGCTGTGCTTGTCGTTATTTTCTTCGTCGTCGTCGCAAGTACTTACTTGAGATAAACCTATACAGACGGCACTCTGTGAACATGATACTTATAAGATAAGCGCTTTTAATCTAGGAATTTATTGCAATGACTAAGACCTAGACAGAAACAAAGATAGTATTAAGTACCTGGTTAAATTACCGTAAATAAAATGTTATTCAATAGGGTCGCTTTACAAATAAAATATTTTTCATACCACCTGCTCGACAATGTTCGATTATATATCACGCAATCTCAACGTAAAGCAAGTCATTGACTCTCAACTGAGATAATGTTGTATGAAACTCCCAAGAGATTAAAGTGATTTGAATTTGGAACGTTGAAATTCGTATGAAAACTCCTAATAGATACGTATCTATCATACAGTTTTTCAATAATAATATGGCATTGCAAAGAGAGTTTATTCGAAAATCGAACTGGCCACCTATAACAAAAGAAAAACGCGATTGAAAAAATTCAAAACAAAAGCCAGTGTTTAGTGTTATATTCAGAAAGTAAAATACTACGTTATTTTAACAGTTCCGTGTTTTAACATTCTCACGTGTCAAAATGTCGTCGAGCGATCGTGATTTCACTCTGGAGATTATTAAAAATGTAGCCCTGGGTTATTATTGCCTCGCAGTAGGTATGAAAAGTAGAGTATGCACCTCTGGGATAAAGCCTGTCTTCGTCTTGGGCAGTTTGAATCCCTCGCTTCGCTCAGGACTCTACATAACAAACTCGCTACGCTCGGGAGTTAACTCTAGAGTCCCTCGTTACGCTCAGGGTCCAATATGCTGCCCGTGACGTAAGACACTGCTTTATCCCCTTGGTGCATAATCTACTATTAACTAGCTGCAGACAACAGAAGTTGTTTTGTCGTTTTAACTATTAACTGGCATAAATATGCACTACAGTTTCTACACCAACAACTACGCCTACACTTACAATCATCTTACAATCTATACCTATTACCTACAACCTACACCTAATACTTACATACCCCTAAGTACAACCTATAGGTTATATGTGAAAGAGTTATCATCCACTGAGGGTTGAGGAACATGACCGTCCTAATTTATTAAACAATAGGGGTTGGTGGTAGAAAGGTAAAAACTAAAAATGTATTGTTATAATGTGTGTTTTTAATGCCATATTAATTACTAGACGTTGCTCGCGAATTCATGCGCGCACCCGCGAAACCGTACTTTTGCTACAATAAAAAGTAGCCTATGTCCTTCCCCGTGGTCTACTCTATATCTGTGCCAAATTTCATCAAAATCGGTTCAGTAGTTTCGAAGCCTATTCGATGCAAACAAACAAACATACTTTTCCTCTTTATTATATTAGTATAGATAGTAATTATTTTTGTTATCATATGAGGTATTAAGTATTAACTTTATGCCTTAAATCATGACAAAAGTAGGTACCTAGTGGCAAAAAATTTTCACTTAGGGATATGAAAAATAACTTACAACCTATTATCATATATACCGAACCCACCTTTGGAGGACTTCCGTAACAAACACGAGAATTTTATCCTATTAATAATATTATTATAAATGTGAAAGTTTACGAAGTGAATGCATGGACGGATGGATGGATGTTTTTCACGTGTTTTTACGCAAAAACAACTGAACGGATTTCGATGAAATTTGGTATAGTAGTAGTTTAGGCTCTGGGTTACTACTTTTTATCCCGAAAAAGTAGTGCTTCTTTACTATACTATATTTACGCGGGCGGAGGCTAGTAATATATATGTATACTAGCTTTTGCCCGCAGCTTCGCTCGCGTGAATTTGGGTTTAAGTCAGAAGAAAACTTGTTCGGGAAAATACCAATACCAAAATTAAATACATAATGGTGTAGGCACTGCACAGCCGTATCAGTTGTCTTTTATTTTAATGTTTCCTGCGACTTCGTAGGTACACTCAAAAATCTACCGGGACAGTTTCCAGAATGAATACAGAAAACTTTTTGCAGCTTATTAAATTTTATTTATGGTACAGTTACCATAAATAAAATTTAATAAGCTGCAAAAAGTTTTCTGTATTCATTCTGGATAAACTACTACCATACCAAATTTCATCAAAATTCTTTACGTGTTTTCTTTACTTAATTGCATGAAAAACTAAACATATTATTATGTACATACAAACTTTCGAGTTAAGGTATAATATGATTTCTTTGTAGCCGATAATTATAGGTATTTTAACAATTTCGAAAATCTTTTGAATGGGAAGACGTTGTGGACTTTGAACTTAATAAAAATAATTTGGATTGTGATCGCCCAACCTAGTTGGGACCACGACAGAGTTTGAGAGAGAGATGAGTTAGCAGTACGACCACGAAGCCATCTAGCTTCTCACTTATTCCTCATATAATAATCATACACATTAATAATTAGGTAATAACTAGGTAGTTTTAACCAATTCAAATATCTGTTTATTTTATAGCATTTTATACTATGTTATTCTTTAGATTGATAAAAAATGTTGTATGTATGAACCGATTGAATTGAAATACCCACACAAAAATATACGCAGAGCTTTTCTAATTCCTAACGGCGCGGCGTGGAACCCGTAGGTAATGAGTAGGGAATATTATTCGAATATTCGAATATTCGTTTTATTCGAATATTCGACGATTTCATTATTCGAATATGACTGGGTTCAATATTCGAATATTTCGAATAAAACGAATAATAAAAATATTTTATTTATGTATCAAAAATATGTTAATAATAGCAATAAACTTGTACATAAACCGGAATGTTTCGTTATTTAATACATTACTTTTATTATTTATTAATATTGTCGTCAATAATATCCTAAAACAGATTTTACTACACTATTTGTGAAAGAATATACAAATAAAATAATATTTAAGGTGAATATTTCCTACAGGCGTCAGCGAAAGAAATCCATACTCACACGCTTGTCAAAATAACCTAACCAAGAGCGTGTTATGACGTGTCTAAGGAGGGTTCTGTTACTATAAAGCGTAATACGATTTTTAGTTTCTTAACCTTACTGTTCGATTTCGTTTAAAATAACTTTCCTAAAGAGAATTTACCATGATCTACCAGCATGGAAAATTGTAAGTTCCTAATCTTCATAGTTCAGAAATGACAGAGAGAGGTGAAACCAATTTAGAGGCCGATTACTTGGAAATGGTTGACTTCGTAAATGTCATGTATAAAACTTTTCCTTTATTTTAAAAGACATAATATTCAACACACTTGGCAACCGGGATGGTTTTCCATACACGTGAAGTGTTTATAACTATATAATAAAATTATATTTTTTTATCAAACCAAAACCGATATCTAGACGCAATATAGCTAGAAGAGCAGATAGAAAGAGAGACAGAGTGATACGATAAAGGATACCTGTTAAGTTGATTATTAAAGTATTACACTGGCCTGCAAAACACTTGTAATAACAAATCGTTTCAAATTTCATACTTTTCAAAATATTATAACAAGATTTGTTAGTGTTCTTTAAAAGTAATAAAATATATATATCAGTATATTATTTTTATCTTTAAACAAAAATTAACCATTTTAATCTTAGTCTTACAGACTACATTTACACGTTATATAAAATTGCAGTTTTGAATAACTCCTGAGGCCTGACAACAGCTTGGAGGAGGTTTGTCATACTGAAAACGAGGTTTTAGAGCTGAATTATGCAATATTCTCTCCCATTCTTATATCAGGGCGTGTTTTAGTGCTGTGAGGGTACTAACTGTAGGCTGTAATAATTTGCGGCTTCTGACTAGACTTCTAAGCTCTTCTCAGGCTATACTTAATCGGGTTGAGGTGAGGACATTAAAGAGAATCTTTAAGAATCTCTTGACCATATCTTTCTCCGGGTAGAGGTCCAATTGTCATTATGTGGCCACATACTCAGCGCGGATTCCTGAAAGTATGCCAGCCTATTGTATATGTACTATACCTGAGCATACTGAACTCTATCTGAAAAGTAAGCTTGAAGATATCCCCTACCAGGTCACGTTTACTTAGCCTCCCTTCAGAAGTTCACTTTAACTTGTGAAGTTAGTGAGTAAATCCACTCATCTGGGACCAAAATTCTGGACCATTCTCGTTCATCCTTTTGTATGTGTTCACGGACGTATCACAGTGTTGCTACTCGATACTAGGGCTCTCGAGTTTGGTCTCGAGGTGAGACCACTCGCCCTTTGCCTCGGTCTTAAGGGATTCAGATTTACTTAAGCAAAACTTCTTCACTGTCCCGTCAGTAACATAGTTCCCTCGGGTCTGAAGAAGTTGTTTCTGAACCTAACTGCATTTAAGTGTTGATTTTCAACAAGTGGAAACAAATGAACGGTCTTGCCGAACGCTGAGTCTGCCATTCAATCCAAAGTCTTGCACGGCCTTGTCAAATATTTTTCAGTCTCTTTGTACCGTTGCTTCATCTTCTGAACGGTTCGTAACATGACACACTCTGTTCTTGCAGTACAACGCCTGATGCCTACTTCTGCACTGATGCCTACTTTCAGAAAAACCATCAACTCATACTCAGCGAGGCTATGATACAATTTTTAAATCTATTGTTTTTTAACTTCCTTTTTGTAATAAGGCTCATCGTTGAAAAATTGAAAACATAAAGATACCAAAAACACGGATTACTTGAAAATGGAAAAAGGTTATTTTTGTTTTAAAGATTTTTCCTCCCACTTTTTACCAACTATGAAGTTTTTTGTTATGATAACATAACATTAAAATCTTTTTTGAGTGCTTTTTATTTTGACGGTTTATCTTGTTTACTTATTACGGTTTATAATACACATGTACCGATTAGGTCTGGAGCAGACCATTATGACAGCACGATACTCGTAAGTTTAGAGTTTTCAGCTGCACTATATTAGAACAGAGCACTATTTACAGTGCATTACGATTTCTGTGCAGTGTTCCAACTCTGCAAATATATTTCTCTCCAATCCTAAACAAAGTGATATATAAATAATATATTTCTTTATTATTCGTGTTCTTTATAGGTATATATAAAATTATACTACCAAAAGTTTAATTCAAAAAGTCAGACTGTAGGTCTGACTCTTTAAATCGATTGACTATGTTGAATCGATCAATAGCTTAACTCAATTAAAAACCAGAAAATACGAACCTCTAAAACAAACTCCAAAAATTCTCTCCGCTAGAGGATCTTTTCCTTGATTTTTTGAAGAAACCACTTAGTTGACAACCAAATCCATGGTCTGCTCCAGACCTAAACTGTTTATAGTTTTAAAAAAGTAATTACGATTTAGTATTTTAAGTTTGAAACTTAAAAGAAGATTTTTTTTATCAAAAAGACGTTGATTTTTTTAGAGTAATTTGTGGAACATGTCACATTTTGATATTATTAAATATGCAGGTATATATAAATGCATTATATTACTTGTATTTAAAGTTTGTTACTAATATTTGTATTATTCGAATTATTCGAATTTATTCGAATAGTGTTTTGCCATTATTCGAATTATTCGAATAGTAAAATTTGTCGAATAATAACATTCCCTAGTAATGAGGTACCCAAAAATTTTCCGCGATAAAAAGTGAGTCCTACATAGATATATAATATTAAATTATGTATTAATTAATCAAAGGAGTCCTATGTGTTTATCCAATGGCTAAACTACTACGGTAACAAATTTTATAAAAATCCGTTCCGCAGTTTCTGAGATTAGCGCGCACAAACGTACAGATCAAACATCTTTTAAGAAAATCTTAAAAGTCATTGTTTTGGGATAAAATCTAAAAACCTAAATATATTAAACACTGATAAATCAAGCACAAATAAATTAAATATTATAGCTACTTATATAACAACAAAAGAGAAAGAAATTTAATATACACTCTAAATATTCTACTGAAATAGTATGTAATACGAGTACCTATAATAAGTATTATGAATATAATTAATGCAGCAATTAAAAATATTTAGGTGCCTAGTTTTTCAAAGAGTAAGATTTTCATCTTTAACTTTAGCATTCTTGTCAGATAATATTTTTCAACATGATGACAATATATTATGTAAAAATAAAAATAAAGCGCCCTACTCACGGGCTATCGATCGCTTCGATCAAATTGGAAATTAATTCGTATTTGAAAATAAATTGCAACGACAAACTATTACACAAAATGATTAGTGTAAGACCTACCAGCTAGTTTTTGCGGTGGGCGTCAAAAGTTGGAACAAAATTTACGCGTATATATACCAGTTTCATATAAAAAGTGTAGTAAGGTGGTCCTAGGATCTCAGACTATATTCAATTTTTATTTAAACCGATTTACTTGCAACTACGAATCCAGTAAATGTTTAAATTGAAAAGACTAAATCGATCGATCGCTTGTGAGTGGGAGCTTTAAATCAAAAGCACTAAGGAGTATTTATATCAATTTTAAAGCAATTTATCGCTCCCAAACAACTTTTTCCCCTTTTTTAACCCCGTTAGGGGACGAATTTCAATAAACTATGATACAAGAATTCCATCAATTCTGTTACATAATGTTTTTGCAAAATATGAAGTACATTGGACCAAGGAATCACGTTGTCCAATATAAACTTTTTTCCCCCTTTTCACCCCTTTAGGAGTCGAATATCGAAAAATCCCTTCTTATCGGATGCCTACGCATTACAAAGAGCATACCCTGCAAGTTTCAGGTCTCTACGATCAGCGGTTTAGGCTGTGCGTTGATCCGTCAGTCATTCAGGACAAAGGATTTTATATGTAGGTATAGAATATGAGAAGATGTATAATGTTTGATGTAACATAATATTTATGTTATTATGTAGCATCTCCATGTGACATTATCCTATTTTTTTTTTAATTCTGCCAGACTATGAGCACATTTTACGCCAATATTAGTTGACATGTGCAGCTTCATGACATTATCACAGTAGGTGCGGCGCGTCATTGTTATCGTGAGATAAATCATTGAGATGGAACGAGCGTGTGTAGCCGGACGTGACGACGTGACGTGACGCCAACGCTTCACTACATAACGAGAGACACGCAATGTTACATCTGACAATACTGTGTTTCATTTCTCTGACATGAATATGGTTATTATTATTCACGATATCGATTGAGATGATTCATACGTGTATGAAATTCCTATACATAGATCTAGCTTGTAAATAAATAGGAGAGAAAACATATATTATATTTTTTATAACAGAGAAAAAGGTACAAAAATAATAATACCAATTTAATGATACCTACTGATAGTTCAATTGGGATAATTTTAGTATGTACTAGAAGTCAAAGCTAGAAGTGATCAATAATTGTGTTTATTTTGTAGGGGCGTTGGAAGCGGAGGCTCCGAAGGTGGTCGCGACTTCGTGATCGAGAGGGAAAGAGAACGGGAGCGAGAGACCGAGATAGAAAGACCGAGGAGACAGGTAAGAATCATTATTAGTAGGTAATAGAAAAAACAAAATCAATTAGGTGAAAATAACTTTATTGGGGGAAGTAACAATATCAAGGAATGGTACCTAGGCATTAGGTGATGTACAGCGATACATATTATTTAAATATTTTTATTTTATTAGTAGGACGCGGACTCTTCTTGATTGTTTGTCGTTGCTAATAGTCTACTCGACAAGTTGGAAATGGTGACAAATAGAGATAGGTCGACAACACGAAAGATACAGCAATTTTGTAAACTTTCAAAATTTATTATTTATACTAACTATTATTCTTTGAACTTTTATGACGTGATCTTGTCCAGAAAGGTTCGAAGAAGCAAAAACTTACAAACGGCAGAGCCGCGGGAAACAGTGAGATAAACGAAAAACCTTTTTTGCCATTTTTAATGTACTTATAAATGGTTGTAGCACAATTTTCTAGACATGATTCCAAATCTAATAACTAGGAGTTTTCAATTTGTCGAGACTTGAGTATACTATAATATCTTGAGTTAATAATTACATTATCAGACACAAATTACAGATAAGATACATGTGTTTGTGATAGGTAATAATATGACTCTTATTGAATTTTATCTTCTCATGATTCAATTGCAATCAGAACTAAATAAAGATTAGGACTCGTTTTCAAAATAATTTACATACTTGTTAGCATCAAGAACAGGTACGAACGTTTATTTTTATGTAATCCTATTTATTATATTATCAAAATTACAACTAGGTTATTTAATAAATTCAATTTCCACAAATTCAATAGACATGCTGTATAAAAAATAATAATTTTCACAAATTATACAGCACATTGCTTGGCAGAAGAATATAGGTATAATATTTAGTTTTTTTTTTGCCTCAAAATTATCATTGATAACTGCATGCCAAAATAATGAGAAGAATAACTATATTGTAATATTATTATGATTCCAATTTAAGTAGGTACTTTTACTATTTTATTGGGTAATACTCACGTATCAAAGTAATCACGTTCTAGAATTTGGTCATCGATTCCCTTATCGCTATCGGCCGATAAGGGAACAAAGGGTAGATTAAATTCTTTCACTATTGTGCCATACATGTTTCGACATAAACAACGTGTGCTAACAACAAAAATTATAGCCTTACATCCATAGACATATTACTAGCTTTTTCTCGTGGCTCCGCCCGCGTAAGTATAGTATCGGGTATCGCACGAGAAAACTGTAATTTTTCGGGATAAAAAGTAGCCTGTGTTTTAATCAACTACCATACCAAATTTGATCGAAATCCGTTCAGTAGTTTTTGCGTGAAAGAGTAGCAAACATCCATCCATCCATCCTCACAAACTTTCACATATTTTATAATATTATAAAGTTGAGGGAAAAGGTGTCTCCAGTTAAATGGCCCGACTTTTGAGATTTTTGGGGCCATTTTGAAATTTGAAGTATGGTGAAAACATATTTGGCGAAAGATGGCGTAACTTTTTAGTGTATGAAAATTTGTTCTGTCAAATGTATGTCATAGCCTATCTTGAGTTTTTAAATCTTTGCACATCTAACATTAATAATTACTTGATAAAATTTAAAAACTATGAGTTTCAAATATCATTAGGTCTGACTGGTTCACCATTTTGTTCTCATTGCTCTGTAACGTCATTGTCATTTTGGTCGGCAAGAAAAAAATATATTTTTACTACCAAAAAAATATTTATTTTCTTGAAAAGTGTTCAAAATTTCCTGAAGACCCTGATTTCTGATGTAAGTTTTCACTTGTGTTTCTAAAATACAAGTTATTCAAAATTTCCTGAAAACCCTGATTTCTGATGTAAGTTTTCACTTGTGTTTCTAAAATACAAATTATTCAAAATTTCCTGAAAACCCTGATTTCTGATGTAAGTTATCATTTGTGTTTCTAAAATACAAATTATTCAAAATTTCCTGAAAACCCAGATTTCTGATGTAATTTTTCACTTGTGTTTCTAAAATACAAATTATCCAAAATTTCCTGAAGACCCTGATTTCTGATGTAAGTTTTCACTTGTGTTTCTAAAATACAAATTATTCAAAATTTCCTGAAAACCCTGATTTCTGATGTAAGTTTTCACTTGTGTTTCTAAAATACAAATTATTCAAAATTTCCTGAAAACCCTGATTTCTGATGTAAGTTTTCACTTGTGTTTCTAAAATACAAATTATTCAAACCCAACCTCGAAAATTAAATTAAAAATATGAATAAAGCATAGAAAATGAGTCTTACTGAGATTTTTAACCGACTTCCAAAAAGGAGGAGTTTTTTGGTTACGCAATTACTCCGCTGTTTGTGGACCGTTTTTTCCAATTTTTTTTTACTGTAAAGGGTTTTTGGTTACACAATTACTTCACTGTTTGTGGACCGATTTTCCACTTTTTTTTTTTACTGTAAGGGATCTTTTAAATTGGTCCCATTAGTACCGGTAGACCTGATGATGGCATCCCTCTTGGATGCCATCGACGACGATACTCGACGGAAATCCTGAAAATTAATATGGACACCTATAGTGATTTCGACATTTTTTTAAAGTACCTAACCCAACTATATGCTACTGAAAAGTAAGATTTTGTGCCTTGGATCCAAAATCATTGAACAGAACTCCTCAGTATTTAAAGATACACACTTAGAAATTTAGATATTGCATAAATAATTATGCTATATCTAAATATATAAAATGCAAACCTGACTGACTCATCTATCAACGCACAGTCGAAACTACTCAACTGAATTCGCTGTTTGGCATACATATAGTTGTAACGACGTAGGCATCCGCTAAGAAAGTATTTTTGACAATTCGCCCCCTAAGGGGGTGAAAAGGGGGTTCAAATTTTGTATGGAAACCGAACTCTACGCGGACGAAGTCGCGGTGAAAAGCTAGTATTTTTATAACCATCATCATTTATATACTCAATTCTCTACTACGACCGGCTCTTTGAAGTCCATAGTTGCAAACAATGCTTGCATTTAAAAAAAAATGCGTCCCGTTCGCCGTACGTGAGCGCACTCCGCTTTGGTGAGGCGACGACGCGACGGCGACAGAATCTTTCTTATCTCCGACACAAAAGTTGCCCGTGTGCTAGCTCTAAATCTTTTTCAATGCGGCTTATAAAATTATATATAAAAATCGTAAAAAACCGTACCTACGTATCACTGAAATTAGGGACTTTATAAAAATAAAACGATAAACATATTATGACACTCAGGTATGTAAATATAGATAATCCTGGCGGAAGGATTACGTGCGTCAGAGATAGATAACTGGCTCAGTAGCGGTCGAGTGCCAGTGCTGGTATGGCGCCTCTGTACCAGACCTACACGCGCAAGCAATGGGAGGCTGTGCTGTTTGTAAGTTTAGCACTTACAATGAATTTCAAAGTGACCAAATGCCAAAGAAAATCGGGATAAGATAGTTTCGAATTGGAAAATAGTGTAACTGAATTACCAATATTTAAACTTCCACTATAAAAACAACTACTTATCGAAAACGATATAATGAAATGACCGCTCTTTGGTGATGTGGAAATAATCTGGTTTAAACTAAAATTAGTAGAATCGGTGTAACTTTTCTTGTATGTAGCACACAAACTATTTTTTAATTCCAGCAAATGTCAGCGCAGTTGGGCAGAGGCGAGAGAGGTGGATCGGGTGGTGAAAGAGATGACGCATCGTCCACCGGCTCCGAACGTCTGTACGAGCAGGACATAGCCATATTGAACAGATGTTTCGACGACATCGAGAAATTCATTGCTCGATTACAGCACGCTGCAGCAGCGTCTAGAGAACTAGAAAGACGAAGACGATCCAGAGGAGGTAAAAGGAGCGCTGGCGCTGGAGAGGGAATGTTAGCTCTCCGCACACGTCCACCACCAGAAAGAGACTTTGTCGACGTCCTACAAAAGTTCAAACTATCATTCAACTTACTGGCACGTCTTAGAGCGCATATACACGATCCAAATGCTCCGGAGCTGGTACATTTTCTATTCACGCCGCTAGCGTTAATTGTGGATGCAGCTGGTGATGCTGCAGATGGCAGGCTTCCGTCTCGTGTGGTACAGCCGCTTCTGACAAGAGATGCGCTTAATTTATTGGCCAATTGTGTCACCAGTAAAGAAACTGAGCTATGGCATTCTTTAGGAGACGCCTGGCTTATACCTAGGTAATTAAAAAAAAAGTAGTTCTTATTCTAATGCTATGAAAGGCGTTACAATACATAAAGCACTTTCGATATAAAGTTACGCAATTAATATGACCTTCCTTAATTTCAGGGAACAGTGGAAAACAGTCATACCACCTTATCAACCCGTGTTCATGGATGGATGGTCACCAGACTACCAGGTCGATGATCAACCTTTGAGAAGGTATTTACATTAATGCTACAGTTCATTAAAGAATCAATAATAAGGTTACCACTCGCCACATTTTTAACCCAAGACGAAAACAGAGGGGTTTTATAAGTTTGACGTGTCTATGATGTATGTGTGTGTCTCATTTATCTTTGCCTATATTTTTATGCCAGGTTTCCTTTATGTTTGTTGTTTATTACATATAGTTTGTTTATTCACAAATTATCACCAGTGTATGTTTAATTTTGTACATATTTTGTGTTCACTGGTCTTATTTCATGATCATTATCATTAGATTCATCAGTGTGTTGTATGTGTGTGATGTTGGTCAGATCATCTCCCAGACGAGCAGAGCCGGTGAAGGAGGTTCGAGGGGAGGAGGTAGAACGGGAAAGAGGGGAGAGGGCTGATGCCTACGGCTATGATAGAGAGGAAGCGGATCTATACGGAGACCAGTATGCTCCGTATCCAAGGTAATCATTGTACTTGTCTTGCTTGTATTGTTTTTGTTACTATCACCATTCAACTTCATCTACATATTATATATTACTATATTATTTTACTTACTCGAGAAGTCCTACCCACACAGATTATAAATTATGATTTAGAATTATTTAGACTTGGACAACACATATTTATATTTTGTAAATGACAATAAAGAGGACACACATTCTACTAGTTAAACCAGAATGTGGTTCTAAAATCTAATACAAATGAAGTATATACTTCGTACTTACATAACGTTTATGACAAAATTTAACCAATCATTACACCTATCGTTTCAGGAATACACGGCCGCTGACGCGAGAAGATTCTGGTACAGCGGCGTCCTCACCGGACCGAGAGCCGCCATACCGCAGTGACAGAGATGATGGTACATAATAATTATAATAGCTCTCCACTTCGATTTCGTTAACGGTGGCCTGTTTCATTGAAACTAGTCTAGCTACGCAGGAGTTATTCTATAGTGCTCAAATGTATGCGCAATATACAAGAGTACTCTCTCTTCGTTTACTCTCGTAACCCATTGGGACGGATGACCAATACGACTAACGAGAGATCAGACGCAGGACCAACGTTTTACATGTCCATCATCGGACGGACATAGCATGGATCATTTTTCTTGTCTGACAATACCTACCTGCCAGTGCAGGTGGGTATTGTCAGACAAAAAAAAATTGTTTTTAAGTCTGGTTAGGTCAGTACTTAGACCAGACTTAAAAACAACATTTTTTTTGTTCGAACGCAAGGATCGAACTCACTAGCTCCTGAATCGAGAGCCAAACTCTAAATTACTGGCCCACGAAGGCGACTATTATAATTATTATGGTACATTATATAAATTCTTATATTCTGTTCTACCAATCTTTGGAATTTAGAAAGTTAAATCAAGATTTAAACGCAATCATATAACAAGCATATAGACAACAGTAAGACAGGTTAACTAAAAATCGTGGATATTCATTTTCAACGTTTATCAGTCGTTGATGAGGAATTACTAAGAAGAATCAACTATTACATAAGTCATGGAACCGCCTATATAAACAATATTGACCTTGATATTACAGATGACCTAGGTGAGGCGTGGGCGCGCGGCGTGTCGGCGCGGGGTGGCAGAGTCGTCCGCGTCACCTACCCGCGCACCGCCAACAACGATAAGGAGCTCACTGTTGTCCGCGGAGAGTACCTTGAGGTAAACAACCGATTGATCAATGTGGATAGTGGACTTGCCGTCATCTACCAAAATTTTGAATAATTCGTGTTGAGGCTAAACACCAGGAAGCCTTTACCAGGACTTTGGACGTCTCAGAACATAATATCAATTTTATACGTGCGTGCATACGTAGGATTTGATCCCTCGACTTAACGATAGCGATCAGTGTGAGTCCGGGCCCTTTCCACAACGCAGATCGAATGACATTGATCAATTTCTGAAACTAGGACTTTTGGCCCTATGATTGCGTCATGGAATATAGAACAATGTTATTAGATAACGATGATGAATTGATGACCTCCAGGTACTGGACGACTCCCGCAAGTGGTGGAAGGCTCGCAATCGGCGCGGGGTAACCGCTCACGTACCGCACACCATCGTAGCGCCCGCAAGCTCTCCCCCGGGGTCCCCCAGGCAGGATCCCCATCTGTACCCCAACCCCATATATACACACTACCAGGTATATACCATCTTTGTCCATAAACTCGTAGTAATTCTATATAATAAAGGGCATACAAATCGCTTGAAAAGTAATACCGTTCATAGACACTTGTAACCAGAGAATTTAAAGTACATCCCTGGCAGATTAATAATATCCTTGTTTTTGTTTCCGGGGGGGAAAATGCATTACGCATACCACCCAGGCGCAGGGGGCACCCGAGTGGTGATGTGGGACTCCCGTACAGGCTAATGAGACCCACGGTATACCCACTAAAAACCACCCCCCGCCTTCCTCCTCGCCGCCCTGTGACGGGGCCACGGGAACGATAAACACATCCGCGACCCCTGTTAATGTCGCCAATCCCGCTTAAGCCGCGTGGCCTTCTCAGCCTTATTGCGTCGTAAGCCTCAACGCATTACCCATCGTAAAATGGATTACGCGGCAGCTCTAACAGTTAACTGCAACTCATTGCGAGTCGAATATACACTGACTATTACTGTTCAAATGCACGCAATTTTATGCTCATATGCGATCATAATTTGGTAAAATTTATAATATTCTGCTACTACGTAAACATCCTTCTTACTACTTAATATTGGAGATACGAATCCTGTTTAGGTTCTGTCACAATATGAAGAAGTACTGTACTTTAATTTCCGCTGCAGTATAACAGCTAATATCGTATTTCAGGACGGCGGCCGAGGGTCCGGCGGCAGCAGCCCCACAGGAGCACCCGGTAGGGGCGCGGGCGGAGCGGGGGCCGCGGGCGGTGCGGGGGCGGACTGGGTGCGGCGCGAGCGGCTGGGCAAGAAGGGCGAGTTCCGATACTTCTAGATCCTTCTAGGACATTCGATCCTTCACAGCGTCAATACCTTCCGTTTAAGCATCTGCGTTGCTTTATACTGTGACATTCCTAGTAAAATGAGCAGCAATTTGACTTTCTGAGAAAAACTCATTTGCTTTCATCTACTGATATATTATTAGGTATAGAAATCATTAGTAATTTTGAATTTCTGGTGGGAAAAATACTTTCCTCACTTCTGGACCAATTTTGACTACTTTGCCTTTTTTCAATGTTTGCTAATTTCTTATATCTATCTATTCATATCCCTTCATTTCTTGTCATGAATATATTCTTAGATTATCCTCATGATTTGAGAGTTACATTTGACGCTGTATCACCCACCTTCCGAACCGAACCCTACCAAAGTGCTATTCACAAGTTCACCTGGACTTATTAGTCATAGCTAACATATACAACTACATAATATATTATCCAAGTTTTATTAATCATTTTATACTCATCCGATTTGCAGAATCCGTCTTTTGATTTTCTTTTATGACGTACAGCTTTCTAAAAATCGGATGAATATTTTCCTTTATTCCTTAAGTATCGGAACCCCTTCCTTGTTGTTTGTTTTCTGTCACGTGCTAAGTGTTGTCTGCTGGGTTACTATTACCCGACTGACATTGCAGCGAATGGCGTCACAAGGGACCGCCAATAAGCATTCAGAACAATGCGAATTTGCTGCAACTTCAGTTATATTGGTATGTAAATGACAGAAACTGGACAGAATCTAAATTCTAATTTTAATTTTTTTAAAGTTATTTTATATATATTTTAAAAACTATATTGATTTGAATTCTTGTCTTATCTAAATCAGTTTATTAATTCGGAATTAAATCTTTATTTAAAATTATGAAATTTTTGACTTTTTAGATTATTATCTTTGTCCAGTATTTGTTTTAAAGCTTTTTGTTTTGTGATTGTGTAAACTTTCTTCGAACTAAGTACAAGTGCTCAATATTATAGAGCGTTTTAGTAATTTTCATTGTCTTAATCAATAACTTTACTTGTTTTAATATATAAAGAGTCTATTTTAGTAATAATGTAAGAATTGTCAAAGATATTGTATAGCTGTAGCGGAGCCTGCGCGGTTTTGATGATTATTAGCACTGTTGTAACATAATGTAAATATTTCAATTTAATGTTTAATCTAATATGAGGTACAATTTGATTAAGAACATTCTAGAAACACGTCCGCGTTACTCCGTCCACCACACTGTTTGTATTTATATTTTTATACATTAAAGAATGAAATTACCAAAATCTTCTTTTTCTGTCCCTTTCTTTTTTTAAATCTTTTACCTTAACTTAATTTCTTTGTGTGTATGTTGCTTTGCTTGGAGCTATGTGTGTTGTGTTGTGTGATTGTCTGTGAATGGGTTAACATTTTTGTTTTATTAATACATACCAGTAATTTTAGAAGTACAAGTAGTTTCCCCTTTACAGCATCATTGTCTTGTCACGACACGATTTTTGATATAACGCCATCTGCCGGAAGCTACGTATACTTCTTACATAACAACTTCACTTTTTCAAATACTTATCAATACACAGACGGTTCTGGGTGTACAAAATTTATTCTATTATTTTTTTGAAGTGATGTTCTTAAGACACGATGAGAGTATTTTTAGATTTTAAATAATGAATGAGTTTTCACTTCTGCCTCATGTACCTACTCTGTGATCTGTAGGTACAGTGTACACGTCATGTCTTTTTAATAATTTAATGGAACTGAGTTATGATTCGGTGGAGAGATTACCGTCACAGATGCCCGCATGACAAATGGAGGCCTTGCTCTTTAGTAATATTTAATATGTAAGTAAGGAACCTTTGTAGTAAGTATAACTCTATACAAATTTTATTTAAATTTTAAATTATATTCGAGTCAATGAGGATCACATTTGTAGTCGAAGTTCATTCACTATGATTTCTTGGCGCTATTTAAACTAATAATAGCGCAATCTAAAATACATTCTCGTAAGCATTGAAAGAATAAAAAAATCTATTAATACTAGCTTAATCACCGGGCTCATAGAGGATATTATCCTTCCGCATCCCTTTCTGAATACAAAATGTAGAAGAATATCGAAAATGAACGTCCTTTCACATGCAGTTTCGTTTAGGTTGGGATTTGTGACTATAGTATTATGCTCTGGAATCGGGAAAACCGTAGAAAATTCTGAGCATTGAAAATAGAACTCTGCGTTAATACATTAGAGTTGAAAATCGCATACATGAGTGTCGAGTCGAATGTCAATGACAGCTCGATACTCGAGACTTTAATTTTCAACTCTATTGTGTTAGCGCAGAGTTCTAATTTCAGTGCTTTGAATTTTAACGGGCGTTCCGGATTCCTAAGCATTTAGTCCCAGCCTTAGTCAATGCTGATC
Source organism: Glaucopsyche alexis (assembly GCA_905404095.1). Classification (NCBI taxonomy): domain Eukaryota; kingdom Metazoa; phylum Arthropoda; class Insecta; order Lepidoptera; family Lycaenidae; genus Glaucopsyche; species Glaucopsyche alexis. The sequence continues at coordinate 9,014,780 of FR990061.1, forward strand.
AGGAACACCGTCAGTGGTGGATTATCCTAAAGGCAAACTAGGCACGTGTCTACGGGCGTGTGGGTACAAAGGGGGCGCTTCGACCAAGCGAGGTGGTATACCCAGTCAGGTCGAAGCCCTGGGCGATCATCCCCCCCCCCCCCCCCGCCCCTAGGGGCGTCGATAACATGTTTGCCTACGACACTCTCAACGTTTAATCCGCCTCTGAACATCGTCCCGTGTATTTCAGAGGAGAACCCGGTGCCTCCACCACCGCCGCCGCCGCCCCCGCCCATGCCGGTGCCCGTGGTGCCGCCGCCCACCAAAACGGATACCATGAAGTGTAAGTTGTATGGAAACTTATAAAATAAAGTCTGTAAGCACCAGTGGCGAAGCGTGATATCGGAATGGTAAGCCGCGTAAGCTAATATTAGCTTAATTTATTAACGATTACTGTATCATAGAACAGCGATACTCTAATTTTATTGCACCTATCGCCATCTATCGGGCGGTATATATCTAAAACTAGATTTTGGCCGCATTATTGTATAATTATAAAATTGCATAAAATATTTTATTATTGATAAATAATACCTAATCATAAAGGATGCCAAAATGATGTCAATTGTAAACACGCCTCGCTAATTGATAAGCACATATTTTCAACAATTTTTATAAGATTAAATGTCGCACAATTACCTTCTTTCCTCTTTAAAAATTTCATGCTGTTTAAAAAATCTATGCACACGAGCCGAATGTGGCTGGGCAATTTAAGTTATTGGAGTTTTCTGTTGAGTCTGTTGACTGTTGAGTTCCCATGTCTTCCACAATTGCACTTCACCACCGCGACAAATGGTATATAGTAATATAATATATGTATAGTATAAAGGTATTAAATATATTTCCATTGTCTGGTACCCGTAACACAAGTTCTTCGAGCACTTACCACGGGACCAGATTGATGTGGCGTGGAAGTGTGCGTCGATGTTACAACTGTCAATTATTATTATTCTAAACATTTCAGCTACAAAGTCCGTGGCCAGCACTGGCACACTACACGAGGAACTGAAAGCCGTCCTGCCGCAGATACAGCAGCGGAAACTTGACATCAAGAAGACACCAGACATCTTCATACATCAGGTAAACAGAGTTCATGGCTGTCATGACAATGCATTGCAAAAGTTAATAACTCCCACACCGATCTCGGTGACGGTGGCCGGTTTCATTGAAACCAGGCCAGTTACACAGGAGTAATTTTACAGTGCCCCAGTGGTGTGAGCGCAGTACACAAGAGCAGAGTGCTCTTGTGTACTCTTCCTTTACTCTCGTAATTCAGAGGGAGGGATAATCGACACGACTGACGAGAGATCAGGCGCAGGTCCGACTTTTTACATGCCCATGAATCATCTTTCTTGTTAATCAGGTGATCAGCCTGCATTATCCTAACCAAACTTGGAAACAACGTTTTTTGTTGTTCCAATGCGGGAATCGAACCCACGACCTCCGAGTCGAGAGCCAATGCTCAAAATTGCAAAAGTTACCGTAGGTATTATAAATGCCTAAAATAGGTATTAGATATTTTTTGCAACGCATTGCCTTATCTAGCTCTCAAAATATTCTAGGAAGGTACCTAGCACTTTTTATGCAAACAGCCTGTTAATAAATAAATCACAATTATTTACATTAAATAAAATCGAAAAAGCGCTAAGTATGTAGGATATTGTTATAGTTAACGATTAATAGTATTTAAATTAAAATCTAACCGTACCAAACCCTACTAAAAATAACTTCAAAATTTTATTTGTCAATTTTCAGAAATCTAACCCCGATGAAGTTGTAGAATGGCTCGAAGCGAAGGGCTTCAGCAGCCAGGCGCAGAAGCAGCTGCGGGTGGCTGGTCACCAGCTGTTCGGGCTGTCCAGGACGCAGCTGGAGCGGCTGCTGGGGCAGGAGGAGGGCAAGCGGCTGTACAGCCACGTACTGGTGCAACGTAACGTGTCCGGGGTAAGAGCCGGTCCATACGGCGTTGCGTCAGCGTTGCGTCGACGCAGCGCTGTCGCTCCGTCGTTTTACATATAATAATAATAATAGCTCCCCACACCGATTTCGGTGATTGGTGGCCGGTTTCATTGAAAACCAGGCCGGCTACGCAGGAGTTATTTTATAGTGCCCAAGTGTGTGCGCAGTACACAAGAGCACTCTCTTTTCCTTTTACTCTCTTAACCCAGTGGGACGGAAGACCGACACGACTGGCGAGAGATCAGGCGCAGGGCCGACTTTTTACATGCCCATCCGACGCATGGATCATCTTTCTTATCAGACAGTCAGGTGATCAGCCTGCATTGTCCTAACCAAACTTGGAAACAACATTTTTTGTTGTTCCAATGCGGGAATCGAATCCACGACCTCAAATCAATATCAATAGCCTAGCGCCATTAGCAAAATGGTTCTACTGTAAAAATAACTCTTGGCCGTTTGTTAAATAATGGTAAATATGTTACGATTTGGTTTGTGCAAAAGAGAAATCTGTCAGAACCTCAATATTTTTCTGGAATAAAAATAGTTCCGATCCGATCTTATCACATTTTCTCACTTATAACATAGAGTTTCTTTCTTACTCTATGTTATAAGTGAGAAAGTGTGATAAGATCGGATCGGAACTATTTTTATTCCAGAAAAATATTGAGGTTCTGACAGAGTTTCTTACTCTATGTTATAAGTGAGAAAGTGTCATAAGATCGGATCGGAACTATTTTTATTCCAGAAAAATATTGAGGTTCTGACAGATTTCTCTTTTGCACAAACCACAGAATTACTGAAAATCCAGAAACCGTCAACACGCTTGAAAGTGAGGCCGTCACAACCACTCCAAATTGGAATGGTTATCGACACATAATATGTTGCCACAGAGTAACGGAATATTTTACCCAACTTTTTTTCAATTAATATTTATTGAATACCTAATTGTCGTAATATAACACCGCGATTTGTTTTGTAAGTGTAAAGAGTAAAAATTAAAAAGTGCGGGTGGGGCGGTATTTCGCCATGGTTTTGGACTCAGTGCGCTGCATACAAATGTGATCGAACACTCATTCTGTATTTTTCTGTATTCTGAGGCACAAACCAAATCGTAACATATTTACCATTATTTAACAAACGGCCAAGAGTTATTTTTACAGTAGAACCATTTTGCTAATGGCGCTAGGCTATTGACGTTTTTCTATGGAAATGACAGACGATGTATGAAACATATTTTTCAATCCCCACATGTATGGAGAGCCACCCCTAAAATATGAACTTATTACTATAGTCGGCTCCAAAGCCGAAATCTATACACAATCAATAACTATGCTAAATTACAGAAGTAATGAGGGCGGAAAGACAGACAAATGTACGGACAGACTATTTTATTATTTTCTCCAACGAACTTCATATTAAGTACTTCCTGTTTCTATTTTTACTCCCCTTTTATTTTCTTATTTTGCAATAACCATATAATTCACCCTACTGGTGGGGATTGTCCGCGCAGTACAAGACCACCTCCGCATCCGAGCTGCAGAGCATCCTGAGGAAGGCCAGGGAGAAGGTGGAAGTGTCCTGACCAGCACCAGCGCAAAGATTCTGACCAGTACGGCAGTCAGAACAGTGGTGGTCAACGGGACAGTCTGTGACGAGAAAGCGTCGTACTGTTGACGTGTAAAATTCGTTCCTAATATAATAACCATAAATACTTTTATTATAATATTATGTTTGTTTTTTTTCCTTTTTTAATTTTTTGACCGACTTCCAAATCAAAAGCGGATATATACGTTATGCTGTCTAATACTTAATTGTATGTTCAACGATTACTTCGCCGTCCGTGAACCGATTTTTACCCAATCTTACACTGGAGACGCATTTTTTTCTCACCTGGCTGGCCACTAGTCGTATTCGTAGGATCAGATAGGCTAGCCACCTACTTTATTTTTTAGATTTTACAAGTAGGTATTATATAATGTCTCCGAAAATCAATTACGGATACTTCGGGCACATGATCCACTGCTTATGTAAAGATGTTTAGGCAAAAAAAAATTGTCATACTCAAAGTAAAAAATTATCTCATGTATGGGTGACTCTCCGCAAAACAAAAACTCGCCCATATAATGTTTTTTTTTCTTTTAGTAATACAATTATTTTTCTGCTTAAACGTCTTTACGTAAGCAATAGATCATATTATGCGCAAAATATCCTAGTAATTGATTTTACCGAACCTTTATATAATTGCAAGGAATTGTTTGATACTTATAAAATTATGAACAACTTTTCGATGAAATTTGTTTATTATAAATCTCTTAAAAATATATAACAACATCAATATCTCCTATGTTCAACAAAGCTGCAAGTTGTATTACAAAGTTCTTCACACGATCAAAAATAACCATAATAATATTATAAGGGTTTATAATTATTAAACTGGCACTGGAATGCTGATTAATTAACACCTTTAATTTATTTTCTCTGTCTAATTTATTTTGTCTTTAATTTATTTCGACTCATCAAAACATGAGGTAAGTATTATGATTTTCAACAATTGAATTTCAATCTGTTAATAAGAAGACCCTGTATAAACTATGTTTAAAGAAAAATATAATTAAAAATATTTTTAACAAAATGCAACACGTGATAATTAATGTACAATATAATTAAAGAATAAATATACTATAGTATAAAATTAAAAGATATTCAGGATTATTTATAAACACCAATTTTTAAGAAATCCCGTTTTGACACATATTCACAATTACAATAGATCTTAGACGTATAACATACAATTAAGTTGTAAAGTAGGTAATTCATTATTAATATAATGCTCCCTGTGTTGTTACATCACAAGTTACTAAATTACCAAAAAAACTGTTATGAAAAACGCTCACCATGGTCTCTTTAGGCTGGGACTATAATAGTATTATGATCGGGAACCCGGAAGGCCGCAGAAAATATAAAGCACTACTTAAAGAACTCTGCAATCTATACATCTATATCTATACATCTTATAATTGAAGTGTCTGTTTGTAATTTCAAATTAAAAGATTTTCGTTTAATGCATATGAAAGTTTGTTCGATACTAGCAATCAAATAACAATTTTTAAAATTTTTGTCTGTCCGTCTGTCTGTCTGCCTGTATGTCTGTTTGTTCCGGCTAATCTCTGAAATGGCTGGACCGATTTTCATAGGACTTTCGCTGGCAGATAGCTGATATTACAAGGTCTAACACAGGCTACTTTTATTTTAGGGTTCCGTTTCCGTTAATTGCGGGCAACGAAGTTATGCAAACGAAGTTGCAGGCATCAGCTAGTAATACATAATATAATAAGCTGAAAATCTAAGTGTCGAGCTGTCATATATGACATTGACATTTGACTCGACACTTGTGTGTTCGATTTTCAGCTCTATTGTATAAGCGCAGAGTTCTATTTTTAATGCTCAGAATTTTCCCCGACCCACCGGATTCCGGACAATACAGTCCCAGCCTAATAGGAAATATAGGTTGAATCTCGAATCCTGATATGAGTCTAGGGGGTAGGCATATAACAATTCCACTTCCCACTCGTTCGTGCACCTGACACACGTCTCCCGTGCAGCAGTGCCGGATTAAGCCAGCGCTGGGTCCGTAGCAAATGCTGCTGCTGAAAATCTAACACACGGCGGCTATTTAGAAACTCGACGCTCCTATATTCAATTTTCAACTCTATCCTATTGAGCTGATTGAAATTGATTTACTTTATTACCCAATACAACTCGAACTCACAAGCGTCGAGTTTTTTAATTGCTGTCGTGTGTAAAATTTTCAGCACTATTGTAAAGTTATATTTTCAGCGACGTTTTGATTATATTGTATGCAAAATAGTTTTACGCTTCCGCAGTTGTTGCGATCAGACGTCGCGTTGGAGGACGGGGCTCGTAGCATTTGCTACATGTGCTACTAAGCTAATCCGGTACTGCCGTTCAGAGTTCGCAAAGGATAAACACTTTAGCCATCAGTCACGGCACTTATTCTCATAATAATTGTAGTAATATTATCTATTAAATTAAACCTTACAAAGTTTTTTTCTCACAGACAAAATGGTGCGGTTTAGCGGACATTTTACTTAACATTAAATTATTTTCTAATGAGTATGGCACGATAGACCTTGCAGCTATAATATATTTACTAATGCATTTAACACATTCACACAAACATACAATTCTTATTAAAGCAGTTCGCGCACTGGCAACAAAACTTCTCCCTCACCACTTGCATTCCGATTCTCGACTTTAGCGCACGCGAAAAAGAGTCAACATTTCCGCAATACATGACCGTATAGGAAAACAATCATATTTTTCCGGAAAAATTAACTCTATTTCGTGTGCGCTAAAGTTCATAATCGGAATGTAAATGGTGGGCAAATTTATTGCCAATGCGCGCATGCACTTAGTGATGACGAGTCTTTTGAGTTCTCTTGATATTGACAAATTATTACTTACACTTAAATGTATAAAATCTTAATAAGTATACGTATTGTGTAACCCATGTTATATTTTACGTCATACTATATAGAATAAATACGATATAAAACTAGGAACAGATTCATGATTAGGTAGTTGAAATAAATATGCCAGTATAATTTAATACCAAGCTATATCAAGTGCTATTTTATTGGGGGTATTATCACGAAGAGCAGTTCCATTATCTACTTTATTCCATGCACATAAGAGTCAATATCAGTATAATTTGTAATAACTTTCTACAAATGATAAAATATACAAATTAATAAAATATCAAGATGATAATAAAAAGCTTATCTTTTACATTACTTGCGTATTAGACCTTATAAAGTAATATAATATTATTTATTTGTTACAAAATAATGTAAATGCCAAATATATATCCAAGATAATATTATTATTATCTTGGATAATTATATTATTATTAATATGTTCTCTATTCACTGGCATAATTGAGAAAGACATCTAACTGAATAGCAGTAGCGTGGGGTTCCTATAACTCTATTCCTATCGGCTTCATATTACCATTTACCTTTTGAAGACCCTCATTCAAATCCTTACCTATTATACAGGCTGGGGCTTCCCCATAAAGGAGAACCATCCTAAGCCACTGATAAATAGAGGTCATCATGTAGGTCAAAGACTTTACAAAATCAACTAAACTCTTCATCGAGATTATTTCAACTTAATGTAACAAAATATCCATACATATTCTTATTTAATTACATTATAAAAGTAAAAATAAAATTAAATGAGAATGTAAAACCTATGTAACTTATTATACAAATTATATTTTATGATCTAAAATTCGTTATAAATTTTAATTCATTCAAAACACTTTCATATACGAGTACTTACGTGTATAAAATCACTATCGTGTATAAAAAGTTCAAAACACTATCGTATATAAAATATAAATTATAGGTTAAATTATAAGTTATTCCAAATAAAAAAAAACAGTACAATTTACTAGAATGATATAGCCAGAAGGGATAAGATTGTATTTAGTCTAGGTGGTTTAAAAAGTCAGTAGTTTAAAAAATTACTTTACTGACGTCGAGCTAACGGTTCACACCGAAACGACACGATACACGAATCGGCGCTGCATTTTTAAAATAGTTATTAAAATTTAAAAAAAATAACTTTAATTTGCTTACTTACTTACAAGGAAATACAAGTTTCATTGCAAGAGTGGTCCAGAGTGGTCCAGTTTGACATTTGAACTCTTGTTAAACGTGTATCTTCGAGTCGTTCGTCTATTCGTCCCACAAAGTTTCGTAATAATGGATCGAATTCTAATTTTCGCTATTTTTTTCATTCGTCAGTTCGTCCCACTGTCACAAAGACACACAAACGTGTGTCTTTGTGCAAATGTTTATATTTTCTTGTGCAGTGAATAAAGTTTTTTGAATATCCATTTTAAAAATAGCGCCGCGTCGTTTCCATTCGATGTGAACTAACACTAAGTTACCATAACTATTTTCCTTGTCTTATTGTAATATTCGGATATGTGCTATCTACGAAACTATATTTTACATACTCAACATATTTACACCGCAGCAGTCACCCGAGTCTATCACAGTCTAAACATTACTCAAATGTAAATTTTACTCAAATTGTAAATTTTACTCAAATTGTAAATTTTACTCAAATGTAAATTTTACTCAAATGGTAAATTTCAGCCGGCTAAGGAGACCGTGCGGCTATTCTTCTGGCGATAGCCGCTGTGAGAGCACTTCCCTTACCGCTACCGTCTTCTGCGCTCATGAGCTTGAACTGAAAAAAAAACATATATTATACGTAAAGCAAAAAGTTTATGTACAGTTTTACGAGAACTGAGGGTCAATTCTGCTAAATAAAACCAGCAATAATACAATTACAATCAAGTCCCGGCACGCTTAAACTGTCAAACTGGTATTCTCGTAAACATTAAAGCAGCGTCTAACGGCCTCTGATTGGTCGTAATATTACAAAGTCGGTTTACGATAACAAGTCACTATACTTATAATACGATCAAAGTAAAATGAAGTCTACTTTAAATACGAGAATTGAGGTTCTGTGCGAACGGATGAGTATGAAATTTGACACAGTTAAAGTTTATGTAGAGGAATGTGTGCAGAATCAATGTTGAAAAGTGCATAAAAATATAATACATACATACATACATACATACATATAATCACGCCTTTTTCCCGTAAAGGGGTAGGCAGAGAACACTTTTTGCCACTTGCTACGATCCTTACATACTCGTTTCGCTTCGTCCACTTTCATTCTTACCATCCATTCCTCCTCTTACATTCAACGTAGCGAAGCGGCTCTCCATGGTCCACTTTTCACCTCCGCGAGAAACGAGACGTGATGGGTGGTGAACCACATCGCCGCCATTTTGAATAATTAAATTATTATAAATGCATTGCTTTATAAAAATAAAGTTACTCTACCACACTCACACTACGCGTTTATGTAATAGGTAACAGTAGTAGGTAATTGGAAACAATTGTTCTTTTCACATTCCATAAACATTTACATAATTTTATTGCGGTTCTAAGAGGTAAAAGAACCCTAAGAAGGTTGAAAATTAAAAATTAAAATCTGAATTATGGTCGAATTTCGACCAGGGTGACCCCTGACCACTAGTAGTGTTAATAAGCCAAAGTTATTTTTTGTGTTTTTAAAAAGGAGTAGAAAACACGGGTAATAATATAAGGTACCAAAATATGACTATAATAGGCTACACGACTGCATCTAAAATATTAAGTTTCATTAATGTACTCAGCATTACTTACTACTTTGTTAATTTAAAAAAAAAATAATGTTTTATGTATAGTTTAGTACCTAATCATTACATCTAAAAAGTACAAAAAAAATATATATATTTTTTTTGCTAAATTAGTAAACAAAACCTACATCAATAGTTTACTTACATCATACCTATACAAAAACATTTATTATGGTATGTATGAACTTAAATGCACAAATATCGGAGATATTTACAAATATGTTCCTGCGGCCATATATTTCATACACTATAACTTGGACGTGACGTCATAGCTATGCACGACTTTAGGTATGGAGCGTTTTCACGAGACTTGCGAAATTTTGTGAACAAATCGCTGTACCTTTAAAAATATTGACTTTTGGTATACGGTTTCTTCTGAGAAGTTACTCATATTTAAGAGTACTATTCATTTATGCAATAAAAAAAATTCAGTCGTCTAGCCTATTTAAATACCCCTTCTAATTAATACCCGCTACACACCAGTAGGCCTAGCATTAACATTTGACAGGTGCGCAAAAGTAACGTTATCGAATGTCAATTGAATGGGCGTTTTTCCAAAACTCTATGACCAATATTTATAATTTTAATTTAGAGGTGAAAATAGCTCTAAAAGCGGGTGATACGCCGCGGCGCGCGGATCCGTCTGAAGCGCGCGCGGGACGTGTATCACCGCTTTTAGCACTATTTTCACCTCAAAATAAAATTATAGGGACATTTTCAAAAAGTTTCTAGAGGTCATTCCGAATCGAATAAGCCCTGGATCATAATTTTCGGTGCCTTTGTACCGAAATTCACTGAAATGGATCTTGTGACTCTAGACTATGAACTATAAGACTGTAGTGAGTAAACTGTGCAGTTGTCGTTGTAGTTCGTGTGCGTAAAGCGAGTTCTTGTAACTACTCGCCGTGAGGAAGTTAACTACAATTTGTATGGCATCGAATTAGTTATCATTGTTTGCCACTAAGGGCGCTGTTTCGATGCCAAACAAATTGTAGTAAACTTCTTCACGGTTCAGCATGAAGCGGGCATCATACGCTTAAACAAGTTATGCTATAAAGTTATTGTTAAAATTCTATTGAAGGATTTGCATACCTGATGGTGAGGCGCCAGGAGGGTGATGTAGTTGTCCATGAGCGAGCGGAACCGCGGGTGTTTCTTGTACACCGAGCCGTCCACGGCGATGGACACGTGCGGCCGGTCGATGCGTCGGAGCAGGGTTGCCAGGCCTGATAATAAATAAATAAATAAACGTTTATTTGACACAATGTGACATTACACCACAAATAATACAATGACTTACATAAAAAATACAAAAATAGGACAGAAAAAACAACATAACATGGATAAATTGGAAAGAAAAAATAATAATACAAACAATTCAAACATAAATTCACTACTACCATGAGTAGGTAGGCAAGTGGCAAGTACTTTAGTGGATCGGTAGGTAGGTAGTGTAATGCCTAACTGTCAAAAAAGATACCGCTCAGGCATATCACTGCGGCGTAACAACACAGTTCCTGGTAATAATTTTATGATACAATGTACCTACTAACTAGCGTAAATTGAGAAAAATACAGAAGACAATAAACCGTTGTGGAACGACAGACAAATGTGAGAAATAGTTGGGCACCAAACATCCGTTGTGCATAAAATAATAATATCTATGGACGCTTCACACCACGTCAATCTGGCCCCGTACTATGTACCTACCCGAAGAACGTGTGTTACGGGGCCAGACAACGAGAAGTATATTTAATTCTTTTTAAAGTATACATTTAACATTACATTCAATTATGACTCATTTAATACACATGTATGATCCAGAAACACAGAAAAAATTTCATCCTTCGGCGGGATTAAAACCCGATTAGAACCCGAAAAACCTCCGGCTTAAACGCTAACGCGCTAACCACTGAGCCACAGAGGTCGTCAATGAGTTAAATGATATTATATAGAGGTAAGTTTTTGCTATAAGAATGCTACCTCTAAAATGCTGTTTTTTTTTTATTTGCAATATGGCGAAATGCAACTTACAGACTGACACAAGCTGTGCCGCTCTGTTGGATATGAGCGCGCAGGCGTGCTGCGCCACCAGCGCGTCGGACCTGGACACGGTCAGACCGCACGCCTTAGTCAGTGCCGCGGCTGTCTTGTCCCACGAACCTTCCAGGGCCTCTCTGTAAACACAAATGTAACATTAGTAAGCTAAATGCCCCTAAAAATCCCTATTAGAATTTAGCTACGTTCGTTAGTCATTCAAACACCAAAGAAAAAAAGTTACCCCTCTAAGTGCGCAAGTGGGGCGCAGATCAAGTAGACTTTCATTTTACTTTGATCGGATTGAAAGTGTAGCGACATGTTACCATGAACGGATTTTATGACGTTTCGACCAATCAGAGCGAGTTTCACGTTAGTTTAACGTTCATAAAACACCGTTTGAGAGTTTTAGCGTATCGGGACTCAATTGTAATTTTATTAATGCAGGTTTTATTTAGCAGAATTGCCCCTCGGGGTTAAAGTTAACCCAGTGTTAAAATATCATGTCATATCTTTCATAAATACGAAGAACGAAAAAGATAACATGTTTAACCCAGATTAACTTTAAGCCACGTCTGGGCAGGTGGGTCCTAAAAACCTATTTCTTTGCCTATTAGCGATTTTGTTAGCATATTTTTTTTGTGAGAATATCTAATTGCAAAGCAAAAGTACTTACTCTTCAAACAAACTGACGTGTGCCGACTGAAGGGAGTCTTTCTTGGGGGCAGCGGGGAACAGTCCGTCCCTCGCTAGACCCTTTAGGACAAACTCGAGTAGGGAGCCCAGATATTTTCCACTAATGTATTTCTCGAATCTGAAAATGTGATGAATACTAAATTAAAATTTAAATCTTCAAACCAAATTCGAAAATTTACTTCCTTAAAAATTTCAGTGAGTATTTAATATTTTCAACAGCCTCCGTGGTCTAGCGGTTAGAGCATTGGCTCTCGACTCGGAGGTCGTGGGTACGATTCCCGCAATTGGAACAACAAAAAAAAAATTGTTTCCAAGTTTGGTTAGGACAATGCAGGCTGATCACCTGATAGTCTGACAAGAAAGATGATCGATGCGTCAGATGGACATGAATAAAGTCGGACCTGCGCCTGATCTCTCGTCAGCCGTGTCGGTTATCCGTCCCACTGAATTATGAAAGTAAAGGAAGAGAGAATGCCTTGTGAACTGCGAACACACCTGGGCACTATAAAATTACTCCTGCGTAACTGGCCTGGTTTCAATGAAACCGGCCACTGTCACCGAGATCGGTGTGGGGAGTTATTATTATACTTTCAAAAATTTATAATATTTTCAAAAAAATCTACGGGTGCCAAAAACTTATCAAGAAACCAACTTACGTGAAAGACGTGGCCAGGAGTGAATTAGCATCCACTTCATCATCAAACTCTGTGCGCAGGAAGTCCAAACAGCCGTTGTCTCCGAAGGCACCCCACTCGATGTCCACACAGACATCTGTGACCCTTTCATGGGAGGTCTCCCAGTGCTGAACTCTGTCCGCTCTCTCCATGTAACATGCGTTGGATCCAGTGCCCAAGATTAGTCCAATCTGAAAAATAAGTTTGTGCTCTTTAAAGTTCACTTACATAAACCCTATTTATTTACAGTCCAGCCTAGCACCATCTTTCAGATTTATTCATAATTTTAGTATCATACACTTATTCATAGCCATGCCCTTTAGGTAAAATACGATTGACATTATGAACCTTAAGACATGATCCTTAAAAATTATTAATATTCTTATAATATAATGTCTCCGAAAATCAATTACAGATACTTCGGGCACATGATCCATTACTTATGTAAAGACGCTTCGGTAAAAATATAATTGTCATGCTCAAAGTAAAAAATCATCTCATGTTTGGGTGACTTAAACGTCTTTACGTCTTTACTTTTTCTGGTTAACGTCTTTACATAAGCAATAGATCATAATATGATGTCCAAAATATCCTTAATTGATTTTACCGAACCTTATATATACCTCAATATCAAGAAACCAATGTTTTCAATTTAACAAACAAGATGGTACCTAGGTAGTGGGTACCATCTTGTTTGTACCTAGACCTACCGCAACTTCTGGGTCTGTTTGCGCTCCAGCGATCAGCGTGCCAGTGGTGTCATTGAGCAGAACCTGCACCGTGACACGTAGACCTCTCTGGTCCAGGCAGCGCTGCAGCTCAGCGGCCACGTCCAGGCCCTCCATGCCGCTGCACTTGAAGCTCTTTGTCCAAGTCACCAGCTCCCCAGACGAGATGGAGTGCTGGTTCATTGGGAACGAGAATGTGAAACCTGTAAAATAAATCGTTTTTATGATGCTTTGCTTCGTTATGGAGATATATAACTCTGGGATTATAGAATTATTGAATTGTACCAAGAGATAGATTGCATCTTTTCAGGGTTGTGTACACAAAGGATAAATACGGGACCCTATTACTGAGAGTGAGACTTCGCTGTCCGTCCGTCTGTCTGTCTGTCAACATGATCTGTCTTGTTAACCTCATGAGCTAGACAGTTTAATTTTTCACAAATAATGTATTTCTGTTGAATATAACAACAAATACTAAACAAAACCAACGTTGGTTACGTTGGGTTTTTTAGTGCTTGGTGTTTTCTGCCGTTTGTACGGAGCCCTTCGTATGCGAATCCGACTCACACTTGGCCGGTTTTAGATACTTTCTCATGTGTGAATTCAGTTAATATGTCGTTTAACTCCTTCCATCAAAAAAAAAAAAGTGGCCCATGGAGAGCCGCTTCGCTACGTTGAATGTAAGAGAAGGAATGGATGGTAAGAATGAAAGTGGACGAAGCGAAACAAGTGTGTAAGGATCGTAGCAAGTGGAAAGAAGTGGTCTATGCCTACCCCCATGGGAAAGAGGCGGTATCTGCCTACCCCTACGGGAAAGAGGCGTGATTATATGTATGTATCAAAATAAAAATTTCTTTTTAAATATTAAGTTACCTAATGACATAGCTTCCTTCTCCAAGCCTTCTGATTTTACGAAATCTTGAACGCAGTCTGCTAAAAAGTTGAACAAATCCTCTCCCGGCCCGAACCGAAGTGCATCGCTGGAAAAAGATGATAATTATTGTTGTGCTTGTGTAATGCTTGACAGGGTAATAAATGTTATACGTTGCTAGCTTTTAGTCACGGCTCCACCCGCTTAAATACAGTATCCCACGGGAACACTGTACTTTTCTGGGATAAAAAGTAGCCTATGTGTTAAACTACTACCATACCAAATTACATCAAAATCCGTTCAGTAGTTTTTGCGTGAAAGAGTAACAAACTTTCACATTTATAATAGTAGTAGCCTAGTAGGATAGTAGGGTTACGAGTTTTGTTAACACTCATTCACAAGGTCGTCCTTATTCCTATTAACACCCTCAATGGATACTCACTTGATGTGGTACTGCTTCACGTCTTCTCTGATCAGCTCGCCTCCGCGAAGTTCAAGCAAGAGAACCCGCATGTTGGTGCCGCCCAGGTCCAGCGCCAGGAATACACCTTCCTCTGAAATATTATGATTCGTATTATTATTTTTATTCGAGGCCCCATTTCTCACTATATCAATCCAATAGAAAAATATTTATAAACGCTTTAACAATACGTCAATTAGGTACCTATGTAATATCCGTAGAACTATGGAGGGTAGAGCTAAGGAGAACCATCTGTTATGGGAGAAAAGTTGAAAAAGTGTCCAGCTGTATGCTATAAATAACAGTTCAAAAATCTTCCACAATGGCGCTGATGCACAAAAAGGGTATGGAATGAAGTTAGGAATTCTTGATGGAGTGAAGTGAGTTATTTAAAATAAAAATTTTGACGACTTTAGTAGACTAAAAGTAGTTAATTCAGTAAATCATGAATATTCTACTTACTCGCGTAGTCGAATATATTTTTATAAACATAACCGAAGAAGATGCTAAGATTTTGTTATCTGTTTAAATTTTGCCGCTTTACACCCCGTTGCGTTTTCAGCGCCCCCCTATTTAACGCTTTTTACGGACACTTTTTCATGTATACATACTCCGTGCGTAGAACTTGTATCTATGGGAGCTGGACCTCTAGTCAAGAATTCAAGATGCATTCAATAATTTCGACGGTGAACATCGAAAATGTTTGGGATTTGACATATTCATCGTTATGTGGCCCTGTGTGCTGAGTCCTGTTTTTAATCTGAATTGTCCTGGTTTTTTGAACTTCAAATCATGTTTTTTAAATTTGGGGTTGTCACGCCTAGTTTTGGCAAACGCGAACAGTTCTTCAAACAAATATTTAAAATGAATGCTAGTCATACCTGTGCCGTCCGGCAGTTCAGGTACGTATGTGTTGGCCATCTGCAGGCTGGAGGGCTTCTCTCGCAGGCCGTTCTCTATCTCCCTCGTGAACACCTCGCCTACTCTACGCAGCGTGCCCCCGCATAACACCAGACCGGACAGACGAGATTCTACCTGGAAATAAAGAAAATGATATTGATTAAAATCACTGAAGATAAGAAAGATTTGAACTTCTGAGACCATGTTAATGGGAGTAAAATGGTCCAAATTTAATTCTTATCCCTATTTGGTATTCATAAACTCTAAAGTTTGTAAGTATGGATGTTATTTATTACTCATACACGCAATAACTACTTATCGGATTTTAATGAAATTTTGTATGGCAGTAGTTTAGGCTCTAGTTTAACACTAAACTCTGTTAGCGCAGCAAAATGTACGGTTCTACGGGATTCATTTTTTGTCTTTGCTAATTTTTTTTTTAATTCAGTCTTAAACTAATTTACAAAAAAAGGCCCATCTGTTAAAGGTACATATTATTATGTAGATATTGTTCTATTTTACTGATTGGCAAATGGAATTTTTTGGCTGCTATTAGAGATAGTATAGAATTATAGTTATTTTCGATTCAAATCTTCTAACCCACACTGAGATTAGATTAGATACAACTAGCCGCATATACCTAACAGTCGGGGCTTAGGCCATTACACCACAAATTACTCCACAATCTATTGTATTATCTAGAAACAATTAGTATTTCTATTTCCTCCAATTACTCGGGCAAATCCTAATCACATGGGCAGAACACGCTGTTGTGCGATTAAAAATAATAATCTTTTTAATTTATTAGACCGATTTTATTGACGTTTAAAAGGAAAAGCAGAATAAAACTACATATATCGAAACTTATATTATTATAAACATAATAAATGTCTTAATATCTCCTTTTTTATGATAAGATAAATAAAATCTCTTTAAAATAAAATTGTTAGTATCTATCTAGATTCTAGACAATATCATAGACTAATAAAAGTACTTATTAATTTTATTAGTCCATGACAATATGTACCAACTATTATAGTCTGATTCATAAGATCCTTGTCAGTGAATTTTTGTCCAAGAGCACCGAAAATTATGATTCAGGGCTCATTCGATTCGGAATGACCTCTAGAAACTTTTTGAAAAATTTTAAGAGGAGGAAGAAATTGCAAAAGTTATAAACAATTTAGTAAAAAAGAGGGTATGGTTTTTTGAAAATATCTCGGAAACTATTCGCATATTAAAAAAAATCTTAAAGAGGAGGAAAGTTCCTTAAAGAGGAAGAAATTTCCTAAAAAAAAGTCCCACATCCCGGAACTCTATCAACAATATTTATGATTAAATTTTAGAAGTGAAAATAGTACTAAAAGCGGGTGATGCTTTGATGTGAGGTGAGACTTTTTTAGGAAATTTCCTCCTCTTTAAAATGTGTAAATGCCTCTGAGGATGGATGGACTCTCAAGCAGAAGCTACTGAACGGATTTTGATGAAATTTGGTACGGTTGAAGTTTATAAGCTCCGGATTAAAACAGGCATTTTATCCTGAAAACGTACAGTATTATCGTGGGATATTTGAGCCGCGGGCAATATCTAGTTAAAATATTCCAAAAACAGAATTTAAGTTCACTCAAATTCAACTTACTTGATTGAACAGAGGATAAGGACGAATAGGTAACACATGCTTTCTCACTTCAGATATTTCCATTTTATAATAATTTAAATATTCAATTCACAACAGGTTAATCGTTGTACGTAGCAGAAACACGACCGTATTACTGTAATCTAAGACAATAATTAAAAGATAGACAAAATTAACTTGCAGAATTTAAAGATAAGTTAAGATTATTCTAATCGTTTCTAAATCTGATAATGTTTCATAAACAATAATATAAAAATAGTTCGTTTCTATGAGAAGATTAAAAACAAAAGTAAAAAAGTAAAAACTTCTGGGCCATTAGACAAAGTGACAACATGAAAACATTCATAGCTTAATCACTCATACTACAATCTAAATCTACACTAATATTATAAAGAGGAAAACTTTGTTTGTATGTTTGTTTGTTTGTTTGTTTGTTTGTTTGTTTGTTTGTAATGAATAGGCTCAAAAAGTACTGGACCGATTTCAAAAATTCTTTCACCATTCGAAAGCTACATTATCCACGAGTAACATAGGCTATATTTTATTTTGGAAAAAAATAGGGTTCCGTAAAATATTTGGGTTTTTCGGACACAAGGTGTAAAAAATCAACCAGAAAAGTTACTTATTTTGCGTACGCTGCCTAAACTATAAAAGATAGAACCATAAAATGTTCTAATTAATTGTAGATCTTATAAATATCTACAAAAAAGTCCGCGACACACTATACCTATCTATGTCGAGTGAGGCACAACAACCATTTTTTTATTTAGAAATCTTGAATTTTTTTTGGACTACATTTAAACGCGTTTATTTTACTCATGCTATTAATCCTTATCAAAATAAATTATTTCATCACTAAGTACAGTTTATGTAGATAATATTTTGTTTTTGAATGATTGAAATTGGACGTGTGGTTTTGAAGTTATGGCGAAATTAAAATATGACGATTTCTGCTGCACGGCCCGTTACGAAGTGGGCGTCGCCAAGGCAGGGGTGCGTGTGCGGGGGGAGTTTAGATCTATGGTATTTCATACGATAAAAGTATACCCACCTACTTATTTCATTGAGTTTTAGTAGGTACCTATATTAATTTGTTTCTGTTTGTTTTGACTAGATTTCGCCCGTTTTGTTAGTGGTTTAAAGACATTCTGTAGTATTAGTATCAGTATTGTACCCGTGCGAAGCTGGGGCGGGTCGTATTATATAAAAGGCAAACTGACTGACTCATCTATCAACACACAGCCGAAACTACTGAACGGATTTCGCTGAAATTTGGCATACAAATAGTTATAATGACGTAGGTATCCGCGAGGAAAGGATTTATGAAAATTCACCCCCTAAGGGGGTGAAAAAGGGGTTAAAATTTTGTGTGGAAATCGACTCCACGCGGACGAAGTCGCGGGCATAAGCTACTATACACATATAATATGAAGAATTCCTAGCTGAATTATGTCATTACTACACACTCTATCTGTAGCTCCTGAAATTTTAGCCAAGTTGGCATCGCTAATCACGACAACGAAGTTCAAAAAAAGTATAGGATTTGATGGAAGCTACGTCATTTAGCGATGCTTATGTCAAATCCCATACGTTTTGGTTTTCGAACTTCGTCATCGTAATTAGCGATGGCAACATGACTAAAGGCTTAAGGAAGTTATCAAATCCGAGTCAAATTACGCACAAAAAAAATCAAGAAATGCTTAGAGATTTGTAGATAAGTCTTATTTTTTAGTAGGAACTTTTAGTTTTTTAGAGTGAACATGAGTTTTTTTTTGTTTCTTCAAATAATTTTACGTAATTACCCAAAAAAATAGTACGGCCGCTTGAAGAATTGACGAGACCGCTGCCAGCTGTCATGCTCTTAGATTATTATAATAACAAAATATTTATATTAAATCTTTATTAAATAAAAAACATAAAAGGTTACAGGCATAAAGTACAATATTTAAAAAATACAGATTTAAAAACTAGTTAAAATAAGTAAAATATATATAATTAAAATAAGGAAAATATCTAAACTATTAAACATAAAAGGTTCACGTTACAATATTAAAAAAATACCAATTTAAAAACTAGTTAAAATAAGTAAAATATATATTAAAATAAGTAAAATATATAAACTAGTTAAAATAAGTAAAATATCTAAAATATATAAGCTATTGTCTAAAAAAAAAGGGCTATTGGTAATAAACCTAATCCAGGTTGGAAGCTGTACCAATCAAATAAATATTTAGTTATTTATTCCCTTTGAGTATCCAACTATTTATTCCTCATCAACTTTATGAAAGTTTTCCGCGTGTCATCCATCGTCGTGACAAACTACAAGTTCAGTATCTGTCGTGTCCCTGTAATGATTGATATTATATATGGAATTTCACGCCGTGTAAAAGAATTTTCCAGATAGAAACCTATTACAACAAGGGTCATTTCTGTTTAATAAAACCTGCAATAATACAATTACAATCAAGTCCCGATACGCTAAAAATGCTAAACCGGCTTCAAACGTATTTTGATAGGCTATTTCCGTACACATTCAGCTGTCCTGCCTCGAGGCAGTTTTAGATGCCGAAAACGCTATTACCTTCCTCATTTTCGAGTATTTAATTCCATGACCATAATTATTATCCAGTCCATTCTCTATATCTTTGGTGCAATCAAAACAAAATTCAAATTAAGAACGTAACTTGCGTCAATGGCGACCGTTGCCCTCCCCCTGGCTACCTCACACCCCACTGACACCGTGATACCATCTCGCTAACGAACGAGCCGATTGGGTCTGACAAGGGTGGAAAATCAATATGTCATTTTTAGGGCTTACTTGACTTACTTCTATATAATGTGCCCTCAAGAAGTCAAGTATAAGTATGAACATGAAAAAAGTTGACGGTCAACGGTTGCCTCCAACTTCGAACGCGCAAAAAGTATTATATTCTCACGGGAACGGTTCTCTACTACTACTACTACTACTCGTGAGATTACTTTTTGCGCGTTTTTACTGTCACATTTACTGGGATAAAATATAGCACATGTAATGATAGTAGTTTAGACTCTGGTCTATATTACTATTATACTAAATTTTATCAAAATTCGTTCATTAGTTATTGCGTGAGAGACATCCATACATACGAACTTTCGCGTTTATAATATTAGTTGGACCGAAATCCCAGGCCCACAAGACTCCCTTTATATTCTTACTGATTACTGAAAATGTATATCATACTAGGTTTTGCCCGCGACTTCGTCCGCGTGGAGTTCGGTTTCCATACAAAATTGTAACCCCTTTTCACTTCCTTAGGGAGGGAATTTTCAAAAATCCTTTCTTAGCGGATGCCTACGTCATTACAACTATCTGTATGCCAGATTTTAGCAAAATCCTTTCAGTACTTTCGGCTGTGCGTTGATAGATGAGTCAGTCAGGTTTGCCTTTTATATATTTATAGAGAAGATTGTAGTATTAGCAAGGTATTAGTGTGTACAATGAACGTATGCATACCCGACAGATTGTGTCTTGGGACAATTTTGTTGACGTCATGTCTTTGAACATTTGAACAGAAGATTCAATTTAGTTTAAACTATGCCTGCATGTCTGCCTCAATGCGTAGTTTAATCTAACTTGTAATTGTCTACTATCTCCAGAAGTCGAACTAATTGACCTGGCTATCGCAGGTCGAGGGGATATCATAGACGATGTATTGCGTAAATCTCTTTATAATTGGCAGAGTCCGTCTATCTATCTGTCTGCTTCATTCCGGAATAAAACGGATATGTTTGATTAAAAATTTTAAACAGAAATGAGAATGCTATGAAATTATAAAAATCAAAAAATATGCGTTTAGTCACTTGCATATTATAATATATTAATAATATTAAATTTAAGTGCATAAATTCCATAGAAATATGTTTAAATTTAACCAAAATACAGATTAAGGCCCTCCCCCGAGCAAAAGACCTTGAGGCGGTCAGCCGCATAAATTTTTCACATAACTTAGTTCAAAATTGACCAAAAAAAAATTTAAACGGCGAATATCTAGCTTATGAAATTGCCTATCTATTGGTGTGTGTCCCAAATAAAGTTTACTTGTAAATACTATGGAGATGCTGAAACTATAATTCAATGAACATTCAATTAAAGTTTCAGCGTCTCCTTAGTATTTACAAGTTAATTTTATTTGGGACACACACTAATAGATAGGCAATTTCATAAGCTAGATATTCGCCGTTTAAATTTTTTTTTTTTTGGTCAATTTTGAACTAAGTTATGTGAAAAATTTTCAACTGAGTTATGCGGCTGACCGCCTCAAGGTCTTTTGCTCGGGGGAGGGCCTTAATATAATAAATCTATAAAACATCTCCGTCTTCTGTGGCGTAAATTTATCATTTTTAATCGACTTCCAAAAAAAGAAGGCCGACTGACCGACGTAAGTACCTTAAGACTTAAGTACCGACTTCAAAATTGAGTAGAGAAGTACCTAGTTTAAATTTTAGCCAAATTTAAAATTTGAATTATTTACAAAATAAGTTTTATTTCATACTTTTTTGTGTATTTTTACTTTGGAAGTCGGTTTAATTTTTTGTTTAAAAATAATAAATTATGAACTGGTAATAAAAATGGTAGCTTATTACTGTAAAAATATAAAATAATAAATAAAACCGATATGTACGCTATCATAATAATAATGTATTTGATAATAATTATTACTATCTTTACTTGTAACTGCCATAAAAGTATATTGCATTAGGTATATAATATAATTTATAATAAGTTTACTATTGGTTCTTCACTTGTTTCTTTCTTCTTATCTTGTTTATGTTATTATATATCTTTATAGGGGTTTAACATTGAGTATTCTATTACCTATTGTATATTTTCATATTATGTATAGATTATAATTTATTTAACAAATCAAGAAATAAGTTATTAATACCAATAAGAAAATGTTGATGATTTTGTGTAGGTTCCTACTAACTATTGAGCTCCGTGGTCTAGTGGGTAGACCGTTTGGTTCGCACTCAAGTGAGTGCAGGTTCGAATCCCAGGTTGTGGCGTGTACCTATGAGACTTTTTCAGATCTCACGTACATTATACGCCATACGGACGTTCTAACGGTGAAGTAAAACATCGCGAGGAAACCCGCACATGATAGGTCCCAGTCGTATTGACCAGTCATCACTCTGGACTAGGCTGACTGTATTGTGAGAATGCCGTATGTGCTGGTGCAACCATACGACATTTAAAAACCAACTGTCCCAGGCACTACAGTATTTCAGGGTGGTTACTTCGTTCGGAGAATACTGTATAAATCATCCATTAACGGATGAAAAGCCTAAAATACCCTACTAACTTAGCTAAAATTAAGTTTTTTTTTATGCCTATTAATTTGCAAGAAAGTTGCAAAGTATTTTTGCTATCAAACATCCAACATTCGGTTGGCGTCCAAAACTATTTTCATGTGTGATGATGATTTTTTTTTAGTAGCCTATACTGTCCCATTGCTGGGCAAAGGCCTCCCCCAAGGTCTTCCATTCCTCTCGTTCCTGCGCCACCGTTGGCCAGCCTGTCTGGTATGGCTCCAGCTCATCGCGCCATCTTTTCCTAGGTCGACCACGGCGGCGGCGTCCGTCTTCTGGTACCCAGTCTGTGGTAATCTTTGCCCAGCGGTCGGGATGCATGCGGCTAGCATGACCCGCCCAATCCCACTTTAGCTTGGCAGCCTTAGTGATGATGATGATGTACAAAATTATGATTAGCAGATTCGATAACAGGTCAGGTGGTATCAGCTCTCTCTGATTAAGCCTCTATCTTAATTACTCTGTACTGCACGACCTGTATATCTTCATTGTTGATATTTAATATAATTGCTGGAAACTTTTTCTTTCTACATATCAAGAATTGAATCTAAGACTTTCAAGAGAGCGCAGAGTAATTTTGTAAGTTTTTAATAAAGGAGAAAAACAATTTCACCACAGTTTTAGTTGAGAAAAATTCACCAAAATATTACACTATCAATAAACGGATCAGAAAAACCAGCCAAGTTCGAGTCGGACTCTCGTAGGAAGGGTTCCGTAAAAAATAGCAAAACACACGTTTGTTATATTTTAGCCCCCTTAAATACTTATATTATTCTGTTTTTACTTTTTTAGGATTTATTGCTATATAAGCAGCAACAGAAATACATCATATATATGTGAAAATTTCAAGTTATCACGGTTAAGAAGCTACAGCCCGGTGACAGACGGACAGACAGCGAAGACTCAGGTAATAGGGTCCCGTTTTTACACTTTAGTTAGGGAACCCCAAAAAAGGGATGGTTTCGGCTTGATTGTCGATAAGCCGTACACTTTCGAAAGTAAAAATGTATGATATTTGACATACGCATCGCTAAGTGAGATAGCGATGCTTAGTTTTCGAACTTCATCGTCGTAATTAGCGATGGCGACTAGGCTAAAGGCTCAGTAGTCTAGGAGCCGGATGGAAAAAATATATCCCCCCGATGGTTGCACGCCTTGTCGCGGCGGTGGGGCTTAGTAACCGTGGACTGGTCACCCACGGTGAAGCCAAGAGGCAACCGGGGCCGGCCTGTTTGCCGCCGGCTGGCCCGAGGAGGGCGCTCCCAGCGGGCTAATCATGCCCGCAGAGGACGCGCGTGGAGGTGGGACCGCAGAAGAAGAGGAGTGCCGGTATTACGGTGCGCCGTTCTCCCTATCTTCTGCGGCCGTGGAGGGATCGCAGGGGGAGAGACGTGATGGTATTACGGTACGCCACTCTCCCTACCCCCTGCGAGCTGGCGGGGCCGTTCCGTCAAAACGGCGTTGGTGGGGCCGCAGAGGAAGAGGCATGTCGGTATTGCGGTGCGCCGCTTGCCCTATCCTCTGCGACCGAGGTGTGGTCGGTGGCAGAACCACAGACCTGATCTGCCACCGGGTACCAGTCTATCTGGTACCCATGGCCTCCTAGTAGCAGACTCAGGGGGAGTCTGCTACAGTACTGGTGGAGGCCGAGGAGGAAGCGCACCTAATACCATCTGGTACGCCCATCGTGGAGGGCCTTCGGGCTTTCAAGATGGAGCCGCTTGTAGGCGGCTGCCGCCGGCGGGGTCGCGGATGTGTGTATCGTTCCCGTGGCCCCGTCAGAGGGCGGTGAGGAGGAAGATGGGGGGGTTTTTAGTGGGTATACCATGAGTCCCACATCACCACTTGGGTGCCCCCTGCGCCTGGGTGGTATGCGTAAAGCATTTTCCCCCCGGGAAACAAAAAAAAATAATAATAATGGAAAATCATTAATTTGAAAATCATGCCAAAATCATTAATTACCCTTCCTGTAGTCGGGTAAAAAACTATCAACGTATCGGTTATGAAATAACTTAGGCAATTGTCAAAGCCCAAGTGTTAAGGACCAATAAGTGTTGTCAATCGTCAATTGCTCAATTATTGATGCATTGCACTTTTATTAACACTACATTACAACGCGACAATATGTAGCGTTAGTAGTATACTCATGTAGTACTTACGTATACTGGTATCGTAAGGCCCACTTGCGCCAATCCGGGTTAAAGTTAACATTGGGTTAAAATATCATGCTTTCTCTTTCACAAATACGAAGAACGAGAGAGCTAACATGATTTTTAACCCAGGGTTAACTTTAACCCGGATTGGCGCAAGTGGGCCTTAGTGTTTATTTTATTTAGTTTATTACACGATTAACAATTGATTATTACACATAATACATTTTAAAAAATACAAGTTACATAGTAAAACGTACATCTATTTCATAAAGACAAACATAGCCTGCACAAGGAATTAAAATACAAAAAAAATTAACTTTATCACATAGCAAGATATAATAGTATGTAAGTAGGTAGTGTATTTGTAATTGTGCACGTCCTATTTGCTGTCTTTTACCATCTCTCTCCGTAGGTGCTGTAAGAAATGTCTTTTTAGAAATAAGCAGTACCTTTGTGTCGTCTTTCTCTGTTAAATTGTGATGTTATCCATTTTCTTGTGTGCAATAAATTGTTAAATAAAAAAATAAATAAAAAATAGCACGCGTAAACGCTACACTCATGAAGTATTTCATACATCTATGATCTAACCGTTGGAAACAGAAAGCCTGATAAACGAGCTAACTGCCTGATGTTAAGAGATTATCGACCCCAGAGGACAAACGCAAAACCAGTCCCTTTAGCATACTTGCCTATAATCGAGACAATATTATGCCTCTCTCTGTGAATAAAGCTCTCTTTCTCTTCTCTCTACCTCTAAATCTTTCGCCTGTTTTGTCAATTTTTTTTCCAGCACATTCAAGTTTTTTCGACAAAGCGCCTCCTATCTTGCGTTGCATTATGATCTCATCTTGATAAATCAATGCCAAGTGCATGGAGACCGTAAAGAGAGAATAAAGGAGTATCTTCACCATACATAAAAAGTGTCGCAAGAGTGTAAAGCGACAAAATTCAAACGGAAAATTAAACCTTAGCATCTTTTTCGGTTATAAAAATATTTTCGACTACGCTAATAATTAGAAGTTTTATGATTTTCTCAATTGACTCTATACTAAGTCAAAAACTAAGCTCAACTCACTTCACTCCTAACTTGACTCTATCTCTTATTGCTAACTTCATTCACACACCTTTCTGAATCTAGAGCAATTGAAACTATTATTAAATTACGGACACTTTTTCAAACTTTTCTGCCTTACAGAGATGGTATTCTAAATTCTATTCTCAATAGTCAAGTGAAAAAAATAAAAATGGAAAAATCTAGTGCAATTGAAACTATTATTAAATTACTTTTGTCCGACACTTTTCAAACTTTTCTCTCTTACAGAGATGGTATTCCTTTACTCTATTCTCAATAGTCAAATGCAAAAAATAAAAATAAAAATGGAAATTGTTGCGAGAAAAAATGTCTTTTAACTTTTTTTGTTTTGCACACTTGACATTGATCTAGCAATTTGAGAATGGCCTTTTAACACACAGATAAGCTTAATTAAATAATAAACAGCTCGCAATAATATTATTACCTAATCTTCGAACTTATATAACAGAGATAAGGTTTACAAGTTTACAACGCAATACGAAAATGTATTATTATTTTAACATTTTATCCTGTTTTGATTCAAATGTAAATTCAAATAAAATTAATATATTAATGAATTCTGAAATATTTAAAAATAATAAATAATCGCATACATTAAGTACCGAATATATTTTTTAGCTTAGCTAGTTGTCCGCGAGTCCACCCGCGTAAATACTGAATACATTATCCAACGGCAACACTACCTTTTCAGGAGAAAAAGTCGAATACTATGTATTTTTAGTGGCCTACTCTATAATATCTGTGTAAAAAGCGATGTTCAAGAAATGTATGAGGCCTGGGCCAGCCCTACGTACAGTATATGTAAATATAGCTACATAACATAGTAACCGTTTCCTACTCTTCATTTTGTTTAATTTCACTTCGTTTCCATGTACATTTAAATTAACTTCGTCAAGGAGAGCAACACAAAGTAAAATAAAACATGGCGGATCAGATCAAAATTAACTAAATAATGTCATTTTGTCAATGACATGACCTTTGACAAAGAAAGACGTATGGCTTTGCGTATGGCATTCAAGACGTCGTCTCTTCGTAAAACTGTCTACTACGTCAAAAGTCAAGTCAAAACAACTGTCATGGCCGCCCTAAAAATAGTGTTCTCGCAATAAAAAACTCTTCAAATAATCATTTTTGTACGCATGTAGGGTACATGCGTACAAAAATGATTATTTGAAGAATTCTTCAAATTAATTTTTTCGTATTTTTATGATATTCCCATATTTTTTTCCTATTTACCTATGTAAATTATATATTTACATAGAACTGGCCCAAAATCAAACATGTCTTTTCATCAAAATTTCAGTAGTTTCGGAGCCTATTTAATTCAAAGTAATCTTCTCTCCTCATCTACATTTACACTAATATTATAAAGAGGAAAACTTTGTTTGTATGTTTGT
Source organism: Glaucopsyche alexis (assembly GCA_905404095.1). Classification (NCBI taxonomy): domain Eukaryota; kingdom Metazoa; phylum Arthropoda; class Insecta; order Lepidoptera; family Lycaenidae; genus Glaucopsyche; species Glaucopsyche alexis. The sequence goes on from FR990061.1 coordinate 9,042,057, forward strand.
TTGTTTGTTTGTTTGTTTGTAATGAATAGGCTCAAAAAGTACTGGACCGATTTCAAAAATTCTTTCACCATTCGAAAGCTACATTATCCACGAGTAACATAGGCTAAATTTTATTTTGGAAAAAAATAGGGTTCCGTAAGATATTTGGGTTTTTCGGACACAAGGTGTAAAAAATCAACCAGAAAAGTTACTTATTTTGCGTACGCTGCCTAAACTATAAAAGATAGAACCATAAAATGTTCTAATTAATTGTAGTTCTTATAAGTATCTACAAAAAAGTCCGCGACACACTATACCTAACTATGTCGAGTGAGGCACAACAACCATTTTTTTATTTAGAAATATTTATAATTTTTTTGGACTACATTTAAACGCGTTTATTTTACTCATGCTATTAATCCTTATCAAAATAAATTATTTCATCACTAAGTACAGTTTATGTAGATAATATTTGGTCTTTGAATAATTAAAATTGGACGTTTGGTTTTGAAGTTATGGCGAAATTAAAATATTACGATTTCTGCTGCACGGCCCGTTGCGTAGTGGGCGTCTCCAAGGCGGGGGTGCGCGTGCGGGAGGGATAGATCTATGAGTAAGGTATGAGGGAGTTTAGATCTATGAGTAAGATACCCGCAGTATTAGTATCAGTATTGTACCCGTGCGAAGCCGGGGCGGATCGCTAGTAATATTATAAGTATAGAAGTATACCTAGTAATTATAAAAGTGACAAAACATTTATCTGATTTAATGTTTACATATTTAGATTAGATGTCAACATTTTTATAAAAATGTCTAGATAAGTCCTCGCGACTGTACGTATTGAAATATAATATATATTAAACGAGACACTGCCCTTTATAAAACCTTTTTAAGGTCGTGTCCTACAGCCAATCGAGTCGTTGTATTGTGTCCATCTACGGACTGATATAAAGTGATCTGAGTTACTTCCTATAAACTGAACAACATGGCTTTAAAATTAGTGTTCAATTAGTATCCTAAACAATTACGTTAAGCTATTCAACTGTGGGAGAACTACGCTTCGGCACGACGGGCCTGCTCGACCGGACAAATACCACACACAGAAAACCAGCGTGAAATAAGCTTGCGTTGTGTTTCGCCGTAGTGAGTGAGGCCGGAGGCCCAGGGGATTAGGGATTTTAGGGACCAGGAACGCAAGTCGTAGCACCAGAGGAGTTACAAGTGTAAATCCTCTGGTGTTGCGAGTGTCCATGGGCATTCCCAATAACTTTCCCAAAAAATCCTAAAGATAAGCTTGTATATATTGTACTCTTAATTTGTAAGTTATCAATTTGTAGCCCGCTTTGCCAAAAAAAAAACTGAGGCCGGTTTTTATATAAAATGTAGTGCGCATGTACGCACTACATTTTATACAAAAAACCGGCCAAGTGCGAGTTAGACTTCGGTCACGGAGGGTTTCATACTATTATACAAATATCTTACATGTTTACTTATTATTTCGTTATTTTTAACAAACTTTTCCAAGTAAGCGCATTTTACAAGTTAGATATCTATAACTCCTAAACTAACAAAGTTAAATGAGTCATCATAGTTTTATTTTTAAAGTTCATGACATAAACTAACATCATGTTTTTTTTTTTTAGATATTAAGAGCAAGCCGTTTGTTTACCTTTTAGAGGGCTGTATTTTAACAAAAAAAGCGCTTTAAAGTTGAATGTCTCACAAACGCAAAAAAATAAATCAAAAATTCGTCTTAGCAATCTCTCAATTCTATTAAAAGACCTTTCCAATGATACCCTTACTACTATACAATGGGGTAGACGTGAGAAAAAAATCATCCCCACTAAATGCGCCTATATTTTTCCCAGGCATCAGATTGACATAACGTGCGCTCAAAAATGTATGGGATTTGACATGTCATCGTTAGGTGACATTTCGCTTGCGATGCGTTATGTCAAATCCCATACATTTTGTTTTCGAACTTCGCCGTCGAAATTATCGAATGCATCTTGACTACAATCCCAGGATTTACATAACGCGCTAAGTGCGCTCGATACGTCAATGCCGTACATTTTTGTTTTTGAACCTCGTCATCATACTTAGCGATGGCATCTTGGCTTATGGCCCTATATTTAATAAGTACCTTCGTAGATAATTTTCAACTAATCAATATTAACTTGATCTTACCTTGATGGCCCTAGCTCTGTCCTCTAGTAGCAGCGTGGTTGGCAGGAACTGATGATCACAGTGGAACATATTGTGTCCATTTGTCTTGGTTGTTCCGTTGGTCGTTCCGTTGGTCGTGCCGTTGGTGGTTCCGTTGGTGGTGCCATTGGTGCTGTGGAACAACTTGTGGCCGTTGCGCCTCTCCACGGGTAGACCGTTCTCCACTGCGGTGGACATTTTTGTTAGTGTCTGTGAAAGAGAAATAATGTAAGTAGAGGCTACATTTTTATTCTTACTTAAACTATTTAATCCCTTACTAATAAAAAGGTATAAACAATGGATAAGCTATACAATATTTTGTCTTTGTCTGAAACGTTGAAAAAGTCACTTGACTTTTCTCAGAGGGTGAATTCTAATAAACTCTGAAACGTGTATTTAATGAAAAGTATTTAAGAGCATGAATCTCAATTTTCATCCAAATCGGTGCAGATTTAAAGGTTTTCCACACAAACTTTTAACCCCTATTTCACCCATTTAAGGGTGGAGTTTTTCATAATCCCTTCTTAGTGCGCGTCTAAGTACATAATAAATTAAAACTACTGTCCAAATTTTACGTTTCTACCATTAGCGGTTACGGCTGTGCGTGCGTCTATATTATGTCAACGATGACTAGATTGTAACTAAATAGTTACAATCTAGTAAATAATAAATATTAATATATAGACTACATAAATATACTACTACTACATAAATATGTAGTCTATATATTAATAGTTTTTTATTTTTTATGCATAAATACTATGTATGAATCTATGTATGTATTATCATGGTTTAGTATCTTAAGTTTATGTACAGTATGTAGGTGTATGTATTTGCAGTTAATTTATTATACTTCCGCTTACATTTAAGTTTTCCTTTGACACAAAGGTTGTCTGGAAGAGATCGCTTCAAGCGATAAGACCGCCTTTGGCCACACTCTGTCTAACCGATTTTATGGATAAGTCTTTTATTTTGTAATTTGTGAGCAATAAAGTGTTTTATTATTATTATGTCAGTCAGTCAGTCTGTGAGGACATCTGCTTTTATATATATAGATATTACCATTAAGATAATTTCCGAGATAAAAGTAGGCGAAGGTTAAAGTCTAAGAAAAAGGGGAACAAACAACCAAATTAGAATCGATCATTCATCTAATTTATTTGCTTAGTGGAATTTTACTGTACAATGTTGTTAGGGCGATTTCCTTTAGAGAATGCTCCTAAATACTCTATAAATCGTGGAGAGAAAGCAAATTTGTGTGTATTCGTATATAATCCTACCAACAAGATTTCTGTAAAGTTAATCTATTACCCGGAAGACCGTAGAAAATTCAGAGCATTGAAAATAAAACTCTGCGCTAATATAATATAGTTGAAAATGGAAACGACTGCCTGTCATATACGACATTGACATTTGAGTCGACACTCATTTGTTCGATTTTCAACTCTATTGTATTAGCGCAGAGCTATATTTTCAACGTTCAGAATTTTCTACGGCCTTTCAGATTCCGGATCTTATAGTTCCAGCGTGATTTATGTAATGCAATCTCGTTTGCAGTCGTTGCGGTCACTTTATTTGTGTTTGAGACGTCCTAGTGCAACGGAAATTGTTGAGAAACTGGTCGAGAAGGAACTTTGTCGAACCTGCCACTTAATGCTTTTGCAAAATATGTTTTTCTCTCTTCTGGAAAAAATCTATACTATAGTCTATACTAATATTATAAATACGAAAGTATGTCTGTCTGTCTGTTACCTCTTCACGCTTTAACCGCTGAACCAATTTTTATGAAATTTCTTATAGACATACTTTGGGTCGTGGGAAAGGACATAGGATATTTTTTATCCCGAAAAAGTAGTGTTCCCGCGGGATAATGTGTTTTCGCGGGCGGAACCGCGGGTAAAAGCTAGTATTAAATAAGGGTCAATATTTTGATACGGTAGCAATTTTTTATTATGTAGGTTTTACGAACACAATCGATTAGAAACGTAATTGAAATGTTTTATTTTACTTTATACAAAAAAGCCGATGTTATAAAGTTCCATGACCTTCGAATCTAGGCCTTGCAACAGATTCAATGCATTTTGAGTCAGCAACTATATATTATTATACTATGCGTAATCTATACATACAAATTAATAAAATTGAAGCGTCAGTTTGTAATTTAATTTAAAAAAAAAACATATTTTCACAATGTATAAGAAAGTATATACGTATATTTTTGTCTGTCCGTCTGTCTGTCTGCCTGTCAGTCTCTCTGTTCTGGTTAATCTCTGAAACGGCTGGACGGTCCAGCCACTAGCAGACCAGTAAAAGTCCAAGCTGGACCGACTTTCACTGGACCTTTACTGGTAGATGGCTAATTGTGTATAAGGTAGACCTTATAACATCAGCCATATTAATAACATAGGCCACTTTAAGATAAAGGGTTTCGTGTAGAAAATATAGTTCCGTTTCCGTTTGTTCTACGCAAACAAAATACATATTGGCTATTACTATAAGTATCTATATCTATACTTCTATACTAATATTATAAATGCGAAAGTGTGTCTGTCTATCTGTCTGTCTGTTACCTCTTCACGCTTTACCAGCTGAACTGATTTTTATGAAATTTGGTATAGACATACCTACTTTGGGGAAAAGACATTACCAAAAATGTACAGTGTTCCCGCGGGATAACGTATTTACGCGGGCGGAGCCGCAGGCAAAAGCTAGTTATTAATAAAGAGATAAATGACGAATTCGTGATAGCTAAGAAACATATTTGCTCTGTTTTGTTCTCACTTTCCTTATAACATTTAAATAACACATTTAAAACGAATGCACTAAAATTGATATAAAAAGTTTACGCAGGCAAAACAGAAATAATATGCACGTGTATCGTGCGCGCGCGCAGTGCGGGCGGCGGGGCGCGGGGGCGGGCGGGCGGCGGCTGTGACGTCGCGGCGCGCCCACCGCCCCCGCCCGCAGCACCATCACGAAAACTAGCGGCACAGAAATACAACGCACTGATTCTCTGATTTTATTGCAGCGTAACATATTACAATAATTTATATAAGTTTGATTCTATGTGTGCCTAGATAAAGGCTTATTCTATGTGTTAGGCACATTTAATATAATATACAATATATTCATGGGAAAAAAGTCATTTGGAATTTAAAAACTTTCAATTGTTTCAGTTTCAAGAAATTGAAAAATTATTGTAACGATCGCATCGTTTACTTGCCAAATACTAAACTATAGTTAAAAATATCTGAGCCTCGAAGTTCGATAACAAATTGTATGGGATTTGACATATAAACGCATCGCAAGCGATATGTCACTTAGCGATGACTTATGTCAAATCCCATACATTTTTGATTTCGAAGTTCGCCGTTTAAATTATCGAATGCATCTTGACTAGAGGCCTTGTGGTAAATCAAACGTCCTTCTGCCGTAATGATAGCACTTATGTATTAATTTACCCACGAGAGCTACGAGCGCCAGCGTGTCGGCGATGTTTAGACGTAATTTGTTTTTGTTACTTGACCAACCGACCGCAGAGAACGACGCTAAAACGTTTAGTATTATACTAGCTGCCGCCCGCGACTCCACAAATAATATTATACTATCGAGCACGGTTTAGTTTAAAAAGGCTTACGGCCGAATAGCGCACTAAAATACAGGTCATCCAGAAACCGTCAACGCGCTTGAAAGTGAAGCCGTCACGACTACTCCAAATAGCAGTGGCTATCCTCACATAATAATATGTTGCCATAGATTAACGGAATATTTTACGCAACTTTTTTTTAAATATTCAATAAAAATTATGATAATAAATTGTCGTTACATACTAACATTTGTTTTGTAAGTGTAAAGAGTAAAGTAAAGTAAAGAGCGGGCGGGGCGGTGTTTCGCCATGGTTTTGGTTACAGTGCGCTGCGTACAAATGTGATCGAACATTCTGGATGGTCTGTATTCAGTTATGTTGGCTTAATTTTGATTAGCATTTTAGTATCGGGCCGATAGTGGCCTGCTATCTAATACCTAGGTATAATTTATTGTATTTTCTTTCCCGAATTCTTTTTCCCAAATTTGGGTGAGCTTTTCCTTTTCACTATTATAAATTATTATTGTAACAATTGCACATCGGTTACTACTTACTACATACTGCTTAGTATAATAATAATAACTCCCACACCGATCTCGGTGACGGTGGCCGGTTTCATTGAAACCAGGCCAGTTACGCAGGAGTAATTTTATAGTGCCCAAGTGTGTGCGCAGTACACAAGAGCACTCTCTCTTCCTTTTACTCTCGTAACCCAGTGGGACGGATGACCGACACGACTGGCGAGAGATCAGGCGCAGGACCGACTTTTTACCTGCCCATCCGACGCATGGATCATCTTTCTTGTCAGACAATCAAGTGATCAGCCTGCATTGTCCTAACCAAACTTGGAAACAACATTTTTTGTTGTTCCCTTGTGGGAATCAAACCCACGACCTCCGAGTCGAGAGCCAATGCTCGAACCACTAGACCACGGAGGCTGTTAAATACTGCTTATAGTCCAAGAAAATAATAGGCTCTGAAATACGAATGTTGAGTTAAAACTTGAATTTTTGATATAAGTTACTTTGAAGAATTTAAAAACGAACTGTGTAAGTTTTTTTAAAATTCACCCCCGAGAAGGGGTGAAAAAACATAAACAAAGTTTAAATTTTTTTATTTTGGGAAAACGGCAAGTGCTAGAAAAAAAATCTTCAAATAAAAGTTGTAGAGCGTAAAATTTTACATAAAAATGTTCTCAGAACTTTTTTTTTGTTTAGAGTATGATGACAGGAACTTTAAAAAATCATACTCTAGCTTCTAGCTACCCTATCTCAGTTAATTTCAATTTTAGGAAAAAAAGTTCTGAGAACATTTTTATGTAAAATTTTACGCTCTACAACTTTTATTTGAAGATTTTTTTTCTAGCACTTGCCGTTTTCCCAAAATAAAAAAATTAAAACTTTGTTTATGTTTTTTCACCCCTTCTCGGGGGTGAATTTTAAAAAAACTTACACAGTTCGTTTTTAAATTCTTCAAAGTAACTTATATCAAAAATTCAAATTTTAACTCAACATTCGTATTTCAGAGCCTATTTTCTTGGGACTATTAGTAGTCTGTAGATGTATGGTAGATCTTGATTCTTTCGGTAAGTTTTTGTGTAAATAAATCTGTTTATTTGCATTTATTATAATGATATATAATGTACGTGTAAACGGTAAATAATGATCATATTTAGTGAGGTGACTTGGCGTCTCTCATGCATAATAATCACTCTGTCACGTTTTACACTAGTTTATAAACAACATACACACTGACAATAAATAATCCAACGCAAGTTATAAATTCTTGGACATTTTTTCTATTTTAGGGTGGCCTCAGGCCTCAATCGTGAAATCTTTGGATCTTTTAAAACATTAACCCCCTTACTAATAAACGCTGTCATAAGCTTTGAATAGTTATACTATGTTTTGTTCCCGTCACACAAGTGACATTTTTAATTCGATTGAAGAAGACAAAACACTGTTTAACTATTCCAAGCTTATGACAGCGTTTATTAGTAAGGGGGATAGATTATAAACCCTATTAATCACCCCTATAGCGTGGAAACTTAACCTTATGGAATAGGCTTGTTGACGAAAAATTATTATGGAATGTTGAATAAAGATTGTCTTCTATTCAATATGATAATAATAATATTAAGCCTATTTTTGCAAATCTTAAAAAATAACGAAGATAAAAACAATTTAAATTTACAATATCTTATTGTATTATATTATATCTATTGAATAGAAGATAATTTTTATAAGAGAGCTAAGTATATATCGGCCTGTGACATCACGAGGTGCTACCGCCATACATTTGTTAATAAACAATGTATGGCGGCGTATGGCGGTTGTATAAATATGACATTCAAAGCAGCAACACTATTTATTTAAATATCACTAGTTTCAAGAAGATATTCTTAAGATTATGAAAGTACATAGTAATCATCGTTTACTTACTGTGAGTAATTAGTTACCACTCCAATGAAAAACAAAAAAAACTTTAAAATAACTTTAGGGCCTAATACATGAAAGCACTTAAGTACGTCTGTTTGTCACCACTACTGAAGCAGTATTACACGCGCACCGACCATCTACGCCCATGAAGACACCAGAGTTGCGCACTCCGATAGTGGGGTCACACTATCAGCTGCTGGGGTCACACTATCAGCTGATGGGGTCAGAGGTCACAGCTGAGCAGTCCAAACTTCCATGGACCAAACTCATCGTCTTAGATAACCGTCTGAAAACCAATTAGGTATCGAGAATAACATCAACAATAGAATGTTTGTAAAGATGCTGGTGTTTTTTTCTTTATAACTTTATAACAGACTAGCTTTTGCCCGCGAATTCGTCAGCGTGGAACAGTTACTTTGGGATTTCACTAACCCGCCAATACCTACATTTACGTAGAAGGAGAAGCGCTTCCACCTCACGACTGCCCGCCGCGCCGCGCGCCGTACATGATTATTGCGCGCTGATTATTTTATTACTGCGATATCTTCTAAAATACTCATTGAAATCAAATGATGTAAACGGCAAATTTCTTCTAAATTAAATGCTTGTAATGAATAACGTATTTACTTGTATAAGGATTAATATCATCTTTATGAAAACACCCTCACAAATAATTCTTAATTTTAGAAGAAATTTTTTAGCATAAAAAGGTTATTGTGAGCCAACCTTAAATTTTGATGAAATTTGGTATGGTAGTAGTTAATACTCTAGAGTCTAGAATAACACGTAGGCTAGTCTTTACCCAAAAAAAGTATCGTCTACCCGTGGGATACTATACCTATTTACGCAGGCGGAGCCGCGGGCAAAAGCTAGTTAATCGTTATTTTTGTCCATTTATAAACATTATCCTGCTTCAAACAGTAGAAAGCTGAATATATAAGTCTTGTTTTCAACAAACTCTATATGTACACTGATTGAAATCTTATTTTCGAGATATTTTAGACAAGACTGATTTAATATTTATAGGAAAAACGCTATCGGATCATGAAAATGCAACAAAACTGAGATCTGGCCGAGCGGGTATAAATAACTTATTTGTGTCGAGCTTTTAGAGGCCGGAAAAATATTATCTGCGCTTGCGTCACGCGGCGTAACTATCTGTAGTCCCCCACAAATTGTAGAACCCCAATCTCGTAATTAACTTACACTTTCATTTTACTTTTACTGAATTGTAGCTGAATCGTCTTTATATAATAAACTGCTTTTCGGAGCTTTCCGTTTTGATTGGTCCAAAGCAATCAAAACGGGTTTGACGTTGGTTTGACGTTCATGAGAATACCATTTTGTAGTTTTAACATAACGGGGCTCGATCGTAACTGTGTTATTGCAGGATTTAATTAGCAGAATCGACCTTCTGATGACTCCTTAGCATGATCATAAAAGACAATACGAGACACAGATATACCCTTTTTTTTAAGTTTTTAAATCTATAAAATCTTTTACGGTATTTGTAGGAAAATGGATTTCAATTCACTTGAAGTATAAATTACTTCGAGTGATTAAAAATACATCAACCGGCGTAAAGACGAGGCTTCACATTTTGAGATATCAAAATGGCATAACTTTTTCTTGTATGAAGATTTTTTCTATCAAATGTACATGGCCTATCTATAGTTTTGAAAAGGTAATTATGGACTAATTAATAATTTTGTACAAACTTTTGCGTTAATCCTTTTAGTAGATAATATTTTTAACACATTCTCCTATTTATTTCTGCAGAAGGTTACAATTTCTTTATTTACATCGCGGCTGTCTCGTCGGTGACCTAGTAACTCGCAGGGACGACCTCCGGGAAGCGAGTATCGCCAGTTGACATTAGATATGAGCGCCGCGCCGGCGCGCCGCCGCCGCCGCCGATTTTGCCGCGCCGCCGCCGCCGCGAAAATACATCGGCGCGCCGAGTGTGCGAGAGGGATAGTCATAATGTGTAATTTCAGTCAGTAACTGCTGAGCATTAATATTACCCAAGTCATATATACCCATATATGCCTTACTTCTTTCATGCTTTAAACGAGGAGAACATACACATAAGTGACAGCTGTCTCATCGAAAGAGTTCTGCATAAAAGACAACATGCTTACTAGAAGAGGTGAGCTCCGTGGCCTAGTGGGTAGACCGTATGATTTGCACTCGAGTGAGTGCAGGTTCGAATCACAGGTTGTGGCGTGTACCAATTTCAGATCTTTTTTCAAATCTCAAGTACATTCTACGGATACTCTAACGGTGAAGGAAAACATCGTGAGGAAACCCGCACATAGTTGGTCCCAGACGTATTGACTAGACATTCCTCTGGACTAGGCTGACTATGTTGTGAGAATGCCGTATGTGCTTGGGCAACAATACGACATTTAAAAACCAACTGTCCCAGGCACTACAGTATTTCAAGAGTGGTTACTTCGCTCGGAGAATACTGCATAAATCATTTATTAACGGACGAAAAGGCCTTAGTTTACTAGAAAGACAGATTGATGGAGTTAGTAGATCGCATTGATAAATCCATTGAGGATAAGAACTTTGCGCTAAGCGCCTTCCTAAATATTGAAGGCGCGTTCGGCAAAAACTCAACCTGATATATTACCCTGATAGCCTGGCTTCAAGAATTGCTATAGAGTGGACCGCTACGCTAAACAATAGAGTAGTGTCATCAACTATCATGGGCTTGACACTCAGGAGCAGGTTGACCCAAGGATGCCCACAGGGAGAGGTAAGGTACTGTCGCCGCTGGAGTGGTCCCTGGTAGTGAATGGGCTGCTAAAATAACTGAACAATAGAAGGTTCTATGCTCAAGGATACGCTGAAGACTTGTGTCTCCAGTGTAAAGTTCACACTATGCTGACAATACGCTGTAGCTTACAATACGCCATTGGTGTGAACAAAACAGTCGGCTTGTATACGTACACACCTTACGCTGAGCGGCCGACTATTTTTCACTTATGACTGGAGTCCGCCGCCGGCCGGATCGTATACGCTGACGTTCTGCTACGTAGCCAATCAGCGTCCGCAGCGCGTAGTGACGCGCTATAATAATCGGCTGTCGAATGTCAGCGTCTACGCATAGCGTAATAACGTATTGTCAGTTAGGTGTGAACGAAAAGGTGAATATGTATGGAAATACCATAAACTGCGTAACGCTAGCTCACTTTCGGCGGCTGACAGCAGTTTGGTGTGAACGCAGCCTTAATAATAATAATAGCTCCCCATACTACTACGGTGATGGTGGCCGGTTTCATTGAAACCAAGACGGCAGTCTTATTATAGTGCCCTAGTATGTGCGCAGTACACAAGAGCACATAACTGATGGTCCGACGTTTTACATACCCATCCGCGCATGGATCACCTTTCTTGTCAGATAGTCAGGTGATCAGCCTGCAATGTCCTAACCAAACTTGAAAACAACTTTTTTTTGTTGTTCCAATTCGGGAATTGAACCCACGACCTCAAAGTCGAGAGCCAAGCTCTAATCCAACCTAGCGTTACTAGCGGTGGGCAAATACGCATCAGTAGTCGCTGGGCTAATGCAATCAGGTGCAAAATTGGTGCAAAAGGGTCAAGATAACAGTCAACGCTAATAAGACAGTCTTAATACCTAACACCAATAAGAGGACGTTGAAGGGACTACCCCAACACTCTTCGAGAAAACTACCACATTTGCAAGCGAGGTCAAATATTTTGGAGTGATCCTTGATATTATGCGACTTACTTGGAATAAGTTCCAAGTAAGTTACATCGAGGACATTATGAAAAAGGCTAGATGTGCTCTGTGGTCCTCCACATATCAAGGATCACAGACAGGAACCCAAGACTTGTCAGCTCCAAATGAGGCCTTCGGTCGAAGGCAATGCTATGCTTGGTTATACACAGCTATAGAGAGGCGATTGTCACATATAGAAAAAAAGCTGTATAGATCAGCTGCATCAAAACATTAAATAGTGTACAGAGGCTAGCCTGTCTGATAAAAATAATTAGCGCTCTCTTCGGCACCCACCACTTCACTTGAAGCCCTGATTCACCTGATTCCACTTCCTCTGCCTGTTCATATTATGGAGGCTAAGAAGGTTGTTCTCAGGGCCATGATGCAGGTGGGATGAAACGGCCCTCCACCCTACTTGGACAACTGCAACAGTCTCTTCTTAAGAAACCTGTCATGGCCATGCCATGTGATGCCATGATCGAGGTGCATAACTTCTAGGGAGGACTGGGTCCCAATATTCACCTTAAGGACATAATTTGGTCCACAGATAGATCTAGGAAAGACAAACGGGATGGTGCTGGACTAGGGGACATGTCCACCGACATGCAGATATGCTTGTTTGAGAGATTTTGCACTGTTTCAGGCTGAGACCTCCGCTATTATTGGTTATTTACTAGAGAGCCTACGCAGTCAGTTATATAAATGGCTTCGACGTCAGTTCTTGAAAATATGGACATTTATAAAACAAAAATAGGAAAAGATTACAGTAATTACGCTCTTAGGAAACAAAGCACAGTTAACTGCCAGTTCCTATTTTGAAATTGTAATTATTATTACGTTGTCTTTTCCATCACTACAAAAAGCGTCATAAATCGTATTGCATTGTAATTGTATGTAACCCAATAAATAAAAGTATTTTTATGGCTATGAATGAACTACACTTTTTTATACTACCAAGTACAAACTTCAACCCTTTCAAGGTCACGCCGCCGACGCCGCCGCCGCCGACCCAAAAAAGCCGGCGCGCCGCCGCCGACCTAAACCCCATCGGCGCTCATATCTAGTTGACATATTATTGTGTTTTAAATCCTTGATACATTATTTACGACCAGGGAAATTGATTACAATAAATTATGATAAATATAGACTATATAACTTATGACAAGATCTTGACTCGGAAAGAAAACAACCGGCCAAGTGCGAGTCGGACTCGCGCCCTGAGGGTTCCGTATAAATAGGGTTGCCATATCTTACATATGACTCCCCGGACAAGACGCGTGAAAACCCCGGATTTTGGAGTACGAAACCCGGACATAGAACAATTTTTACCCGACTACGGCAATGTCAAAAAGAAAGGAAGATTTATTATTGCTGCAAATCAAAAAAAAAACTTAGGCTTTCCTTATTCTGCCTACAAAAACCCGGATAGCAAATAAAATACGGCCCGGACGCTCCCCGGACGCCCTTTAAACTAGGACAAATCCGGGGAAATCCGGACGGATGGCAACCCTACGTATAAACCTGTAGTGATTTTGTTACAGATTAAAGGTATTATAGACCTGAGTATTTGATATGCATTTCAATTTATCTGTAATACCTCTACGCGTTCATGAGGAAAGTGGTAGTAACTTTAAAATTATAGTTAGTATAAATAGTTTTATTATGTGATGTAACTAAAAATTACGGTCTTGGCAATTTTTTCTTTATCTGTGCTATAAAACCTTGCTTCGTACCAAATTTCAAGATTCTGAGTTCACGGGAAGTACCTACCCTGTAGGTTTTGATTCCCTTGCAAGTGTCGAAAATTTGGGGCATAAATGGCATGTATCTTTGATTGCGTTGGCTTAGAATATTGATTTTTTCACAGCTCCAAGAAACAGTAGACATGAGTATTTATTATAAATTCCAGCTTGATACCTCCACGCGTTCCTGAGAAAATGGGTCTTGACTCTTGACAGACGACGGACGGACAAAAAAGTGATAATAAGGTAAACACCACGCTGCTAAACTACTTTAGGTATCAATGACGGCGCCCGCATGTACTTTTGATTTTTTATCACTCGTCAGTCGTCAGTAACCTTTGCGTGCGCTCGCATAATAATTCACTAAAGCACTGAATACAAGAGTCCGATTTTCAGAAGTTGTTGAATTTTTTACATCTTGTTTCTCAAGAAAAACTTAGGATCAAGGCTAAAGGCTATAGGCTAAAGCTCTTCTTAATCTAAAATGTCTTTAATATTTAGCAACGTACGGTAGCTTCCTGGATTCAAACGCATTATCGCTTATACGCGATCTATGGAGAAGATCGTGATCTAATAGATCTTAATATCCAACGTAATATGCAAACTGCGCACACTACTAATGAACACTTGATACTATAATCTGAAACTTGTTATTGCGGTAAGGAACCTGAGTCGCCGCATATCGAGTGTCAACAGAGCGGCGAAGTATTTAATGTATCGACTGTCCTGAGAGTAGCGGAGCGACTAGCGTACAGTAAACCGGAGCGGAATGCACAGCGGAAAGTTTACGTTGCAGGCTCACGAACCACGTACACACTATGTTTTTGGTTACAGTAACGGTTACGTGCAACGTTACGGGTTGAGTACCTTTTAAACGTCAGCTCGCTGCAAACCGCACGCGTACCGCTCGCAGTAGGTTAGCGAACACAATATGTTTTTTGGTTACAATAGACGCAACGGTTACGGTTACAGCTCGCTAATGAGTACCCAGCTTTAGCATCGCTCTTAGAGTATTATTCAAATATTTTAATACTATTCGTTGTTTAAAACCATTTTGAAAACATATCGGTCGAAGCATTTTTGTGGAAAAAATCGTTTAAAGCCCAATCATATTTGACAATTCTTACACAACACTTTTTGTATACACAAGTAATATTACAACATAATTTGTCGTCAAGAGGAGGCTCCCACAAGGAGCTCCGACGGGCGGTGAAACAACACGATAAGATAAGATACGCGAAATTTGGTTTAATACCACTTATCTCTAGACCGCTGAAGAAATAATTACATTGATTACGTTTGTACAACTACTAATATGCTTATCAATTTATTTACGACAGAATTTTGCTACTTTTTTAGCATAGTGTCATATCGTTTCGGACCACAAACGCCAATACAGAACAACATTACAGTTTAATACCGAAATAGAGTGATATTATGTAGACAATATTGAAAATAGTCGTATATTTATAGCATCAATAATAGGGAAGAAAACTACATCTAAAATATTTCGTTTCATTAATAACTCAAAAATATTGAAGCTTACTTTTGAAACATTGAAGTAGGTAACTAGTTTATTAATTAGATACATCTAAAAAGTACAAAAATTTTTTTTTTTGCTAATCAAGTAAACAAAACCTATGTCATTAGTCTACGTACATCATATTATACAGGATTATTTTTTCACCAGTACAATATATCAACATACGTAATAGTTGTTAAAAATAAAAAATACTAGCGATTTTTGTTACTACCCCTTTGGAACAAAAAAAAAATTATTAATCCCTGAACTTATCCGCTAAACTAATACAAAATGTGGATGCATTACGCATCTATCGATGCTTTGTTGCCAACTTGTGCGCCGCCCGGCCGATCGCTTATCCCACCCCGCCGCGCCGCCCCCTACCTCATACCACACCCGTTGACGCCTTGTAGTTAGTGCGCCCATGCGGTATTAGATTGGTTATAGGATAAATTAAATAAAATGAAAAAAAAAATATATTTGTGAAATGTACTCTATTATTGATACCAATGACGTGGTAAAATTTATTGTACCGATGAAAAAGTATTCCTGTATAAAAACAATCATTATGGTAAGTATGAACTTAAACGCACTAATATCAGAGCTATTTAAAAATATGTTAGCAGCAGCCGTACACTTCATACGTGAGACGTCACACATGGGTACGACTTTTGTATGGAGCGTTTTTAGGAGATTTGCGAAATTTTGTATAAAAAACGCTTTACCTTTGAAAATATTGACTTTTGATATACTGTTTCTTCTGAGAAGTTACTCATATTATTTAAATCCGCCTATGTACTTGTTTTTGTGCATTAAGTGTAAACAAATAAATAAAATTCTGTTTCTACTGAGAAGTTACTCATATTTAAGAGTACTATTCATTAATGCAATTTAAAAAATCAGTTCGCTAGCCTATTATTATCATGTGTAGGTACAAAAAAAAATATTTAGTGCAAAAATACTCATTTGAGGAAAAATTTGTTGCATATGTCATAATGACATACATAATTTGATGCCTCCAAACAATCATGTAGATAATTCATAATTTATAACTGGATTTTCACTCGAATCAGCTGGGCTGATATCGGATAGCAGACGTAGATTAGATTGGGATTTTAGCATTTCGTACGATAAGATATTTGGAAAGATGCGAGGGTCACCGCTCAGACAAATGATAAGTAATACAGTCATTACAATCAGTTTACTTTCTCTCATTGATCAAAAATGCACTTAATTACCGCCAAGATAAAAAAAATGATTTCTAGCGCAGGCGCTCATTAAGATAATATTGATTACGTGTGCGTTTTTGTTATTATTTAAAAATTATCTAGTGGCGAAATCTCAGTGTATACTGGAGTTTGTTACGAAAACATAACATATTTAAGCGAAGCACGAAGTATAGATACAAGGAGTCCGAACGGTATAGGCTTTTCCATAGTATTCATGTACACAATAATAAACCCAGATCTTAGTTCTCTTTTCTGCCACTGGCTGCGCTAGAATTTAGGACGTACCGACGCGACGCTATTATTATTATTACACGTAAACACGCGTTGGCTCGCGAATGTTGAATTTAATTAATTTAAGTATAAAATATTAAGTTTCTAAGAATTTCCTAAAACTTTTATTTAATTCCACGTTTCTCAGAATATTTTTTTCCAGAGCTGTCAATAGCAACAAAACTTCCCGCGTAATTTTAAACGAGTACTTCTTAAAAAATGGCGCGCTCTACCGGCAAAAATTCTGTCCCCTAAATTGAGACCATTCGTTAACCATTACGTTCGGACTCCTTGTATCTATACTTCGTGCGAAAAAGGAACAATTATTATCAATTACTGGTCTAAAAAGTGTGAAGGATTAAAGAAGTGTACGTATATCGCTATTCGCTACCGCTGCGTGCGTGTTCTCATCGCTATTGCACTGTGTTTATAGATGGCGCGCGTCACTGGCGAGCCCACACACCCCGCCCCCACCACACCTCTACTGTATACGACATACATACTACATAGTTACATACACTACATACATAAAAATATGTATTTTAACGTGCTAAGTAAATATGTTTATATTTATAAAAATATAAACATATTAATACGTACCTAAGTCAAAAACCATGTTTATTTATTATGGCGTGTGTGCATATTAGCGATAGCGAAATGTTAACGGGCCGCCGAAGAAGACTTGGCATGTGCAAAAGACTGTTTTTTTTTGTAGGTACAATTCCTATTTATAGTTTTACAATCTCTACTAGAGGTACAACTCTTCAATACCAACAGTCGGTCGAATATAAAATTATAATTTCCAACATTGCAAACAAGATCCAATTATTTCTGTGTCACTCTATCACTGCAAGTATTTCTATAATGCGCGGTTTTTGTTTATAGCCGCATTGCATTAAAGCCATAATATATAATATATTTATATATTAACATTTAGATTATATTAAAATTGAATTATAAATGAATCGTCTGATATTAAAAGCTGATTATTTTAATTTCTAGTTTAGACCAATCAAAACGGGTTTGACGTTTATTTGACGTTTTAGAGAATACCATTTTGCAATTTTAACATATCGGGACGCGATCGTAACTGTATTATTGCATGATTTAATTAGCAGAATTGACGTTCAGAACGGACCATGAGTCGAACTTCTAAATACGAACAAATAATACATTTATTTACAAACTGTAAAATTTCCTTTCCGTTGTATCTAGTTGATTATCATTTATCATTATCACTCACCACACCTCACCCCAAATCTGGACCCTATAGTTAAATTAAATTAAATTAAATTAAAAAACGTTTATTTGATAGGTAGGACATACACTACAAGATTTTACATTTATACATTACAACACAGAACACAATAAAAGAAAAGAATAAAAAAATATATATAAAAGATAAGTACCTATACTCGTTTAACATAAAGTGGAAAACAAGAAAAACATTATAATTTTTAATATTAAAGGTACCATCAGAATCAAATGGTCGGTAGTGCAGTGCATTGCCTAACTATCAAAATGGAGACCACTCAGGCATATCACCACGGCGCAATCACCACAGTGCCTGGTATTATGTGGTTCCATCGGTACTGTCATTTGAGGGACAGAATAGTAATAGTCACCGCTTATCATAACCACACTAACCTTGAGTTGAATTTGTACGATGGCCAATGGGCAATTAAAAACCTAGAGCTAAAGAAATCGCGTAAACAATACCACGAGCACGCCATAGTAATTAGTCTTCGCACATACAGGCAATTGAAGACGACGAGTGATGCGTCGCCACAATAAATCTCCATCAATGAGCTAATTGCGGTTCGACCCCCGGTCGTAATGGCGGGAAGTCCTCGTGTACTGTCCGTTCACGGTTCAGAGATATTTTACCTCCGACGAGACCTTATGCCGACGACATAGGGATCACTCATACAAACTCCGAGGTAAAATAACTGTGAACGGACTATAGACTCGTAGAACAATTTTCCTAACTGCAGCCATTAGAGGCGAGGACTGCACTTTCTACATCTATGAGCGTGCGACTGTTCGGTTAAGATTAGGTTAAGATCCTATTAGTCATAGACAATTGATACAATGCAATAGAATAAGGAACTAAACTAACTTAGGCCTTTCCATCCGTTATTGGATGATTAATGCAGTATTCTCTGAGCGAAGTACTCTTGAAATACTGTAGTGCCTGGGACAGTTGGTTTTTAAATGTCATATGGTTGCCCAAGCATATACATTCTCACAACATAGTCAACCTGGTCCAGAGTCATGACTGGTCAATACGTCTGGGGCTAACCATGTGCGGGTTTTCTCACGATGTTTTCCTTCACCGTTAGAGCGTCCGTATAATGTACTTGAGATCTGAAAAAGTTCCATTGGTACACGCCACAACCTGGGATTCGAACCTGCACTTTTTTGGAGTGCGAACCAAACGGCCTACCCACTAGGCCACGGAGCTGATAAGGAACTAGACAATAGACATCTGCAGGATTTACAATTTATTTCCTACTCCGTCTTGCAAATTGCAATCCTGTAGTAACATAGTGGGAGTTATAACAGTAGTGGCACAATAGTCGTATTTCGTAGATATTAATAAAAGTAATTTCTAAAAATTACTTCTTTGGTTTTTGTAAATTTTCTGATAAAATAGGGTTTTTTTTTTGCTATACCACATCCTCGATTGTTAAAAATACGTATGATTATTATTCTAACTTGCTATTACGTACTTTCCGCTCCTGTGTACCCAATTTATTATTAAATCATCAGTATTTACATTGACATATGACCGCTAAACTTAAAACAGGTGGTCGTGAATTCGCGCATAAAAACGAAGCAAAAAGTTTAGTGCGCGTCAAACTGCTTGTGTTGGTTATCGGACTGTAAAAACTAGAGAAACACGAGTTAATGATTAAACAATACAATATAATATTGTAAACAATTGGACGGTTAATAATAGCTCCCTACACAGATTTCCGTTTCATTGAAACCAGACAATATATTATATGATAGACTATATTACAGTATCCAAGTCTGCGCGCAATATACAAGAGCACTCTCTCCTCTCTTTCTTTACCTCGTAACCCTTTCGTAACCCAGTCAGACGGATGACTTTCACGACTGGCGAGAGATCAGGCGCAAGACCGACTTTTTACATGCCGATCCGACGCATTACGCATCTTTCTTATAAGACAATCAGGTGATCAGCCTGCATGGTCCTGAACAAACTTGAATATTTTTTTTTGTTGTTCCAACACTAGAATCGAATCCACGACCTCCAGAATCGAGAGCCAAGCTTATGCCTATAACCTCTTCAAACAAAATATGAAGTAGGTAATAGAAATACACATATTATGCGGAAATATAGATAGATACATATAATAAAATAGGGAACATTTCTAAAAATGTTATGTTGTTGGACCTTGGACTGAAATAAAAGTTTATTATTAATTTTATTAAAAAAATAAGGTGATAGCAAAAAAGTAACTGCAGTCTGCTTATTAGTATGAATTTTACAGCAAAGGCAATTTTAAATGTACAGTAGTTACCGAATAAATAAAATTTGGGAATATTCTAGAGTCTAGAATATGATATATTTTTCGGTAGAGCAAAATATTGTTATCGAAACAATTGGGTAATAGAGATAACGGAGATATATAGAGATGTCAATGACAACTGACAAGTGACGAGCCCACGAGATAAAGTTATCGTTTATACGCGCCATACAAACTACTACTTAGGCCTTTTCATGGATGATTTATACAGTACTAGCTCTTGCCCGCAGCTCCGCCTGCGTAAATACATTATCCCGCGGAAACACTGTACTTTTTCGGGATAAAAAATATCCTATGTCCTTTCCCGGGACGTATGTTTATACCAAATTTCATAAAAATCGGTTCAGCGTTTAAAGCGTGAAGAGGAAACACAGACAGACAGACACAATTTCGCATTTATAATACTAAAGTATAGATAGGTATATATTCTCCGAACGAAGTAACCACTCTTGAAACACTGTAGTGCCTGGGACAGTCGGTTTTTAAATGTCGTATGGTTGCCCAAGTACATACGGCATTCTCACAACACAGTCAGCCTAATCCAGAGGAATGACTAATCAATACGCCTAGGGCCAACTATGTGCGGGTTTCCTCACAATGTTTTCCTTCACCATTAGAGCATCCGTATAATGTACTTGAGATCTGATAAAGTCTCATTGGTACACGCAACAACCTGGGATTCGAACCTGCACTCTCGAGTGCGAACCAAACGGTCTACCCACTATGCCACGGAGTTCATACCCGCCATACACGGCTCAATATATCCAAACATCTCTAGAACACAGTGAATAGAAACTTTTCAGGACATTAATTGTCAACTCACTTTTTCTCCTTGTCAATGTTACAACACAATAGACAATTAGTATCATTAACATACTCAAAGCTCCCATGTTGAAAAAAAGTGGAGAACCTAAAACTGATCCTGAATTTATTTTCAGCAGCCGTAGAGCTCTCTTGGTTCATTAAGAACTGTAATTTAAATGCTAAAGGTTCGAATTCATTTGAATTTCTGGATATTGTTATCACCGGTGAAAAAACGGCGCTCTAGCGACCAAAACAACAGCATTCTGATAAAAATAACCCGCCCACACTAACAAGCCATCGACATAGAGTGCTAGAGACGTAAATGTAGCAAAAATCTTATCTATTGCGTTTTACGCCTTGTAAATTGATTGGCGTAACACATTTTCTTATTTTAGGTTCTATTTTTAGGGTTCCGTAGCTCGAAAGAAAAAACGGAACCCTTATAGGATCACTTTATTGTCCGTCCGTCTGTCTGTCAAGACCCTTTTTCTCAGGAATAAAGCTGGAATTTATATCAAATACTCAGGTCTACGGTTCCTTAGACCTGTGAAGAACTCAAACTTTTAAGCCGACGCAATCAAAAGATACAGCCGTTTATGCCGCAAATTTTCGACACTCGCAAACTCAAAACCTACAGGGTACTTCCCGTGAACTCAGAATCTTGAAATTTGGTACAAAGCAACGTTTTATAACACAGATGAGGAAAAAATTACGAAAACCGTAAATTTTAAGTTACATCATATAATAAAAATATTTCTAATAATTTTAAACTTACTACCCCTTTCCTCATGAACGCGTAGGCCGTAGAGGTATTAAATTGAAATTCATATCAAATACTCAGGTCTATAATACCTTTAAGCTGTAACAAAACGACTACAAGTTTGTACGGAACCCTCCGAGCGAGTGCGACTCTCATTTGGCCGGTTTTATTTTGATCTAAATTAGGTACTAACTAACAGAGTAATAAAATAAAAAACCGACTGCCCTTGTTATATTTGGTCTAACCAGAGTTTAGCAAAGTTGCTTACACATGACACAGTCCACAGATTTGGCGAATCGAATGCTAGCCATACACGTAACGGTATATCTGACAGGTTTGCCTGTGTGTTGCACAGCTGGGTTTACATTACTCAGCTCAAGCTTAGGGGCCATCCACATATTACTTCACCCCCCCCCCCCCCCTATGTCACGCTTTTTAGTATCCCTGTACCTGCATTAAACATGTATAGTCACATTTAGTATGACCGCCCCCCCTCCCCCATCCGCTGTGACGTAATATGTAGATGGACCCTTACCTGACAGGCGTACCTGTGCAGGCAGGTGCCAGGTGCACCGTTATGTGGCTGGCTTTAGGAAACCTTTTAGTAATCATCATATACTAGAAGGCTAGGGTATAGAAGATGTTTTCTGCGACTACGCACGCGCAAAAGACAATCACTTAGGAACCATAAATTTTCACGCGATAAAAAGTAGCCCAGTTGTTCTTCCCCGTGGTCTTCTCTATGTGTGTGCCAAACTTCACTGCGACCAAGTAGTTTCGGAGCTTATTCAATCCAAACAAATAAATCTTTCCTCTTCATAATATAAGTGTAGAATGTAGATATACAACGTGTACCACATAAGGTATACCAATCCGAAACCCAGTGATAATACTCATGAAATTGAACAACTTTCCCCAAGGAATATAGGTCAAAATATGAAAAAAATATTTGGACTTCCCATACTAATTTGATTTGCTGGCCGTGCGGTTTGTATGGGAGGTCAAAATTTTTTTTTCATATTTCGACCTGTGTTCCTGGAGAAAGTTGTTCAATTTCATGAGTATTATCACTGGGTTTCGGATTGGTATACCTTATGTGTTACACATTGTATACTGCCTACCGAAATTAACTTGTACCTACTAGTTACTACCCACCTTAATTTGACTACGGTTTTGCTCCGAAACCAATAACAATAGAAATTTATAATAGATTGACATTTGAGTAAATATAATAATAATGTACCACATTTACTATCAGGGAATCTAATTCATAAGCAGTTTGAGCGGTTGTAATAATTTGTTCGTATTACAATAATAATATGATAACAGACTGATGTTTGACATGACTGCATGTCGTCATTATAATACAAATAAATTATGAGAACACTACCTGCTTATGAATTAGATGCTCTGATAGTACATTATTTTGGTGTCAAAGTTGGTATTATTAAGGTAAAAAAGAAAACTAGAAATTTTATGCCAAAAATGCATTTTTTCGTTTATCTTGTTTTTCATTCGAGTTTCGAAAACATTTCAAATTTAATTGAGAACAACGAATATTACGTGTTTTTAATAATTTTATTTTTACTTGATTTCGTAATACAAAACCATAACGGGTTTTCCTAAAAATAACTTTTTATAATTTAATTGACGTAAACAAATGTTGTAAATGAACTAAACTTGTAAATTATGTGCTATGTAAACAATATTCGTAAATTTTTATTACCTCTATGACTTCTCTACTCAATAAAAAATTATTTTTCTTGAAAGGGTAATAAATAAATTATGATAATGCGCTATTATATGTTTATCTAAATTCAGGTTATTATGAACACTATTACATTACCTATAATAATAATCTTTCTTACGTATCTATTGTTAATTGCACTATTTTTACTACCTAATTCATACTGAAAATAAGTTATCAATTTAACTTTAAAACCTTCATAAAAACAATTATTCCAATTTAATACGTGGGTTATTTACAATTATATGAAAAACCTGGGAGATCCATGTTTCGGCACGAATGTGCCAACCCGACCGGATAAATACTGTAGCACTATTATTTATTCTGTGACCACGGTCTCACAGAAAGCCGGCGTGAAATAAAGCTTGCGTTGTGTTTCGCCGAGTGAGTGAGGTTGCTGGAGAGTGGAGGCCCAAAATGGATTGAAGATTATATAATTATGAGGACCAGGAACGCAAGTGTTTACACTTGCAAATTCTCTATGTTGCGAGTGTCCATGAGCGGCCGCATTCGCTATCCATCAGACGATCCGTCTGCTCGTTTCCTGGTCCATTTCATAAAATAAAATAAAAGCTAACTAGATTCGCTCGCTCAATTAATAATTCGCTTTTTAATCATCAAACACGAAATTTTATTTACATCTCTGACGCATTAGGGGTCCCGCAAGGGTCAGTAATGGGTCCACAATAATTGTTCTAAACCTAATGCCTCCTACTGTTCGCTACATCTACAATATCTGTTTAATTTTCATATACTGTTGTTTACATCGCTAACCCGTTCTCAAATATTTAAATCGGAATGTCGTCAGCACACATTTTTGTAGCCATGTTTACAGTGGAAATTATATGGGCAAAACATTGTGAATTTTTTGTTATAACCTGTATGTTATGAGTTAATATATAGTTTACTTACATGTGGCTACTGGCTGCGTCGCACTAATGTTATATCGAGTGTACGAGCGAGTCGCTCGGCGGGCGCACTAGTACTGGCGTGCGAGTCGGCCTGCGCTACGCTTGACACTGCCGCTGCCGATAGCCTTTGGCTTGTGTTTTGGTGACACGATTGCGATGTTTTTTTAGTAGTAATTGTTTACATATCTGCTGATTGTCGAATATTATTCGGTGTGCAGAGTGTGAGTTTCTGTCACTACTCACTGCTCCTCGCGAAGAAGTTAGATAACTACAATTTGTATGGCATCGAAACAACGCCCTTAGTGGCAAACAATGGTAACTAATTCGATGCCTTATACTTCTGTACGGCGAGTGGTGACCAAAACTCGCACTCCACAGTCCACACACTGCACAGTAGTCGAAGCAGGAACAATTGACAACTACGTTTTCGTATTTCGTAAGGGGCCGTGCATTAATCACGTGATGTTTTTAACAACTTTTTAGACCCCTCCCCTCCCCCTGGTGATACGTGGTGAGGTTTTATACTACCCCCCCTCCCACACCTAAGATCACGTGTATTTTTTTACATAGTAAGCAGGTCATGTTTGAAGAAAAACTTTAACTTAAAAAACCGTTTAATCGAATAATTTAAGCAATTAAAAACTATACGAGTCATTTGTCTTGTAAGTATTTAAACAACACTACGAATCTACAGTCGATAATAATTTCGGTATGCATAGACTACATTCGAAAATTAATACACGTGATGTCTCCTTATACCCCCTCCTCCCCTTGGTGATACTTGGTGATTTTTTTCAGACCCCCCCTCCCCCCCAGGCATCACGTGATTAATGGACGATCCCTAACGTTATCGAATGTCAATTACGTACTAGTTGTCAATTGTTCCTGCTAACCCCTTCTGAATTTGCTACCGATAGTAAAGTTTACAAAGTATTCTCTTTCTAGCTAGCGGTTCATCTTGTCTATTTGAGTTTAAAAGAACCAAGATTTGGAATGTTGTGGACTGGTGAGTTACAACAAAAAAAATATACGGTCTAGTGTAATATGTTCCAATAAATAATATGTATATTAGGTAAGGCAGGAAAGCAAACAAAAAAAACAGCAGGAAAGAAGAAAACGGAATTATTTTTAAAGTTAAACCTTGGTCACAAACCGGTGTTTAATTTTTTTAATAAAATGAAAACATAAATAGAGAACGTTTATTCTCACGAAGAATACAATATGATGATGATTACCTATTTATTCTCTTTAACCTTTGTCGAATTTGTTATGACGTAGGTAAAAAGGTATTGTAAAAAAAATTCAGGAGACATATTTTGATTTTTTCAGGCTCATGTAATCGAGCCTTGTCTAAGGAGTTGAGTCTAGCTCTTCGTAAATTAGGGGACATAAGTATTTTGTTCTTTTCAGGCTCATGTAATCGAACGCTTGTCTAATGAACCCTAGTTCTTCGTAAAACGGGTACTTTACCCGTTTTTACTTCACTTTTTTTACTATTTTTGTGAATATAATATAAAAAATGTCATATTTTATGTAGTTTATAGATTTGGTATTTTGTCTTGTTTACACTGTGAACCGGTCTCGAGCCGCCAGCCGGTTAGTTATGTTAATTACAAAACTTTGATTTCCATCATCATTATCAGCATTGACTACAGACTAACGTCCCAACTTTCACGACGTAGTCGGCACCTACACATTTCCCGTTGAAAACTTAACGCAAAAGAAATCTCTTCTTATTTCTTAGATGAAAGAAGAGATTTCTTTGACGTTGAGAGTTGAGACTGCAGAAGCTATTTGTGTACTCAAGCGTACTGCGGGTAGACTTATTTTGAAGATTATTAGAATATTTTAGACACGCAGAATACAGATATTTTATAATATTTAATAATATTTTAATATTTTATAATAACATAATATTATTATAATATTTTCCATACAAAATAATAAATATTTTGTTTTATATTTTCCATATATCTAAGTTCTAACATAAAATATTTATAACAGAAATCACAACAAAATAGCTGCGAGTTTGTGAGCATTAGGTACTTGTTTAAATAGAAGCCTTTATTTGCTAAAACTGTCGAAAATAATAATTGCCTGCTCGGTTTAGGTACGTAGTAAACTTTTTTTTTTTATGAAATATGGGGGCAAACGAGCAAACGGGTCACCTGATGGAAAGCAACTTCCGTCGCCCATGGACACTCGCAGCATCAGAAGAGCTGCAAGTGCGTTGCCGGCCTTTTAAGAGGGAATAGGGTAATAGGGGAGGGTAGGGAAGGGAATAGGGTAGGGGATTGGGCCTCCGGTAAACTCACTCACTCGGCAAAACACAGCGCAAACGCTGTTTCACGCCGGTTTTCTATTTAGTAATCTATTGTTTGGTGTCTTACAAAGTACCTAATCAAACGAAATTGGACTGCGCTTTAGTAATTAATGCTTGCCACACCCGTTCGAGTAGTTTTATCCAATACCAAACTAATGGATAAAAAAAATAAGATTTTGTTTAAGCATATTGTACCTATAGCTTGGCTTAAGTCATAATTTAACAATTTGTTCATGTATGTTTATTAAACAATTGTAACTTCTAGCTACGACAACGATTGTCTGGTTACAAATAAACTCTTACCCCCTTACTAATAAACGCTGTATAAGCTTTGAATATACAGTGTTTTGTCTTCTTCAATTAAAAATGTCACTTGTGTGACGGGAACAAAACACTTTATAACTATTCAAAGCTTATACAGCGTTTATTAGTAAGGGGGTTATTGTTAAATTGTTGTTATAAGGGGTCCTTAAATCACAGACATTTATCAGTTTAACCGTTGTAACTCTAACTTCTAGCTACGATACCGTTTGTAAGGGTCAATTGTACTAAATAAAATCTGCAATAATACAATTGCAATCAAGTCCCGTTAAGCTAAAACTATTAAACCGATATTCTCGTAAACCTTAAACTAGCGGCAAACGTGTTCTGATTGCACCAAACTTTACAAAATCAGTTTATAAATGTATAGATAGGTACCTAATACAATCAAAGTGAAATGAAAGTCTACTTTAAATACAAGAATTGATGTTACAAATAAATTCTTACTGTTAAATTGTTAATCGCATATAACTAAGGGATATTTAAATAACCGGCATTCACTGTCTTTCAGCAGAATGACTAAGACAGCGTTCATTTGTGAACCGCCTTCTTCTTCAACTTTAAAAAGAAATAATTACATATCTTACAAATTTTTAAGTGTAAGAACCTTGCCTTTGCACAAATAGTGAATACCCATGTACCTAATTATGGCTAATTTCGCATTCAGAAGCTTTCAGTGTGCTAAGAGCATTTTTTTGTTAACTACAATAATTTATATGTCATCGAATTAGTTACCATTGTTTGCCACTAGGGGCATTGTTTCGATGCCATACAAATTGTAATTAACTTCTTCACGGCGAGTAGTGACAAAAATTTACACTCCGCATTTTGGATATTGCACTAAATAAGCGCTGCAGGACGGAGGCGTGTAATTGCTGCTTGACGAAGGTTACCAGCCCTACGTGTGCGACCACGCCCTCTAACGGCCTAAGGGGTTGTCCATTTATCACGTAATGCCTATAGGGGGAGGGGGGGTCCGAAAAAAATCACCAAGTATCACAAGGGCCTCCCCTAGTGGGCTTAAGGAGACATCACGTGTATTAATTTTAAATCTAGTCTATGCATACCGAAATTCTTATCGGTTGTAGATTCGTAATGTTGTTTAAATACTTACAAGACAAATGACTCGTATAGTTTTTAATTGCTTAAATTATACGATTACTTAAATTGTTTTTAAGTTAAAGTTTTTCTTCAAACATGACCATACTATGCACAAAAAACACGTGATCTTAGGTGGGGGGAGGGGGGTAGTATTTAACCTCACCAGGTATCACCAGGGGGAGGGGAGGGGTCTAAAAAGTTGTTAAAAACATCACGTGATTAATGGACGGCCCCTAGGTGGCGACCACGCCCTCTAACGGCCTTACTTACAGATTTTATAGCCAGCTTCTGACGTTTACGACCAATTTTTTCACTGCCTCACTGTTATTCGGTAAAGACAGTAAAAGGTTTACACTACGTTTCAAAATTATATTAAGACTATACACCAGGTTTATTAGGTAGGTACCATAAAAACCCATACACATCTGCAATACGTTTTGAAGCTTGCCTTGCCAGAGTAGGTACTAGGTACCCACTTTACCTCCACAAGTATGTACAATGTCGACAAAGTTCCTAATCTACCAGTTTCAAAACATTTTACACTAGGACGCCACAAAATATTCAAACAAAGGAAGTGACCGCAACGACTGCAGACGTGTACTACGTATTTGCACGTGATTAAGTGTGCGTGCGTACGATTCAAAGGCTTAAGCAATTTTCATATTGTCTGGTCGATTCTATATCGTCTGTTGTAAACGAACTAAGCGCTTGAAAATTTTTTAGTTTCTACCTACTTACTTTTGGTTTCGGAGCTTTTAAGTCACCGCTTCAAACACGAGTAGGTATATAATCTACAATTAACACTGTTTACGATATGATATCTTGTCTGACATGCGGAGTCAAGGCACTGCTGATCCCGACACGGCACCAGCTTGTGAGAATTATGCAATTTTTAGAGATCCTTAGTTAAAACTAGTGATGTGCCGGATATCCGTATCCGTATCCGTATCCGCGGATATCCGAGGCAGAAGAAAGATCCGTATCCGTGTCCGTATCCGTTACTTTTTGGCGGATCTTTTACGGATCTATTCACCTTATTAATATTAAAATTATAGATGAATTATTTAAATTAGTGATTACTGATTAAGGTAGCGACTAGCAATAAAAACTATTAAATTCAATACAGATAATATTTTTGAGGATTTTTCTTTGTAAATGATTTTTTAAAGAGTTGTGCTTTATGGTTTACGGGAATACTTTCCATCACAAATTTTACACTTTGCACATTCATCATTTACTAACAGCCTCCGTGGTCTGGTGGTTAGAGCATTGGCTCTCGACTCGGAGGTCGTGGGTTCGATTCCCGCATTGGAACAACAAAAAGATCTGAGACTGAGATCTCTCGTCAGTCGTGTCGGTTATCCGTCCCACTGGGTTATGAGAGTAAAGGAAGAGGGAGTGCTCTTGTGTACTGCGCACACATTTGGGCACTATAAAATAACTCTTGCGTAGCCGGCCTGGCTTTCAATGAAACCGGCCACCAGTCACCGAAATCGGTGTGGGGAGCTATTATTATATTATTTATTAACACAAAATAATTCCAAATTACACTACTAAACTTCTTTGTAGTCATTTTTTAAAACTCATGTACCAATACCAAACAAGCGTTATCTATGCTGTCCAGTGTCAACACTCAAAACTATAAGTAAACAAAACAAAAGAAAGAACCACCGTGTTATGCAAGTCGAAACATGTGTGAAGATCGCGCGCACCGACACCGACTGCTTTAAGTTAAGATCCGTATCCGTATCCGTATCCGCGGATCTTGACACCAAATATCCGTATTCAGATCCGTATCCGCGGATATACATTTTTAACGATCCGGCACATCACTAGTTAAAACTATATATATATATATATATATATATATATATATATATATATATATATATATATATATATATATATATTAATATATAATAAAAATATAATAAAAATATTATCAAACTGGCATATATATATTACGGGATTATGGTCCGATATTTGTAAAATGCCAGTTTCTTATTCGCTACGAATTTCCACACCAAAACAGAGGGCCTACATTCGATAATTCGGCCATTCTCCAATTAGCAAATTTTACGTGTCCGGGCTTGTTTATTCCGTAATATTATCATATTCAATCATGCATTATTTTTTATATGTTAGATAGCATCTGTATCTATCTGCAAACAAAAACATTGGCTTCTGTTTTAAGTTATTATGACTAAATTAATTTAACTTATGTTCAAAAAAACTCTATTCTCTAATTACCGTGGCGTGTCCGCACACCAACTTAATCTTTAAACTTGCTTGTAATTTTTATAACGTACAGATTTACTTTGATCCATTTAAATTTTAAACGATATTAAGTAACGTGTATCGCATAACAAAATATCGACTCAATAGAACCAGTCTATAATTAATTATCATTAAGTAATCGCATGTCCAATCGAAAGTTATAATTGCCGTAACATTTGCTGTTCTCGGGTGCACATCCCTAAATAAAGGTATTTGGCACATCACTACCATAGGAGTCGCGTCTCCTCCGTGTGTACCGAGGCCCAGCAGCAGTTGTACGTCTCTAACGTTAGTGTACCGCCAATGAAGCACGTGAGTATATAATGACCGTAGCCTTGGTTAAAAACTTTTCTAATTACCGTTATTCTTATTTTAATACTTGATTTTTTAAGATAGACCCAAGTTGATCATGTAAATGGAGACAGTACTTTGGCCTCCGTACGTTGTAATAAGCTAGTATTTGCATACTGTGTCGGTTTTCAAAATGTTTAAGAAAATCTATCGTTTTCTAATTACCGTATACTAATTACCATATGTTTATAATTACCGTTGTATGAAAAATTAATACTTGTTTACTAACTGAAGCCGCGATTTCTTACCAATGGAAAGTTTTCCCGCGGTTTTCGTAGATTATTATTATCATTGTCCGTAAATATGTCTATATTATATGCTGACCATTCATTAAATTATTTAATTTATAGGATGGGAAATCCCAAAAAGACCAAATAAGAAGTTAAAGAAAAGAGAAGGCTTGCCGCTCGACAACGCCGAGAACGAATTAAATATTGTCATCCAAACTAAAAAAACTAAGTGTGTACAAAATTTCAGCTCAATCGGTTGAAGATATCTGCTTCAAAATTGAGTAGCAAGATTCCACCCGAACTAACATACATTGCAAGTTATATAAAATATGCTTTTAAAATAACCCTGTTTTGTATCAGCAAAACAGGGTTATTTTAAAAGCATATTTTATTTAACTTGCAATGTATGTTAGTTCGGGTGGAATCTTGCTACTCAATTTTGAATTAAAAACCAAAAGAAATGTCAAAAAAGTGTCAAATTTTTATTTAATTATAGCAATGATAAAGTGTCTGTTTTTACTATTGGTAGGTTATAGTTATGAGAGACATCGTTAATTCTATCGCTTCAATTATAATAATTATATGTGTACAAAATATTAATGTGTGTTATTATCATTTCATTATGTCATATTTTACATAGACTTGATGATATTTTCTAATTACCGTTACATTAAATATTATTTTTTTCTAATTACCATAGTCATAACATTTTTAAGTTTTATTATCTAGAAAACAACAATTAATTTTTACATGCCTCATTAATTATTGAATTCGTATCTTTGATTTGCTTCATATTTTAATATGTTTAAGTCAAATCAGTGAAAAATAAAAAAAGTTACGGTAATTAGGCAAAGAACGCCGAATCGGAGAATGACCGAATTTCGATGGCGAAGTTCGAAAACAAAATGTATGGGATTTGACGTAAGGTATCGCAAGCGACATGTCACTTAGCGATGGCTTATGTCAAATCCCATACATTTTTGATTTCGAACTTCGCCGTCGAAATTATCGAATGCATCTTGACTAGAGGGCCAGGTCTTCTAACACGCCGAAATGTCCAACTCGTAAGTAGTCGTAATCACAATTCGTAGCCGGAGTTGTAACTAATATCTATTCTGTGGCCGGAGTCGCAGAGAGTAATCGCACTATTCACTTTAGGTATCGCTCGAAATTAACTCGACGAACACTCGTAGTTATCTGAACTGTCAGCGGTCGGGCGGTGATCCCTTTTTATTATACCGACGACACGGGTACTAGAAAGTTCACGGTGTAGAATTTTCTAGATCTTTCCACATAGAACTATCTAGAATTTTCGAGTCCGAGTGAGAGTGGGGCAGTGCAGGTTCGAGAACGTTCTAGTACTTTCCATTCCACAAATTGAAGCACTGTAACATACTAGAATGTTCTATACATTGAAGCACCGTAACATACTAGATTCTAGATTCTAGTATGTTCTATCAATATTGTGGTGTGGTTTTGAATATTTTACCCATATTTTCGAGTTAATTGTAAAAAAAACTAGGAGCTAAGCTTGGAGCTTATGAATGCATATTTGTGATAGTTTCAGGTGTGACGGTTTCTTAGTGAGAAAATTATCATAAGTACATTTAGGCATTTGCATGATACCCAATAATTACTACATATTTGGTTTGGTAATTTGAATTACGGACAAATTTTGACCACTGGAATATCACTATTTATTTGTCATTATCATAGATGTATAATATTAAAAAGAGGGCAGTATACCTACGAGTACTTATTATTAGCGCCATCTGTTGAACATAAAGAAGAAACTAATAAGATACCCTCAAAAAAACTAACAAATAGTTTTATTTCTCCTTTCAATTCCTAATACGGTGCCTTGTAGTGTTTTTGAGTAGGTACTTTTGTAGGCCCGTGAAAATAGTCTACAGAGGCAATCAATTACAAAAACTTTCCATACCAGTGTTTATTGCGGCGCCTCGCTCGTCGCTCGTCAAATGATAGCTGACATTTGTTACATTATTTCTTCATATTGAGCAAATAAAATTTATTAAAGCTAATAAATCAATTACTTAGGTCCTATCCAGAATTTATTCGTTTTGGAGCTTAATTAGCTATGGACTCGCTAGCCGGGTTCTGGGCATGAATACAAGTCGTCTATAGCTAACTATAATGACGACTCGGATACGGGTTCTGGGCAAACGAACGAATTACTGTTCGACCCATATGTGGATTCTTAAATATTATACTAACGGCGACCTCTGTGGCTCACAGTGGTTAGCGCGTTGGCACTCAAGTCGGAAGTCGGGGGTTCGAATCCCACCAGGGAACAAATTTTTTTGTGTTCCTGGTTCATGGATGTGTATTTTATAACATCCGTTGTCTGGTACCCGTAACACAAGTTCTTCGAGAACTTACCACGGGATCAGATTGACGTAGTGGGAAGCGTCCATAGATATTATTATTATTATTCTGCCAGTATTAAGACTACATAATATTTAGTGAGCTTTAGTTCTTTAAAACTGACAAGTTGTAACCATGACACAGAATACGGGCAAATGTTCTATCAGGGAATCTAAATTTTAAGCAGGTAGACCGTTGTCTTAATTTGTTCGTATTAAAATAATCCTACTAATATTATAAATGTGAGGATGGATGGATGGATGAAAGTTTGTTACTCTTTCACGCAAAAACTACTATACGTATTTTGATGTTTGGTGTATTAGTAGTTCAGTCTCTGGATTAAAACATAGGCCACTTTTTATCCCGAAAAAGTACAGTATTTCCGTGGGATACAAAATACGCCGCGGGAAACAGCTAGTAGCTAGCATAACAAACTGACATGCAGTCACAATTATTGTATTGTGACTGCATGTGGTAATTACAATACAAATAAACTATGAGAACATTCTAACAGCTTATGAATTAGATTCCCTGATAGAACAAGTCATTTATTTATGATACCATCTTTGTTACTGCCAGAATAAATTGTAATAAAATAGATTGCTACTAACATTAAGAAAACAACATATTGTGAAATTGTTTTTAATCTTAACAATTTATAATTAAAATAGGAGGTTGTACGTTATTTACAGTATAGGTACATCGTTTGAACAACATCACACCAACTTAACATTTATAATTTTACTAAATTAATATTCTCTTTCAGTGACATGATCAATTTTAACACTTGCAATTAACTCTATTTAAATTTCATAAAATGAAAATTATACTATAAAATAAATTGTGCCATCGCGATTGTTTAATGACTTTTTAGTAAGTAAACATGAAACTGATAGGTGGCATTTAAAAAAAAGTATATTTTCGTTGTTTAAACATTAGTATTATAAAAATCCTCATTTGAACATCACTCGGTATTGGAAAATGAATTCCGCTGTGTGTGAAACTAGCTTAAAAAAGTAAAATAAGGTCAAAACAATAAATATTCGTTGTCCATGTCAATTAGTCTTATCTACAGTGTAAATTACATTATTTTATACAAAAGTTCACGATCAATAGTGTATCAGCGAGCACCAAAGTGGGGTCAAAAAGTACAGCCACAAGCGTAAACTTTGTGGAGTAAAAGAAAAAATAATAGCGAGCCTTATTAAATAGTAGTGACATATTATTATGTGTAACATTATAATATGGGATCATGGAATCATGGGGTACTCATCCCAACTTACCTGTCCGGTAGTTGTGGTATAGTATACGTACGGGTATGCGACCCCGGCTTCCCTAGCTATTACTGTCCTATCCCTTGCTCGGGCTTAATGGGCGGTAATATCCTACATTCCTATTTCCCACTCTAACTTATCAATCTTCCTTTCCACATCACCTATTCCTACCATCCTTTCCCTATTCCTTCCCTCCCCGCCAATCCGTGGGAACGCAATGGATAATCATAAAAATAATCTAATTATCCAAAATGGCGGCGATGTGGTTCGCCACCCATCACGTGTCGTTCTTGCCGAGGCGAAAAGTGGCCCATGGAGAGACGCTTCGCTACGTTCAATGTAAGATGAGGAATGGATGGTAAGAATGAAAGTGACCGAAGCGAAACAAGTATGTAAGGATCGTAGCAATGTGGTCTCTGCCTACCCCTGCGGGAATAAGGCGTGAATGTATGTATGTATGTATGATGTAACATCAGATACAAAAAAAGAAAAAGGATAGGCGACGTATAAATACAATTGCATCACTGTAATTGGTTTTGACAACATTTTATATTTATGAACGAATATTAGAAAGCATTAATAAATAAGTAATATTTAAAATAATATTACACAATACTGCTTACCACCATTGCTCGCCGAAAGGCGTTTAAATATGTAGAACGAAAATTTCTTTGCAAAAATCGAAGGAAGAATGTTAGGTACATCAAAAAGATAAGATTTATATCTGTAATAATATTGTGATTTGTCGATATTTCAGTTTTGGCGGATACACTAAAGATGCGAACGAAACATACCCTTCCCTCAAACATTTAATTACAATCACGACCAATACCTTTTTACAACATGCATCTTAATTTAGTTTTGCGTACAATATGTATGTGTGACATTACGGATATTTTGAACATATGATCTCCTGCTTATGGCAAAACGTTTAAGCTGCAAAGTTATTAAAATTTATAAAAAAAATACATTCCGCTCTTAACGGCGCTGTTAAGGTCAATAACCTCACACAGCTGTGATTAAGGCAAAGTCTTTGCCTCCATTTTAAATATGTCAGGTTAGGTAAGTGCCTTACGCAATATATTTAAATCGGACTACATCTAAAATATTTAGTTTCATTAATATACGCAGAAATATAGAGCTTTTTTTTAAATCTTTATAATATTGAGGCATTACTAATTGGTAAATGTAAAAAAATATATATGTGTAGTTTACTAATTAAATACATCTAAAAAGTACAATTTTTTTTGCTAAATTAGTAAATAAAACCTATATCGTTAGTTCACTTACATCATATTATACAAAAACATTAATTATTGTAAGTATGAACGTAAAAGCACAAATATCGGAGATATTTACAAATATGTTCCTGCGGTTGTATACTTCATACTAGTGTCCGACCGAAAGTTCGGTTTCGGTTTCGGTTTCGGCCGAGTTTCGGCCAAAAATCAAGTTTCGGCGGCAGTTTCGGTTTCGGCCAAAAGTGGCCGAAACTTTTGCCGAAACCGAAACTGATTTCGGAAGTTTTTGTGCACGCTCGCCTAACTTCGTTTCTTGCGGCAACGCTTTGACAACGCAACTGAATTTGAAAACATAATTAATATTTTTTTAATATTACATTAAATAAATGATTACACAAAATTAATACACCGTGTTTTCATTTCATGTCCTAATTAATGCAGAATAATGGATAAAATGCACCAAATTTCAGTATTTAAAGGAATTTTCTACTTGACCATGTGAGTTTCGGTTTCGGTTTCGGTTTCGGCCGAAACTGAAGCCACGGCCGAATATTCGGTTTCAGTTTCGGTTTCGGCCGAAAAACCAGTTTCGGTCGGACTCTACTTCATACACTTTAACCTACGAGTGACGTCACTCTTCATACGATTTTAGTATGGAGCGTTTCTACGAGACTTGCGGAATTGATTATACAAATCGCTGTATTTTTTATAAGTATATATTGACTTTTGATATACTGTTTCTTCTGAGAAGTTACTCATATTTAAGAGTGCCATTCATTTATGCAATTTAAAAAAAAAGTCCGATCGCCTATCTTATTATATATAGATATAGATTAAGTTACAAAATTGTAAAAATATTTTTTTGAAAAGAACAATTTTCCCATCTTTTTGCTAAAAGGTGGCCCCGTGCGAGTTTCTTACGCCGGTTCTTCTCGCCGGGTTAGTTTCCGAACCGGTGGTAGGCATCATGTAGGACAATTCTATAAGCGTTATTTCATAACCTGTATGGAAATAAAAATTTTGAGTTTGAGTTTAATATATAAAAATGTTATGTTGGTTTGTGTACGCTTCAAAAACTCAAAAAGTTCTGCACCGATCGAGCTGAAATTTTAGCATGATATATAATCCGCATCAAGGATTGTTTTTATCTATTTTTTGCATCAGTCACATATCCGCGACCGCGAAAAAACTATATTTACGCGGCTCCCGCGGGCAACAGCTAGTTATGTATAATAATATTTTATTTCGAAAATTTAATTTATTTTTCAGCCTAAACGTCTTGACATGAGCAGTAGATCATATGCCCAAAATATCCGTAATTGATTTTGAACAATCTTATATTTATTATTTTTTGCGCTGCATCTATTTAGTCGTCCTGACTGTACAAGTTACCACTATCAGTTTACTAGTTGCACTATACTTGACTTTATAGTAGACATTGTAGATTCGAGAAACGTTAACTTGCAGCCCATTAACTCAGAGGGTTCTTAATTAAGTAGCTCTCAATTCACATGCTCTCTTGTGTCCGGTAAACTTAACTACTTAATTTACCCTTTTTAAAATTGTTCTTTAATCTAATGGTCAAGATTTTTTTACAACTAGGAATATATTGTTGCCCCAGCTTTTTTTGACTTTTGTGACAATCATAATACATATAAAATAAAAAGTAAAATTTAATTAAATAAAGGACGGATATGTATTAACAATTTTAACATAACAGATACACTTATCAAATACAAAAAAAAAGCTGACACCACGATGCATATTAAGTATGTAGGCATTTTGTACAAACATGTATCCACGAATAAGAATTTGGAGTGTTCCTTGTTTGAGGCAAGTATCTAAGACAACTCTTTTCTATCATCAGGGAATCTAATTCTTATGCAGGTTGACCGTTGCCATAATACGTTTATTATTATAATTTATATAATAAGATATCAAAGTGACATATGTCAATGATAAATTGATAATTAATTGTATTGTAAATGCATACCGTCGCGTCATTATAATACAAATAAATTTTGAGAGCACTCTTCCTGTTTATGAAGTAGATTCCTCGATAGTACACAAATAATATTAATCGTATTTATTTTACTACAATATTATCACAACTCGAGGCACTTTTCAACTATTTTCACTTATTGTACTTACATTTAACATTTATTAAAAACTATTAGTAATCATCAGTGTAAAACATATTTTATTCCCTTCATATACAGACCTATTATATTATGACGTTGGTACAATTTTTTATTGTATTATTTGTGTAGTTACAAATCCTTTATTTGCACATTAAAATACAAAATATATTATTTTAAATACAAAAATTAAAATGTGCAAAATAGCGACCTTACCCGCTCACAATTCACAGTGATTTCATGCAGACATCCATTTTTTTCTTCTGGTATTCGTTGGCAAATGACAAATAATTTATTTATAATTGTTAAAATCATAAAAGGAGCAGAATAACTTTAAAATATTTTAAAACCCACACACAACCAACAGCTAGCTGCACATTGTCTAATTTAATATAATATAACCGCAACCATATTTTCAAAAGTAATCATATTTGAATCAGAGGGGCAATTCTGCTAAATAAAACCTGCATTAATACAATTACAATACAAACGTTAAACCAACGTGAAACGCGCTCTGATTGGTCGAAACGTCATAAAATCCGTTCACGGTAACATGTCGCTACACTTTCAATCCAAACGAAGTAAAATTGACTCTTTAAATTGTCTACTTTAAATACGAGAATTGAGGTTCAGATCTTCAATAATACATTTAATTGCAGTCGGCATTACTCATTAAAACGGCGACTTTAAAGGAAAACAACAGACAATTAAAATCCGCCTATAGATGGAGCTGTCAATGTCCTATAAGTAAATAATTTGTTTTATTTAAATAAAGTACGGAGGGTAGAGGAAAGAAGGACTATGTCCATACATGAAAAAGTGTCCGTAAATAAGCGTTAAATAGGAGTGGCGCTACTGTCGCAAGGGGGTAAAGCGGCGAAATTTAAACAGAGAATTAAATCTTCATCATCTTCGATTTTTATAAAAATATTTTCGACTATGCGAGTAATTAGAATTTTCATGATTTTCTGAATTAACTAGGTAGTTACTAAAGTCTACTAAAGTCGATAAAAAAATTAAACAACTAAACTCAATTAACTTCACTCCATCTCTTCATATCACGCCCTTTTCTCACTCTAGGGCCAGTAAGGTCAGTTTTGAAACTATTATTTAACTACTTCTGTCGGACACTTTTTAGCTTTTCTGCCTTAGAGAGAGTACTCCTTTCCTCTGCCCTCCATAATATAAAGACAAGGAACGAGACGTGGCGTGATAACTGGGTCCATGGGCGTAGCCAGGGGGGTGGTTTAGGGGGTTCAAACCCCCCCCGAAATGCGCCGGCTGGTATATATAATACAGAGGTCTGACCAATATACAGAGGCGTATTTAGAAATTTTGCCGATGCCAATTAACATATTTTGCCGCCCCTATTAACCCTATCTGAAAGATGATTTTTGAAGTTATTTTAGAAAAATAATCAACAGCCTAAATCAGAACTTTGATACTAAAGTAGTTGTTTTATTTTCTTGAACCCCCCCCCGAAACTAAAACCTGGCTACGCCCGTGACTGGGTCAGTTTTCACATCTTATCTCACCGATATAAGATAACAGACCGGAAACGCTCTTATGTCTTTGGTATAAATGCATTTTTTCACTATCCAGTCCGATATCGGATGTCTCGTCGTGACAAAGACAGGTATATTTCATATTCAAACATAATATCCCTGTCTCTCTCATACCTTCGTATCGGTGCGATAACACGGAATAGGGATACACGGATAAACTGTTTTGTCACAAACGCCCTTCCAATTTCGAGACGGATTTGTATGAAAAATCGCGCGCGCAACCCCCGCATACGCCTCCGGCGCCATCTTAAACGAGTTATACCAGCAAGACGTCTATGAAATAATAGATATTAAATAAGAGATTAGTACAGAAATTCTGTCATTTTGTCTACACCATCATTTCTCAACCATTTTTATGTCGCGACCAAAAAGCCAAAAAGTTAAGTAAAAAGTCTTGCGACCCCGTCACTATAAAATTATAATAATATGTACCTCTACGTTGAGAAACGAAGACCTATCTTGCATTCTTGCAATGAATGCAATTCAAGCGATCCATCAAAGGGCCACTTCATCGTATTCAATTTATTCATAAAATATTTAAGCGACATAACTACGCCAGAGTGCAATATTGATCCAAGAGGCCAATGGCAAATGTCTTTTGTGTACCTATTTACTTAGCTATTCGATTTTTTGAGGTTATAAAATACATTTTTCAGATTTTTAATCCACTTACTGACCTAACTTTGTGAACATGACTTTATTTAACAACTACCACGAGTTTAAACAAAACTTGGGACCGACTAGCGTGTTTTTGTGCGTTCTAGAAATTCTGTATTGTTATTAACATTTTCGTAACAAAACATCGGTAGTGTGGCCCCAGCCTTATAATTATTTAACTACATTACCCTCAACATACAACAATAACACAGATATGCTCAATATTTGGCTACAGCTTCACTACATTACGATCTGGAACTCATTCTGAAATAGAAAACACATGACCATATTAGCATTTAAAGAAACATCAGATTTTAATTTTACTATATTATGGGAGAAATCGTCATTTTGTGGATGACGTCATTTAATATCCTAAAGCATTTAAACATTATAATTATGGAACGTAATTAAGGAACGTTTTAGAGTAACGGAGCCCGACAGGGGTTTGGAAGTTTTAAACCTTAACTCATCAGACTATCCGTTTGTTTCCCAATGTAACTATAAACATCCTGTGTGGAACATTAAAAAAAACAGGTCAAGTGCGAGTAGGACACGCGCACGCAGGGTACAAAACGTTAAAAAAATCACGTATTTTGTATTGGAGCCACCTTAAATACTTATTTTGTCTGTTTTCAGTATTTGTTTTTAGAACGGCAACTTAAATAGATCATCTGTGAAAATTTCTGGTGACAGACGGACAGACAGACGGACGGATAGCGAAGTCTCAGTAATACCCTTTTCTTACTGAGACTTCGCTATCCGTCGAACTGAGATTCGAGGTACGGGAATATCCACGTATTTTTTTATATTTTTTATATAGATCTATCTTGTTTGGTAAACCGTATGGTAAAATCAGTTTTTGGATATCATTAAAAATAACAAAGATATGAACGTTTAAAGTAGTCTATTAGACAGAGAGATCGGATGTGTAACGTGACGTCACAATATAACACGACTGTCATAGAAAGTTCGTAAGTAATTCCGTTTTGCTAGAAAGAGATAGATTAAAAACTTTGACCGCTCATATCTTGTTTATTTATCAACAGATATTGTCAATTTTCTCGCTATTCCCTTTATTTTTCAGTCTAGTATCATATTATTATGATTTAAGTTATTTTTATGTTTTATGCATATTCCCTATTCACATTCCTCTGGGACGTTCCGCGTACTCACTTGTCCAGGGGCGGCGGGTGGTCGACGCAGGCGGTCTTGAGGTGCATCGACAGCAGCCCCTTGGCCACGAACCCGCGCCCGCA
This sequence comes from Glaucopsyche alexis, assembly GCA_905404095.1. Lineage (NCBI taxonomy): Eukaryota > Metazoa > Arthropoda > Insecta > Lepidoptera > Lycaenidae > Glaucopsyche > Glaucopsyche alexis. Next base: position 9,083,677 of record FR990061.1, read on the forward strand.
CAGCGAGCACACGTACGGCCGCGCGCCGCTGTGGTACCTGACACCACAGAACACTTAATACTCGCGAAGAAGAATGTCGACATCATACAAAAAAATGTGGACCAAATTAGCGCCTCTAGTGAGCTGCCCCTCAAACTTTTAACCGCCTTCCAACAAATGAGGACTATATAATATATATTAGTCTATATGAATATGGCGGGAAACATAAGATACGTAATTATTAAAGTTTATGTTAATGTTAAAATTTAAATTTCTCTTTCGAATTATATTTTATTTGTACATTCCAACAAAACCGATCAAAAATCTCCATGAACAAATCTTTACTACTACATTACAAAATGTTCGTGAGCCTCTTATACATACGTCTAGTGTTTTCGATAGCGCGAGGTAGAAGTGGCATAGTCATCTTTTTCTGTCGTGGTTTTTAAGTAACTTTTATGTAACATTAACCCTGTACGACAGAAAGCGATATAATGAAATATCGCCATTCTTGTCGCACCGTACTGCCCCCCTCTTTGTTCCAAGGTCATTTATACAAAGTCGACTACCCCTGCCTGACACACAGACATGTGGTGTGGCTCACTATAGGCCGTCATGGATGGCTCGGTACTCAGTATGTTATACGTGAGTACGTTTACTAAACAAGCTATAACGCGTTTCAAATGAAAATAGGAACGTCAATGACCTTTTTCTGCCAAATATCACTTGAAAAGAGCGATTTTCAGAGAAACTTATGTGCATAAAATTATATTAATAGTCTTGCATCGAATTTAAATAAAAACGTTACGATTACTATTTAGTAATCAATTATCTAAACATAAATTTAACTATCTTATCAGTCTAAATTTAAACAATATGGCGCAGACTCGATCCTATTCTCATTTGAAGCGCACTATATCACCCATGACGTATATAACTTTCGAATAAAGTCAAAAATTATATTAATCAAAATCTCAATACGCAGCAAAATGATCTCAAAATGGCGGCGCTTCTCAAATCAAGCGCGCAATACATCACGGTCCATCATAGAAATGATCCTTTCTAATATTATAAACGCAAAATTTGTACGTGTGTTGTCACTCTTCCACGCAATAGCTACTGAACGGATTTTGATGAAATTTGGTATGGTAGTAGTTTAGGCTTTAGAGCTGTAGCAAACCGGAAGTATTCGGTGCTCTGAGTAACGAGTGCGCCATTTAGTACCAAGTAACAAAACCTTACACACGAATATATTTCGTTACTCGCAATTTTCGTAGTATCGTGTTATAATTCAAAAAATGGTTCAAAATACGGCAAAGTGAAAAAATTTACCTTATGCAGCTTGGTATGTAAAGTAATAAATATGTTTTTTTTAAATTACGAATGTTGCTCTAACATAACATACCATGTTATGAGGTAACAGAAGTAACGAGTAACGTAATATAGTAACAAGTACTAATGTTATAGTAACGGATACATACGGATACGCTTTTTTTCGTTTCTCTTACACCTAGGATTAACACATAACCCACTTTTTATGGCAGCAAAATGTACGGTTCCTGCGTGATTTATTTTTGCGCATACGAAGTTGAGGACATCGTATAGTAATATTTTTCGACTTACACTTTACACATTTTCTTAGACACATCGCAAATACCAGTTTTTTACGTCGATTTTCCGTGAGACCGTGGTTTTTAAAACGTACCTCTCGTGTATAACGAGCGTGGACCGCTGCGAGAAGGCCTTGCCGCAGTGCGAGCACACGTGCGGCTTCTCCCCGGAGTGCACGCGCTCGTGCAGGGTTAAATTGCATTTCTTTACGAAACCTGCACATAAAGAGACACATAATTAATTAAAAACAATAAGAATGACTAATATCTATGGACGCTTCACAACACGCCACATTGACGTGGTTTGGTGGCGTGACTAGTAGTGGTTAGTGGTTAGTATCCGAAGAACTTGTGTTACGGGGAAAAGACAACAGGAAGTACGTATATTTAATAATGATCTTATACTATTACACAATTTTAATACACATCCCAGGATCCAGGCACATCAAAAACTTTTTGTTCCCTCGGCGGGATTCGAACCCGCGAGCTCCGGCTTGAGCGCCACGCTTGCCACTGACTACTGAGCCACAGAGGCCGTGTAATAAATAGGCAGAAAAACTTCTAAACATTGAAGTTTCTTCACTGAAACGCAAATCTACAACAACGAGGCAACATCTTAAAAAATAACGAAGATACAATTAAAATTTACAATTAAAATTTACAATAAGAAAGAGAGCGATATATTGGCCTGTGACGTCACTTGTCATTAAAAAATGTATGGCGGTAGCAGCTTGTGACGTAACATGTTTTGCGAGAAAGAGACGCGCAATATTCTTATTTGCTTATAATTTTTAAACGCGTCTACCTAAATCTTTTAGAATTTTTAGAATTATGTGTCTCTATTTAACAATTTTAAAACTTAATTTCTAAAAAATATATACACACATCTAGGCAACATCCCTATTACCGAAACTGCAAACGCCATCACACGACCTCTGGTCTGATGTAAAATATTTGGTTTAATTTATATACACTGAAATATTGAGTTTTATAACTTGAAAATGTAAAAAGATATAAAATTGTATGTGTAATTTTGTAATTAGGTGCATTTTAAAGTTACAAAGTTGGAATATTTTTTTACATAATTAGTGTAAGAAACCTACATAATTAATTAGTTTACTTACATCAAATACAAACACATTAATTATGGTAATTATAAACTTAAACGCAATAATTTCTGAGATATTAGCAAATATGTTCTTGCGACCTACATATTTCATACAACTGCAGGAATGTGTGACGTCAGACTTTTGTATGTAGCGTTTTCACGAGGTTTGCGAAATACTATATTACAAATCGAAATATTTGTAATATAATATTATATAATATAATATAATACCTTCGAAAATATTGATTTTTAGTATACTGTTTCTTCTGAGAATTTACAGTTAAAGCCATAACATTTAAGTGTACTATTCAATTATGCAATAAAAAAATCAGTCAACTAGCCGATTTAGGCTGGGACTATATGCTACTTAATCTGGATCGCCGGTGATAATTCAGAGCACTAAAAATAAAAGTCTGCGCTTATTATAGACTTGTTGAGACAAATAAGTGTCTCCAACTAAATGGCCCCACTTTTGATATTTTTGGAGCCATTTGGACATTTGAGGTATGGTGAAAACCAAGATGGCGTAACTTTTTCTTGTATGAAGGTTTGTTCTGTCAAATATACGTCATAGCGCTAGCCTATCTTGAGTTTTGGAATATTTGGCGCTAATTACAATAGAGTTGAAAATCGAACACATAAGTGTCGAGTCAAATGTCAATTTAATTTATCACAGCTCGACACTCGAAACTTCCATTTTCAACTCTATTGTATTAGCGCAGAGTTCTAATTTCAGTGCTCAGAATTTTCTACGGCATTCCGGATTCCGGAACATATAGATTCCCAGCCTTAAACAGCAAACAAAACAAACCTTTTCCGCAAACCCCGCAGACGTTCGGCTTGTATCCGGTGTGTATGCGTATGTGGAACTTCAGGTGCTCTCTAGAGGACAGCGCCTTGCCACACACGTTACAGAGATGATTTCTCTCCCCCGTGTGCGACCTCTGGTGGCGGCGCAGGGAGTTGATGTGCGCGAAGACGCGCGCGCACACCGTGCAACGCAGCTGAAGCGGGCGCGACGCGGCCTCGGGATGCGCGCGCGTGCGGTGTGCCAGGAGACATCTGGAAATTACAATTTAATTATTTAGGTACTGTCTTTAAATTGCTCCGTAAAGTTCTTGCTTAAATTCATGGCAAGTGAGTCATGTCATTTTCAGGACGTTTGCATTAGGTTCAAATTGCATTAAAATATTATCACAGACTAGCTTTTGCCCGCGACTTCGTCCGCGTGGAAATGTTACTTTGGAATATCGCTAAAATTTACCCGCGACTACATTTACGTAGAAGGAGAAGCGCTTCCCCCTCACGACTGCCGGCCGCGTGCCGTACATTATTATTGCGCGCTTGATTATTTCATTACTGCGATATCTTCTAAAATACTCATTGAAATCAAATGATGTAAACGGAAAATTTATTCTAAATTAAATGCTTGTAATGAATAACGTATTTACTTGGATAAGGATTAATAATTAATATCATCTTTATAAAAACACCCTCACAAATAATGCTTAATTTTAGAACAAATTTAGTTAGCATGAAAAGGTTATAGTGAGCCAACCTTAAAAGATAGACATATGCAGTCGCGAACTTTTTTTAGAACTTTTAAAGGGAAACAATTCTGTCATACATAATTTAGCGAAACTTTAACCGTTTCCGCAGCGAACGCAGCGAAAGTTCTCAAAAGGAAAAAAAACAAAACCCGATTTTGAAACATTCTTCATTGGTGCTCCGCTCGTATTGAGCCTAGCATGATGTTATATAGCCTAAAGCCTTCCTCGATAAATGGATTATGCAACACAAAAATAATTTTTCAATTCGAACCAGTAGTTCCTGAGATTAGCGCGTTCAAACAAATAAACCCTTCAGCTTTATAATATATACTAGTCAAAAGAAAATAAGGGCCACTTGATAATTTTGAAGTCCGACCAAATTTATTTATTTTTAAGCAACCCTAAGTGGCTAAACGTTTTTGTGGTAATTCCCTAAGTGTTAACAAACTAATAGGAGAATACCACTTGCGTATTTTTTGAAGTGGGTAGATTTTTTTTCAACCACTGTATTTTACCCCATTTTTACACTAACATTTAACTCATTCCATTTGTGAATTTCTTAGTGATCGGTTAAATTTTGTTGATTGGAAGCGTGAATAAACATTTTAAAAACACAATGCCGAGGATACGAAGACATATGGACGTACAGACCACAACTACAGCCATAACATTGATTCAGGAGGGTCGATCGCAACGTTCTGTAGCTTTGCAATTGGGTTTTTCACGGCGGGCGATCCAAAACGCTTGGAATCGGTTTCAAGAGACTGGGAGTGCCACCAGGAGACGAGGCTCAGGCAGGAATCGAGCAATCACATCACAGGAAGATCGCTACATACGCCTGACTGCGCGCAGGGAGCGATTTGTCACCGCTTCTTCCTTGCAAAACCGCTTGCGGCAGGCGACAGGTACGAGCGTTAGTGACCAGACGATTAGAAATCGGTTGCATGAAGATCAACAATTCTCTAGGAGACGTGTAGTACGGATTCCATTGACAGGTGCTCATCGTGCAAACCGATTAACATTCGCAAGGCAGTGCGAGGACTGGGACGCGAGTAACTGGAGCAGCGTTTTGTTCATGGATGAGTCCAAAGTAAAATTTTTCAGTGATGATCGTCGTATTAGAGTATGGAGACGCGAAGGTGAGCGATTTTCGGATGCGTGTATCCACCAAAGTGACAGATTTGGGGGTCCCAATATTATGGTGTGGGAGGAATTTCTCTATTAGGTAGAACTGAGCTGGTAATCTTCAACGAAGGCACGGTAACTGCTCAATGATATATCGAACAGGTCATAGGACCCCATGTGGTGCCATATGCACACAGAATTGGTGCAGGTTTCAAGTTGATGCACGAAAATGCCCGTGCTCATACAGGTAGAGCCACTAGACAAGCTCTACAAGAAGCTGGTATAGAGGTGTTGCCGTGGCCCGCTAACAGCCCGGACCTCAATCCGATTGAGCATATGTGGGATTTGTTAAAAAGAAGTGTTGGCAACACAAATCTACCCGTGCACAACGAAGCACAACTCATAAATGTGCTTAAAAGAAGCTGATAACAAATCCCTCAAGAGACAGTACGACACCGGGTAGAGAGTGTGCCTACCAGACTTCAAAATTGCATACAAAAGAGGGGAGGCCATACACCATACTAATAAAAATAAAAAATCCTAAAAATGTTTAATATTTTTTAAAGAAATCACTTTTTACTTTTATTTTACTTTTAAGAATAAATGCTTATTTTATTAAAAACAACATTACTGGCGTTTGTTTGTTATTTCAATTATTTTTTTTACCTATTTACATTAAAAAATAATCAATTTATTAAATCCAATCATTTTTTAACCCTGAAACCTCATAACATTTTTAAAATACCAAAAAAACGCAGTGGCCCTTATTTTGTTTTGACTAGTATACATACATACATACATATAATCACGCCTGTTTCCCGTAGGGGTAGGCAGAGACCACTTCTTTCCACTTGCTACGATCCTTACATACTTGTTTTGCTTCATCCACTTTCATTATTCCCTTCATACATGCTCTTCGGTTTAGGGTACTCTTGACCTGGCCTTTTTTCAAGACGTCCCCGATTTGGTCTTGGAACGTCCGCCTAGGTCTACCCCTTCCAACACTTCCATTCACACTCGCATTATACACTTTTTTCGTCAATCGTTCTTCATTCATTCTCTCAACATGGCCAAACCATCTCAGCATACCTTTCTCAATTTTTGTCACTACATCTTCTTTTAGACCACAACGTTTCCTTATCTCACTATTTCTTATCCTTTCACCCAGTTTAACTCCTATCATGCTTCTTAATGCTCTCATCTCAACTGCATTTATTCTGCTTTCATGTTTCTTCTGCCATACCCAACTTTCACTTCCGTACATGAGTGTCGGAACCAACACCCCCGCATGCACAGCCAAACGAGCCTTGTTAGACACCTTCCGACTGTTCATAAAGGAGTGCAAAGCTCCATTCACCATGTTTCCTGCATTCACTCTTCTTTCAATATCACTCTCACACTTTCCATCTCTTGTAAACTTTGAACCCAGATACACAAAATCATTCACCTGTTCAATTTGTTCATCTCCAATCACGATATTGCAGTCTGTCACTACCTCATCTCTTTCAAACACCATCACTTTCGTCTTCTTTACATTCATCTTCATTCCCTTTCTAGTTAGAGCTCCACTTATCGCAGTTACCATCTCCTGCAACTCCTCGGCCGAAGACGCAAGTAATACTTGGTCATCAGCATAGAGAAAACATTTGACGAGTAACTCATTCATTCTCAGCCCACTTTCACTCTCTTTTAAATCTGTCAAGCAATTGTCCATGAACAGATTGAACAGCCACGGTGACGCTACACATACCTGTCTAACACCTTTTTCGATATTGAACCATTCAGTGTATGCCCCGTTTATCCTTACACAAGCACTAGAATCCCTATAAAGAGATTGTAATGCTCGTATGAGGATACTGCTCACGCCGTTCCCGGACAAAGCTGACCACAATTCATTCCTCACCACTCTATCATAGGCCTTTTCTAGATCCACGAACGCGCAGTAGACCTTCTTGTTTTTAGCCAAACACTTTTCGGCTATGCACCGCAAGGAAAAGACCTGATCCGTACATCCCATTCCCTTTCTGAATCCCGCTTCTGCATCCCATACTTTTTCATCTGTTTCATTCACAACTCTTTCAATCAACACTTTCGCATATAATTTACCGACGACGCTGAGAAGGCTTATACCGCGGTAATTTATGCAGTCCTGCCGCGACCCTTTTCCCTTATACAATGGCACGATTACGGCTTTACACCAGTCTCCTGGTACTTGCCCATTTCGCCAGCATAAATTAAAAAGGCGGTACAGCTGGCTAGCCGCTATGCCCTGTCCAGCCTTCAGCATCTCGACGGTAATCCTGTCATATCCTGCAGCCTTACCTAATCTCATACTTTTCACTGCTTTCACTATTTCATCCATGCTTATCTCACTTTCATCACCATTTACATTATTTTCTATGGAAGGTGCCGGATGTTGTACCTGCACTTCCTCTCTTTCAAACAAACTTTCAAAATACTCTTTCCATCTCTTTAACACACATTCTTCTCCTTTTATAATGCTTCCATCTTGACTCCTAATTGTACTCAGCTCCGAGGTAGAAGATTTTCCTCTGACTGTTTTAATGGATTTCCAGAAAAACTTGATGTTTGACTGGAAATCTTCAGTGAGTCTCCTATCAAAATCATCCTTTCGTTCTTCTTTCTTTCTAGACACAACTTCTTTCGCTGCTGATTTCAATCTTTTATACTTCGATCTTGCTTCCTTTATCTCATCATCCGTTGCCTTTTGAACTTTTTGGTTAGCCTTTGTTGCTAACCAATCCAACCACGCTTTCTTCTTTTAATATTAGTATAGATAAACAGCTGTTACACTTGAGTTCATGCATAATTAGCTTCATTTGCCAATCCTTTTTTAAACAAGACAGAGTTCATCGTCAAAAAGTATAAATTGCATGTGCTCTTAGAATATTAATTTCCCCTTCCTAACTACGTACTCACTTCATGTACACGAAATTCTTATACTAACATATACTCACTTCATGTACACGAATCCCTCGGGACAGGTGTCGCACACGTAGCGATTCTGCACGCCACTCGCTCGACTCTCGCCCGCCTTGTGCGTTAGACCTGCAAACGACAACTCTTAGGCTACGTTCCCATTAGGGTTTTTAGTGGATGCTAAAAAAATTCTCGTTGATACGTGGACTTAGGCTTGGTAGACACTATACTTTCTATAGTCTAATCCATCGTTTCTCAACCTTTTTTATGTCGCGACCCACTAAAAAGCCAAAAAGTTAAGTAAAAAGTCTTGCGATCTCGGCACGATTTTTTCGACGTTCGATACAAAAAATTCATTCGAAAACCCAATCTTTTGTACATATACGTAGTTTGTATTTATTATTTTTCAACAGACTTCGACCCCCTTTAAAAACAAACTCGACCACCCCTCCAAGGGCGCGACCCTTGACCCACCGGTTGAGAAACGATGGTCTAATCAGCATGACGCTGCAGGCAATCCAATCTGCAGTTCACCCATATACACCACACACGTATAACTGGGGAGACGACTACATGTCGAATATTTAGTTTTTTTTAATATACTCAGAAATATTGAGGTAATTACTACTTGATTAACTTAAAAAATAAACATATTTTATGTGTAGTTTAGAAATTAGATACATCTAAAAAGTCCAAAAACGTTTAATTATTTTTTTTTGCTAAATTAGTAAACAAAACCTACATCATTACAGTTCACTTACATATGGGAGCACGGTAGTGCCCCGCCAAGACGAGCTAAGCGAAGCGCAAGGGCACTACCAGACTACTTTTTCTCGAAGCGTTTCGTCGATATTTTGAACCCTCATAACTTGGGATTAGATTATACCAGATACACAAAATTTTCAGGATATGTTCCAAGTAGCGGACTAATGAAACATGTAAAGTTTTGATTATAAAGCTCTAATAATTTAGGTTTTATTGATATCCAAAAACCCCTGATTTCGTCACTGACTCACTGATGATCAACAAAATTATAGGGTACTTCCGGATGTCATAGAAAGTTGGGAAAGTTGTTGAAATTTGGTATGTAAGCTAGTTTTAGCACAGAACCAACATAAAAATTGACAAACTTGGAACTTTTATCCTCCAACCCCTTAGACTAGGGGATGAAAATTTGTAAGAGACTTACCTATGTAAATGTTTACTCTAAAGGTCTGAAAATTGTCTTTCAAAAAGAAGTGAAATCTCACCAAAAACATTTTCATGTAAAGTGATGCCAAGACGATACCATATAACTCGCACTGTCAAAAAGATATTAGATCTCATGTGAAACCAAGCTTCTGACTCTACCAAACTTCTAACTCTACACGCCTTAACTCTACAAGCCTAACTCTACAAACTCTATACTTTAGTCAAATTATGTGGCTTGGCCACAAAAACAGTCCGTAAATTTTTCACCTTACGCCTAAGCGAATGTATCGAAATGGCCAGGCCACATATTTTGACTAAGGTGTAGAGTTTGTGGAGTTAGGCTTGTAGAATTATGTCGTGTAGAGTTAGAAGTTTGGTAGAGTCAGAAGCTTGGTTTCACATGAGATCTAATATCTTTTTGACAGTGCGAGTTATATGGTATCGTCTTATCATCACTTTACATGAAAATGTTTTTGGTGAGATCATGTTATACAGAAACATTCATAATAGTAAGTATGAACTTAAACGCACACATATCGGAGATATTTACAAATATGTTCCTGCAGCCTTATATTTTATACAATTTTGCGTAGGCGTGACGTCACAGCTATGTACGACTTTAGTATTGAGTGTTTTCACGAGATTTGCGAAATTTTGTAACAAATAGCTGTACCATTGAAAATATTGACTTTATATATATACTGTTTCTTAAGAGGAGACATTCATATGTTACAGTTACATAGTAACTGTAACATATGAATGTTACAGTTAATTTATGCAATAAAAAAAATCAGTCATCTAGCCTGTCATGCCAATCCACGCCCTTAAGGCTGCGCTAGTCGCTTTTCTCTCCATACAAAGGCTGTTGGTGATTTACTCCAAAGTAAATTGTAGACCCAAATTCTAGCGTAATATCGATTTTTATGACACTTATCTAGGTCGGTATTTGCTTATATTTCTGAAATTCAAATTAGTGTAGAAGATAAAAGCCTCCAAACATCGCATTTTTAGCGCAATTTTGAACGTAAATAAAAATTAAACGAAGAATGATAATAAAAAAGCAAGCAAATACCGACACAGTTCGATTATTCAGCAATTGAGATAATTTTACTTCAGACAAAAATATTATATAGTTTTTTCATAAAACACCAACAGCCGAGTGTCGATTTGAGTAATTTGAAGACGCCTTTTCTAAAATACTTTACACAGCTGCATAAATGTGTGCAGTATAGCTTCTCTTATAAGTATAGATTACTTTTTTATGGGTATATCCTTTTTTCCCCAATATTAGGTGAAATAACAAGCTTTTTCCCCGCGCGCAGCACTGAGTTCGAGCCGTCGACTAGCGCACTCTTAAACGGTCAGTTCTAGCTTATTCATAATCCAGTCGATTGGCTGATAGGCAGTATGGTGTAGATTAACTTTAGATGCGTTAGAATTTTTGAAAATGCCTCGACGAGGTCATAATTTGTGTTGGAAATAAAACGAATAAAGGATTCTCCATTATTCACTAATTTGAAATACAAATAAAAAGTACTCGTCAAAGAATGACTTCGATACGTCAATTAGTTTCCAAGATATTATTATTTAATTTTAAAGTGGCCTTTTGCGTTCTGGAGTCAGTGACGTCATAGCATAACCCTATATGCTACTTTGTACCGCAGCCATGCGATATAATGAATAAAAATTGATGAAATTTAGTACAGTTATAATATTATGGTTTGGTAAAATCAAATAGACATTTTGATCATCATGGAAATAATATGATCTACTGTTTATGTAAAGACATTTAGGCAGAAAAATAATCTCGGATAAAATATATTATTTATACTAATGTAATAAAGAGGAGGTTTGTTTGTTTGCATTGAATAGGCTTCGAATTACTACTGGACTGATTTTGATGAAATTTGGCATGGATATAGAATAGACCACAGGGAAGAACATAGGCTACTTTTTATTGCGACAAAATGTACGGTTCCCTCAAAATTTCCTTATGCGCGCACGTGGCGGGCAACATCTAGTATTATATAATATACATTGCGCTGAAGTCACACAGAAGAAGAGTCTTTACCTAAATAATATCAATTTAATCAGCTGTGTGAGGTCATTGACCTCCGTAGCGCCGTAAAGAACGTAAAAACGTAATTTTATGAAGTATTTTTATACATATTTTAAAAATATTTTTATGCCTAAACGTCTTTACACAAGCAGTACAGATCACATGGCCAAAATATATGTAATTAATTCCACCAAACCTTTCGGCCGAATCCGTTAAAAATTCTCTAGCAAACAACTGACCGTGTTTGAAGATCTGCTTGTGGTCGCGGAAGGTCTTCTCGCACAGGGTGCAGCGGTAGGGGCGGTGGTCGCGCGACCAGTGCCGCTTCCAGTGCGGCGCCCACGAGCTCGCCTTCTCCACCGTCTGTAATGTACATTGTACGGTCAGGGATAATGTACTTTACTTTATGACGACCTCTGTGGCTCAGTGGTTGAGCGTGTTAGTGCTCAAGCCGGGGGCCGCGGTTTCGAATCCCGCCGAAGGAAAAAACATTTTTCTGTGTTCCTTGGTCATAGATGTGTATTAAATATGTGTATAATAATATGATAAAAATCTTAAGATTATGCTAAGCCCCTCAGATCAAATAAAAAACTAGATTGCGCATTGCGCTTGTTTCAACTGAAGCCTCAAAAACTACGCTACTTTGTGTAAACACACGCGGTCACGCACACTCATGCAAAAAAAGTACGCTACTTTTCGTCAGTATCGAACGAGTCGTCGTGCAGTGATTTTGCCACAAAAATGCCGTCCTGCGCTATTAAGTGGTGTAAAAACTGTACGAAGGCGAACAAAAAGTGTCAGGGAATAACATTTCATAAGTAAGTACACACAAAACTGTAGTTTGTTTAAGATAATTTATCACAATTTAGAGGTTACTCGAAACAAATAATGACAATTTCATAATGGCGGATCGAGAGAGTGTTGCCAGGATTTCATATTCTCAATAGCCTAAAATAAGGTAAGTAATTTGTAGGCAAATTCTTAACAAAATTATGAAGTAGAGAGTCAGACTGTGTTTTTATTTTTTAATTAGTAAGTTTTGAAGTTTGAAGTAATTTAAGGTAAATGCCCCTATATTCGGTATACGGAAAATATCGGGAACGATAATTCCGCCGTCTGTGGACCGATTTTCAAAATTCTTTTTTTGATATAAAGGGTATAATCCCAAGTTGGTCCGGTTTTCAAAAAAGTGGTGACCTGATGATGGGATCCATGAGGAATCGAGGGAACTCCTCGAAATTTTTATGGAAATTTATGGTGATTTTGACTTTTTCTGAAGTAGTCCAAGCATATGCTACCAAAAAGTAAGATTTTGCTCCAAGTTATACTCTGGATCCAAAAGTGCAGAACAGAACTCCTGACTCCTTATAGATACATGTTTGGGGATTTCGGCGTTATTTAAAGAACTGCAAGCATATGCCACCTTGTCAATTAAAGTAATCATCATCATCACCACCACAATCACACCATACATCATCACATTTTGATGATATAAAAGGTACTTCTTATAGTATTTTACACCAACACGGAGATCTTTGAATATTACTCTGTCGTTTATGGACCTATTAACAAAATTATTTTATGGCTGTAAAGGGTATAAATTCGAAATTGGTCTTTTAGTCACTAAAGTGGAAACTTGATGATGAGGAATCGAGGGAACTCCTTGAAATTTATATGGACACATATAATGATTTAGATTTTTTCTGAAATAACACAAGCATATTATGCTACCAAAAAAATAGGCAAGTGGTACACTGACTTGTGACTGGTGACCGTATATTAACTACCCTATTACTTACCATAATATTATGTATTGGTACACCTAAATCAAAACTTTTCATCTTTACCTACCCTTTATCTAAATTTATCTATAAATAAATAATAAACATAATTATCACTTTCTGTTTTTTTTTTTTTATTATTAAAGACGTTTTGAACGCAATAAAAATATTCTAATCTAACCCATTTTTAGAATTCCATAGTTGGGGAGAGTTGTACAACGTTATTTCGCGCCAGGTTTTTGTGAGGCCGTGTTACAACTTTTACGTAAAATAGGGCTCTGCAAAGTTTTTTGACATAAAGCTATGGAAAACGAAACATAAATATCACAGAAACGTTAACATGGCCGAATTCCTATACAATTTTCGAAAATTTATTATATTGTTATCTCGAAAACTACGGATCTTATAATTTTGAAAATTTGCGAAATTACTGCGACAGTAAAAGAACTTTAAGCGGTAAAATTACCATAAACCAATTAATAGTACAAATGTGGGATGTTATTCGAAAGTTTAGCCAACATATGGTAATGAAAATTTAGTATGGCAACACTGGCTCACGCACACAATGCATAAAAAACCGGCTTCACTATGTTGTTCGTAGAAGTCCATCTATACTTTTTATTTGATCTGAGGCTAAGCCCCATGCTTAGTATCCGAAGAACTTGTGTTAAAGGTACCAGACAAAAGGAAGGAACTATTTAATACTTTTATTGGGCCAGATTGACGTGGTGTGAAGTGTCCATAGATATTAGCTATTATTATACTTTTAATTATTATACGAAGTTCATGTTATGACATAGAGAGTTTAAAAATAGAATATAGGTATACTATACAAAAGCACTTGTGCCAAAGGTTATTAAAAAAGTTAAAAAATCTTAAAAATATCACCCTATTTATACGCTATCTATTGCGCGGTGATAGTACGGAAGTCAGAACCCTCTTTACATATGTCATGGATATGCTCTTGGTAATTTATTGAAGTTTCAAGAGCACCTTATGCCCGGTTTCTGAAGATTTGACATAAACTCTAGCCCCCTTACTAATAAAAATATTTATCCAGTAGATAAGCAACACAATGTTTTGTCCTTGTAATATGCATTAGAAAAGTCGCTTGACAGACAAGGACAAAACATTGTATTGCTTATCTACTGGATAAATATTTTTATTAGTAAGGGGGTAGATAAACTAATTTAGTTTGGCGTATCTGGCGTAGAGTCCCAAAAGACCTATCTAGTGGTCATTTTGTTTTGGTTTACTTCAGCAATGTGACGAATTTTATCAAAAATATAATATTTTGTTACTTTGGGATTGAAATGGAGTTAAAACTAATAAAAATAGTCATTTTCTGTACAGTTTTTAATTCCTTTCTGTTTCAGCAACATCTATCGGTAGCAGTGTCAATTATAAGTAATGGAATCTATAGATGGACCTCATTGGTCAGTTAAGTTGAACTTAGTTTATATAATTTCACTTTTTTGTTCAGAAGCAAGTTATCAAACCAATAGCGCTAATTAATAGACAAACTACCAACAAATTCACCTCAACAACTGGGCAGTACCAACTAGTGATGTAACGAATATTCGCATTCGCATTCGCGAATATTCGCACATTTTTGTATATTCGCATTCGCATTCGCATTCGCAAAATTTTTGCGAATGTTTTGCGAATATGAATATCAGAAAACAAAAGCAAATGTGCGAGTTTCTTACGCCGGTTCTTCTCGCCGAGCTAGTTTCCGAACCAGTAGGCATCATGTAGGACAATTCTATAAGCGTTATATCATAACCTACATAGAAATAAAAATTTTTAGTTTAAGTTTGAGTGAGCGGAGCGGAATGAATGACGCTTTATTTAGATCATAGATGAGTTCGTATGAACTCAGCAATACTCGGAAGATACGAACGTAACGAACCCATAACGAACCTTGGCCTCTAGTCAAGTTGCATTCGATAATTTCGACGGCGAAGTTCGATAACAAAAATGCATGGGATTTGACATAAGGCATCACAACCTACATGTCACTTAGCGATGACTTATGTCAAATCCCATACATTTTTGTTCTCGAACTTCGCCGTCGAAATTATCAAATGCATCTTGACTAGGCCCTCTTGTCCGAACGCGACTGTCACCAAGCCATAGACAAATTGGTACCAAATATGAACAAAAACTGAATATTCGCATTCGCATTCGCATTCGCGAATGTCGGTAGCAGATATTCGCATTCGCATTCGCATTCGCGAATGCTAAAAAAAAGACATTCGTTACATCACTAGTACCAACACAATAATTGCAAATGTATAGCTTTTAGTTATATGTTAGTAATTTTAATGTTATAAACCTTCCCCCTTAGTAATAAATGCTGTATAAGCTTAGAATAGTTATACAGTGTTTTGTTCACATCACACAAGTGATATTTTTAATTTGAGTGAAGAAGACAAAACACTGTATAACTATTCAAAGCTTATACAGCGTTTATTAGTAAGGTATATATTATGTTTCTTGTGTGCAATCCTTACTAATATTGTGAATATAATGTTTGTTTGTTTGTTACACTTTCACGTAAAAATTCCGAACCGATCATCATTCAATTTGACACAAATATATACAGTTGACTACAGGGACAGTCCTTTTTATGGCATGAAAACATAAGATTCCTGTGGAAAACTGTATTAACGCGGGCTGAGCTGCGAGCAAAAGCGTAAAATTAGTTGTTAAATAAAAATAAAATAAAATTAAATATTATGTGTTGTGTCTTAGCTGAAGCTGTAATCTTAGATCACAATACAAAAAAATAGTAAAACACATTCTACCTTTTTACACCTTGTACAACGGTATGGCGGTTCATCAGGTAGAGGAGGAGCCGGTGGAGGTTCCTTTTGTAACTCTGCTTTGCTTACATGGACCCTGAAAAGCATACAACATGCTTGTCAAAGAAACATAATAATATGTTCATGAAAAATTAATAAAAAAATTCATCAAGCATAATATGAGTCTGCAATATACTTTATTGTTCATTTACAGAATACAACAACCAAAAGAAAATTTATTTAAATCCGACTATTACAAGCCTATTACAAAATAATTGTTTCATAAAATCAACAAATTAGCACAACGTTTCTCAATCGGGGGTGGTAACCCTTGGGGGTTGATTTTATTTTTAAGGGGGGTCGTAGTCTGTTGAATAATAACAGAATACAAACTACATATAGGTACAAAAGATTTGGTTTTTTGAACGAATCTCTCGTATTGAACATAGAAAAAATCATTCCAAGCAGTGAAGGCTAATATAAAATATAGCTAATAAAAGTAGCACGCTATGTGCATATTATTATAATTTTATAATGATGGGGTTGCAAGACTTTTTAATTTACTTTTTGGCTTTTTGTGTGTCACAACATAAAAAAGGTTGAGAAACGATGTTCTAGCACACACTTTTTAAGTTACATTCACTATACTACTTTTGAGATAAATTTGTTTACATATTTGTGACATTCGTTCTAAATTTGTGACAGCCATGCTTCAGCATGAATGGGCTGGAACGACCAGATAAATATCACGGCTTCACAGAAAACCGCTATAAAATGTGAGGTCACCACGTTGGGGATTTTAAAGACCAGGAATGCAAATGCGCAGCTCTATTGATGTCTTGATATCTATTTGGACCAATGAGAATACCATTTTGCAGTTTCAATATATTGGGACTGTATAGTAAGTATTATTGCAGGATTAATAAGCATTATTTAGCAGAATCAACCTTCTTCTCTATTTCATACAAAAAAAAATTTAAACGTCAAAACTTACTTGTAATGATTTAGCATGTCAATTTTGTTCTCCATTTGTATAAAACATATGCAGCAGTAGTATACATTCTGACCTATTTCATCCAGAACATTTAAATCTAAGCCCAAATCCTGGGGCTTCACCTCGTATAACTCGTGTTTAACTACATTAAGATTAACTTGGCCATCACTTTGTAAGATATTTACATCATTTTCTGCCAACAGCTTTCCGGCAAAACCTTTTGTCCAATCATCTGTTGGTTTTTTATTTCTTTTCTTCACAACTGCAGTAATACCATTCACTAGAGACTTATTTTCAGGTTTGTGCAGTTGTTTGTTGATTTTGATATTACTTAGGACCTCGTCTTCACTGTTCGAGCTGTCTGAATCTAAATCTGGCATAAAATCATTGTCTGATATCTCTTCTTTAACTACAGACAGGCCAGGTTGTTTGAATTCCTCTTTAACACAGAGGCCAGTGAGTATATTGCCCTTCTCTTCTGTTGTCTGAGTGCTTTTATCACACTGCGGCGACGGAGAATTTGTGTCTCTTTTAATAATAGTAAGATCTATAGACTCTATAGGTTTATTTTCCAATGTGAATAGTAATTTTAACCTGAAATTTCAAACACAAAATGTTTACTTAGACACTTTGTTAGAAACATAAGTGTTTACTCATATAATTTATAAGCACATAGCATAACAGTCAGCTGATAATTTTATTTATGAAATCAGTAGATATAATTTAACCTACAAAAACTAAAAAATCTTAATTTACATCTTAGAAATGATGATTTACGAAACTCAGAGAAAAAACATTCATGACTAATCTAAGTCTACTTAATATGTGGAATGTAATTTCATATTTGTTATGGAAATTATAGTACCAGTGAAAACAATATACTTTTACCTAAAAAGGTAAAAGTATATTCAGATAAGTGTTTTAAAAATGTAAAAATATATGAGCCTCTTTGGACTGCAAACGGTGTAGAAATTTAACAGGTCAATCTGTAAGTATTATTATCAAAAGGCCCAAAATGTAAACTTACCTATTTTGTGCTTCTATAGCTTCGTTGCAAAATTGATAGAAGTCATTTACTTTACAACTACATTTGTCACATACTCGCTGAGGTAACTGATCTCCTTTATGTAACTGAGAATTAGACCAAAAGATAATGTTATTAATTCATTCTTTAATGTAAATTAATCAAAACTGAAAAGTTTTCTACTTTACCTTGATTGGTAAATATAAAGACATTTTTATGAATAACGCATTCTCTTCGTCGAAAATATGGTTATTAACAAACTTCGTCGAGCAGCACAGGCGACAAATTTCTTCCATATTTTAATTATATCTAAAATCATAAATAAATAATGTGTCCACGACGCCGTGTTTATCCTCGACGAAAATGACAGGTAGACGATAAATTCTGACTTCAGACTTCAGCCACATTTGTCAATATTGACTTTTTTCTGTAATGTTGCCAGCAAAACGTATCATAGAGTTGTGCATGATGAAAGACCCAAAATTTTAGACAAATGTATAAGTTCTACCCATAGGTTAGAAGAGTTTAGCAGACAGGAGGGTGGGCGGAGAAGGCAGGCGCGACAAGGGCCTGCGCCAAACTTTTGATTAATGAACGCAACATTTGTAAAGTTAACTTACCCGAGTTAAATTTGAAATATTCAAAACATCGTAAACTTGACTTTCACATTCGTCCTTTTTAACCACTATGTTATGTTGATTTAACAGGTGATAAAATTGTTTCCCTCGAGTTTTAAACCTAGGCTTACCTTTTTATTCATATTTTAGGGAACAATTTTATTACAATATCTACATTTCACCTTTAGCTATTCACCTAATTCCTTTTAGATAAGTAGGTTACAACAATAGACAGATATCGCTATCGCTGATGTTAATTAGAGCGCAAATTGCTTAATAAGCCCCTGCTTTGAAAACTATTACATTTTGAGTACCTATTTAAAGTTTTATCCAACTGTAGTCCAACGTGATACTCCGTTAGATTAGAATAAAATATAAAATTAACACAACAGATATTTTTTAGAAAAATCCATATTCTGACAAAGTAAAAAAAAACTCTACATTCAAAGATTAATTTTAATTTTAATAAAATAATATAAATACAGATAAGAATGATGTAGTTATACTTAATACCGTTTGCCAACCATTAGGTAAATCCTAGAAACATAGAAAACTTTTGAGTTATTTTTATAACTCTACCACAAGTCACGTCATCAGCATTCGTACTTGCTTTTATCTCGTTTTTTCCACGTTATTTGCTGAAGGCGCACGATAAAGATAACTTTATCGCTTTGCCAGTTTTATCGCGGCCAATCTTAAAACACCTTGCTTCAGGAAGTTATGACAGTCTAAAATTCAAAAATATTTAACAAGACTTAATTTTCCTCTTATTCCCATCTGTGATTCTTCTAATGTAAATGGGCTTTAACTAGCATCATGCTAAGTAAATACATTTAACATAACTTAATGATAATTAAATTATGTATTCAAGACATACTTATATCTTTATATATTATAGCTATTGCAAATTATCAATTGCTTTAATATAAGTACATATCGTCCTCTGAATTGATAAGTAATAAACAACATAAATGATCTACCAATTATTATTTTTAAATAAAAAATTAAACCGACTTCCAAAGTAAAAATACACAAAAAAGTGTGAAATAAAACTTATTTTATAAATAATTCCCCTTTTAAATTTGTCTATTTCTCTACTTAATCTTGTTAATTTTGAAGTCGCTACCAGCCCAAACGATATCCTACAATATTTTATAGAACTCACGTTCATATTTGCTGGTACCGACTTCAAAATTAACAAGATTAAGTAGAGAAATAGACAAATTTAAAAGGGGAATTATTTATAAAATAAGTTTTATTTCACACTTTTTTGTGTATTTTTACTTTGGAAGTCGGTTTAATTTTTTATTTAAAAATAATAATTTCACCCTTTTTAGTGATATATCTTGTTAAGTTATTATTAATACGTCTTAAAAACGTCTAAAATATTGATCGAATGTATAACTGAATACGCGCCAAGCTTCCATTAGGTATTGTTACTAAGATGATGATGATTACTGTAAGTTACAAAGTGGCATATGCTTGCAGTTCTTTAAACAATTCCGAAATTTCCTAACGCATATCTTTAAAGACTGAGGAGTTCTGTTCAGTGCTTTTGGATTCAGGGTATACCTTGGTACAACGTCTTATTCTTTGGTAGCATGTGCTTGTGTTACTTCAGTAAAAGTCAAAATCACTATATGTGTCGATATAAATTTTGAGGAGTTCCCTCGATTCCTCATGGATCGCATCATCACGTTTCCACTTTAGTGACTAAGGGACCAATTTCGAATTAAACCCTTTACAACAACAAAAGAATTTTGCAAATAAGTCCATAAACGGCAGAGTAATGTTCAAAGATCTCCGTGTTAGTGTAAAATACTATGAGAAGTACCTTCTTTATCACCATAATGTGATGATGTATGCTGTGATAGTGGTGGTGATGATGATGATTACTCAAATTGACAAAGTGGCATATGCTTGCAGTTCTTTAAACAACGCCAAAATCCCCAAACATGTATCTATAAGGAGTCAGGAGTTCTGTTCTGTACTTTTGGATCCAGGGTATACCTTGGAGTAAAATCTTACTTTTTGGTAGCATATGCTTGGACTACTTCAGAAAAAGTCGAAATCACCATATGTGTCCATATAAATTTTGAGGAGTTCCCTCGTTTCCTCGTGGATCCTATCATCAGGTCATCAATTTTCTGAAAATGGGACCAACTTCGGATTATACCTTTTACATCAAAAAAAGAATTTTGAAAATCGGTCAACAGACGGCGGAGCTAGCCGCGAACATACAAAAAAAAAAAAAAAAAAAATATATACAGCCGAACGTATAACCGCCTCCTTTTTTTGGAAGTCGGTTAAAAACAACATCTATACTCGTAATCATATTTTTGCAAAAGCTACCAAAGTTGCAATTCAATCATTTCGGCCAGAAGTTCCTAGTAATCCTTCTGCAGTCAGCACTTAAGCCGCAAAACGGTGATAACCAACATCGTTTTTAACTGCGCCAGTTTCGTGTGAATCGTGAAAACTTATCTGGGCCCTTTTGATAAGCCGAAATATAGGCGCAGGTGGGGCTGATAACTCCATGCCATGTTAAATTATTATTGACTAAGTATTGACTCACAATACGATGTCTAATAAAGTAACAATTTGTGGCTTTTGGTTTTAGGGAATAGGAATAGGTACAGCCGTTGAAACGTTCTGATTATTGAACTTTGCCTAAATCCTTCAAACTCACTAATCCTGTCATAAAGGCTATTCAGGCATGCCGCATGGATTATTATTATTATTAAGAGTAAATATCTCAGGTCAAAATCATATTTTACACGATACGCCTGTTTATAGCAGAAGCCCATTACTAGCAATTGCCCGCGGCTTGACCCGCGTAAAATTGGGTTTTAAACAATATCTCTATTTACTCTCTTAGGGGTTGAATATCAGAAAACGCTGAAAACTCGTTATTTTTCAATAATGTTAAGTAGATACGCAACTCATACGAAATTTCATACAAATATATCCAAGGAACGAAGGTGCGAAGAAATAAAAAGTTTCATACAAACATTTATAAATCCTCCATTTCACCGACTTGGGGGTTGAATTTTGAAAAATCCTTCTTTAGTGGATGCTTTCGTCATAATTATGAGGATACGTGGTAGAGCCATGCTTCGGCACGAATGGGCCGGCTCGACCGGAGAAATACCACGGGCTCACAGAAAACCGGCGTGAAACAGCGTTTGCGCTGTGTTTCGCCGAGTGAGTGAGTTTACCGAAGGCCCAATCCCCTACTCTATTCCCTTCCCTACCCTCCCCTATTACCCTATTCCCTCTTAAAAGGCCGGCAACGCACTTGCAGCTCTTCTGATGCTGCGAGTGTCCATGGGCGACGGAAGTTGCTTTCCATCAGGTGACCCGTTTGATCGTTTGCCCCCATATGTCATAAAAAAAAATCGTATACGAAATCTCAATTTTCTAGCGTTAAGAATTTGGCCTGTGCGATTGATACATCGGTCAATTAGCTTTGCCTTTTATTATTCTCAATAATATACTAGGAGGCAGGAGCTAAGTACAAGTAAAAGCCTAAGGTACCCAATCATAATCTGGTTAACGTTTTTTTTCGGTTTAATTTAAAAAATAAACGTTAAATGGAAGTTGGGTAGGATGTGGAATGGATCGATGCGTTTACCGCTGCGTCAGATGCTTCGACATGGCGTGGGTGAAGCGAGCATGGTCAGGGATAGCTCGCAAACTGCGGTAAAATGTCTTTTAAGTTAAAAATGCTTTACGTTGCATATATCTATATGGATTTTTTTAGAACATGCGTTAGCTCTATGTTCTACCACAGTTTTATAATTAACTACCTCTCTCTTCATTATCATCCTATAAATATACTTAATAATGAATTCTAAATGATTTTAAATGATACTTATCATTTATCATGAGTATATTTGCAGAAATAATACTCCTCACATTGTAAAAAAAGTGAGCACTAATATGGAGACTGGAGAGTTGGAGACGGCAGTAGGTAAATTGTGATCGGCTTAAAATGATAATGATAATCAATGATCATAATATTATAGATTTGACACAGGAATTTAGATAGGTTTACACATCATCTTTCGTTTTTAAGGCCTAAAAATAGTCAAAAATGAAAAATAATAGAGTTTTAGTTTGGTCTTGAATAAAGTCTTCAACTTAATGATAAGGAAACTTGTCTCTTATTATCTGCAACGGCAAAAATTATAACTTATACGATTCGCAATAATTATATATTACTAGCTTTTGCCCGCAGCTCCGCCCGCGTAAATACATTATCCCGAGGGAACACTGTACTTTTTTAGGATAAAAATATCTTATATCCTTTCCCGGAACCCAAGTCTGTCGCTTCGCTTCAGCGGTTAAAGCGTGAAGAAGTAACAGACAGACAGACGCACTTTCGAATTTATAATATTAGTATAGGAGTATAGATTTATCAAATTTATTCGATCCGACCATTCACGAGGAATTGGTAACAAAAATATGTTCAGTCGGGCCAACATAATTCACAATTAACTATTACTCACCTTAGGATATTTTATCCACATCTTGTGTGCAATCATTTTGATATCAATTGTAATTATTGTTATCTGTTTACTACAGAATTAATTGATTATTCTTATCAATTTCAATTACGAGACATGCGTGGGTTTTTAAGTACTTAATACCTAAGATAGAAGTAATTAATATTATGGTTTTTAGTAAACACTTTTACAAATTATAATAAGTAGCAGGTATTCGCCTAGTTGATACTAAGTAGCGTATTCATAAAATTTTGTTCTGTTTTAAGTAAGGTACTGCGTAATTGAATATACTCGCATGAATTGAAAGAAGATTATTATCTCTAGTACCTGTTACTATTTAGTGTTTACTAGAAAAACAGGAATTTACCAAAAAAAAAGTTCCTCATATTGTAAGAACTAATAACCTTTAGTTTGATCTATATTAAAAAATCCTTACTTAAAAAAATCTAGTTTGATTTACTAAAAAATCTCTGAGTGTTGATTATATCATTATATAATCAACACTCAGAGTTTTTTTATTCAAAATATTACGTAGGTACATTGTTTATTATGTACAGACTAGAGCTGATGATACTGATAGAGAGCTGCACTAGATTTGAAAAATGCTCAACATTTCCAAAGCTGGATTACCAAAAAAAAAATGAAAGAGATTTTCGAGAACATTCTTCCAAGCTATAACTATAGTTACGTGACGTAGCGTCCTGTGGGACGCAATTAGAGCCAAACTTGCTCAAGGCCCTTTGTCTCGCTCTCGGAGCCGCAGGACTAATCGATACCTCACTAGGACGCTCTGCAACTGACGTGGCTCGTACGTTGTGTTGCTAATATTCACATATTTTACGTTATTTACGGCTGCTTTCAGTGGAAATTACTGCTTTATTTTTCACGATTTTGGCCTGATATATAGGTTATTGTGAACAGTAATCCAGATTTAACCATAATCTACGAAGTAACTTAATGCTATTTAATAGCTTCATTCTGTATTATTAATTATGAAAAGTATACATCATTATTATTACAGACAGAAGTGGTTTATTACCAATTAAGATATCAGAAGACAGAAAATATTTTAAAAAAATATTAGTGCTATAATTTCATAGAGCTCTATTTATTAACTATCTAAGGGGCACATACATCTACTTACCGTTATGTACAGATATGGCTAATAGCTTTTTTCTCTCTTTTTACACCTACTACCTACAACCTACAGTTTCTGCCTATACCTAATACCTACACATACTACCCACCCCTCTTACTTGTACGTATAGGCAATGTGTTGAAGATAATTATAGAACTAAATATAGTTAATACCTAGCTATAATACATTGGGCGTTGATATTATATAAACGTTTGAGGGTTATACCTATGTATATTTTGCAATGACAACTAATAAATTAATAAAATCAAAAAAAAAACTGGGTGGATTATTTTTAGGGTTCTGTAGCTTACCAACAAACTATCTTTCTTCTTTCCCATAGCTTTGCCCGCATGAAATTACGGAGTTTACACGATATGTCTTCATAATTTAAAGCATATATTTTGTTAAGCAATTCTGATTTACCTACTCGTAATATGGGCACTATAATTTCGATATGCTTTGTTAATTTTAGTAAATATTTTTAATGTTGCTGCTTGCTACATTGCTAGTGTCCTAATTTTTTGCAGGTTTCATCTGACCCACTTACCTGGGTCTAACTTTAGAGGTACCGTGGTAAATAGTAAAAACCATTTTAGCTATAATCTATATTATATTTTATTTAAATTGCGACTATTTTCAAAAGCGGTCAACCCACTGCAAGGTATTTCCAATTCTGATAAAATAAAAGAAGTAAAAGAAATTTATTATGAAAAATTGTGTCGGCAAATTGTATTAATGAATTTGTGACAGAAATTGACAGGATAGTTAAATACAGTTCTAATTAATTTTCATAATATTATGCGTAGACATAGTAGTAATTGTTATTTATTTCTTTCGCAAAATTTTCCTTGTTTCGTTGTAGGTAGATACTAAAATCTAGTTTTCCACATTCTCAATTTGAGAGCCAGCCACCCATTGCAAACAGATGCGCGCAACTAGACAGATACATACTACATGTGGTTATATAGGTACAGCTGCGAGCACTATCTGAGAAGGCAAGGCAAAAGATGGGTTTTTAGATGCTTATATCGAACATTCTAGACCAAACTGCTTTATGATAATTACGTTAGAATAAGTTTTGTATAACAAAATGTTAGTTATCATCATCATCATGAATTAATATTCATGAAAGAAAGAAAGAGTTACAAACTTCAATTATTATTAATCGCGTGTATTTAAATTTCGTGTAATGTATGTATATTGTACGTTCTTTTATGTATTTTTGTTCTACTAAAAAGTCTATTTGCATGCAAACAAGATGAAACTGCAATATTTTCCTTCCTCATACTCTATAATGCATTGAACTGTATTGACCCTATATTTCTTATGTCTTGTGTATATTGTGATTGTTAATTTAAAAAGTATTATGTTATCACACAACAACATACATCAACAAACCTATCTCTTTAGCTTTTGTCGATTATACCAAAGCCTTTGATAGTATAAAACATACTGCTATATTTACACCCCTTTACAATCAAGACATAGACCCCACTTATATAAAACTGCTCGAAATCATTTATTCCATTAGTAGGTACCACTGACATAAAACTTAACACTACCGGTCCAAAATTCCAAGTCCTCAAAGGTGTCAAGCAAGGTGACCCGCTCTCTCCCAACCTCTTTATCTGTGTGCTTGAAGAGGTCTTTCGAAAGCTGAAAGGTCCATGGGCGGCAAAAGCTATTTAAGTTGGCAAAAAGTGGCTCAGTGGTTAGCGCGTTGGCGCTCAAACCGGCGGTCACGGGTTCGAATCCCGCCAGGTAACAAAAAATGATACCAGGGTCATGGATATGTATTAAATTAAATATGTTTATTATATCATAAAAATCCTAAATATTATATGTATAATATAAAAGTATTAAATATATTACTGGTACCCGTAACACAAGTTCTTCGAGAACTTACCACGGGACCAGACTGACGTGGTGTGGAAGCGTCCATAGATATTATTATATATTAAAACCTTAAAATTATATTTGGAGCGCCATAGCCACCGTCCAGCTTGCAAATCCAAGGTCGCGGCCTTGAAGCGGACTGGTAGGCAATGAAAATGAGTGACACTTTTGAAACTAATGAAAGCCTTTTAATGCCGTTGCTGGATTTGCAGGCTGGACCGTGAATATGGCGATTTACTTCAAAGCTGTCTATTATCTTAGGCTGGGACAATAAATGATCCGGTAACCAGCGGGCCCGAGAAAATTCAGAGCACTGAAAATAGAACTCTGCGCTAATACCTTAGAATCGAGTGTCGAGCTGTCATATAAGATATTGACATTTTACTCGATACTTGATTGTTCGATTTTCAGGTCTAATAAATTAGCGCAGAGTAGGCTGTATTTTGCGAAAAAGCGCTCGTAAGTAAAATGGCGATCGCTAAGCGGTAAATAAGCAAAATGGCTGTTTTTGTCAGCGCTATTGAAGTTAGTAAACGTGTCCTGGCTGACAACTGTTTTTTTTTCTCAGCGCTAGCAATTTTCGTTAAGCGCTTTTTTTCCGCCCAATACAGTCATTGACGACCTCTCTTGATCAGTGACATATGTCCCGGCGCATTAATTGCCGAGATGTTGTGGGTTTGAACTTTGAATGAGGGCGAAATATTTAATCTGTACCAAAAACGCTAACTGAGTAGTTAGCGTTTTTAAAAAAAAATGTTTTTTTTTTTTTTTTGTAAACATAAAAGTATTAAACATTTTTCTATTTTATGGTAAATACTAATAGTTATTGTAATAGTTGTATCGTGGCACAGGACTTACCTACATTATCACTAAATTGTTCAAACTTTCAACTCCTACTGAAAGAGCTGCGGGAATGGCTCACACGAACAAAAAATCGATTAGCGACCCAGCATTCTCTATAACGAAAATTCGGTAGCCTCGTTTATATAGACAACTCACAAGTCACAACACCCATTGGTATAGACAAAAATGGCTAGGGAAAAACACGTTGTAAAATTTGATATATCATTTTAATTAATAGCTAATTTTATTTAATCAATATAGTGGATATGTCAATAAAATTTTACATCGTCTGCCAGGCACACGTGGATTCCCCAGACCTTGAAACATTTAAACAAGATGAAAATCGATACTTGGAAGTCAACTTCACTTAAACGCCACACACGCCTGAACTCTGGCTTAACTTTAACCCACATAACAAAGTTCAATGTAAACACAATACAGAAGTTTCCGAAGTTCCAGTTCATGGTCGCGGGGCCGCGCTTCCCCCCGCGAATATCCACCCCCTCCCAGGGCCCTGTCGCCTCCTCATAACTCATTCTCCCCGAGACAAAGTCTGCTAAAATACGCTTTGATTATTTTCATCGTCATAAGAATAAAACCCACCATTCGAACGTGCAGAATTGTTTTTAAAATATTAAAATGATTTTAACTTAAATTCTAATAGGCCTTTTGTAAATTCCAGCAGCATTTATAGTTAAACAAAATGCAGCAATTTAAAAAAACTATTCTTGTTTTACACAAGATCCAAACAAAGCCATAAGCCATCTAAACAAAGCTCTAGGGGCTAGAGCTTTGGATAGAGTCTATCCAAAGGCTTGCTTCTAAACTTCATTACGGACTGACAACAGAAAGGGCCTTCAAAATCTGTGAAGGTGTTCCGATGTCGCTCTACACAGTAAAATAACAAAGGGTTCAGAAAAGGGTTACAGGCAACGCCGACGTACTCCAATCCGTAAAGATCGATTATAGTGCCTGCAAAGTCTGCGTAAAACGGCTGAAACACAACCCCAACGGATGAACCTACTTTGAAATAGGATTTGGGATCAATTATTCATTGCGAAATAGAATCTGGGTAAAATGCAAGGAGCCCAATCAAGTGAACGTATCAACCTATACAACAATTGCAAAAAAATCTAGTAGGAAGTCTTTTAAGTGTTGAAAATGATCAGAATTCCCGAGCTATCCTAGCAAAAGTATCAAAAACCTTACATCTCATTTCACGTTAGCAAAAACCTATGCTTGAGCCTTTTAGTATGTTATCACGTATTCTGTGTAATTATAGCCCGCATGCGTAAATAAGTAGGTTCATTTTCACAATTATATAATGTAGGTTCGTATATCCCCAGGGCTTCTAGTTTAAACGAATCTCGCAGCGCCAGCGGCCAGCTTTTGTACTTTTTAGGGTTCCGTACCTCAAAAGGAAAAAACGGAACCCTTATAGGATCACTTTGTTGTCCGTCTGTCCGTCCGTCCGTCTGTCAAGACCCTTTTTCTCAGGAACGCGTGGAGGTATGAAGCTGAAATTTATATCAATTACTCAGGTCTACTGTCCCTTGAAGCTGTGAAAAAATCAAACTTCTAAGCCAACGCAATCAAAAGATACAGCCGTTTATGCCGCAAATTTTCGACACTTGCAAGGGAATCAAAACCTACAGGGTGCTTCCCGTGAACTCAGAATCTTGAAATTTGGTACGAAGCAACGTCTTATAGCATAGATAAAGGAAAAATTACGAAAACCATAAATTTTTAGTTACATCACATAATATATTTTTTTTAAATAATTTTAAACTTACTACCCATTTCCTCATAAACGCGTCATTTTGCAATAAAAATACCATAGTTATGACTCGATTGTCGTAATGAACGAACTTTGTAAACCTTGCAGGTTTGTACGGAACCCTCGGTGCGCGAGTCCGACTCGCACTTGGCCGGTTTTTTTACCTAACGATAGTAATGAGCTTGCTTTGTGGTGTTAACCAGATGTAGGACTCAGGGACTCAGACAAATTATTTGTACAAACGATATATTTTCTCACTGATCTTAATATTATGTATATAGAATTGTAGATTTAATTTATCTCAGATGTTCTCTGTAATAAACGTTTTTTATATTCTTAACTAGCGACCTGCCCCAGCTTCGCACGGGTACAATACTGATACTTATACTACAGAATGTCTTTAAACCTCTAACAAAACGGGCGAAATCTAGTCAAAACAAACAGAAAAAAATTAATATAGGTACCTACTAAAACTCAATGAAATAAGTAGGTGGGTATACTTTTATAGTATGAAATACCATCGATCTAAACTCCCCCCCGCACGCGCACGGCGCGCGCCTTTGTGACGCCCGCTTCACAAAAGGCCGTGCAGCAGAAATCGTAATATTTTAATTTCGCCATAACTTCAAAACCAAACGTCCAATTTCAATCATTCAAAGACCAAATATTATCTACATAAACTGTACTTAGTGATGAAATAATTTATTTTGATAAGGATTAATAGCATGAGTAAAATAAACGCGTTTAAATGTAGTCCAAAAAAAAATCAAGATTTCTAAATAAAAAAATGGTTGTTGTGCCTCACTTGACATAGATAGGTATAGTGTGTCGCGGACTTTTTTGTAGATATTTATAAGATCTACAATTAATTAGAACATTTTAGGGTTCTATCTTTTATAGTTTAGGCAGCGTACGCAAAATAAGTAACTTTTCTGGTTGATTTTTTACACCTTGTGTCCGAAAAACCCAAATATTTTACGGAACCCTATTTTTTCCAAAATAAAATTGGGCCTATGTTACTCGTGGATAATGTAGCTCTCGAATGGTGAAAGAATTTTTGAAATCGGTCCAGTACTTTTTGAGCCTATTCATTACAAACAAACAAACAAACAAACAAACAAACAAACAAACATACAAACAAAGTTTTCCTCTTTATAATATTAGTGTAGATGAGAAAAATAAGATCAGAGATTGGGAAATTAACACATTTTGCATATTTGACTAGCAGTGAATACCCGCTTCGCTGGGTCATTTTTAATTGTATATTTATTTGTTAATGTTAATAATCTATATCTACTTACCTGCTTGGCAATTGGCATACAATCTAGATCAATCTAGAATTTTTTTGAATATTTTTGATTGTTCAGAACTGTTTCTAAATCATTCTGGAATATTCTAGATCATTGTATAATTTTTTAGATCAATCTAAATTATTTTAGCTTAATGATATTCTCACAATTTTAAGAAATCACATGTTTCAACCCCCGTATATAGGTTTGCAACCATCATAGTGCACGATGGGAGCCTTGTACCTATTACAGTACTATGCGTCTGCGAAGTTTAGTTTTAGCTGCAAAGTGAACTAAAAATAAAAAAACTGTAGCATGATTAAAACACGTCCTAAAATTTCAGTATATTCTCTTTAAAAGACGAAGGCAAATAACCTATAAAATTTAATTTCGAACAACATCACCAGTTTGCTGATACTACGCTCACCTAAAATAGGTTTTGATAGTACGTGGAAGAATTTCGACATGGCAGATAAGACGGAGCCCGTATCAAACGGTGTCATTTGATAAGACGATAGGTACACGTTTTCTGGAGCATTTATAGACAGGTGTACAGGTGTATAACTAACAGTTTATATTCTTAAGAAATATGCCCAGAAATTAACCTACACCTACTCTTAACATAAAATTATAATAGAGATCTCTTATAAAGTTAGTTATTGTTACTATTTACTGTACAAATGCAAAAAAAAAATATTTTTTCTCTCAGTATCAAAGTGAGAAAAAATATCCTTACAATTTGTTTATTATTGTATAGATAGAGGTTGGCGAAAAAGGATATGACCCGGTGACATAATATTTAACTTAAATATATTAAATTTATTATATAACAAATAAATTTAATAAAATCCAATCTACTAAGTCTCCAAGTAATCTATTAATACATTCCAATCTACTAAGGATAAAATAATTATGATATCTACAGACAAAATTTTTTTTTAGTTCCTGCTATCACCGCGTCACACTCTTTATTGCCAACTTATATGTATTAATAATAGCATCTGTTGTATATTCTTCGACAATCTACTACTACTTTAAAAACATAAATAAACATTTAACACTAACATTGCTGTAATCTATATAAGTAGTATTTATATTTTATAATCGTTTTAGCTTTTTTTCCCTTGACTCTACATACGGAAGTATCAGGGTGAGCGAATGGTACTGTCAGTGTCCTAAAACTTACTGAAAATGTAGGTATTAGGTATTATAACTTTTTTAAATGTTATGATTTTTTCCAGTCAAGGCCTACTAGATTTCTCATGAGTCTTTTGTTATATTATGACTTTGATTACTGTTTCTGATATTTTATGGTGGTAAAAAATTTAGAACTTTGGAAACAGGTAGGTAAGTAACAAATCAATATTACGTTAGTAGATCCTAAGTAATTATAAGATATTAGTTATAATTACTTAGGATCACATCCCATTCGATACCTATATTTTTATGGTCGCTATTAGCTAAAGTCTAAAGTGGCCACTGCACTTAAGATCAGAAGATCAACTACACTCGTTTTCTCAGATTTTTTAAAAAATCTGCAGCAGAAGACTATAATTATACTAAAAAGCGTATTTTTTTAAAACGCTATCTACCTTTTCATATAAATGTGCCTAATAAATATAATATATATTTTGTTTTTAAATTATATAATAGATTACGTTTATGAGAAAATAGAGTGAAATTATCTTTTTCAAGAGATACACAACGGGTATAACTTATATCTCCTGTAAACAAGTATTCACTGTGGTGTAGATAGCGGCTCGGTGCTGAGGCCTCGGCTGCGTGGCGAAGCCCTAAGTTTTCCGTACACCTCGCCTAGATATCGATATATTACTGATTGGTGGATTGAAGTGTTTACGAAGGTGATATCACCCAAATAGACCAATGGATATCCTTTTTCAACGAATCTTATCATTATCAGGGTGGACTTTCGTACCTGGTGTCGATTCCCTGATACGATATCAATAGATTAAATCGAGTGTATAAATATGGGACCATCAATCGATCGGGCCTCTATCGGAGTTCGCTGTGATTGTACTACCACCATGGTCAACGTATCGGTAACTACTGTGTTTTTTTTTAATGGTGAATATGTGTGACGTGGCTATTGATTCTGTATACCTCTTTGGTATGTCAAAAAACAAGAACATAGTTTTGAATAAGTGTCTCTAAAAAATAATAAATATAATTGTTACGCAACAGCATATGGTGTATAGTCACACATGTGTGTATGTCCCATGAGAATCGACCATTTACGTAATATATTTTATCCTCGTTGAACAACGAGTACTGAGTACATTTGATAAAATATTGTGTAGGATTGTTGACGCGTTGGGGAAAAGTGGCGCGCTTATCAAAACGTTAACCGCACCTTTTCATGCGGTGATAGTGCGTCATGCGTCTCCATATCGCGCACACCGATTGTCATGCCATAATTTTAGTTCATGTCATTAATATTTATTTCATTTTCCAGAGCGAGCAACGGAGTGATAAAGGCTTCACGTCTGAGTTGGACAGGGGATCTTGACAGTTTGATGTAGTATGCTGCCAGATCTATCTTTCCAGCTCACTCGTGGAACCCTTCGCGACTTAGCTTCGGTTATGTATCGACGAGAGTGTTTGAAAATAGCGTGGCGGATTAAGTGGAGGTGTGATCTCTTCACTTTTTTAGCTTAAAGTGAGATTCAACTCCTCCAACTTAACCCCGACTCGCAAAATCGACGGTTTCTTCGAAGGCCTCATTTGTGTTTCTAACTTATATTATTTTGTTATACATACTATGTAAAATGTTATATATACGATTTTGTATTCCATAAAATGATATTGTAATTTGAATAAAAATATAATTGTAATACTCACAAGTTGTTATTATTTTAATGTAATAAAGAAAATATATTATATTTGACCTAAATAAAACATAGAGGTTATAACGTTTCCTAACTCCAAGACCTTACACAAAACTGCTACATTTAAAAATTGGCGCGCCTCAACTAGAGGGCGCTAGAGTGCTTTGCGCATGACACGCGGGTGTGCATTACGAAAGACCCACCGCGCTGACTAGTCCGAAGTGCATCACAAATCACAGAAAAAAAATCACAACACCCAACAAAAAAAATGGCCAAAAAAGTGTTGGTAACACCGGTGCGCTAAAAAAGCTTGCAAACTTCACGCACATAACCTGCGCTGGACATCGACTCGTCCGTATCTAACTCTGGGAAAATGTATATTGATTTTTCAAAGAAAAGTCAACCGATGTAACAAAACACCGTTCGCGGAGTGTTTATACGCGAATAAAAGAGTATCGGTCGATGTGTAGTGTCGTCAAGATGGTGCGACAGTGTATTGCGGTGTGTTCCGAGTGAGATTGGAGAGAGTGTCGCGTCGCTCGGCCGTCGGCCCGGAGCCCGGCCGTGGCCAGGGCCTGGGCGCGCCATGGACGCCGCCGCCGACCCGCTGCGATCGGTCAGGCCGTGAGTATCGTGTCTGTGACATCCTCATACTCTGCCATAGTTCGTGTATTGTGTGCGTTTAGCTCGCTCGCATATAATATTACGGTGCATTATTTTGATCACCGTGAGCCTATCCCGAATTGCGAAACGTTCGGTTTCTCGGTGTAGCGCGGAATCGACATTCTCTCGGTCGTGTGGCGTCACGGCCTCCGCCGTGTTGCGCCATTTCGAAGCGGCCGGATCGTCCGCGAGAGCGAGGCGAGTCGAGGACACGGCGACGTCGCAGCCGAGGCAGGGCGGCAGGGCGCCGCTGATAGCGATCTGGCAGCGCGGCGCCCGAGCGTGACCGCTCCGCCTGCGACTCGTGTGTGCGAGCCGAGCTCAGAGTCGTCCGTGCCACCCGCTGCAGAGTATGAATGACTCGCAAGCCGCATCGTTAATTAGAATCGTGTTTACTGTTTTTGCGGGTCGCACGGAACCTGTCGGGCCACCTTTTGTGTCGGGCACGGGCCCTGTCGGCACTCGCTTGGGACTCGCCTGGCGCTCACGAGATCGAGTGAATTATGGCTAGGTATATATATGTCGTGAACCACACAACACATACCTACCTAACGTACGCGCCTACCTATCTATACAACGGCGAAGGCTGCGACTACGAACCTACTGAACAAAGAATTTTGCTCACATATCCACACAGTCAACTCCAAAACAGCCAGTTTTCAGTTTGTGTATAAAATGTGTGCGTATCTCGCGTATTGTTTGTATTCGCGATATAATTAATGTGTTTGAAAACATCTGTGCTTGTCAATTGTTACATTTGAGTGTGCATTTTGAGGTTAGGTCGTGATTTTTTAAACAAAAGTGAATTTTGGGATGCAGTGAGACTTTAGAAATACCAACACCTGGTAATACACATTTGTTTATATTTTAAGTGAACTAAATAGTAGAGTCTCTGCAAGTGCTGAACAATTTTAATGAAAGTGTTGAATCTGTGCTCCTGTTGTATGGAGCCTTGTATAAGGCAGAATAATTCCTTAACTTGCCAATTCTATAATTACTAATTAATTCTGAAAGTGATAGATAGTGGAGTGAAAGTTGTGTATGACTATAGTCCATGTGAAGAAACCCAGCTCCATGCTCAGGTGTGTAGCAATTTTTAAATACCTAAAATTTCATGATGAATAAGAACCGAAATACTCAAAATGACTTTCCGATAGATCAGTACATACATTTTGTCTGTGCAAATTAATGTTGTACATTCATCTTATACACAAATTAATTTGTATTATTTGTAATATTAAACATCAATAGCTATTTACTTCAATGGTTCAAGGAATATCTTTTTTTGCAAAACCTTTAACCTGTTAAATGTAAGTGACACGGTTGCTGCGGGTGAATATTGTGGATGCAACATGTATTTCAAGTTCATTTAGATTTTGAAATATTTGATAAAATATTTTAAATCTGTTGCTTGTTATACACTTTAAAACAAAAGTGAGAAATATAAAACTAGACAGAAAATGTAGTTAAAATGGTATGTTAAACAAAACATTAAAAAGTTAAATTAAGAATGAAAATGGTTTCTTAAATCTTTATTCAATACAAAACTGATCAATAATTTTAATAATTCAAAGTGATTCACATAAAAAATTACTTAAACTAAATAATTTTTATTAATCTTTATAGTCTAACATAAATGTTTACAATAAAATATTAATTTGACAGCTGTTTATTATGATTACAGTTTAACATTGATCATAAACTAAATTTAATTATCATTAAAGTGTTATACTAAAAACATTATAAATATTTGATAAACAAGGCTTATTAACATTTATTACACTCTTTTCGAATCCAATTTAATCTTTTTGTAAACAAAAAGTGTAAACTCATCCAAATTAAACTGTTATTGCATTTATTCTTCTTCTTTTATTATTGGCAAACCATCGCTTTTTGCAAAATTCTGCCAGTGTCAAGTATGAGAGTAACATTTAGACAAATGAAAAAAGTGAAAAATGATTAACTTTTAATTTTTGAAAATTTTGGGTGCTTGAGATCTGCAGTGTTATTCTCTAAGTACATCTCACCTCAACAGCTGAATCCGCAGTGAGGTGTCAAATTCGTATACTGCAGTGTTATTCTGTAAGAACATTTTCAAATATCT
The DNA here is from genome assembly GCA_905404095.1 of Glaucopsyche alexis. Lineage (NCBI taxonomy): Eukaryota > Metazoa > Arthropoda > Insecta > Lepidoptera > Lycaenidae > Glaucopsyche > Glaucopsyche alexis. Next base: position 9,119,526 of record FR990061.1, read on the forward strand.
CGACAGCTGAATCCGCGGTGAGTGTCAAATATCATATAAAAATCTGACACTCACCGCGGATTCAGCTTTCGAGATTTGAAAATGTTCTTAGAGAATAGACAGGCTGATTTGACACCTCACCACAGATTCAGCTGCAAAATATAAATAGCACTGCAGAATTGTAGGTATTTATTTATTGCATGGTAAATGAGTAACATTTAAATTTGTAGCATTATAGTGTACTGCTGTTTTCTTATGCACAAGAAGATAAAAGAATCTGCAGATATATGGATTTGAAAAGAGTATACTTTGATTTAGGAAAAAGATGAGAGGTAATAATTACATTAATATTTTACAAAGTGTAGTTACATATTATAACTTCATCTTTGTGTATTTCTACTAAGTTTTCTTATTCAACTCATGTTGTCAACCATTTGAAATACATCGTCAAAGCTTTATATTCCTAACAAGTGTAATATTTAATTATTTACAAATAAATACATTTTCAAACATTTACCATTCCAGCACTATTTACATTTGCATATTACTGAGTGGCAAGCAACATAATGAAAGTATTCCTTTCATTTTGTTTAACAGTAACATAGGCATTCACAGGATATATTTTTAATCTTATAGGAGTTTTCATTACGTATAAATCTTCTGCGCACTTAAAAGCATAGTTCTTGCTTGAGTATAATTAATTTTAAGATATTGAAAAGCTAATCAATTTTGTGGTAACTTTATGTTGTTAGATTAAATTTACCGTGGATGTTAATTACTTTTGGCTTAATGTGTGCCTGCGTACACTCGAATGCATTAAATGTATGATTACGGTTTTATTACTTAACTATTCTTTTTTATTTTGTACTGGGTGGTGTGGTTTTATTTACAAAATTAAAAAATATGTTTCAAGCCCAATATGAGTAATATATTATGCATATTGGGCTTGAAACAAGCAATTATTTAATATATCAGTACCTATGGGTACTAATATATTAAATAATTGCTTATTTCAATAAAAGCGAAATTGTCAAAAGTTGGCTTACATAGTCGGGTAAAAAGTGATCATAAATAGTTATAGATAGATTAATCAGTTTATTACGACCGGAAAGTTGATGTTGAGTAACTCGATATTAGTTATCGACAGGATGCTCTAATCTTTATCACAAGTACGCAAATTGCCACATAGTTTTTATGTTTCTTCATGATTTTATCTTTTAGATTAAATGCAAAGCCTATAGGTAAGTTTAAAATCTATTTACTGATGGTAAAATTTTATATTATGGTCTCCTCTCATTCACTTTGAATTATTATCTGATCTAACCAAGAGATATTAGTTTTGTCCATTAGGCCAATATGATCTAAGGGTATGTTCCTCTTCCCCAAGAAAAAATATTAAAAAGTATGCTTCTTGCCCCAGCTAGCCTTAATTTAAAGCCCTTTTTTGAAAGCTAAATCTTTCTTAATTTAGATTTAATTTGTCTTCCCATCTTTCTTATAAGGATGTAGTAACCCTAATGCCCTGGTGTATGATATTATTATTTTGCTGTCATGCTCCAGTTGTCTAGTGTCTATCGACCATGGTTCTCAGCATACCTATATCATCTTCACATTCTTCCAACTGGTCGCTTTGACATAATAGTTGAAATTAGAATTGTAAAATACAGGTGACCACAAAAGGTCTGACTACTCATGCACATATGTTCTGCTCTTACATGTACAGCACATAGTATGTATGTGTGTATCACATACAAGTAGCTAATGAGTCATCCTGACCTTGTGCCAGCGAAGTTCCTGTGTAGATTTTGTCGAACACTGACCACTTATACAAGTTAAATTCTAAACGATCCATTGTTTTTGAGCATGGAATTCTATTCAGAACATTATTATTATAATATATGAGCTTATGCCCGCGGTTCCGCCCGCGTAAATGCAGTATCCCACAGGAACACCATGCGTTTTTTGGATGAAAAGTAGCTTAGGCGTTAATCTAAAGCTCAAACTATAACCATACCAAATTTCGTAATAATTTTAAAAATTAAAGTTACCAGAAATTTATTACAAACAATAAACTAACAGTAATTATTGAAATATGATGTAAAATTGTTTGCAAGATACAAGTACTTAAATAATTGTTAGAGGTCTCAGGTAAATACAGTTTAAAGTTCATTTTGACTAAAACATTGCACTCAAGTCTGGGGTGAACGCCTCACTCAAGGTGTGGTATCTTCAAGGTTATTATTATTATTTAAAACATTTTAATAATATATGATAATGTGAATATTTGATATATTTAAATAGGTAATATTAAACAAATCAAATAAGATGAAATTTGCATAATAGACTCATAGCACGAACACTGTAGAAATGGTTTCTTTCTATGGAAGAATAGACAAACTGACCATTTGACAAAGGAAACCTGTCATTTTGTCCATATTATATGTCAGTATATCTATTCTTGTGTGGTTGTGCATTTCTATGGTGGTCATTCTAAGGGTTCAGATAGAATTTGCACCTGAGATATTTTGTTGTTAGGTGCTGCCGCATGCAACATCTTGAACAACTTCTGGACTCCTCTTATCATGCTTTTTTATCATTGCATTAATATGCAACAATTGTATTTGCTTATAATATATATAGTAACTTACCTAATATATTTAGAAAAGAAAGAAGTTATAACCTATTGGTTGAATACTCGTTTAAGCATTTATAATAATTTTATGTATTTCAACTAATCTTCTTATAATATATGTATTGAAATTCCAATATCTCGCTAAAACTCAAGACCAGCTGGACCGATTTGGCAAATTTTGGTCTTGAAATGATAATTGTAGTTCAGGTGGTAACTAATATCTATTCTGTGGTTCATGGAAGGTTTAAATGGTGAGAGATATTGGAACAATTGCATTTTGTTCTATTTAATTTAGCAAATCGAAGTACACGCAGCTAAATTTAGTGTCATATGAAAGCTATATATGTTCTTTCGAAATATGTAAAAAAAACGGCTCGAGTGCATCGAGTATCAACTATTTCACTATTAAAAAAAATTAAATTCCCTCTATTCAAAACTATATGACCTATCTATAAAATCGTAAGTAATGTAAGTGTTTTAATTATTCATGAATGATATACCTACTTACCTAAAGGTATAAACTCCATCATGTTTTACACCTAATATCAACTAAGTAATTATATATTATTAATAATATATAAATATTAATAAGACCAAGATAACAGATATCCTTTGCCATATAGACAGACAGAAATGGAGATGGACTGGCCACATGCTCAGAAGCAACACGAATAGATGGAGCAAGCAGGTTACCCTTTGGTATCCGAGAGAAGCAGGGGGCGTCAAATCCGCAGATGGGAGGACGACCTCAAACTTACAGCTGGACCATACTGGACGCGAGTGGCCACAGAACGCTCACAATCGAAAGAATTGGAGGAGGCCTATGCCAAAAGGCACACCGAACTGAGGGACATAATTTAAACCAACATAGATAGCAAATCAGTTATGAACAAAAGGCTATAATGAATATATTATAGTTTAAACTTTGTTGTTAAAACAAATGTTCCAAATTGTAGCAAATTACTCTATTTGCAAAACTCTTATTATATGTTCTGGGTGTCTGGATATTAGGTGTCAAATGTTTTACAGATCATTATTAGATGACATCATATTATGTCTTGTTACTATTTTTGAATCGGAGTACTTTGGTTTTATTTAGGTATTTTGGCCATAAAATACGTGATTTTCGCCGTGAAAAAAGGGAAACCCGGATCTAGTGATTACCTATTAGTGTTATCTCATCTGTCTTCCATTAACTTTGTATCTTCTTCGTTTCTCGTATGTAGCAAAGTTCTTTGGTAATACGACTTATAAACAAAGAGCTTATTAGACGCTCGCGCCGTCGAAAACTATTACCTCACTCGTTATAAAATACAACACCTCTATAATCTTCTCGCGTCTTCCTTCGTGATAATAAATATTATCTGTGTATGTGTGTGTGCGCTGTCTTTATTTTTCGAATTTCGAAATTCTTTTGTATTTTAACGGCAAGGATTTTTCGTCCAGTGAGAGTTTTTAAATTCGTAGGTACCTAACATCTGTCAGCTTTTTGACACGACAAGGACCGTCGTGCTACCAAGTGCCGCCTGGTGACAGGAAAAGAAACGAAGATTCTTATTGGCCGTTTTTGGTACCACTTACGCCACCAGATGACGCTTTGTGTGCGTTTGGTCTGCCCCCTAACGGCAGAAAAATATTAAATATCAATATCATTACTTACTTAAATCAGTCGATACTTTACAAAAAAAATCTTATGATTCTACCTTACCTCTTCGAAAATATGTAAATGCTTAATATTCTCTATATAAAAGGGGCTTCGTTAATACATGCAATTATAAGAGGTGTCGGCAAAAGTTGACACTCCACCGAATATTAAACCAATTACCGTGAGGAGTGAGACGTATTTTTACATGAGCAAATTGCTACATTGGATATTTTCGCTTATTTTTATTTATTTGTTACGATTTAAGGATTAAAATAAGTAGCAAAATTCTCAAAAGTTTGGTAGGTAGTTCGTAAATAAATAAATGCTAAACCTACTAGACTACTAACTGAGAAGAATATTTGTTTGCAAACCTAATCCAATCAAGGTGCAAACCTTTCGAACAAAAATGGCTGATCGATTCTACACCTTCTACATAATGTTATGTAATATGCAGGGTTCGAAAATATCCGATATTTATTATAAATATCAAAATATCGGATATTTATGATATATATCCGATATATATAAACATTTTGATACATTTTCATACAAAATTGATATATATCCATTTTGTATGAAAATATATTTTACGTATGAAAAGCCATATTATTATTTTATTATATTATTTATGTATACTATTTGCATATTATGTGTTACATATTATGTATAGACGCTTACCACCACGTCAATCTGGCCCCATGCTAAGTATCCGAAGAACTTGTGTTACCAGACAACAGGAAGTATATTTATTACTTTTATACTATACATATATTTAAGATTTTTATTATATTATACACATATTTACACATCCATGGCCCAGGAACACGGAAAAACTTATTGTTCCTTCGGCGGGATTCGAACCCACGACCCCCGACTTCAGCACCAACGCAATGAACCACTGAGCCACAGAGGTCGTCAAAACATAATGAATAAACAAACATAAACATAACGAAAAAACTAAAATGTTTGTATTATTTTATTTATTTAGGTACATACTTAAAATCATCCGAAATAAAAACCGAAATTTTACATAAAATCTATCAGTCTCGAATCTTCATATAGAAGGGCTGGCTTTTTCAACACATAGCCTGGCTCTGATAATGTTTTTTGTTTAAAGTAAAGACAGCCTAAAAATTCATCATTTAATAAACTGTTATCTATTCTATACTAATATTATAAATGCGAAAGTGTGTCTGTCTGTCTCTGCTACCTACCTCTGCACGCTTTAACCGCTGAACCGATTTTTATGAAATTTGGTATAGATGTCGTGGCCATATCGTAGATTTGCTCACTTCATGAAATACTCGAGAATTTCATGAAATGGTCGCATTTCATGAAAAGTTTCTCTGCAGGCCACATCATGATGTGGCCTGCCGCCTGGGCAGATCAATGATAAGAAATCGTTTATCGATATGGCCAACTACTCGTAGCTACTTCATGAAATGGTCCAGATAATTTATTATATCGTAAAATAATTACATTAATTACCTGCAAGGAGAGAGAGGCCCTGCAAGCGCTTTGATTATGTGTATTAGATGGCGGTCGCTACGAGAATATTTTTTTTTCGCGGTGAAAAAGTTAATAATTTATTAATAAACGAGACAGAAAGTTATAACAAAAGAGTTTACGACAAAAACGTTCTCGAGTACCATGCAAGTTACGCAAAGAGACCTACAACCACCATCTACAATATTCACCTACGAGATACACCTACAACCTACACCTATAACTACCTACACCGATACTTACACTTAGGTATTTACTTATCTAAGGTTAGATTACAAAAAGAAACCTTTTTTTTTTTAATTTTCGCGCAATGTTTGTGTCAGCGGGACTTAAATGACATAAACTAAACACACCGGCATATTTAGCGGAACACAAAAAAGGTCCACAATTAAAAAGATATGGTTTTATTTTAAAATCTACTTACTACACTTCTTTTGTTATTTAAAGTTTTATTCGTTTTACTTAAAATGAGATCACATTAAGAATAGATTTTGCGAGTAAATGCTATTTGTGAAAAAGAATAAATTTTTGAACTTTTCATGTATCCGGAAAAAGTGAAAAATAATATTAAAATAACAATTAATTAAATTAGAATAACCTAACCAAGAGCATGTCAGGACATGTCTAAGGAGGGTTCCGTATTACTATAAACGCGTAATATGCTTTTTTTTTAATTACTCCAAAAGTTACTGTCCGATTTGGTTCACAATAATTTTCGTAAAGAGATTTTAGCATGATCTATCAGCATGGAAATTTGCAAGTTTCTATTTCCTATAGTTTAAAAATGCTAGGAGGGGGACCAACTTACAAACTACTTTGGAGGCCGATTACTCGAAAATCGTCAACTTTATAAAAAATTAACGTATGAAACCTTGCCTTTATTTTAAAAGACCTTTTCTACGATACCCCACACGATGGGGTAGAGTGAAAAAATATTTTTCATCCCCACTTCACACGTATGGAGAGCCACCTCTAAAATATAAAATTATTATTTTTTTATGATCCCGAAACCGTGATCTATACACAATCTATAACTGCACCAAATTTCATCAATTTATATTCATAATTACAGGATCTAGAGGCGCGGACAGACAGACAGACAGACGGACGGACGGACAGAGCGAAACTATAAGGGTTCCTTAAGTATTACGGAACCCTAAAAATGGTGATTAATATGGCGTATTTCCTCCACGTGCTCTTATTAAAGTTTCTACCCGTCTAGGCATACTGAGACTGCACTTTGTCAATTACTTTCTTTGTAAAATAATAATAAAATAAATGGCATTAATGGTGTCAGTCGTGTCAGAAAAACAAAAAACTTGTTTTTCTGACACGACTGACACCATTAATGCCGGCAGAAGTGTTGCTATTGCTATTTATGGATTAGAACTTACTATTAGGGAATATGTTTTACATTTGGGAAGTTTAAGAAACCAAAAATTACCTAATAATATAAAATTTTAAAAACCAATTTTGTATTGATATATATCATAAAAAGTCCTTTGATATATATCGGATATATATCATGATATATATCCATTGATATATATCCTCGAACCCTGGTAATATGTAATTTAAATACATTTAATAAAATATAATATATAAAGATATATCCTACCTACTAGGTATACTTATAATAATAAATGTGAAAGTTTGTGAGGATGAATAGACTGATGCTTGTTACTCTTTCACGCAAAAACTCCGTAACGGATTTTGTTGAAATTTTATATGGTGGCCTGGTGGGTAGTAGTTTAAGCTCTTGGAATCTTGATTAACACAAGGTATTTTTATCCCAAAAAAGTTAGTGTTCCCTTGGGATACTGTATTTAAGCGAGTGGAGTCGGGCAAAGGCTAGTCTTCTAAAAAGTAAGCCATCGATTGTATAATTTTCAATAACAGTTTTCCATCACACATATTTTGTGCAGCCTGAAAAGTAATCCTGCATCAATGATGAGTTAATTTATTTAAAAAAACTAGACGTTGCCTGCACCTTCGTACGCTCAAAAGGCAATCGCGCGGGAACCATACATTTTGCTGCGGTAAAATATAGCCCATGTCTTTCGACGTGGTTTATTCTATATAATTATGTATTCTGTACCAAATTTCAAAATAGGTCCAGTAGCTTTGGAGCCTATTTGATGCAAACAAACAAAGAAACAAACTTTTCCTCTTTATTATATTAGTATCTAGTAGATATGAGCGCCGATGGGTAGTTGGTCGGCGGCGGCGCGCCGACTATTTTGGGGCGGCGGCGTCGGCGGCGTGACCTTGAAAGGGTTGAAGTTTGTACTTGGTAATAAAAAAAAGTGTAGAACAAGTAAACTTTTACTTTATTTATTGGGTAAAATACAAATACAATGTAATACAATTTATGGAACTTTTTATAGTGATGAAAAAGACAACGTAATAATACAATTTCAAAATATAAACTACTTTGGAATTGGCAGTTAACAGTGCTTTGATTCCAAAGAGCGTAATCACTCAATTTTTTTTCTATTTTCGTTAATAAACGTCCACATTTTCAAGAACTGACGTCGAAGCCATTTAAACAACTGACTGCGTAGGCTCTCTAGTGATCAACCAATAATAACGGCGATCTCAGCCTGAAACACGGTACAAATTCTTACAAACAAGCATATCTGCCTGTAGGTGGCAGTGGCACGCCTATTTATGACCTTAAGGTGAACATTTAATTGGGACCCAGTCCTCCCTAGAAGTTATGAAAACTGGGTATAGCTTCTAGCTATGCACCTTGATCATGGCCACCGTTGGCATGGCCATGACAGGTCTCTCAAGAAGAGACTGTTGCAGTTGTCCAAGTAGTGTGGAGGCCCTTTTATCCTATCTGCCGTCATGGCCCTAAAAATAACCTTGAGAACAGAGGAAGTGGAGTCAGGTGAATCAGGGTTTTAAGTGATGCGGTGGGTGGCGAAGAGAGCATACCTATGATTATCAGACAGGCCAGCCTCTGTACACTATTTAATGTTTTGATGCAGTTGACCGAAGAATGTTGGGGGTTTTAGTCCCTTCAACTTCCTCTTATTGTTGTTAGGTATCAAGGACTGTCTTATTAGCGTTGACGGTTAGCTTGACCCTTTTGCACCAATTTTGCACCTGATTGCATTAGCCCAGCGACTACTGTTGCGCATTTGCCCACCACTAGTATCGCTAGGTCGGATTAGAGCTTGGCTCTCGACTCGGAGGGGATGGGTGGGTTTGATTCCCGCATTGGAACAACAAAAAAAAATGTTTTTAAGTTTGGTTAGGACATTGCAGGCTGATCACCTAATTGTCTGACATTCCTGTCAGACACCACCTTTTCAGGTGATCCATGCATCGGATGGGCAAGTAAAAAGTCGAACCAGCGCCTGATCTCTCGCCAGTCGTGTCAGTTACCCATCCCACTGGATTACGAGAGTAAAGGAAGAGAGAGTGCTTTCGTGATCTGCGCACATACTAGGGCACTATTAGAATAAGTGCTGGCCTGGTTTTAATCGGCCACCGATACCGAAATCGGTATGCTATTATTATTATTAGGTCATCAGTGTATTCTTAAGCATAGAAACTTCTATTGTTCAGTTTTTTCAGCAGCCCATTCACTACCAGGGACTGCTCTAGCGGCGACAGTACCCCACCCCTGCATGTGGGCATCCTTGGGTCAACCTGCTCCTGAGCGTCAAGCCCATGATCGTTGATGACGCTACTCTGTTATTTAGCGTAGCTTGACCCACTCTATAGTAATTCTTGAAGCCAGGCTATCAGGGTTTTTTCCTAACGCGCCCTCAATATCTAGGAAGTCGCATAGCGCAAACTTCTTATTCTCAATGGCTTTATTAATGCGATCTACTAGCTTGATCTACTCGATCTATCAGTAGATCTGCCTTTCTAGTAAGCACGTTGTCTTTTATGCAGAACTCTTTTGATGAGATAGGCATCCCTTATGTGGATGCCCTCATTCGTCTCCTCGTTTAAAGCATGAATGAAGTAAGGCTTATATGGGTATCTTGGGTAATATGCATTATACTCATAGTCACTGACTAAAATTACCCATTATGACTATCCCTCTCGCTCACTCGGCGCGCCGATCTATTTTCGCGGCGGCGGCGGCGCGGCAAAATCGGCGGCGGCGGCGGCGCGCCGGCGCGGCGCTCATATCTAGTATCTAGACATTCAAATAGTCAAACTATGACGTGCCCCAATGTTCGACTACTGTGAATGAGCCTTAACTAATGCCAATCCTCTGTCGGTAATCACGGTAGGTAGTAATGAGCGCGGCCATTATCATTGAAATTTATTACGCCAAAATATACTCCAATACGGGATTGTTTATCTCTATTACTGGGGAGTACACTGTACAGTCACAGAGAAATAAATGTAGGTAAGTAGGGTAGGTATATGAATGATTAGGAAAAAAAAACAAAAAAAAATAGGCGAATATGTTACACACGTGCCGCAGGGCCGCTTTACGGATTTATTTCTACGTAATTTTTTGTCTGTGGTGAAGGAAAACATCGTGAGGAAACCCCACACATGGTTGGCCCCAGACGTATTGACCAGTCATTACTCTGGACTAGGCTGACTGTTGTGAGAATGCCGTATGTGCTTGGGCAACCATACGACATTTAAAAGCTAACTGGCCCAGGCACTACAGTATTTCAAGAGTGGTTACTTCGCTCCGAAAATACCGTATAAATCATCCAATAACGGATGAAAAGTCCTAAGTTTTTTAATTTTTTGCGAAGCCCATACAAAATCCGGCGGCGCTGGAGCTGAGCAGCGCGTGTGAAGGCGCTTATGTCGAAAAGTGCATAAAATAATACGTATTTAGAAGACAATCTTAAAAGTCTACTAATGTCGTGGTTCTGCAGTCGGCTATATCGAAGTACTAGCTGCGGTCCCCATTATTAGGTACAAGTAAAACTTGCGTCAATCGAAATCAACCTATTCCTCGGGATCTCGACGAAAGTGGCATATGTGTGCTGTCAATCATTCAATAGCCGCACACACGCAATATAATTGACACAATAAATTTGTCAATACTAGTCAACACATACAAAAAAACGGCAATAGCACACAAGCAAAAGCATAAGGAATATTATTGTCAATATGAGATATTTGTCCGCCGGTCTTGCATTACAGATGGTGTAATTATTTAACGACTTTGTTTCATGTCCGTAGATTTTATACCCATCACTAGTACTAGATTAGTATAATTAACTCGTGTGCTATATTATACAATATAGCGTATGTACTATGTACGGTACCAGCAAGTCGATATGCACGTTAGTTATCTCCGGGATCTGGGTCGGCAGTGGCACTTGATCCTCTGCGGAACAGCCCCAGATTGCGTCCTATACAGGATTAGTGTGGAAGCGGCTTTATAACGCGCCGGCGGATTTGTGGACGGGCATTTTGAAATGTTTGCTTAATTTAAAAATAAATGTTGCTAGAAGTGTAGCTAGAAGCTCGGAACTTATGGGAGGTTGTATGGTGTACGTTTGATCGAGGGATATATTATTATGTGCTGTAAGGTTTTTCTAAGCAGGTATGTAGCAAGGTACCCAAACGCTCGAGTGATATGAAAAAACACTGCTACGAAATCTGTGAGGTCTAAAAACATAACCCTTTTTGACAGTCGGGTAAAAAGTAAAAAGATTGTACACATTCATAGGAATCATTCAAAATACCGGCTTTTGCGGCGTCCATTAAATACAGGGCGCTTACAATCATGTGTTGAGTCTGCTCGGACTTATTACGTTAAAAAAAAAACTCTTAAACATTGATGCAAGTCAGATAATATGTTAAGGATATGACATTACAGATCTGGATACGGATATAAGAATTTGAAATTGAATTGAACAGAGTAGGTACCTAGATATACAATCCGCAATACAAAGCATTGCAAGTTTTGTATTGCGGATGAACCAAAACAAGGAAACATTAACCCTTAAAGTTTTTGCGATGATTTATAATGTTTTTAGTCACTATTGCTATTTCTGTTGGCAACAACACGACCAAAACAATTTTTTACGTTAGTAACAACCGTTTCAATAATTGCGCTAGAATTGGCACAGTTGACAAAATATAAACTATCTAGTATTCTTGTCGTTTTCATTTTCTTTTACATCGTATTTTTTGTGAACTCCTTGTAGTTTATCTCAGTTTAATCGTCTTTAAAACTAACCTCGGTTAAATTACGGATCATATCGAATATCGAAATCGAAAAAGGTCTAGATTGCTATTTCTGAATGGCGCAGAACACATAATATGCCAAGAATAAAAAGCTTTTACGGCAGGAGTACATATATGTAACCTATGTATGTAAAGACCGTGTCCAATCAGCTAGTATATAGGAAGAGCTGTCCATCGGTTTTTTCATTGAAAAATATTTTTAAACCGTGACGTTGGCGCCTTGTGGGCAGCGCCGCGCATATTAAATACATAATTATATGAATAACGCCACGGTTCGTTACCGCCTCGTGCGCCTCTGACTCGCTTACTCATGCGGAGACGACTGGACTTCCACAGGGTTGCCGACGATCAGATAAAGCCAGGATAGGGCTGCGACTTCTGCAAAATAATCGAGAAGATTAATGGATAACCGCCTTATGACTCGTTTATACATCGGAGACGGCCGGTCACTCACAGAGTGGCTAGCTATGATCATAATGGCAGAAATAGGTAAATGCACCATTTTTGTAGACATGTGCTATAACTTAATACCTGTAAGTACTAATATGCTTTCCAGGAATTAACTTTTTCCTGTTTAAAAATTTGATTCCTGGAAAATCAAATAAAATGCAATTATTCTAGTCGCTTATGAAGCCCGCAAAATTATTATATATTCCACATGTAAAACAACGCATTTTATGTTTTTTTGAGGCGCTAATTATTGTGAAACACATCTCTCGTTTCGAGTTATGGATGGTCTTATATATCAGCGAGTAAACCGAGTGAGTTGTATGTTTGTACAGCTCTTAAAAGCCTCGTCTCTAATATCATGAGGGATGGCGTGTTAACTGAAAATGTCGTCGCATGATTGATTTGCGGTCGCAGCCTCCCGCTACCGCAGCCGGAGCGAAGCCCCATCTACAATGTTGCGATCTTTGTGACCCTTTCACGCGATAGAAATAGCGACTCCTTTTTTTAACCGCCTTAAAAGATGAGGTTCTCAGTTTGAACTGTAATAATAATAACTTTCCCCACACCGATTTCAGTGACGGTGGCCGGTTTCATTGAAACCAAGCCAGTTACGCAGGAGTAATTTTATAGTGCCCAAGTGTGTGCGCAGTACACAAGAGCACTCTCTCTTCCTGTACTCTCGTAATCCAGTGGGACGGATAACCGACACGACTGACGAGAGATCAGGCGCAGGTCCGACTTTTTACATGCCCATCCGACGCATGGATCATCTTTCTTGTCAGACAATCAGGTGATCAGCCTGCATTGTCCTAACCAAACTTGGAAACAACATTTTTTGTTGTTCCAATGCGGGAATCGAACCCTAGCTCTAACCACTAGACCACGGAGGCTGTTAACCTGTATATATTTTATAATATGTTTGTCAGCGATTTTCTTTTCAAAAACTACTGATGCTTTTTAGACGGGGTTTTCACCATTGAATAGCACATTTATCAGGGAAGGTTATTAACGTAACTTAACGTTGTACGTTTCAAGATCTGATGAAGATCTTCGAAGATAAACCTGGAACTTGAAACTAACACCAAGTGACGCGCGACTGCTGCTATGATCGGCCTTAATTTTTGTGTTTGTGTCAATTTTTGATTATCTTTTTTGTCTGAGAGTCGCATTATTATATATTTTATCGGTTGTCCTGTGATCAAGAAGTCGGAATCTGATGATGGAAATCCAAGGAAATTGAAAAAATCTCTTAAAATTTGTAGTCGTGAATATAATTTATGTTGATTTCTTTAAGCTTTTATTATCTAGGCATAGATTTTAATGATCATAAAATATTATCTTTTTATGATCATTTTTTCTTTAATTTCCGAGTTTTTTTTTTATATCAATGATCATAGAAAGAGTTGATGTTTGTTGGATGGTGGAAAGTTCAACTAGGTATCAATTAACAACACGATTTTTACGACAATTCTGTTCAAACAGACTATATTTTGTTCTTCAAGATTAAAAAAATATAGATTCTACCTTAGATCTACTGTCATAATATCTACTCAATTCTTCTTTAGTTATAATTTTCAATTCAATTCAATTTTCAAATTCAATTCAATTCAATGATCCCGAAGTTACAAATGTTTTGATAGTGCAGGTTTCCTAATTTTTTTTTTGCCGATTTCAAAGCATTATTTTGATTTTTTGGTATTTAACTACTCCTCCTTCTTTTCATTTAAAGCTAAGTTAACGATTTAGTTTTTACATCCTTTACCTATTATAGACAAAATATACTCAATGGTTTAATCTTCAGTAGTTTACACTAGTGCAGGGATAGGGACTTCAGATATGTAAAACTCCTTTGTGTCAATAAATAATTTATTTATTTCAGTTATTATTGAGAACGTAGATAATTTAATTAATAGTTACTCCAGTGCGTAATGTATAGTTAGTAGCTGCACCATTGTAATTGTTACAGGTAAACGCGTTCAGCTCTTAACACAATTAAGCATGTCGCCTCTATTTACTTGACTCAATGACCCAAACAACGTTTAGGTCTGTCTACAATGTCCTATATAGTTTAATAGTAAATACCTAGGTCGCAGACTGTCGCTTAAGTACTGCACAGGTCTTACCGAAATGCTTTGACCGAACTGCGGGCTCTATTATACGACTCTAACAAATGCGGGTACCTAATACCTTCCGTTCTGGTGATACTGTCTTACATAATTTAAATTTATACATACATGGTTATATTTAGAGTATCTCCAATATGTAAGCTTTACGTCTCTAAACGTATCAAAGCATTTGCGAAGCTCTTTTGCCGAGTTCTGCCCAATTCATCATCACATCTGCATCTACTACTCACTATAGTCACTATTCCTAAACTCTAAAGAATAGTCTAAGAGTTCTACCCCCTTACTAATAAACGCTGTATAAGCTTTGAATAGTTATACATTGTTTTATTCACGACACACAAGTGACATTTTTAATTCGATAGAAGGAGACAAAACACTGTTTAACTATTCAAAGCTTATAGGTACAGCGTTTGTTAGTAAGGGGGTTAGGCTCTTGTCTCTAAACTTGATAGTTGATGATCTCTCTATAGTCTATACTGTTCATGAGTACAGTCAGTAACCTGCCCGTCAGGATATGCTTAAGTGATTGTCGAGTGAATTGACACCTGATTAAACTTTTTAATTGGTTCTTTAACCTCGTGTGTGTCAGAGTCCGGTTTGGAGACCTTTATCGGTTCTAGACTTGAAAAATTGATATAAAATGTAGTAAATTAACATATTTTTAACTAGGTAGGTATTTATGGAACCACCTTTTAGTAGATGAGGATCTATCCGCCTATAAGCAATTCAGGAGATTCTATTATAGTGGTTTAAAATTACATAACTTTCCTAACCATGAAGATTCTTACAAATCAAACGGACGACTTTTCGTAATTGTATAATATGACCTAAATTAATCACAAACTAAAAAACCTTGTAACCTTGATTTTATTTTAAAGGATAATCTAATATAATGTAAGTAATTTTTAATAATCCTATGAAAGAACTATATTCTGAAGTTTAGCAGTTATCCTGCTCAAAAGATCCCCGGGGAGGAGTTTGATCCGACCTTGCTGGAAGGCCAGACATCACTAGACGATCGTGAAGGCTCTCAGGCAACCTTAAGAATATAATGTTCAAACTTCCATTCTGGGTTTCAGGAATATGAGGTTTGTTTTTGCAATTTATTTATATCTGTGACGTGACCATTTTGGCATCGTGTTCATTTCTCCCAAAAATCATGGACAAAGTTAAGACTTGTTTCTATGAATAAATAGAATTTTAAAATGGAATATACCTACTTAGCAACTTCACGCTCCATTCTAGCCACTGGTTCCGAGACATTGATTGTATTTAAGATATTCAAAGTTTTATGTGTTTCTTAAATTTCTTGCAACCCTGGGTGCGGCGATTTGCATAATAACTCGTTTCTTTATAGCGAAAAATCAAGATTGTCTAGATCACATTATCCATCTTTGGTGTGTTGCCTGAATTTTACTAATGGATCCTAATTTACATTCAGCTCTAGAAAGTTGTAATTTTTTATGGAATGGACTAGACAACGAGCAAACGGATCGACCGATGGTAAGCGATTGCCGCCATCCATGGACACCCGCAACATCAGAGGAGTTACACTTGTAAACTTGCAAGTCCTCTGTTGTTGCGTACTTGCGTCCTGGTTCTCAAAACCCCCAACCCCCCTTGGGTCTCCGGTAACCTCACTCACTCGGCGAAACAACGCAAGTGTTATTTCACGCCAGTTTTCTGTGAGGCCGTGGTATTTATCTGGTCGAGCCGGCCCATTCGTGCCAAACCATGTCTCTCCCACGCCAAGGTATATAGAAGAAGTATTTTGATTGACACGGCAAGAACATGTATACATACATACTTGAGCCAATACCTATCTACAGATAGACGCCAATTTCAAGCAGTGGGTATCTGCTTGAAATTGGCGTCTATCTGTACGTATTGTCTTTAGCTTCATACTCGCAATTCGAATCGCCTTTATAGTGAGAGACATGAGTTATTTCCCCTCCACTCGTACAAGCTTTAGAGCCGCTATCCCCAACCCGCGGCCCGCGGGCCGCATGCGGCCCGCCGGGCCTTTATCTGCGGTCCGCGTGAAATCTGTAACTTAAAAATCAGCCAAGGAAAAGCCATTTTAGGAAAAAAATAGACAAAAATTGTATTTTTTATGAAAAAAAAATATAAACTTTAGGGTTATATTAATTTTTACTTTGAATTATATATTGGAGTAGAAATCAATTTAGTATCATGTGAATATTTAAAGTATTGCCATCGACTAAAGAAAGGAATCGCGTTTTGTTGTCATAAAAAGGGCTTCTCCTTATATTATTTGTTTTATCTTGTTTTTTAAATATGATATTATGTTGTTATAGCGGCATCAGAATTAAGACTTATGAAAATATCAGCTTTCTAGCTAAAGTGGTTCTTGAAATACAGCCTACGATGTAATAAGGATAGCATGCAGCGACAAGCCAGCTCTAGATAAAGTTGTGAAAAAGCGTTCACAATTTCAAAAATCTCACTGAGTGAACATAATTATTATAATACATATTTGTTATTTTATTTTAGTTTGTGTCGTTATCTCATCTTAAATGTTTAGTTTCACTCTTTTAACTACTTTGTGTTTTCTATTATTAAATCGTTAAATTTATACACCGTATTTTTTGTCCCTAAAAATTTTAGTTGCGGCCCGCGACACCAGAAGTACAACGGGTTTGTGGCCCGCGTAAAAAAAAGGTTGGGGACCACTGCTTTAGAGTTTAGATTGTTGAGATACCTAACAGCATAGCCTTTTTTTCCCGCGATATTTGCCATAGAAATTGGAAAGGTAAAAAAAAAGAAAACATGTTTTAGTGTATGTGCATCGGACCTTATTTCTTTATTACAATTTATTACAGTTACAGTGTTAGTATTTGGCCATGTTACGTACCTACATTTTATTGTTAAGATAAATATAGCTACTTAACCGACTTAATCATAGAATTCATTATTATATTGCCTAGAATAATTCTTTAGTCACAACTCACAACTACATTAAAAATTATCTCGATTCGTTGTAAACATTGAAATCTTGACATAAAACTCAACCGTTTCTTCCACGGAATTTACGCTGTCTCTTTCTTACTGTTTCAGCAATTTTAAAAAAAAATTACCCATAAATAGGGTAGAAAAGGTCCTTGTCTCACCCAGCACCGCCTGTATAATCGGATAGTTTCTCTCAAGTTGGTCACTGTCACTTGACTATTAGTAAGAAAGTCACAAAACTCGTGAACAAGCTGTCAGTTTGCCCAAGCAGTCTTGGGCAATCGTGCTTGGGCAGAAGATGGCGGAACAAGCCATAAATATGAACATATTTACGATTCTTTATTGCATTCCACGATAATTGTTTTAGTGATCCAGCGATTAAAGGTACATTAAGTTAAAGTTTAAATGACGCGAGCGAGAGACGACCTCTTGCGAGGATCGAGAGTCGAGACCTTCCGTCGGTGTCCTTTGTGCTAGCAACGATCATTATTTCGCTAAAGCGTTTATAATGCTATCGTAAAATCTTACACCCACACATGAAACTACTGGATTGCAAGGTTTTTGTATAAATATCTCAAATTGTGGTCTGTTAACTGGTTTTAGTGTAATAAAAAAAGAATTTGGTGACCAGCGGGCCTAGCATGACCACCGCGTAGACATATTATGTAGCTCCTTTTAGGGAAGTATAGAGAAATATAATTAGTAGTAAAATATTTATTAATCCAAGGTAGCAATTCAACAAGAAAAGTCAACATTTCTTGGCAGCCATATTTTATTGTCTACTTTTGACAGAAACTAATAAATTTTGACAAATGTTTTATAGTCCCGATTCACAATGCGCGATGCGATAAATTTGCCGCACGGCAACCAAAAAACGATAGCCGGGTTTAGCGTAGGCGGCCAATCGTCGCGCGGGAGATATCGAATCCGTGTCGAACCGGCCTTGTGAATAGTCCCATAGAACGGATAGAAACTGTTTGTTGGACTGCCATGACTATTTGACACTAGCTGTTGCCCGCGACTTCGTTCGCGTCAATTTCTGTTATGATCGCGATTAAGAAGTTTTTAAAATAATATATTAATTTAAAGTACTTTTGCGTAAATGATATTTTTAGTTTTATTTGCTTGTGGCAGAAGAATTGGATCTTGCGTTTACGCAGCGCACGCAACGGAAGCCCTCAGAGATGAATAATTTTCCCCGTTTTTTCCACATTTTCCTCTGATTCTTCGCTCCTATTGGTCGCAGCGTGATGTTATATGTAGGTATATCCTAAAGCCTTCCTCGATAAATGGACTATCCAACACAAAAAGAATTTTTCAATTCGAACCAGTAGTTCCTGAGATTAGCGCGTTCAAACAAACAGACAAACAAACTCTTCAGCTTTTTAATATTAGTATAGATTTTTAAGAAGAAACGTTTCTACTTGTAGCTGTCAAAAGAAGACAGTAAATCGCTGTCGTGCGAGGTCGAGCTCGATCGTCGATGGAAGAAAAGAAATGTTGTCTTCTCATAACGACGATTTTGCTCAATGTCTAGCTTTAACTGTATGTTGTAACTTGTAGACGTACACAATATTGAAAGCAGATGCAAAAGTTATAACAGCAATTAATAATTCAGTTCCCAACTGTATTCACTTCAAAGGTGTCAGTGATAAATGGGAAAATAGGTGTTTTGCCGTGAAAGGTGCATAGAAAGAACGATGAGTCCTGGCGCATCAGCCGACTTAAAATAATATATTTAACTCGATTAATAACCTACACCACAAGTTTACAACTATAAATTTCTTTACCAATACCATGTGGGGTATTAAAATTTAATGTAGAAATTTTAAAATATATATTTTATTGTGTTCCTGAATTTTTTGTCCCCAAAACGTATTTCGCCCTCAAATGCATATTTTTAATTAACACCCTAATTGGCAGACTTATCTGATAATGAAAACATAACCCAGAAATACGGTCCAAGTGTCCATAAATGTAGAAACTTTTACTTTTATTTTAATAAAGTAAAGAATGCATTGAGCAATTAAGAGGAACTGTCTCTTGCATAAGAAACGCTGAAAGTGGTAACTGGTAGGCTCGCAAGCGCCTGCGCAAAAAATTAATTACCTACCCGACATTCAAAAAGTTTTGCGCAAACTAAATTAAACTATCCGTGCTGCAAATTTCATATAACGTTCATATTTCTTTTTTATACTCTCTTAGAATAAAATATCGTAAAATACTTTTACTCTCAACATTTCTTTCTTTCAGTCATTAGACAACAACCGTAATAAAAATAACAAAGTTAACTTAAATAGAACAGTAGCCAAATTGGTATCGGATTAAGCAATTTGAAATAATAAAAGGCTATTTGATTGTATGTAATTACGCTAATGAATGTACCTACACCATCGGTCAGAAAAAAAGGTCCGTCGTAGGAGGAAATACCTCGTAATTGACGAAACCCAAGTTTACTCGGTCGATGACCTGTATGGCTTTGGTAATTTTCGTATTCTTAATTTGGAAATTCCTTAATTGTCAACCTCTTGATCGAGATTTCCTTATTTTAAACTAGCTGTTGACCGCGGCTCCGCCCGCGTTAATATAGTATCCCTCGGAAACACTGTACCTTTTCAGATAAAAAGTAGCCTATGTTTTATTCCGGAGCCTAAACTACTACCATACCAAATTTTATCGAAATCCGTTCAGTAGTTTTTGCGTGAAAGAGTAACAAACATCCATACTCACACTTTATAATATTTGTAGGATAATATTTTTAGTTGTGGATCTTCGGCTGAAGTGATTAATATTTAATTTAATGAGCAGAAGGCGCAAACCTAGTAATATATTAGACTAAAGAAGGCTTTTTTCGAATTTTAATTATATAAATAAAATAAGGGGAGATTTTAGCTAAGTAAAGTACCTGAAAGGGCTATCAATTTAAATCTTAATTTATGTAAATATACTCTTTGATACCACAGGAAAACCGTAAAAATAATTTATGTTTCATCCACGCAATGATTTTGATAAATAAGGTAGGCGGTTGTTATCGAAATTCGAATGCGAAGAAAATCTACGCATCCGCATTTCAAATTTTTATCTTAGTGATGAATGATAAAGATAATTTTCAATGCAAGGAATAACCCTAAGATAAGTACACAGCCTAAATTAATCTTCCAGGATTTATGTGTTACAATATTTGGTATTGTTGAATTTGGTTTGTGGGTATAAAATATCCGTATAACGAAGCGTCCATAGATATTATTTTAAAATTTTACCTTTTTTTGACAGTGTCGTTTCCTCCCAGGATCATGAGTCCGGCTTCACTGCTACCCAAATGAATCTATTGTCTTCGTCTTCTCCGTTGTACTCTGTCGCATTATATTATAGTACCGTCTCTGTTCCTAAGAGGGACAATACTGCTAAATAAAACCTGCAATAATACAATTACAATCAACTACCGACACGCTAAAACTTTCAAAAGGTGTTTTTATGAGCGTTAAACCAACGTGAAACGCGCTCTGATTGGTCGAAATCTCATAAAATCCGTTCATGGTAACATCGTAACACTTTCAATCCAAACAAAGTAAAATGAAGTCTACTTTAAATACAAGAATTGAGGTTCTGTTCATGAACTGAATTAGAAGAAAGCGAACTTAGTCGGGGGTACTAAACTAACTTCTGTGTATCTTTTGTGTAATAATAATAACTCCCCACCGATTTTCGGTGACGGTGGCCGGTTTCATTGAAACCAGGCCAGTTACGCAGGAGTAATTTTATAGTGCCCAGGTGTGTGCGCAGTACACAAGAGCACTCTCTCTTCCTTTACTCTCATAATCCAGTGGGTCGGATAACCGACACGACACGAGAGATCAGGCGCAGGACCGACTTTTTACATGCCCATCCGATGTATGGATCATCTTTCTTGTCAGACAATCAGGTGATCAGCCTGCATTGTCCTAACCAAACTTGGAAACATTTTTTTTGTTATTCCAATGCGGGAATCGAACCCACGACCTCCGAGTCGAGAGCCAATCCTCTAACCACTAGACCACGAAGGCTTTTGTGTAAAGTTGAGCCCTAAACTCCGTGTCGCCGCAGCTGTGCATACTGCATATCCTAATTCCATTAGAAGGTGCGTGATTTGCGGCGTGAAGGGCGGTCTATAGTCCGTTAAATAAAGCTAATTAAAGCTAAGCCTAACCTAATAACATTTACATGATTAAAGCGGCATTGAATTACTTATAGATACTATAAATCTGGCTGCTGGGATATCCTACTACTGTTATTAGTGTGAAAGTTTGTAAGGATGGATGGATGGATATTTGTCACTCTTTCACGCAAAATCTACTGAACGTATTTTAATGAAATTGCGTAAGTAGTAGTTTGAGGTCTGGATTAACACATAGGCTACTTTTTATCTCGAAAAAGTACAGTGTTCCTGTGGGATACTGTATTTACGCGGGCGGAGTCGCGGGCAAAAGCTAGTAGACCAATATAAGACGATATGCGAGTTGTAGAAATTACTTTGTGCTGATTTAATTTGCGCGACACCAAATATTTTGTTAATAAAATATTTTGATTATGACATCTATCCTCTACCTCTGTTAGTGTCGATGATGTCAGGCTAAAAGAGATGTTCTAGAAATGTATGGGCCAGCACTATGTACACTATGTAATCTATGCTCGAGGAGAGCAACACAACGTAAAATAAAACATGGCGGATCTTATAAGAATTATCCAAAGAATGTCATTTTGACAATGACCTGACTTTTGACAAAGAAAGACGTATGACATTCAAGAAGACGTCTTCCTAAAACTGTCAACTACGCCAAAAGTCAAGTCAAAACAACTGTCATGGCCGCCCTAAAAATAGGGTTCTCGCAATAAAAAACTCTTCAAATAATCATTTTTGTATCCCAAACCCTTCTTCAAATGTTTTTTTTGTACTTTTATGAAATTCCCATATTTTTTACCTGTTTACCTATGTAGTGTACATAGATCTGGCCCAAAATCAAACGTCTCTTTTGACTCGCCGGACGTTTTAAATCAAACGCTCTTTTTAGATCCCTCATCCCAATCAGGAGGAATGAAAGTAGCCCATAAAAGTTTTACCACTAAAAGTTATTAATAAGGCAAAACATACCTACCTACGGAACTCCACAGAAAAACCCAACTCGGCAGTGCAATTTTAATCCATGACCTCGATGTGCAAAAGTCTTATCCATCTATTGCGTCGTAATTAAAAACTTTATGCTAATGTACACAATTCTGGTTGAGTTTCCGTGAAGCCGGCAACGGACAGGTTTTTAACGCAGTGCCAACTCGATTTTTTTGGGGTGTATAATTTCCGCACATCATGCAGGCGTGCATTTTGATGTTCTTGAGATTGTATAGTGGAAAGGGAAGGGCATTATTATGATTTACAAACAAAGGAATCCTCCTCCGATGATCCGATGTCACTGGTAGACAAAGAAATAACCTAGTTCCAAAACTCGAAAATATACAGTATCAATATTCGATATAGCAACACGACGCGGTATTAGGATATATTATGTGCTGGATGGATATATATCTGCAGCATACTACATGTTACGTCCGAAAACTTTTAGAGGATTCTGCTAACCTACTAGCTAGATAGCTAGTAGGTTAGCAGAATCCTCTAAAAGTTTAATCCTCTAAAAGGTAGATGCCGCTTGCCTATTTATTATGGATTTATTTAAAAAAAAACAATGTTTTATAGCTTTTATAAAGCCCTCGTATTTGAGATTATCCTAACAAGCATATGAGGCGTTTTCCAAACTTTTTAACCTATGTTTCTCGCATTTTGAGACTATTTAGGTATGTCAAAAAAAATAATTGAGTGAGAGTGAGATTTGTTTAGATTCGGCTCGACCCCCTCCTCATTTAATTTATAGACGCCCCCAACACGTTCCCCAGTTCTTTCCGTAACTTGTAAATTGAAATGCGCAATTCGTTACTATTATTGTGGACGAAGCAAAAGTTGTTACATTTTATTGAGGACCTGAATTAATTTAGGCATAGCCTTACCCAGCAACTAAAATTAGATATAATTTGGTGGCTAATATGAATATTAATTACGAAAATTCACCACCGCCTGGCGATAAAGATGTAGTTGCATGTGATAATACGGTTACAAACGAATAATGTAACAATTCATAATGGAATATATTTACACAATAGAAATTGAAGATAACGAAAGTATTGTGATATTGTGCAGCGGAGAAGGTGATACCACGGACGATTACAGCCTTTCTTCAAAGAAGTGTCCCTCGAATGCTTACGCTTAGATGTAGACGTATGTACTCGGAAAGCAATAATTAATCTGTTTGTAACATAAACTCTTATACTAATACAAATCAATTTAATATTTTTTCCTCCCTGGGTATGTTGATACCTACCTACTTGATAAGTCTATTAGCTACTTGAACTCCTACTTTACTTCTAAACTCAACACAGTGCCCATTTCGAATGATGCAGTCGCGATTTAAAAAAAAAGGACAATGTCTCTTTCTTTTCCATGAATGTTCGTTAGCTGTGTAAGAGATAACTTGTTTTCTGTGGTCTCGGAAATTCGTGCCAAGACCTCAAACGTCTCACAGTAACAGCGCTGACATCACGGTCTGAACTCACTGCCAGTCAACGTCGAGTAAAAATACCTGTCAGTTTCGCACGATTTGCTTAAAAAGAGTAAAAAACCTAAGCAAAAAGTTGATGCCAACAGCTGAAAAGTAAATGGTATTTTGAACCGATGACCTTCGAGTACGCAAGGCTTACCTGCTTATTTAGCAAAAAGTAGATTCCAACTGCTGAAAAGTCGATGGTATTTTGAACCGATGACCTTCGAGTAATGTATTTAACAAAAAGTAGGTTCCAACTACTGAAAAGTCAATGGTATTTTGAACCGTTAACCTTCGAGTAAGGCGTGATGCTGGTGTTGATGCCGAATGA
This sequence comes from Glaucopsyche alexis, assembly GCA_905404095.1. Classification (NCBI taxonomy): domain Eukaryota; kingdom Metazoa; phylum Arthropoda; class Insecta; order Lepidoptera; family Lycaenidae; genus Glaucopsyche; species Glaucopsyche alexis. The sequence goes on from FR990061.1 coordinate 9,143,980, forward strand.
ACTAGGTGAAGTTATTTTGCAGTAGTATTCTAGGTACCTTATCTTTCCGGTGGCCCACTCCGATGAAGAAATGGGTAAAAATTTACATTATGGTCCGTCGATTTAAGGGAGGAGGGAGGGGAGGGGGGAGGAGGGGGTAAGTCCCCCCATACCACCCCCCCCCGCGCAAACCCATAGTTTCCAAGATATTTACAGTTGAAGTTTTGAGTTTATGTTTGGTTAGGAGTTAGGACTGTTACAAAAGCTGTATTTTCGATACGAGGGGAGGGGGGGGGGGGGTTATGCTGTGACCTATTTTGGTGGGAGCATGACACCCCCTCCCGTACCACTCCCTAGAGGGCTAGGAAACCACCGGTTTATAAGTTGTTAATGATTAAAATTTTGAGGGTATGACTGTGTTTATAGGATGTTTACGAGACTTATGTAAGAGGTGTGGTGAAAGGAGGGTGGGGGTTTTCCGGACTCCTCCTTATCACTCCCCCTCCTCAGGGGACTCCCGGCTTAGATGATATTTACTGTTTGGGACCGTTTTTTGGGTCAATGTCAGTCTGTCACGTCTCCGGCGCTGCGGGAAATGCAGCCCCTTCGCCCTAGCGTAACAAAACGCAGAAACCAACACTCGCCTTAGGCAGCTCCGGCTTTTTGGTCGCCTTCGGCGACCGGCCTCCGCCGCCACGGCGAGTCCTGGTTTCTCCGTTTCGTTACGGCGGGCGGGGGCTGCTCTCCCTCCGCGCCTCCGGGCTTAAATATAACACTCTAGGGGTTGACAGACAAGTACTACGTGGAGTCGGGGTTGATCAATTCATTTCTGAGTTATAAATTGATTTTTGAATCACTTTTTACTTTCAGCACCGTCGCAAACAGATTATTTATCATAATTTATTTTTCTATTAAACAAATTTTTACATTATTTTAAAAACATATATCTATTAGTTATATAAAGGTAAAATAAAACACTTTAAAATATTTTTAAAAAAATATCATAAAAATATTTCCTGGCTGTATGACCTACTGCTATAGCCTGATTTCAGGTTGTTTTTTTTTTTTTTTTACATATAAAAAATCGAAACTTGTTGAATTTTTTTCTAAAAAACTACGCGTTTGCGCAATTAGAAACTTTGCAGGATTACTTCTAATAATGATATCTATCACCTAAAAAATCACCAGCCCCCTACTCTACGGTCCATAAAGTAAATTTTATCCAAGAAATGTGTCGGTAGTAGTATATTTTTTGCTATTTCAGTATGTTATTTAAAAGTCAATATACGGACATAGTCACGGGCAAATCTATTACCAAACATAAAACCTCCAAAAGGTTTTACCACAATATATAATATATATCAGTTAATATGTAACAATTATATAGTGAATTTCACATGGTCAAGAACAATAGACATTGTCCACGGTCCATGGATCATGAAACCATTATCCGTTAACATGTTGAAAGACTGATTTTGATCCAAACCGGTATTATTAATGTCTCTATTATCTTCAATTCTTTGAATGAATGTGTTAATTTGAAGTTAAAGTCTTTTGGGCTTTTCAATAAAGTAAAATACTTAATGTATGCAATATCTATAATAAATTGACCTGATGGAGAACGTAAAGTAGATTTGATACATGGGACTTGGAAGACATTTTGTGCAATATACTTATCAATTGTTTTAACGTGGCAAATGTAACTCGCTAGGCTTAGAGAAGCAAGATGATGATGAAAAAATCCTTACCGTACCACAAAGAAATTGTCACTTTTCACCTTTGCTTTAAGCAATCGTGCCTTTGTACCAAAACTTCAACTTATTTACGATTGATTTACTATTATACTATGTACATCTTAGCTATTGGTAGAGTATAGTATAGGTACCTCAAGGCGAAACCAGAACCACATTTCCACACCGGTTCATCCGTACGGTGGGTGCCTGTTAAGCGTCGTGTGCAGGCCGTTAGTACCTACCGGCGGCCATCATTTGTGCGTGAACGCTCGCCTGCGTCCGGCCCACTGGGACACGTATGTGATTTGCATAAACTCCGCATTGTCATCATCATCATCGTCATCTCAATCATCACTGAAGCATTAGACTATTGAGTGATCATTGTGAAACATTTAAGGTCTCGTGCTTAACGGCTTAAATTCTAAGAATGTAGAGGCAAATAATATCTACTGGTTCTCCAGAGAAAACGTAAATATGAGAGAATGTTATAAATTAAAAAAAAGTAATAAATTGGACATTGGTTAAAAGTTAAATAGGTACCTTAGTTTCACATATTTTTTTATGAATACGTAATGAAAAAATATAGGTAGGTAATTTACGAACCCGATAAAGGCGATTGCAGAATGCAGATCCAAAATTTTGTGTTGACTCAAAATTCCTTTATATCAATGTTCACTGTTCATGGTGTAGTTTTGACAAGATGTTCTCTCTGAACAGAAATTGTCATCTGACCAGGATTAGGCAGGTGCGACAACAATACAATTTTTTCGGTGTTCGAACCCAAACCTATTCTCATTTCTCTACCAATCCCAACGGTCATATGGTTCTATTGTCGGTTCCGATCGATCATTTCGGCTATTTAGTTTACCCCATGTGTTAGAAATATTTGGGGATCCCTCATGATTGGTCCGATTTGTAAATTATAATGTGCAAAACTAATGAGTATAACGCGTTTCAAATGAGAATAGGAACGTCAATGAACTTTTTCTGTCAAATATCACTTGAAAAGTGCTATTTTCAGAAAAACTTATGTGCATATAAATATTAATAGTCTTGCATCGAATTTAAATAAAAACGTTAAATAGTAATCAATTATCTAAACATAAATTTAACTATCATGTTGTTTCGAATGTAGATTACATTCGAAACAACATGGTGCCGACTCGGTCCTATTCTCATTTGAATAGCACTATATCGATCTGCAGAGCTGAAGCCCAATTCTCGTAATAGCCCCAGAGCTACTAGCAAATTTAGAGCAGGTGTATATGGCAAGCTGAAAACTTGTCCATAGATACATCTTCTATTGTACCCCAACACGAGACTGCAGGACTGGCTGGTCAGAAGCGGGCCTAAGTCAATATGATTTTTTTTTATTAAAATTTGTAAGATCTAATCTAAATTTGCTAGTAGCTCTCAGTTAGCGACGTGTGCATATAACACGATTCGCACCGTCTTCGCGTTTAATTAAGACGAAACAATTATAACTGAAATACGCTCAATTTTATAAACAGTTTGAAAGTTGGAAACCTGTAACATTGCCTTGTGGACCAGGAGGATTTTTAGTCAAGGTACTCTTATGATAGGTATATGAAATAAGTTGTGTCAAAGTTCTTACAGTACTTCGCTGCTCTCTTTTAAATGAAGTCAAATATATTATTTACATTGTTATGTAGGTAAATAATACTTATTGTGTGGTAGTACTAGATAACAAATAATTCTCATTTTTTAACTTAGATGTGATTAAAGGAATACTACTTGCTAATAATAATTACCAATTAGTAATTACCTAAATGGTAAGTGCTTTATCGAGGCCAAATCCATCGTCTTTCTTTTGTGAAATTAACCAAGTCTGTTGCATTACTTTTATTTAAGTAAGGCCTTGAATTTTTCACGTTTGGAAAAAATCTAGGTAGAAACGATCATCACTTGCGCATATTGTCCAAATGCATGAAGTGTTTGCTTTATTATGTACCTACTACCTAACCTTGTAGAATGAAAGAAATTGGCGAGAAAACCGATCTTGTTCTCATTGATATTTAACTCTTTAAAATATTTAGAGGTGTTTTACGAAAGGTGACAAAATTGAGTCATCAATGAAATAGTTGCCAATATGATCACGGTCATATTTTGCTGTCAGTTATCTCTATAAGGGCAATCCCGAAAAACGCCGGGTATAGAAGTTAGGGTTTTTTAATATTGATGTTGGACCATATCCTTTACGTAAGCTTTATTTATTTGCGATGTAATATCTAAATTTCACGGTCTCAGCGTTCTGCGTAAATAAACCGAGGCACCACAGAGATAATATTCTCCTATTACAAATTTCGTTACAAAAAACACTGAAAATTCTAACCTAATGTATATTGAGGCTGATATGATAAAATCTACTTTTTTCCACGCGTTCTCACGAAAATCTAGAGAAAATATTTTCCCAAAGCGAATATCAAAGCGGTACGCCCGTTTCATTATATATACAAGCTGTTTGCTTATTCATGTGATTCTAGCTTGTGTGCTCAGCAGCAGTTTAAAGGGAGCGCAGGGGGTTCCCCCTCAGGGTTGCCAGTCGTCACTTATTCCCCGAATACAAACTAACCGGCTTGCTGTCGTTGCTTTAGTCGCGGTATTGATTGTGAAATAAACCTGCGTGTTTTGATGCGTAGTTGTATCATGAAACACTTGCATCAAAGCTAGATATAACTCCTACATATATTGTAATTCAAGTATGTATTCAGATAATAAGAATAGAACTTTATGCAAACTTTTAATCAGCTGACAACCCTGTTCTATTTAACAGTTTTGCCGAAATTCCCTTCGCCTTGTAACAATTGCGCGCAGGATTTTGGAATTGTAATCATATTTACAGATAAAATAATCAGAATTTTAATACATAGTACGGGAAAAATTGCTCTTATGGTGGTGGTATTGTTCGAAAGTTGTAATTTATATTTGTTATGCAGAAGTGGATGTTACAAAAAATTGTATTACGAACATGTTTTAGTATTGTCAGATAATTATATAAGGAAATGGATGTTCTCTTGGCCCAGAAGGAAGAATAAAGTACTTATCCTCTTACCCCAACTAACCATAAAAGTTAAGTAGATATTTTAATTAATGTGTGATTTAAAGTCATTCATTAGAAGTATCAATTAGGCTGCCAAGCCAAATGACTTTACCCGTCTACAGCGAAGCCAAAAGGAAGGGTAATGATTTTGGCTGTATATATATTATGTCACCGTAAAATTGTAAAAACCGTAAGATTGTAACTTACGAGATTGTAAAAATATGTCGAAAGATAGTAGAAAGATATAATATTTATAATGTAACGAAAAATAATGTACTTAATTAAATTATAGGCAACATATTCGCGTCGGAAGTCTTATCAACATTTTACAATTTCACTAGTTTTATTACAATATAACGGTTTTTACAATTTTACAGTGACATATACATGTTAAACATATAATATGTTAGATGTATGTATGTTTATTCCACCTTAATAATTAATAAGTGTCATTTGTCAATAGATTCGTAATAACAGCCCAGGTAACTTAGGCCACATCGTATAATTTTCGTAGTCGGATTAAAGTTTTTATAAGTAAATATATTATATATATTACCAGCTGTTGCCCGCGGCTCCGCCCGCGTAAATACAGTATCCCACGGGAACACTGTACTTTTTCGGGATGAAAGTATCCTATGTTTTAATCCAGAGCTTAAACTACTACTATACCAAATTTAATCGAAATCCGTCCAGTAGTTGTGCGTGAAAGAGTAACATCTATCCATCCTCACAAACTTTGACATTCATAATATTAGCAGGATATATTATATAGTCTAGAACTGTAGTAATATGATAGTCGTTAGGCTATAGATTAATGTTATGGCTAAAGGTTTAAGGTACTACAAAGTATAATCTTATCGCGTTCCTTTGGGGGATATCTCTGAGGCCATGTCCTTGTCCCGAGTGGGCTGTATCAGCGAGGACTCGGTAATCTGCGAGATTACTGTCATTAGACGCTTAATTACATAGTGACTACTACCTACCTTTACGGCGAACCTGCAGATTCTAAAATAACACTATTTTCCGAAGACCGACTAAATCTATATTTAACTACCTAGTCGTTATATAGACGCTAGAAATCTCGCGCATTTTGCCGCGATAAAAAGTAGCCTATGTCATTCCTCGTGGTCTATTCTATATCTGTGCAAAATTTCATCAAAATCGGTCCAGTAGTTTCGGAGCCTATTCGATGCAAACAAACAAACAAACTTTTCCTCTTTATTATATTAGTACCTATAGATAATATAATAAATATGAAAGATTTGTTTCTTTGCATTGAATAAGCTTCGGAACTTATGGACCGATTTCGATGAAAGGCACACATATAGAATAGACCACGGGAAAGGATATGGGGTACTTTAAATTGCGGCAAAACGTACGGTTTCGCGGTATTTCCTTTTGCGCGCACGAAGTCGCGGGCAACATCTAGTACTCTATATGTCACCGTAAAATTGTAAAAACTGTTAGATTGTAATATTACTAGAGATATTTATGTCGACATATTGTCAAAAAAAACTTCTCCTTACAATAATTATTGTACACGTTATTGTATATGTATATTATGACGTATCAAAGAAGTCAAAGCTATAAGGCAAGTAACGTGATAATGATGTACTTAAATTTGAAACAGGTGTTCTTATTTTATTCACATGAAAATTACAGATCAAAAAATAAAAACACAAATTATTGCATCAATATTTATATTAAACATAGATAACAATTCGAAATCACAATGAAAACAAAACATCAAAATAAACAATTACCACGCCACAGTTGAAATAAAATGACGAATTAATATTAAAAAATGTCGGCTCGCCGCGCGGTGAATGAGCTCCATTCATAAAATCAAATTGAATTATTACCCGCCCGCTACTACGATGTAAACATTGTATTAATATCGAACGTGTCAATGTATTGCCGTTATGCGCCACATCTATCAGATCGTTGGCGTTTATGTAACTTTAATTGAACAATTGAAGTTCGTTTTCGTGTTTGAATGCGGTTTGGTTTCATTAGATACGTATTTTGGTTTTTTTTCTTTATCTGATAACATTAGCCCGTGGCTCCGTCCGCATAAATACAGTATCCCACTGGAACACTGAATCGGGATAAAATGTAGCATGTTTTAATCCAGAGCTAAGTAACAAATTTCATCAAAATCCGTTCAGTAGTTTTTGCGTGAAAGAGTAACAAACATCTATCCATACTCGCAAACATCCATACATAGGTACTCACAAACATCCATACATTGATGATTTTCTTTCTACTAGGTATGTAAACATAATATCGGAAGTGTCAATGTATTGTCGTTGTAGAGAATACTTACTTATCAGATCGCTGGCGTTTTCGTAACTTTAATTGAATACTTGGAGTTCTTTTATGAATTTGCTGTTTAAACGGTTTTATTGAGATTTTTATTGAGTATCATAATATGCTATTAATTAAAAATAAATATTAATCCGTTACATTTGCTGGTTATTGGTGATGATGATGGTGATGGTGATTTAACCAGGATATCAGCAAAGGCAAAGTGGCTTGGCCTGTTAAACCTTTGTACAGGGCAGGTGTGCAGACAGCTGGACTTACATTAACAAGACTCGCTCGGTGTTCATAGAAGATAACAATCATTAATGATGTTTATTATTTTAAGAATAATTATATGCCTCCAGCTAAATTGATAAACATAAGGGCATGTACATGCTGCCGGATTTCTGTGGATATTTTCATTCTGAACTCTTTCGAGCCTTAAAATATTTTAATCCTTAAATCATTTCGTGTCATAGTAGGTATAGTGTTGTTTTCTGTTCCGTTAGCCCTTTTTTTGGGCTTTGGGTATTTTATTTTATTTGTTGGTATAATTAGTGGTCAATTACGAAAGCTTTACATCATGACTCGGAGAAATAAGAACTGTCATTGTTCCTCTTCCTATCTCTTCCTTACAAAACTCAGAATGTTCTAAAGAAAGTCTTAATCATTACTGACGTCCCCCACCGCTGGGGCACGAGCCATCTCTATACAAATAGGTTTAGACTAGAAGTATTAGTAGACCTGTCGAAGAGTGTGGAAAAAATTATATTATTTCGATGCATGTTTCTCTCACGCCACTTTATAAGGTTAGGTCTTGAAAACATAGAACAGTAGGACATCTAAAGCCGCTCGGCGAGTTATTTAGCCTATGTTACGGGCACAGCTCGCACTAGGAGCACCCTGTGGGGTGTGCCCGGCGCGCACCCACTCATTCGAACCGATCGTGGCACGTTTGTATGAAAATGTTCTACTGTTCTTATACTGTGGTTAGGCCGTGGAAGCTTACAGTGGCGAAGGGTTCCTATAACTCCATTCCTATCGGCTTCCCTTGTCACTTACCTTTTGCAAACCTTCATAGAAATCCCTACCTATTATACAGGCTCCGGCTTCCCTATGAAGGAGAAGCACCCTTCGCCACTGGAAGCTTAGGCAACTTTTATAGTTAAAGTGGCTGGCTATGTTTCTTATCAGTTACACGAACTACTTAAGGTACTGGTACAAAGTAAAGACTACCAACACTTTAAGTAGTTCGTGTACACAATAAACGCACGCTTTGTCAATGCGTATGTATATGTACGCGTTTTGAGGATGAACTCTAAGGCTACGTTTCCACGAAAGTTGAATCGTGCGCACGCACATATATCTATGAATACGTGGTTCGACCTCGTCTGCAGTCGTTGCGGTCACTTCCATTGTGTTTGAATATTTTGAGGCAAGGAAAATGTTTTGAAACTGGTCGAGCAGGAACTTAGTCGATATTATAGGGTCGTACCAGGCACTGGAGCCGATATGGCAAATTGAACAGAGACCTTAGCAGGAACAATAGGGAATATGCATGTAATTTTTTTATTTTTTTATATAGATCTATCTTGTTTGGTAAATCGTATGGTAAAATCAGTTTTTTGATATCATTAAAAATAACTAAGATATGAACGTTTAAAGTAGTCTATTAGACAGAGAGATCGGACGTGTATCGTGACGTCACATAACACGACTTTCGTAGAAAGTTCATACTAAATTTCGTTTTGCTAGAAAGAGATAGATTATAAACTTTGACCGCTCATATCTTGCTCATTTATCAACAGATATTGAATTTTTTTTCGCCATTTCCTTTATTTTTCAGTCTAGTATCATATTATTATGTTTTAAGCTATTTTTATATTTTATGCATATTCCCTATTGACAACAACGTATTCGTAACGTTGTCGAATGAAAATTGTGAAGGCGCTGTCATGAGGCAAATTTTGTCACTACTCGCCGTTGAAGAAGTGAATTACAATTTGTATGACATCGAATTAGTTACCATTGCTTGCCAATTGGGGCGTTGTTTCGATGCCATATAAACGAATAAGGGGGTTTGATATCTTTTCTGCTGTTAGGTGGCAGACCCAACGCACACAAAGCGCATCTGGTGGCGTAAGTGGTATCAAAAACGGTCAATAAGAATTTTATATTCTTTTTCTGTCACCAGACGGCGCTCGGTAGCACGACGCTCCTCGTCGTGTCAAAAACCTGTCAGATGTCACGAATTAAAAATCCCTCATTAGGCACGTGAATCGGGCCCTAGTCCTAAGACTACGAGTCTTCGGCCATTAAAACGGTGTGCTGACTGCTGAGTTTGTCACAACTCGCCGTGAAGAAGTTAAGCATCGAATTAGTTACCATTGCTTGCCACCAGGGGCGTTGTTTCGATGCCACACAAATTGTAGTTATTTCGCTGTCGTGTCTAGCGTCCTTTGCCGCTAATGTAAACGTGAACGTCAGTCTGTACCCTCGACCTCGGCGTATTATCGCGCCGAACTTAAAATTCGGCCTTGGCCAAATCGAGTTTCTGTTGCGTAATTAGCGGCGCAGATCTCGCCGGCTATCACGCCATCTAAGTTTTTTAATTGCAAACGTTTAACCTTCTCCTTGGCGTTTTTATGGCGTCGCGTCGTCGACATGATGACACACTGACGACACTAGCACTAAGTAGACGAAAATACAAGACCCGACAGTCGACTAAAACTAGACCATGCCCAACGATGAGGGGTTTTTAAATTCATCACGTCTGACAGCTTTTTGAAATATTGACAGGACAAGGACCGTCGTGCTACTAAGCGCCGCCTGGTGGCAGAAAAATAATCGAAAATCTTATTGACCGTTTTTGATACAACTTACGCCACCAGATGACGCTTTGTGTGCTTTGGGTTTGCCCCCCTTACGGCAGAAAAAATAACTCATTGACATACGTGTTCGTAACGTTATCGAATGAAAATTGTATAAGTGTTAGGCGATGTCAAGATTTTAGTACAATTTTATTAGGAATACTTTGTTGACAGTAGGTAATTGCTCGTGCTTGAACTATTGAACTTGGTCATGTTTAGTATTTTCTGGGGGTAAGTGACTGAAGTCATCACGTCATTATGATGAAAACTTAATTATGAAACTGTTAAAAATTCACCAAAGATTTTTATCATTAAATATTATGTTGTGATAACAAGAATCACTTTAAAAATTCTTATTTCCATTGGAAATCAGCGAACCGAACTTCTCAGTATAAAATGTTTTATGTAAATGTTACAAAATATTGTGTGCCTAATTTGAAGTGCAAAATTATATTTTACCTTTAGAATTAAGACGAGACTCAAGACTATTCATATACTTCTTTTTACCCGACTACGGCGAAGCCAAAAGGAAGGGCAGGGAAGGGATTTTGGCAATATGTGTATATAGTATGTACGTATGTATGTCAGTTAGTTCCAACTTCCACCGCAGCGCTTAAACTATTGGTCTGATTTTAATAATAATAATAACCCCCATACCGATTTCGGTGACGGTGGCCGGTTTCATTGAAACCAAGCCAGCTACGCAAGAGTTGTTTTATAGTGCCCAAGTGTGTGCGAAGTACACAAGAGCACTCTCTCCTCCTTTACTCTCGTAACCCAGTGGGACGGATGACCGACACGACTGGCGAGAGATCGGCGCAGGACCGACTTTTTACATGCCCATCCAACGCATGGATCATCTTTCTTGCCAGACAATCAGGTCCTAACCAAACTTGGAAACAACATTTTTTTGTTATTCCAATGCAGGAATCGAACCCACGACCTCCGAGTCGAGAGCCAAGCTCTAAACCACTGGACCACGGAGGCTCTTAATAAGGTATCAATAGATTCGTAATAATAGCCCAGGTAGTCGGGTTGTAGTTTAAAAAAAGTATGGAACTCATTACTATGAAAAGACAAGAAGAGTATCGGTACGGAGATAGTTTAACATAGGGTTAATATAATGTAATCTTGCGAAGAATTCAGGTGCATTTTGATGTGTTCCTTTATCGCAAAGGACGGGGCATTGACAAAGAGTAATTTGTAAGCTAGAGAAAATTGTAAAATATTTCAGTGGTGCTTTAACCGCATCGTAGAAAAGTTGATCTAAAACTACAAACTAACAGCACGTATTTTGTTGAGCTATATCCTACTTATATTATAAATGTGAAAGTTTGTGAGGCTGGATGGATGGATGTTTGTTTACTCATTAACGCAAAAAGTACTGAACGGATTTAGATGAAATTTGGTATGGTGGTAGTTTAGGCTATGGATTAAAACATAGGCTACTTTTTATCCCGGAAAAGTACAGTGTTCCCGCGGGATAGTCGATAGTATATTTACGCGGGCGGAGCCGCGGGAAACAGCTTGTTCCAAAATAAAGCAATAAGTGCTAAGTTTATCCTCCACCGTAAACAACGGTTGGGGATTTGCATCGAACTCACAGATCAAAGGAATAAAAAATACCTGATATTATGTAGGTAGATAGTTACTGTAAAAATATCGTGTATTATAAAATATATGGACGATCGTTTGTACCGTACATTGGGTCACGAGTTTCGGGAAGGCTCATACATTATACAACACCGATACGAGGTCGACCTGTGAACCTAAAACTTTTCCGGAGAGTGGGAGGGTGAGATGAGGAAGAGAGAGAATAGATAACACGGATGTCGGGTAGGTGCGGGTAACTTTAAAAGTTGTGTGCGACTCTATCGATGTTTATATGCGTTGTGGTTTCATCCGCGAACACGTGAGGAGTTTAGGACGTAATATGAAGATACGCCGGCAAATATGGAGGACGAACTATTTGACACTGTTAAAATTTAAAGGTGGACAGATAATCGTGGCACTTACAGGTAGAGAATGGAGATCTAAAAAGCGGGACTGAGCTAGGTTCTGAAACACTTGACACTTAGAACCAGGCAAAGATGTAGGACGAATTATTTGAAAAGACAGAATTTGAAGGTGGACAGATAATCGTGGCACTTAAAGGTAGAGAATAGAGATCTAAACAGCGGGACTGAGATAGGTTCTGAAACACTTGACACTTAGAACCAGGCAAAGATGTAGGACGAATTATTTGAAAAGACAGAATTTGAAGGTGGACAGATAATCCCGGCACTTAAAGGTAGAGAATAGAGATCTAAACAGCGGGACTGAGATAGGTTCTGAAACACTTGACACTTAGAACCAGGCAAGGATGTAGGACGAATTATTTGAAAAGACAGAATTTGAAGGTGGACAGATAATCGTGGCACTTAAAGGTAGAGAATAGAGATCTAAACAGCGGGACTGAGATAGGTTCTGAAACACTTGACACTTAGAACCAGGCAAAGATGTAGGACGAATTATTTGAAAAGACAGAATTTGAAGGTGGACAGATAATCCCGGCACTTAAAGGTAGAGAATAGAGATCTAAACAGCGGGACTGAGATAGGTTCTGAAACACTTGACACTTAGAACCAGGCAAAGATGTAGGACGAATTATTTGAAAAGACAGAATTTAAAGGGATACTAAACTGGTTAGAAAGAGGCAGATGAAAATTAGAGGGAGACAAACGTGGACTCAGCACAAAAAACGGATCCCTAAATACGGACCTCGCGAATTGTTTCTTTATGTTGGTCATAAAATTGAATGTCATATTATCATGTTATTACGGTCGCGCGCCGGCAAGTCGGCGTCCCACATATCGACCTTATTCCCATGTGCAATAAGGTTCACAAGTGGCACACCGGCTTGTTCGCGACCGTACATCGAAAGTTAAATCTTTTATTGTCTGTTTACAAAAATAGACCGAAGCACGTGGCGTTGTTTACATGTCGTCTCGTAAACTTTATTATAACAAGTTGTATTGATATTTAAATCCATACTTAAACCTTTTAATAACCTTCCATAACATTGAAAAGGTCCATATATAAATGTAAATCTTTCGAACGTTTCGTTAAACGTTCGTAATTTTTAATGAGATGATCGATTTTACGACGGTTTTATACGGTGTTTATTACGTTATAGATCATTAATATAGATCATTTGTGCTACCGATGAGACAAATTGTAATTTATTTTATTACAACACACCGTTAACTCGAATATTATTATTTATAAGACGCGGTCGTTAAATGTTTTATGAGTTGGCTGAAGTAACTATGGAGCCCTTTGCTTACAGTCTAAAATTAACATGCCATAAGTATTATAGTTTAGTGTATGAATAGTTTAAATATTTTTGCGAATTATACTCACCCCAGACGTTGCCCGCGATTTCGCATGCGCAGAAAGAAAACACGCGGGAAATGTACATTTTGAAGCGTTAAAAAGTAGCCTATGTGTTAATCCGGAGTCCGGAGAGAGTAAATCAGTTCAGTAGTTATTGCGTGAAAGAGTAACAAACATTCACACATCCATACATACAAACTTTCGCGTTTATAATACTAGCTTTTTAGCGCGGCTCCGTCCGCGTAAGCCGTGAACATAGGATCCCACGGCAATACTGTAATTTTTCTTTAACTCAGAGATTTTAAACAGATAAAGGTTCTTAACCCAAACATTTTTAATCTTAAAGACAATGGTCTTGATTGTACAAAGTTCTTTGTAGTTATGTGTAGGTAGGAAGGTACATAGTTTTTATACCTGCACATAAAATCTGGAAATTAAATGCTAATTATTATACATTAAACATCATGTTTATTGTTTAGTTGTGTACAGGTTTAAATGACCGACAAGTCGGTCAAACGTAACCGATTTTTGATTACTCATTTTCAAATTCTTGTTTCGGTAGGTAGTATAATTTTTCTTTCCGCTTAAAATGCGATATTCCTATTTGACCTCGATAGGAAGCTCTTAGAAAGCTCCTAGAAAAAGTAATTATTTTCTTTTCACTCTTAGAGAAAGAGAGACTTCTCGCCGCGATGTGACTCTTATTAAGAAAAGAGCATAAATTCCTCCATTTTAGAATATAATGTTTTTCAACAAACTTTTGACATGTGACATAGCGAGTCACCAAAGAGCAGATATTATACCATCAGACGATATGTCTGCTCGTTTGCTTTCATTTAAAATTAAAGGCAGGAACTACGAAATAAAATCATGACCCGAATCCGTGGGAGCGAGTCACCTGTTTTAGTTCCTGGCAGTGGAAAATGTGGGTTGTATTTGTCACATCACATTTGGTCGGGTTGGCTTGCGTTTCGTACTAGAGGGGCTACTATTAGGTTTGGTATTGTTTCCGTTTGATGATCATTTTTAGTGTTCCGTAGGTACCCAAAGGGTAAAAACGGGACCCTATTACTGAGACTTCGCTGTCTGTCTGTCCATCCATCTGTCTGGCACCAGGCTGTATCTCCTAGCGTGATAGCTAGACGGAAAATTTTAAAGTTGTATTTCTGTTGCCGAATAAGTGTAACAGAATAAAATAAAGTCCCATATAGGTATATATGTCACCGTAAAATTAAAGTGTTAAATTTTAGGCAGCATACCCAACAAACAAATTATACTTATAAAATTAAGTCTATAAGGTCTAAACTCTTATACTGGTTATAAAAGAGCATTCAATATGTCAATGTTCCTTATAATGGCACATTAAAAGAACATTTGGCTAATATAACCTTTACTCTTATAATTTGGTTGGGTAAACGTTAATAAATCCAATTTATATGGCTACAATAAGGATTCGAGATGTGTTCTTCTTATAGAGGCATGCTACATTGCTTTTTAGCCGTATAATATTCGTAGTCATATAAAGGTTTTTAATACGGCGAATTATTCGTATAAAAGTAATGCACAAGGTAAGTATGATGCTTTTTAACTTATAGGAGCATTTAATAAGACGTCTATCCAACAAACGAAATGTAGCATTTTATATGACCTTAACAAGGATAAAAGTAATCCATATTCCCATAAACAGTGATTATAAGGATATTATTCTCTTTATTGTTATATTAAAATGCTTTACATAACTAGATTCGCCATTTTGAAAGTACATCAGATTGTGTGAATTTATTACGGAGCGGAATTTACATTTAAAAAATGGATTAAAAACAATGGAAGAAGTTTAAAAGGAGCGGTGGCTAAGAAAAGTAAAAAACAGTCTAACCTCTAACTCTTTTGATGCTTCAAAATTACCAAGCCGATACCAACGAATCAGCCAGTGGTTCCGTAGAGGATTATTTTATAGAAAATTAGAATGAAAAGAAAATCAGAATGGAAGACAAACCCATCAAACAACACGGGTATAACACTGTAAATTGTAAACTCTAATATGATATTTATTTATGAAAATAAAAAGAATATAATTGTGGCGGTAGTGATAGTTTAGTTGACGCCTTTAACTACCCCTTAATGTCTTCATTAATTATATAGGTATTTATAAATATGAAGATAACATCTGCAGTAAATCAAAAAATATATACAAACTAGCGGTTGCCCGTAAATATAGTTTTTTCGCGGTCGCGGATAAAAAATAGATAAAAACAATCCTTGATGCGGATTATATATCATGCTAAAATTTCAGCTCGATTGGTGCAATACTTTTTGAGTTTTTGAAGCGTACACAAACCAACATAACATTTTTATATTATATAAGATGACTTTTCATGCGCTGACAATAAATATAAATGATTAAATGTTGAATGTAATTCAGTATTGTATTTTACACCATTGATCCATACTGTGTAAAATAAAACAATAAATTTGAAAATCACGTATTTTTATTACATAATTTTTATAGGCTATCATGCCGCCGTATTTCAAATTCCAGTGGAAGAGTGGCTCTCGAATCGAACAGTGTCTAAAGGAAGGCTGTATACCATTGCATTGCAATATCTGTGGACAAACATATTAACATTATATAATATAATATTATTATATTCTTTATTGTGTATTGAGTAGTACTATTATTTAGATACTAGTACTATTATTATTTACAAATTAGTGCACAAAAGCAAGCTTGTAGAGATCTCTTCCAGCCAACCCAACTATAGTGAAAAATGAATTTTATTTATACATATCGGAACAAGATTAGGTACGATTTTGTTCGTGTGAAAGGGAACCCTAACGATATGTAAAATGGCGATAGCATAAGCAACAATTATTGGCATTATAAAGTCTTTACTCTTATAAACTCCTTGTTGACGATGTGCGAATCGTTTTGCTCTTATAGTAGTACTGTATATAACATGACTGAATAATTATTAACGTTTTAAGCACAAAAACAGCTTAAATTCGAGGGCGCGTTGATACTAAAACACACAGCGTACCCCATTTTATCATGCATTTGAATTCCCATACACTTTTCACTTTAATCAAGCGTATAAATGAAATAACTAAACTACATAATGTAATAACTCACCGTTCACTTTTCATTAAAATGGTTGACATTTCTCTTTCTTCTCCAAACTGTTGCGAAAATGTAAAATCACTGACAAAAATACTTATAGTAGCGTCATAAACAGACGGCTACAAGGACTTACGGATTTTTAACAGCTTTTTGATTTGCCACAATGAGTATAACTCCCTTGTATCGGACAACAATAAAACACCCATAAGGGTAATCGCCCGTATTAACGCTTTCTATATGTTTCTTATAAGTGTAAATAGGCTTTTTAAGAGCTTTTTTCTTGCCACTATAAGTATAACTTACTTATTCCTTGCCATAATATAACATATATAAGGAAAAGAAGCGGACTATAAAGCAACTATAAGGAGAGTATAAGGTTGTTGTCCTTATAAATTGTGCCCAAACGCACCCTTATTAGCGATAATACGGCTTCTATAAGAGTATTATTTTTAGCTTTATAAGCCAATCCAAGAGCAATTTTTGTTTGTTGGGTATGCGCGTCGGGTGTCTATCAACATTTTTTCACAATTTTTATCACAATTTCACTAGTTTTATTATAATTTAACGGTTTTTACAATTTTACGGTGACATATACGACAAACGTACTTTGTTTTGCCGTTTTGTTCAGAACCCTGCGTGCGTGAGTCCGATTCGCACCCGTCCGATTTTTTCGCTTTTTAGCATACAACCACACATCCTCACAGTCCTCACACCTATAAAAATATAATCGTTTGGTTAGTATAGTCAGTACTAAGTGCATATTAGGTACGTAATCCAGCTAGTGCTCGTCGTCCGGGCGTCTCGTGGAAATTGACCATAAGCGGTGAACGTAGCTGGTGGGTATCAGAAAGGTCGTTGGGCGACGCAACGACCGAGGTCGAGTAAGGGTGCTGTTACATTGGTGTACTGTTAGATATACTATTTACGACGAATTGGTGTCTATCCATGGTGGGTACTTTTGAACAGAATCTTCTTTAGCGGTAAAATTTCAAGGTCGCGTTTTTGGATATAACGCCAGCTGTCGGGAGCTACTTATTCTTCTTGCTGCTTACTTATCGTAACTTTCTAAAGTACAGCTCAATTTTTAATACACTGATGGCGCTAGGTGTACGAATTTTAATTTTCTATTCTTTTTTGAAGTTATGTTCTTTAGGCATGACTTTTTTTGGTTTTGAATGATGAATGAAGTTGTATATCTAACACGTACTTTTTAAAACTATCCATTTCTTTTCTGCTATACTCTATAATATGTGAAAATAGGGAGGGGGGGGGGGGGGTTGAATTTTCTATACACGTATTTTTTAAAACTATCCATTTCTTTTCTGTTAGAGTAAAATATATGAAAATAGGGGGTTGAATTTTGAAATATCCTTCCTTAGTAGATGCCTACGTTATATGACAAATTTAGCCTTAATGGTTTGGCCTGTGCGTTGATATATCAGTCAATCAGCTTTGCCTTTTGGGTAATATTATAATAAAGAAGACTAGGACGCACCTAATCAACATATTTTTTTTAAATTTCCACAACACCACAAAGATAACAATAATATAAAAAACATACAGTCAAGTAACTCAAGTTACCTAATTAATTTTGACTAAATTATTCAAACAGTCATGGTTGCAGACTTACGGTAGCTTAATTAGTTTCATATTAAATAACCGTGACTAATGACAATATCGAGGAACAATAAGTACCTACATGGTTACTTTGTTTCCTTTATTTAGTTCATTTATTCTGATTTTTGTTTTAACCTGAATTTGTGGCCAATTGCAAACAAAGCTAATTATACTGAATACAGTGTAAATTACCGATAAATTAATCGATATGACAGACCTTGAGTCTGTTATGAGTTCGTTACAAGAGGACTAGCTTTTGCCCGCGGCTTCGCTCGCGCAAAGAAAGTATCTCACGGGAACGCCGTATGTACTTTTTCAGGATAGAAGGTAGCATGTTTGAATCCTACCTGCTGCCTAAACTACGTACCAAATTTCATCAAAATTCAAAAATGTGTTCAGTAGTTTATGCGTGAAAGAGTAATAAACATCCATCCATCTATCCATCCATACATCCATCCTCATAAACTTTCACATTTATATAGTACAAGATATTGCCCGCGACTCCGTGCGCGCAAAAGTTAATTTTGCAGAAACCGTAAATTTTTCCGCGATACCTATGTCCTTCCCCGTAGTCTACTCTACAATCTACCATCTGTACAAAATTTCATCAAAATCGGTCCAGTAGTTTCGAAGCCTATTCAAAATGCAAACAAACTAACAAACAAACAAATAAGCTTTTCCTCTTTACATATTATATTGGTATCTATTAAGATTTCACTGTAATCCCAAAGTAAGAGATGATTACAAGATAAGACCCAATTAAAATACAGGAATAGGTTACATGTCGAATGGAAAATATACCACGCTAAATATAATGTATGTCCCTAATTTAAAAGAAACCGGCCAAGTGCGAGTAGGACTCGCGCACGTAGCATTCCGTACAAAAAAAACACGTTTGTTAAATGGGAGCCCTACTTATGGTCTAAGATACGAACTAAGGTCGACCTTCACTGATGTGTTTACCAGATGAAAGTGATATTTTATCAAATAAAATAAGTTTCTGAACATAATTTAATTAGGCAACCCCTTAAAAAATGGTCAAGACTATAATTAATTCAAAGTATTTTTTTTTTTTAGTAAATACAACGTGTGACATATAAGGTATATCCATCCGAAACCCATGAAACTGAACAACTTTCTCCGAGGAACACAGGTCGAAATATGAAAAAAAAAAAAATTTGGTTCTCCCATACTAATTTGATTAGCTGACCATGCGGTTTATATGGGAGGTCCAAATTTTTTTTTTTTCATATTTCGACCTTGGGAAAAGTTGTTCAGTTTCATGGGTTCACTGGGTTTCGGATGGATATACCTTATATGTCACACGTTATATTTACTTTAAAAAAATTAGACTTTAATACTTTAATATAGTCTTGACCATTTTTTAAGGGGTTGCCTAATTTAAATATGTTCAGAAACTTATTTTATTTGATAAAATATCACTTTCATCTGGTAAACACATCAGTGAAGGTCGACCTTAGTTCGTATCCTCTACTATTACTTAAATGTTTCTTTTATTCTGTTTTTAGTATTTGTTGTTATTGCGGCACCAAAATACATAATCTGTGAAAATTACAACTGTCTAACTGTCATGGTTTATGAGATACAGACTGGTGACAGACGGACAGACAGCGGAGTCTACTAATAATAGGGTCCCCTTTCGAAACGGAAACCTAAAAACCCGTCACAACGGATATAGGGGAGCTTTATAACGCGTTTCAAATGAGAATAGGAACGTCAATGACCTTTTTCTGTGAAATATCACTTGAAAAGTGCGATTTTCAGAAAAACTTATGTGCATAATTATAAATATTAATAGTCTTGCATCGAATTTAAATAAAAACGATAAATAGTTATCAATTATCTAAACATTTAAATTCGAAGCAATATGGCGCCGACTCGATCCTATTCTCATTTGAATCGCACAATATCAATGTTCACACTCCTACTTTCTCTTCAGGTTAAGTCGACCCAAATAGATCATTATGTTAATTTATTGTTATTAATCTGTTTAAACATTAATAATTTTATTTTTATTACAACTTAATTATATTTATATCTGGTTGTGACTTGTGATATATCTGGCAGGTGGCGTTAGTCCCCCGCCTATTTAATTACATTATAATTTATACACTTTTAATCAATTTGCATATATTTAAAGTTAGAATGTCATGTTACGGGTATTTATGTCTAACATAATATACCTACGATTAAAACGTTTGAAGTTTGACATGAGCACTATAGCATTTTTTAGAATTGGATAAGTATACTTAATAGGTACCTAGGTACTAGGTAGTTAATAGTTAATAGAATCAGGCGCTACTTTGCGGAAATCCATAGCATACAATTTAATTAATATCTAGCAATATATAGCGCTATAACTTAGTCATATCTGTACAATTTTACTGTGTATTTTCTAATGATATGTAAAGGACTTTAAGGGTAATAAACGATTATTATTATTATTAATATCCCGCCAAAAATACCCACAACCTGCAAGCAAATGGGCGAATCAACTTTTACGAGGCCAATTTTCTTGTCCCCGATAGAAAAAAATTCTACTATATTTTAGTTTTTTTGTTTACCAGGATCGTTTTTGATGTATATGACTCGGTGAGTTATAATCGTATTAACTTTCCCCTGTTATAGATATTTAATGTTTAAGCCAAATTCTAACAAAAGAAGAAATATTCGAAAAACACGACTCCTTAAATTACTATAGTAACGCAGGGGACTTGCAAAGTCCAGTTATTACCGTAATAATGTGGATTTTGTTTAAAAAAACCTCTCATAATGAGCTCCTTAATTGCGGAAAATATCTATATTGATTTCAATGGGCTTTCAAATTTTTATTCCTATGTTATGATAAAATCTAGACAACGTAACGCAAGAGAATTTCCGACTATGAACAACAAAATGTAGTTAAAACTCACATAAATGCATTCTGATATCGTTGTTGATATTAGAATAAATTAATTTAATCAATTATCCGTACGCTACTGTTATTAATAATCAGTAATTTGACAAAATAATAATTTTTAAAAAACTTTTTTGAAACCTCTTTCAAATTGGCCTCGTAAAAGTTGATTCGCCCAAATGTATGGATGAGTGCGCCTAATACCAAAAAACTCCGGTAGGCCGAGGAATATTCAGAGAAATATAGAACTCTGCGCTAATACAATACAGCTGAAAATCGAACACACAAGTGTCGACTCAAATGTCTCTTCAAGCTCGACACTTCCATTTTCAACTCTTTTGTATTAGCGTAGAGTCCTATTTTTAGGGCTTTCAATTTTTCCCGGGACCGCCGCATTCCGGATCATATAGTCCCAGGCCCGTAAATGACATTTATAGTCAGTTGGGAGTCGCAACTTGTGACTTGGGGCAAAACGGTATATGGGTAAATAATAATGATTGACAGTGCCGAGAGTATGTTTCTCTTGACCCAAAAAGTAAAATCATTCATGAATCATGCCCCCTCTTGCCCTAGCTTAACTATAACATTACTAATAGATATGTAATACAATATTTAACCAACAAATATTAACATAATATTTATTTGTACGGCACATATACAGACGACAATTAAGAACAGATCAAAGAGTTTCGAGTAAACAGGCGGTTCATAAGCGCGGTGCTGTGCAAATATTTTCTTGCGGACCGAACTCGTACGTCGCGACGTAAAGTTTACTTGTTTACGTCGTAAAAAGGTAAACAAACGTCGGCATCGGTTAGTCTACTATATTATCAGATTTTTAGCTAGCTTTTGATAATTTTGCCGCCAATTATAGCTCAGCCTGTGCCCAAACGCCAACAATGCAAAGTACCTACCTACTATGATTATGTTTTATATTGCAAAGCTTAACATTTTATTAACTTGTAATTTGTTACTCTTTCACGCAAAAAATGTTTCATCAAAATGTGTCCTACTGAAATTTGGTATGGTTGTATTAGCCGGCTTTTGTAAACTTTTTGCTCTTACTTTGAAGCGTTGAGCCGAATATTATTAGCGATGTTTAGCCACCGGCGTTTTTAGTAGGGTTAGTCGGATAAAACGTATCATACTTTAACATTCCGCGTCAAGACTTCAAGAGACCTACATACTTTTTGTATTGTATGGCACACGTTACCTGCCGTCTTTCCTTATCCGAATGTTTTGTCTGATTTTATTAAACTAATAGTTGCCCCGTCACACGTTGTTCTGTCTGCATCAACACCTCCATACCTACTGGAGCCGGCCGATTTTTTTAAATATTCCAATATTTTACGCCGTTTAAAACTTCCCTGAACATCCATAGTTATTAATATATATTTAAGACCAAAATTAGCTAAATCTGTCCATCCGTTCTCGAGTTTTTAGAGAGACATTGGAATAGGCAATCGGACAATTTTTTTTATTGCATAAATGAATAGTACTCTTAAATATGAGTAACTTCTCAGAAGAAACCGTATATCAAAAGTCAATATTTTCAAAGGTACAGCGATTTGTATAAAAAATTTCGCGAGCCTCCTAAAAACGCTCCATACTAAAGTCGACCTAAAAATGACGTCACTTGTATATGAAGTAGTATGAAGTAGTATATGAAGTATATGGCCGCAGGAATATATTTGTAAATATCTCCGATATTTGTGCGTTTAAGTTCATTCTTACCATAATGAGTGTTTTTGTATATGATGTGAGTAAACTAATTTTGTAGGTTTTGTTTACCAATTTCGCAAAAAAAAAAATTTTTTTTTGGTATAGACTCGCGAAATTTTGTATACAAATCGCTGTACCTTTGAAAATATTGACTTTTGATATACGGTTTCTTCTGAGAAGTTACTCATATTTAAGAGTACTATTCATTAATGGAATAAAAAAAAATCAGTCCGGTTGCCTATTGCAATCTACTCTTATATAAGATTTACTTTTAGCTCTTACAAAGGCAGCTTGAGCTCCCCTGTTAAATATTCGCGCTGTTGAGCTACCGCAGTTTTTTTTTAAATAATTGAATAGCTTCAGTTATCAATTAGGTAATCGATTGGGGTCGCGAGAATGTGGCCGCCGCTTTAGGCAGGTGACTAATCACCCGTGTTCGTGTTGCAACGCTCTTATCCAACCGAATATACCTACATACTACATAGCAACTAGCTACAATGCTGCTGACGAAAGTTGAACAAACATGGCTTTTAAAAGGTCGGTTTCGGTTTGAATTCCTAAGAAACTCTATCAACAGTATTCCAACTTCCAGGAGCTTAGAAGGTAGGTAAATACTAAATAGGCTTAGAAAGTAGGTAAATACTAAATAGATACCTTCTCTATCTTTCTGCTTTCTTACATAAGTAATGATGTTGAAAACAGAAAGCTAATTTTTTTTCTTCAGTATTTTTGTGATCCGGTAGCTTTGTAAGTAAATGGATTCATTCTATGTTGTATAACTGCTCTGTTTTTTTAAATATGAAACTTCGGACGCAACACTGCAGCACCGAACTCTAGCTGTCTCTTATTTTTTGCTGTCGATAAACAGTGCTCTAATCTCTAAACCAGAATGACATCAATGGCCTCTATGTTCCATGAATAGAGGAAACTATTATTACCACGAAATTTAGGATGTTTTCCTTGTCAAGCCCGTATATTTGGTCTCAACGACGTGAAATTACGATCCATGTGCGCAGACGATTAAGTCTGATCAACTAGCATTATTCTATTTGCATACATTTGAATTTCGAATACACAATATCTAATAGACGTCTTACGAGTGACATGCTAACTACAGGGAATATTGTGTGTCCTTGGCAATGGAAATTCAGGTCATATTATCCACATTGGAAAATACATATTATATTCGTATTGGACTTTTAGAAAGAAATTGGCCAATGTTAAAATTGTTATTAAAATAGCTAAAAGCTTCGAATTTTGTTCGATAGTAATAAGATTGCAGAAGTGCTAACATCTTTAACAATGTTTCGTCAGATTTGCTGTTGGTGAAACTAAGGAAGTAAGGACTCCTATACAACACGAGGGTAGTGTGTTCTATTGAAGATCCTGCCTTGTTAAAAGCTCGAGTAGAAAAGAGATTATGATCCACCCTGAAAATATTATATTGACTGTGTTCCGCGGAAAATAGCGATAACAAAAAAACGTAAGCTGGTGGATTATGTTAGCAGTATTGAAGTTAGCAAACGTGTCCTGGCCGATAATCTGTTTTTTCTTTAGCGCTAGCAAGCGCTAACAAACGCTATTTTTCGCGGAACACAACCATTTACTCTAGTCCACTTGTCAGTTTCTCGCATGTTCAATGGCTCCGAGCTTCAAAAATCGAATGCGCCATCAATCTACGGTACAGCGGTTATTATTTTTGGAGTTTTTAATAACATAGTATGCATGTAACGCTTAATTAATGGATACAAAGTGAATGTATCGTCGCTGTCAAATCGGGCCCCGCCACACCATGCACACACCTGCCCGTCACAGGCGAACCGGTTAGCACGAGGAATAGAGTTGTGATCATAATTATAGCTAGATATCATATCGGCTGTTGCCCAAATAGAGTGGGACGGTAAATCCTTTCCTTTCTATCCTGTTGAGTGTTGACCCTCTAGAACCGCTATCCCCAACCCGCGGCCCGCGTGAAATCTGTAACTTAAAAATCTGTCAAGTACGAGTCCTAAAATGGTTCCGTACCATTTTAGGAAAAAAATAGACAAAAATTGTGTTTTTTATGAAAACCCCTTTTATATTAGTTTTTATTTTGAATTATATATTGGAGTAGAAATAAATTTAGTATATTGTGAATATTTAAACTTCTAGAACCTAGATTTATGAGGTGAGCGAAGTGGGTATGAAAGTAAACTTCTGCTCTCTATCATCAGTAGTCAGTTGATTCAATGACTTACATTATCCAAATACGGATTCCATCCAGATACGGGTCAGCTATCGTCCAAATAAAGTCTTACTCTTTCTCTCTATACTCTTGTCCCCATAACAGAAGTGAAGCGTACGAAGCGACCAAACAATTTGTCCAAAAGTACCATGTTTCCGGACCTATAATAACTTATGCTTAAACTTACAATAATTATTCAAGACTCGCAAACTTTTGCCGTACAAACTACGATAACCTTCAACCTGCACTGTAACCAGGTAAACTTTTATCGGATGAACTACATAGCGGCAAATATTGATTTTAAGGCCATAAAAATTGTTTTCCAACGCGACGGTTCACGTGGAGCGTAAATAACAATATTGGATGTAATAATCCTCTCAAATAGTCGGTGTCGCGGTTTGGTGAGTTTATCTGTTTACAAACATGATTTAAATGACAGTTTGGCCGGCTGTGGCCACGGACTGTCCACACGTGTTACTTCTCGGCCATTCGCGTTCGCGTCGCAAAAAGGGCCTAACGTTTGTACGTATCTAGCTGTGGCTTAATATAGTTTCAACAGCTGATTGTCAGTAGAAGGGAAAAAAATATGGTGTTGTAATTTGCGTCAAATTGTAGGCGACAGTATCAGAAATACTGACAATAAATATAATTTTAGGTTAAAGGGGCTGGATTAAAAATATTTTCTAAATAATAAAAAATGTGGAAAAAAAGTATTTTTGAGGTTCAAATGTTTTTTTTATTTATTTTAAAAGGGGGGTGTTTTGTCAATAAAATTCAACTTATATTATTTCTTATTTACTGTTAAAATCTCTTAACCTCGAGACGACACTGTATAATGTGTAAAACGTAATATTTTACGTAAGTACCTACGTTTTGCTTTTATGAAATGTGAGCAAACATAATATTATATCTGAATCATCTGATGTAAATCTTCTTATATTATAAAAATGGATTGCAGTTTCAATATCTCACTAAAACTCGAGAACGGCTGGATCGATTTGGCTAATTTTGATATGTGGAAATTTAGGGAAGATTTAAACGGTGAGAAATTTTAGTTTATGGTTAAGGCAGAACAACGTGTGTCAGGATAGCTATATAGTAGTTTCTAATATTAAAGGTTAGATAGAGTACAAATACATTGTACGAGCTAGCATGTAGGTACATTGCTGACTCTACATCATTTCTTTGTATTGTTCGGCAAAGTGCACGCTGTCGGGTCCAGTCCGCGTCGAGCAATCATACCGCGCACTCATAATCATTTTAGCAATTAGTATTCGTGTTAATAAATATCAATATCTTATCAAGGACTTATCAATATCATCAAAAGGTGTAAGTTGAGTAAGCAGCTCCTTCATCCTTTTTTGGTCCTTCGAGCCGGATAATTGACTGTCAGAATCTCAAATCTTTTCGTCGCGGTACAAATATTTCAAGAGCAGTCATGCAATACAGTATAACACATTTAAACGTTTTGTTTAATTTTTTTCTCATGTTTTCTGCATGACGGACCATAAATTAAGACCTAAGTCGAAACTTCCACTGGCTTTCTCGTATGGCACGTAAAATTTTAGACGTTATTTCTTTTTCTAGACACTTCGAGGCAAAAGACCCGTTATCTAGTCGAGTCGGTGAAGTGGTACACTGATTAAATTCGTCTCGGTTCCTGCGCACCTTTAATCCGCGTGACGAGACGTGTAGATGGTACTCGAAATTGTGCGTTCGCAATTTGAATTTAGAAAATGCTGGCCAAAAGGAAATGGTGTGCAGTGTGCATGCGAAAAAAAAAACCGCGCCAAAATTTTATATTATCATCGAACACGAAGATTTTGGGCCAGTGTTAGCAATTTTGGTTTTGTAGATATGCTAGTTTTGAATTAATTTTATGTCTAGTACCTAAGTACTTCTTTAAAAGTCAACTTCAATTAATTATTTGAAACATTACTTATTATAAAGTGTTAAATTATACTAGATATCTATCTAGATATATAAGGTTTGGTAAAATCAATTACGAATATTTCGGGCACATGATCCACTGCTTATGTAAAGACGTTTGGGCAGAAAAATAATTGTCATACTCAAACAAAAAAATCATCTCATGTATGGGTGACTCTCCGCAAAACGCAAACTCGCCCATATAAAGAAAAAATTTTTTTTTCGAGTATGACAATTATTTTAATGCTTAATCGTGTTTACTTAAGCAGTAGATCATATGCCCAAAGTATTCGTAATTGATTTTACCAAACCTTATATTTATACAAAAATCTATCTAGATAGATAGAAGATAGAAAAATATCTATCTAGGTAGATAGATTTATACAAAATATCTTGAAATAATTATTTTTCAAATTATTCCTTTCGAGGCTCCAATATTTAACTTCTCCCGATTCTATTCTATGAAATTGCGTTTACAAAAACCTACATTTTCCGATCGCAAACTACAGTTTGTAACGTACTTATAATATAAACTTTACTTGAAAACAAAACATATTTGCAAACTTGCGAGACTTCGAAGTTAACTTGTGTACAGTTCATACGCGAACATGGATGGAAGTATATATATATATATATATACAGATAAATAAAATTGAAGTGTCTGTTTGTAACTTCAAACTAACAGCTTTTCACTTAATGCATCTGAGAGTATATTCGGTACTTACAATAAAATACCATTTTTTTTAATTTTTGTCTGTCCGTCTGTCTGTCGGTCTGTCTGTTTGTTCCGGCTAATCTCTGAAACGGTTGGACCGATTTTCACGGGATTTTCACTAGTAGATAACTGATGTTATAAGGTCTAACATAGGCTACTTTTATTTTAGGGTTCCGTTTAAAAAATAGGGTTCCGCTTCCGTTAGTTCTGCGCAAACGAAGTTGCGGGCATCAGCTAGTTAGGTAATAAAGTGTATTCGTCAAAGATTTCAAAACTCAACATAAGCTATGACGTACATTTGACAGAACAAATCTTCATTCAATGTAAAGTTACGCCATCTTGGTTTTCACCATACTTCAAATGTCAAAATTTAACTGAAGACACTTTTTGCCTTGTCTATGGTATTCGTATTTTTTACATACGAATCCGTAAGATCTGCTCAAAAACACGATAGACGGTTTCAAGCGATTTAAGATTTCATTTATGAAGGAAATTAATAACTACTTACTCGTATGTAGTAAGTAGTTAATTTTGCTATTAAATCACGTATAATCATACTTCTTTACAAAAGTTTGTGCGGATGGATGAGTGGATGTTTATTACTCTTTCAAGTAAAAAAGTACTGAAAGGATATAAAATTTGATATGGTAGTATTTTAAGCTCTGGATTAACACATAGGCTACTTTTTATCCCGAAAAAGTACAGTCCCGTGGGATCCTGAATTCACGCGGAGGAGCAGGCGAAACCTAGTACCTATATTCTGCAGTGCATATTTTTATTTTTTATTCAACTACGGCAAAGCCAAAAAAGAATAATGATTTTTTGGCTTTGTATGTTTGTATGTATGTTTGTTCCACCGTAGCGCCTAAACTACTGATCCGATTATATTAAACTAGGTGTTGCCCGCGACATCGTGCGCGTAAAAGTTAATTTCGCAGAAACCGTACATTTTTCCGCGATAAAAAGTAGCCTATGTCCTTCCCCGTCGTCTACTCTACATATGTGCGAAATTTCATCAATCGTTCCGGTAGTTTCGGAGCCTATTCGATGAAAACTTTTCCCCTTTATTATCTTTCTAATATATAAAATTGCCATGTCACAAATCACAATGTTAGTTACCGTACTCCTCCGAAACGGCTTTACCGGTTTTTACCAAATTTTATATGCGTATTCAGTAGGTCTGAGAATCGGCTACTATCTATTTTTCATACCCCTAAGTGATAAGGGTTGTTCACCCTTAATATATTTTTTTAATTTTTGGACGACATTTTTTGTTTTTATTTTTTTATAATATGGCATTAAAAATACATACAACCCTAAATTTTTACTTTTTTATCACCAACCCCTATTTTTTTATAGCCATTTTAGTAATATAATCATTTTTCATCCCGCTCGATAACTGATCAATTATAGTGTTTTTAACTTTTTATAAGGCAAAACAACGTTTGCCGGGTCAGCTAGTATTAGTATAGAAGTGGTGTCAATAGATTCGTAAGAATAGCCCAAGTAATATAGGCTACATAATTTAAGTAGTCGGATTATAGTTTTTTATAAAAAAAATTAAGTAAGGTCAGGTTGGGAAACTTCATTGAAAAATTTACTCAATTTAATAAAACAAATATTTGGTATGTTCTAGACCGATTTTAAGTATTCCATGTGCTGAAACATATTAACAGTAACAATTTTGTGCTACATAAGTTACAATATAATAGCACATCTTTCAAATACAAACCCTTTTTTAAAATTCGGCGTGCAGACGGTCTTCCCGTGCTATTGGAGGCAAGACCGTCTATTGACATTTAACACGTTACTTGGTATGTTATATATGTATTTATACCAACTTATATCAAAAAATTGTATTTTACCTTCAAATATGCACTTTAACTGTAGGTCAATAAAGTTAAAAGTCATAAGAAATTCTCGTTTTCATATTTAAAAGGTAAGACAGGCATATCGTCGCAATAAGGGGTTGTAAACATTTTTCATTATATTGCCGGTCTTACCCTATAAATATTAAAACGAGATAAGGATTTTCCTTTCAGATTATAATTTCTCGGCTAGTTACTAGAATTTCTAAAATAAAAATCTAATCTGATATTTTGCTGGTAAGTAGGTTAGAATAGTAATGATATCAATTGAAATAGTTTTGTAAGTAGGCAGTGTATAATACTGGAAACAAGTGTATAATGTTTTTCAAATTGTGTTTATTAATAGGATTTTTGTTGAATATAATATAAATGAATTATGAAAAATAAATCATGTCAACATTATCAGACATAACAAACTCTTTAGAATTGTTCGGCGCTTGAATTACATGTATTTTCTTACGCTTGAATTATTTTATATTTTTTTACCTTTTTAACGTTTCTGGTTCTAGTACTTTTAGTATAGGCGAAACTCACTGTAAAAAAAGCAAGTGATCAATGAAACATACGTACCTAGTACCTACCTACATTGGGTGCAAAAAAAGTTTGTGATCTCTGTCTAAAGGCAAGACCGGCATATTATGACGATCTTCCCTTATACCGCCCAGACGATCTTCCCAACTAGAAAGTTTTTAGGTTGAAAATATTTTACAGCAAATTGTGACAAAACTAAAAAGTAAAAACATTTTGAATAATCTAATATGAAAAAATGTTAAAGTTACAATTGAAATACTTACCCAACCACTTTGTTTTATAAAACTCTTTCGATAAATAACTTTTTTCCTTTTTTTCGTCAACACCTGTAATTTCTTAATGGACCTTCAAAACCCAAATAAAAATAGCGGCAAATTTTCTCCCATCATAGTGTTGCCAGCGACATCTATGATTAAAAATTGTAACCAAAGTATGATAATGTTTTACCGACTGTTAATTCAAGCTGCATAGCTATTCATAAATATAAGTTATTGCGTGCAGACGGTCTTGCCTTGTAGACGGTCTTCCCCAATCTGACCTTAGTAATAACATAAGATCATTAGTCGTTCTGCAGTAGAACACACTATTGACAGAATAATGATGATGTTATATTTGCAGGTTTATTATGAATATGCATAATAATATTCATAACTAACATTTGTGTATATAATATTATGTACCTATGTAGCAATGTGTACTAAAGCGCAAAATGTTTTCAACGAACATGTACAGCTTACAATTTGCTTAAGTAAAGATAAGGCTAAAAGTTAAAACCTAAAACTTATGTAGGATATATTTCATATTATGTATTACTGTATTTGCACCTATTTATAGACGTCTACTAGCTTTTACTCTATTAGCGTACGATTTCTTTTTAATTATTTATGAAATTTTATCAAAATATTCTAATATCTAGAATTTGAATAATGTCGTGAGTTGTGACTGAAAATTTATATTTTGTGCTAATTTTTATTTATGCTAATGCATATACCTATTACATTTTTTGCACAATATTCATATTGCATTGGGCAAAATATAATTAATGACACTTTATTAATTATTCAATTGCTTGCTCTTGCGCAAATTCACAAAAGTTTTTGGTTTTACAGTTTTGTGAATGTTATATGAGTTTTTCAAAAGTAATTTAGGTAGGTAATAGATATTAGATACTGATTGACGGATGTATCAACGCACAGGCTAAACCCTAAGTTAAGGCTAGAAATTTGAAATTTTGCACACGTATTTCTCATAATATGATCATCCACTAAGGAAGGAATGTTTTTAAAATTCAACCCACAAGGGGGTAAAATAGGAGATAAATTTTATATGAAACTTTTTATTCCTTGATACTATTTTAATGATATTTCGTATGAATTGAGTACATATATACGGAAAAAATAATGAGTTACGTATTTCGGCGTTTTCTCAAGTTTAGCCCCTAGGTAGGTAAAATAGGGGATGAAAGCTTAAAACCTAATTTCACGCGGGCGAAGCTGCGGGTAATGAGCGCTAGTATCATTATATATTAAGAAAATAACCCATTTAAGCCTTAACTGGTGGCTTGTGCTAATGACTGACAAGGAAATAAATTTAAATACAAGACATTTATAAGGGGCGGTAAAATCAACCACGGATATTTTGGGCATATGATCTTCTGCTTATGTAATTTAATGTATAGACGTTTAGGCAGAAAAATAATTGTTGTAAGTACTCAAAAAAATATATAATTACTTTATATGGGCGAGTTTGCGTCGAGCGGAGAGTCACATGAGATGATTTTTTACCCGACTGCGCGACGCAAAGGAGTGGTAATGTGTTTATCAGCCTATGTATGTATGTATGTATGTATGTTCCTTTGAAGCACTATACAGACCAAACGCCTGGGCCGATTTTTATGATTCACACGTCAATCGATTCCTCTTAGTCCGGCGAGTGTCACTAAAGACATGACGTTAGTGAAAATTCAATATGGCGACTACTGGACGCCATATTGTGAAAATGAAAAAAATGAAAGTCAACAAACTATATCAAGTGGGGTATCGTTGAATAGGTATTTAAAAATCATTGTTAGTTTTCTCTCAACATTTTTCGATTCGACTGACCGTTTAGGATCTATATCGATTTAAAGTTGCGTAACAACCATTCTCACATTCCAGTGATGTAGTACTGATGCTGATAGGAAATCCAGTCTGGTAAATAGCTAGCTAGGTACTCATAACTAAAAAGTATAAAATAAAAAATTATAATTTAAAAAATTTAAAAACCCGACTGCGTAAAAAGTGAACCAAACTAAGTAGGTACATAATTAAAACTGAAAAGAAAAAAACAAGCACTTAGATATCCGGTGGTCTAGAATTCTATAATATATTATTGAATTAATACTATTGGAACAACTAAACAGTCAGGATCCATTGAAAAATTAGATTGGCTGTCGAATAATGGATCCCGACTGTACCTACTTAGTTTGGTTCACTTTTTACGCAGTCGGGTTTTTAAATTTTTTAAATTATAATTTTTTTTTACTAACCTAACCTATAATTTTTTTTTTACTTTTTTGTCCATTTTCATAAATTTATACGTAAACTACACGTATTTATTAGTCACTAAAATGCCATTTAGTAGGTACGTACACTTTCATGGTGTCCAATGTCCATAGCAGTTAATATGTAACCTTAGGGTCATTTTACACCGAGACCAGACGCGACGCAAAGATTCTTCAATATGCTGTATGAATATGAAGCGCCGCGTTGCGCGATGCCGCGTACATTTTCGTGAACTGTCAACTGGTGACACACCCTCAGGTGACGATAGCACCGATGAACTACCGCACAGTGTTTTAGAAATCCTCTAAATCGGACATTATTAAGCTAAGCCTATAGGTCGATAGTGTCTTGTATTCCAAACCTAAGAGTAGACCTCCCGTGTGCCCAAAAGTAATTTTATGAAATGATGACTTGAAAAAATGCCCATCTTCCCAATTTAATTATATCAAAAACTGAGTAGAATGGGCTTTACTCTTAGGTTTGGAATACAAGACGCTATCGACCTATGGGCTTAGCTTAGTAATGTCCGATTTTGAGATTTCTAAAACACTGTGTACCGGGCTTAATCTAAGCGAAGCTAAATACGACAACATTAACTGCCAAGTACGTTCGATCACTACAAGTCGCGTATTGTTGCAGGGAGGAGGGCGAGGAGAAGCCGAAGGCGGCGGAGAGCCAGGACGACGGCTACGAGACCAGCAACAGCGGCGAGGCGCGCCGCAAGCCTTCCAGCGCCGAGGGCTCCCCCGCGCCGCCGCGAACCCCTCCGCCCGAGCCCACCTT
Source organism: Glaucopsyche alexis (assembly GCA_905404095.1). NCBI lineage: Eukaryota > Metazoa > Arthropoda > Insecta > Lepidoptera > Lycaenidae > Glaucopsyche > Glaucopsyche alexis. The sequence goes on from FR990061.1 coordinate 9,177,269, forward strand.
CGAACCGCTGCTGCAGCGCCCCTTCCCCTCCCCCTACAGACACTTCGAGCAGCCCGCGCCCCCCGCCCCGCCGCCGCCGCACGACGAGCCCTACCAGCACTTCCCCTTCCCCAAGTACCCGCAGGACCCGTACGCGTTCAAGCGCGATGCCGACGTGCCGTACGACATGAGCCAGCACCACCAGATCCACCAGTATGGCCCGCCGAAACGCGACGAGGACATGTACAACGGGGTCAAGAGGGAGTGCGAGGACCCGTACTCTTTCGTGGAGGAGGAGGCGATGTGCGCGATGCTGGGCCAGCACCACATGCCGCACATGCAGCACCACGACCCCCACCAGCACCACATGCAGATGCACCCGCAGCAGATGATGCTCAACCAGCCCAAGAAAAGGGGGCGGAAAAAGAAAATCAAAGACGAGAATGGGTAAGTTGTTCACGTTATTTAGCACTATTTAAGTTGAAGGTACTACATAGGTATTGTGTAGTGTGACCTCGGAACATATAACACTTTTGCTAGGCTGCGCTTGTTGCTAAGTCACAATTTTAGTGACGTCTGTGGCGACATCTAGACAAGACTTATGCGAACTACTTTAGTTACGTATTAGGCTGGGACTATGTTGTAACTTGTCCGGAATCCGAAAAAGCACTGAAAATAGAACACCGCGCTAATACAGTACGAGTTTCAATGGAAGTTTCGAGTGTCGAGCTGTCATATATAACATTGACATGTGACTCGACACTCGTGTGTTCGATTTTCAACTTTATTGTTTTAGCGCAGAGTTCTATTTTCAGCGCTCCGAATTTACTCCGGCCTCCCGGATTCCGGATCATATAGTCCCAGCCTTGTTACCGTAGCTATCCCGTGGAACACTGTATTTACGCGGGCGGAGACGCGACCAAAAGCTAGTAAATAATAAATACACTACCATAGCTGAACATCTATAGAGAATGAGAATTGAGATAGTGTAAAGGTTATACTATTCGTTATGCCTTGTGGAGAGTTTTGTGTAGGTAGGCCTAGGTACTATGATGGCTAGACGAGAGAGTGCAGCGATCGCTCTAGGCGCCAGTCAGTATGCAATATGTAATTAAGAATGTTTAATGGTGTGAGACCTCTAATGCCGCGGCCGCGTGTCAAGTTTGCTGTGAAACGCGTGGCGAAGTAACTCGTTACCAAGCTAGTATTATGTATGTCACCGTTAAATTGTAAAAACCGTTAGATTTTAATAAAACTAGTGAAATTGTAAAATGTTGATAGACTTCCGACGCGAATATGCTGCCTATAATTTCACACATTGTTTTTCGTTAGATTATAAATTTAATATATAGTTTTTAATCTTTCGACATATTTTTACAATCTCGTTAGTTATTTTACAATCTAACGGTTTTTACAATTTTACGGTGACATGTACATAATTATTCGATATGTACTCGTATGCACACTACTTACCTACCATGCATCTTGAAGGCGCGCGGAGAGGACACATCAAACCCGGCGAATAGACCGCCGCTGGCAATATACAACAGATGAAATTGCTACCTATCAGTGACGTGGGGTTCCATAACTCCGTTAAATGCAATAAAAGTCCTATCGGCTTCACTTACCACTTACCTTTTGAAGACCCTCATCCAAATCCCTATTATACAGGCTAGCTATTTTGTCTACTGCATGGGGGGGAACAAACCCATATTACGTGACCAATTTTTACCCATTTTTGACTATCCGTATAATGGCTGTGACTGCAGTTATCCTCAAGATTATCCTAGATGTTGACTACCTACGTGACAAAAAACCTGAACCCCCTGCCTCCGTCCGGTGACCAAGCGTAGTATTTTGCCCCTTTCCCCCTTAAACAGGTCACGTAATGTGTTCCCCTACCTACAGCATCGTTCTTAGACTATAGTTTTAAAGCGTTTGCATCATTCTCTCTCCAAAGTCCCAACGTTTGGGATTCGTGAGTGTCGCGCGTGCGGGGTGCGCGGCGGTGGCGCGGGGCGGGGCGGGGCGGGGTGTGGGCGTGCGCCGGCGCAGGCCGCTGACCCCGCGCCGGATTTAGCGCGACCCACATCTCGGGCCCATGCGGAACCCTGACACACTAGCGCCCCGGCACACTGCGGTGGGACGGGGGAGTAGATAGCTGAATATCGTAGCTCCACAGCTATATCCACATAATATATATACCTATATTCTCTGTTCAGATCTAAATTAATCTAAATGTAAACAAAAAAAACGAGCGAGCCTTACAGTAGTCGCATATGATATCTCATCTTAGTAAAAAAAATTGCTTACCTAGTACGATTTTCTGATATTATGATAAAATAATTACGGAAACTTTTCCAATAAGTAAGTGGCAGAAATCAACGTCAAAATTTAAAAAAAGTTAATTACTGAAATATTATATTCGAATCTGACGGTTAACTCTACCACCACCCGCTCATTGGTCAATTCAAATAGCGCGCGCTTCCGAGTTCCGCGACTTTTGATACACACGTCCCATTTCACGATATCACCCCCACAAATTGCAAGAAAGCATGAGGAAATATGTTTTACATCAAAAGAAATCGACCAAATTAATGTGACTCGCGTCTAGGGTTACCAGATGAAAAAATCAAAAGTCCGGAGAAAAGGCCTGATTTCCATGGAAAAGTCCGGAGATTTTCTACAGCTTGAGAATTTTCTCTCAAAAATGTCTATTATCTTGCGCACGCGTTTTACGCGACTTTTTTGATTTTAACTGCAATTGTTACCAAAAGAAGATTATTTTTAGTTTGTTTCACTTTGATAAATAAGTATTGATTTTAACTGCAATTGTTACTAAAAGAAAATTATTTTTAGTAGTTTAATAAGAGAGATCTTTAAAATGTAACTCGTGTTTTATTGAAAATCCTGAGCTATCACTAGATTTGCTAAATCCGGCCGGAATCCTGAGAAGAGTCGAAAAATCCTGAAATCTCAGGACAAATCCTGAGATATGGTAACCCTACTCGCGTCACGTCAAACTTAAAACACCCCTCTTTTTGCGTCGGGGGTTAATGCTCTCGAATATTTATTAAAACCTAAAACATATATTATGTCAGTATTTTCACAATGTAGGTATATGTCACCGTAAAATTGTAAAAACCGTTAGATTGTAAAAAAACTAACGAGATTGTAAAGATATGTCGAAAGATTCAAAACTATATATTTATAATCTAACGAAATATATTATTTCAAATTATTGGCAAAATATTCGCGTTGGTAGTATATAAGCCTTTTACAATTTCACTGGTTATATTACAATCTAACGGTTTTTACAATTTTACGTTGACATATGTATATTATATACAGAACATCATGTACATCACTAGCCCATAATGTAGTATGTAGTACGTATGCCGTATCTTGCGAAGGTCAAAAAAGCAATAAAAGTAACAAAAAATACCAGTAATGCGCTCTAGTGTGAAGGCTACTTAGGTAGGTACATGCAGGAAGCGAAAAAAAACAAAAAAAAAACGGCCAAGTGCGTGACGCGACAGAATGGGGTTCCGTAACCTAATTACTTGGTGGCTCATTAATCTTACTTAGCTCTGATCCCTTTCCTCTAAATTCTTTATAACGCGAACGTTACGCTTCCGTATTTTTTTTTTCTATTGCTAGTCACTATTTCGCTATGAGAGGTGGGTGCCGTGGTCTAGTGGTTAGAACATTGGCTCTCGACTCGGTGGTCGTGAGTTCGATTCCCGCATTGGAACATCAACAAATATTGTTTCCAAGTTTGGTTACGACAATGCAGGCTGATCACCTGATTGTCTGACAAGAAAGATGATCCATGCGTCGGATGGGCATGTAAAAAGTCGGAACTGCGCCTGATCTCTCGTCAGTAGTGTCGGTTATCCGTCCCACTGGATTATGAGAGTAAAGGAAGAGAGAGTGCTCTTGTGTACTGCGCATACAATTAGGCACTATAAAATTACTCCTGCGTGACTGGAAGGAGTAATTTTATAGTTGCCTTAGGAATGGGAAATTGATTTATCAAAAATCTAATAATGCAGTTTTATTAAAATCGAGCCAGCATTTTTCGCTATTCCTTTTAGTTTTGGATTTCGCCTAACTCTTTCGACTAAATGCAGGCTGATTTTTTCAACTGGGCACAGTTGAAAAAACCAGCCTGGCGCCTGCATAAGCTACCTATTTTACCTGAATACTTAGTTGCATAATGTATAGACATAATATTATCTACCACATATTAGTAGGTACAGTTTTAAGGTCAGTAAAGGGCCTATTTTTAAATGTCAAAAGACTAGTGTAAATGTCATGTCAAAACGCTCATGGCGTAGACTGCTCGCAGCTAGGGTTACCATCTGACCGAAAAAATCCGGTCTAGACCGGATTTTAAGAATAGAGACCGGACTATTTCATTATACTCGTAAATTCTCTAAATTGAGTACTCAACCAATTACGAAAAAAAATACTTTTTTTTAATAGCCAATGCTGTCCCACTGCTGGGCAAACTACTAACCAAGGACTATTTATTTTATTAACTATTCGTCACTTATATCTAATATTTGCAGTATGAAATGATCATTCATTGTATAGGGGGGACGGAGGGGGGGGGGGGATTCGCCCAGGGCGCTGGCAGTGCTTGCTTAACAGAAATTATCAGAAATCAGGATTTTTTAATACTTGCAACCGGCTTTTTGATTTCAACCCCTGGTAACCCTACTTGCAGCGTTCTGTGGTGTCGTTACTCGTTAAAGCAAAAATTCGTGTTGTGGTTTTCGTGATGCTCGACCGCACTGTGCTGGAATTGTGAAGGAAATAATGTCCCCAATATCGCCTACAGCTATCCTTTTTGCAGGATGGAGCCTAACTTAAAAGCTGTCACAATTCTACCCAAAGTTTAGCTACTAATCGATTTTTAGGGTTCCGTACCACGAAAGCAAAAAACGGCACCCTTATAGGATCACTTTGTTGTCCGTCCGTCTGTCTGTCAAGACCCCTTTTCTCAGGAACGCGTGGAGGTATCAAGCTGGAATTTATATCAAATACTCAAGGTCTACTGCCTCTTGGAGCTGTGAAAAAATCAAACTTCTAAGCCAAAGCAATAACTTTTCCCCGTTGTCCACTATAGGGATGACAGACAGACGGACGATCAGCGGATTCTTAGTTATAGTCTCGTTTTTACCCTTTATGTACGGAACTCTAAAAACAAAACTGTCTTACACTCTTGACTCGTCCTTAATTTCAAAGTGACGAAAGAAAGTATGGCCACCTGTCTAGCTCATTATGAAACAGATGGTGCTAGGCGCTTGCTATTAAATACGAAGCTGTGCTCGCGGCGGGAAATTACTGTTACTACTGAAAACTCAAACGTTTCTCAAATTAAGAGTATCTTAAGTCACATGCTGCTGAATTAAAGACTCCCAAGTCGCAAGACTATAAAAGTCGGAGCACTTTCGCGGTTTGTACACAGTACAGAGTATTGAACGCTTATCGTGACCACCATTATAATAATAATGTCTATGGACGCTTCACACCACGTCAATCTGGTCCTGTGATAAGTTCTAGCAGAACTTATGTTAAGGGTACCAGACGACGGAAATATATTTAATACTTTTATAATATACACATATTTAAGATTTTTATTATATAATACACATATTTAATACACATCCATTACCCAGGAACACGGAAAAACTTTTTCTTCCTTCGGCGGGATTCGAACCCGCGAATCCCGGTTTAAGCACCAACACGTTTAACCACTGAGCCACAGAGGGCGTCGAATGACCACTATTATAGAAATGCGTTTTGTATACACACAAACAGACATACTGAAAGATAATATCGATAAAATGACAGTTTTCCTATAACATTCGGTAATTTTTAACCCCCGACGCAAAAAGAGGGGTGTTAAAAGTTTGACGTGTCTGTCTGTCTGTCTGTGGCATCATAGCTCCCGAACGGATGAAGCGATTTCAATTTAGTTTCTTTTGTATTAAAGGTGACTTACATGCGAGTGTTCTTAGACATGTTTGATGAAAACCGGTTGAGCTGTTTATAAGTTGTGGGGGGTGAAAGCGGGGAAGAATAACCGAATGTCTGCAAATATATTCGAGTGGGGTCTCAAATGAAAGCGCACTGAAAGAGAATATTGATGACTTAATCGAGAGTGTTCGTAGCTTCGTTTGATGAGAAAATTGGTGGTGGGAAGATCAGCCGTTTGAAGATCATCAGCTCTTTTCTAGTTGATGAGGGGATTTGACTAACTTTCCAATGTCCGATCGATTCGAAATTTGGTAGCGTGTTACTTCAACGATATTCAAAGAGCATGGTAAGGTAACCATGATCTGATCAGCCGTTTGAAGATCATCAGGTCTTTTCTAGTTGATGAGGGGATCTGACTAACTTTCTTATGTCCGTTCGATTCGAAATTTGGTATCGTGTTACTTAAACGATATTTAAAGAACATGGTAAGGTAACCATGACCTGATCAGCCGTTTGAATATCATCTTTTCTTTATTAGTTGATGAGGGAATCCGACTATCGTCCACATGTCCTATCGATTCGAAATTCGGTACCATGTTACTTCAATGATGTTAAAAGTATGTATATGGTAAGGTAACCATTATTTATACATACTTTAAAAAGGATAAAATAAAAGTAAAATTAAAAATTTTAAAAACCCCCCGACACAAAAAATAAACTCTAAAAAATAAAAAATAATATTTTAAACCTATTATAATTATATTATCACATATAATACCTACGCAATGCACTAAAACTTAAAGTTTAACTTTAATAACACACTTTATAGACGCAACGAAACCTTTGATAAATTTATATAAAACGGTGGAATGAAATTGAACTCCAACCTATAGTATACTATTGTTTTGAATTAATGAATGAAATTCCAAAATGTTATGTTTTAAATTATATATATTTATATATTTTAATAAAACATTTTATGGCATTAATGAATTTTTAATGAAATCGTAGTAACATGTTTCGTTAATTTAATGCTAAACTGCGATGATAATGATTATTTTAATGACCAATAAATAAAAATTGCTCATAACTCATTCATATATTTCTCCATAAGCAATTATTTTAACAATCTATCTTTCGATATCAATAACAAAATTTGCATAAAGTATTTGCATAAAAAATGTTTTTATAATCTTTTATAACAGCGAGTCTTGAATTTTGCTGTTAAATTACTTAGAGGTAAAACATCGCAAATGTGTTTCGAAATATTTCGTAGGTATACTCGTATAACCAATTCTTTGAAAAAGTCATTCCCTTGGCAACTTTGCTCTTCTGTATTAGACAGACGGAGTTCTAACTCCGCTCTTACTAATTTCTAGTTCCCTACTCGTGCTAAGGTCTAATAAATTTAACTTCACAGACTGCCCAATAATACCTAAATGTTTTACGAAAACATTAGCTTTCTTCGTAGAATTAGCACGTCGAAGTGGAAGTGGGCCGGCCATGTCTACAGACGGACAGACGGTCGATGGAGCAGACAAGTATTAGAGTGGGGACCACGCTTAGGCAAACGTAGTGTAGGACGTCCTGCGGCACGATGGACCGACGATTTGAAGGTGGCTAGCAGCGGATAGATGAGAGCTGCCCAAGATCGGGATAGTTGGCGCTCATTGGTTGCCTACGTTCAGCAGTGGACGGCGATAGGCTGATAATGAAATACGTGCATTGTTCTCCTAGTTTCTATTATATCTACATGCTCTTTGCTCTTCTAAAATGCACATTCCCAATCTGTTTGTGTGTCACATCTAAAAATATGCTGTCATGTGGTAAGGACCCTTGGCTCGTCTCCTCGGGTGTAGTTTGTCAGCTAATTAAGCGTGATTTATGGTATATAGATCTGTGTCTGTGATGGTCAGTTGGGTTTTGCCGAAGAAATACATATAATGGTCTTACATAAGGAAGGGCATTGAGACCGATTAAGTCTGCATACGATAATTAGTCAGCGTAGACTTTCTTTATTTCAATATCTCTAATTAAACGCGTCGTAGATATTAGCTAGCAAAATGAAATAGGCCCTAGATTGATACCTATATTATATCTATATTTATTATTTATTAGGTATGTAATAAAATATATATGCAATAAATAACAACCTCCGTGGTCTAGTGGTTAGAGCATTGGCTCTCGACTCGGAGGTCGTAGGTTCGATTCCCGCATTGGACAAAAAAATGTTGTTTCCAAGTTTGGTTAGGACAATGCAGGCTGATCACCTGATTGTCTGACAAGAAAGATGATCCATGCGTCGGATGGGCATGTAAAAAGTCGGACCTGCGCCTGATTCCTCGTCAGTCGTGTCGGTTATCCGACCCACTGGATTATGAGATTAAAGGAAGAGAGAGTGCTCTTGTGTACTGCGCACACCCTTGGGCACTATAAAATTACTCCTGCGTCACCGATATCGGTATAGGGAGTTTTTATTTTATTACATAATCTATTTATATAAAAGAAAGTCGTGGTAGTTACACTTTTTATAACTCAAGAACGGGTAAACTGATTTGGCTGAAAATTGGTGAGGTGATCTTAAAACCAGGAGAAGGACATAGGATACTTTTTATCCCGTTCCCGCGGTACTCAAAATTCGAGAACGGCTGGACCGGTTTGGCTAATTTTGGTCTTGAAATAATTGCGGAATATCAGGGAAGGTTTAACGGTGAGAAATATTAGAAAAGGTGTAGGTTGTGGGAGTAGGTGTACTTATTTATACATTTTAGTTCATATTTAAGACAGAACAACGTGTGTCGGGACAGCTAGTAATGTAATAAAATAAAAAGGACCTTATTCATAAAAGGGAGTCAGTTAGCTTAATGGCATGTTTGTCTCTGTCGTTCGATTAAAGCAAGCAGCTACTAAACTTCCAGATAGGCTACCCGACATTTATTTGTTATTAGTAGATATTGAAACAGTCCCTTATTCACTTAATTTGGGCATGGCTAAGTAAGTACGTTACATTAAAATGAAGTAAACAAACATGAACAAAAAATAAAACTTGTTCAGCAATTGTAGAAACTCCACAGTCCTCTTAATCTTGATATCATGATCATCATCATTGTATCATGCTCATTCCTTTTGGCTGTTTATACTACAAGAATTTTTAATAAGTTACGAGTAAAATATTTCACGCAAGTGTTAAATTTCTTAAACAAATAGTCTGAATTAATTTTGGCCTAGGGACCACAGTCGAAACTCTGGCAAAAGTTCTAACTTCTAACCCCTTGCCGATTATAGCGAACCCCTGCGGCCTGGTAACCCGGCCCACTTGCTCAGCATATTAATTACGAGAGAAAAAAATCACATCAAAAAATGCCACCGCTGTTTACTTAGGATATCGCTCAAACGTTATAATTTAACCGCATTTTTTTTGTTTAAAACTTTTTACAACGTGCAAATATGACTAAGATAGAACCGGTCGAAAAGGTTGGACGAAGGCCGCCCGTATTAAGCATAATAAAGACAATATAAGGCTGTAATAAAACATAGTTTTGCATAATAAGTACAGTCGGAGCCTCAGTGCGGCAGCGGAGCAAAACGCACGCCATTTAGCGAGTTAATGATCTTTGACGCTCACAATTGGTTAATTGTTGTACACTCGCGTCGAAATTTGATTCAGACACTGACCTCCGATATTGTTTACAAAGACGTGGTACAAGATTGAAAATAATAGCATCGATTGCGGTCGCTGTTAAGAGCTTGCCTATCTCCGAAAAGCTGTGGAGCTTTATGGATAAAAAAAACTCCCCTACTTATTTCAAATTGGTGAATTCTACATCCTTCATGCTATTGAGAAAGCATTTTGAGAAATCACTAATGCCCGAATGTTGGATTGGATTAGTTAACGCGTTTGCGTCATCTGATAAAAATCGCTATTGAATAGATAAACTACCGACAAAAAACCTCAGAAGGGCATTACTGTGTCACTTTAGTTCGAAAAATACAAGTATGTTGATGAACCTGACATTTGACATCTCAAGTGCTGCAATCCGTCAAATAGCGTAGGGCTGTGGGCTCTCGTTAGGCATTGTAATTGGGCTTTAGCGGTCCTATATCTTACCCCCGGTTGGTTATAACGACACCTTCTAGTATCGATGTTTTGTTTTGAGTCTCTTACGCCCGCCCGCGCGTCTTTTAATGGAGATAATTAGAGAGTTCGTTGTAGGTAGAGTTCGAATTTTCATGCAACATTTTTGTAAAAGGAAGATCTATACTAATATAATAAAGAGGAAAAGCTTGTTTGTTTGCATTGAATAGGCTCCGAAACTACTGGACCGATTTTTATGAAATTTGGCACAGATGTAGAGTAGACCACGGGGAAGGACATAGGCAACTTTTTAATTTATCGCAGAAAAATTTACGGTTTCCACTTTCCGCGAAATTAACTTTTGCGCGCATGAAGTCTAGTGTTATTATATATTATTTTAAACGGCTTGTCCTAACGACTGTACTCAACAAGTAGGTAGTTAATGTTCACGGATTATATTATAATTGGCCGTTTTTAAGTGAGATTTCGAGCGGCGACGCAAAAACTGTCTTATATTCTATTATTTTACCGGATTCTGTTGATAACATCTCAAACCTGATTTATCTCGGGTAATATTTATCTTGACGACCTCTGTGGCTCGGTGGTTGAACGCTTTGGTGCTCAAGCCGGGATCGCGGGTTTGAATCTCGCCGAAGGAACAAAAAGTTTTTTCTGTGTTCCTGGGTCATAGATATGTGTATAATATAATAAAAATCTTAAATATATGTATAATATAAAAGTTAAACATATACCCCGTTGTCTAGTCCCCGTAACACAAGTTTTTCGAGTACTTAGCACGGCCAGATTGACGTGGAGTAAAGCGTCCATAACTCCATAGACATTTTTATTATATTGTAATACTAGGTTTAGCCCGCTACTTCGTCCGCGTAGAGTTCGGTTTCCATACAAAGTTTTGACCCCTTTTCACCCCCCTAGGGGGCGAATTTTCAAAAATCCTTTCTTAGTGGTTGCCTACGTCATTTTACAATTCTGTATGCCAAATTTCAGCGAAATCCGTTCAGTAGTTTGGTGCGTTGATAGATGAGTCAGTCAGGTTTGCCTTTTGATGTTTATGTAAATACGTGTTAATTATTATTATTTGGCAATCCCAAAGCAAAGAACAATAATTTCAAGATAATTTCGTTGACATTGACCAGTTTAGGGTTAAGATGGCGATTCAGAGCAGTTTATCGGCAACCTAACCTCATATTTTGTGGTCATAATATACCTACCAAACGAATACTAGCCATGCATCATCGTGGAGTTCCATGTTCTAAAAAAGTATGGCTGTCAGTAAGCTCAAGGTTTTCCGATCCTGAGTCAGTTTATTACTTGCGAATATCTAGTTGTATTTGGCTGTAAGACGATTAGAAGCATGAGCTATTCATGCGTCTATTTCATGCCTCTGCCCTTGCGCTTAGAGATAAGAGATTGATAAGCATAAAACCAATACTTACTTATTATTATCAGCCTTTCGGAAAGACATTTGCATAAAGGTAGTAATTTGCACAAAGTACGGGCAATTGGCCCACTATACTTACCCACCACTGCAACTCCTGTATAGCCAGGATCGACAGTGGTAAGCAACCACAAAAAACCCTAATATAATCTCAGGTGCCCGAGGGACGTGCTAAATCTGTCTTAGGACCCGCAACGAAATTAATCAGAAGGTTTTAGTAGGAGTAGGAAATACTGGAACGATAGTTAAATTAAGTGACGCTCAAAGCACATGCTGTCCTTGTCATTTCGGCTAGCAGAGACAGCGACAGCCTGTGAACAGGAGAGCTGATTAGCGTTTCAGTATTCGGCCTTCAGGGCCGCAAGTTTTGTCGCTGCTTATTTAATACTAAGCGACATAGACACAAAATGCAAATAACTTTTTTTTTGTTTCCGGGGGGGAAAATGCATTACGCATACCACCCAGGCGCAGGGGGCACCCGAGTGGTGATGTGGGACTCCCGTATAGGCTAATGGGACACACGGTATACCCACTAAAAACGGTGGTTTTTCCCGTCCCGTTCCCGTCACAGGGCGGCGTGGAGGAAGGTGGGGGGTGCCCCACCTTCCTCCACGCCGCCCTGTGACGGGACCACGGGAACGATAAACACATCTGCGACCCCGCCGACGGCAGCCGCCTACAAGCGGCTCCATCTAAGGATGGTAAGGCGCACCAGATGGTAAGTTGCGCCTCCCTCCTCGGCCTCCACCAGTACTGTAGCAGACTCCCCCCGAGTCTGCTACTAGGAGGCCACGGATACCAGCCTCATCAACCGGTACCCGGTGGCAGATCAGGTCTGTGGTTCTGCCACCGATCACACCTCGGTCGCAGAGGATAGGGCAAGCGGCGCACCGCAATACCGACATGCCTCTTCCTCTGCGGCCCCACCAACGCCGTTTCAACGGAACGGCCCCGCCAGCTCGCAGGGGGTAGGGAGAGTGGCGTACCGTAATACCATCACGCCTCTCCCCCTGCGATCCCTCCACGGCCGCAGAAGATAGGGAGAACGGCGCACCGTAATACCGACACTCCTCTTCTTCTGCGGTCCCACCTCCACGCGCGTCCTCAGCGGACATGTTCAGCCCGCTGGGAGCGCCCTCCTCGGGCCAGCCGGCGGCAAACAGGCCGGCCCCGGTTGTCTCTGAGCTTCACCGTGGGTGACCAGTCCACGGTTACTAAGCCCCACCGCCACGACAAGGCGTGCAACCATCGGGGGGAAATGCAAATAACCTATCTGACGCTGATCAGTAGATTGTGAAACAACAGGAGGGAATGATTTTGGCGATCTTTGTATGTTTGTTCCTCAGTAGAGCCTAAACTACTGATCCGTGTTTAACTTTTGATTACTTTTATTTTAACTTTTACCCCCTTACTAATAAACGCTGTATAAACGTTATACAGTGTTTTGTTCCCGTCACACAAGTGACATTTTAATTCGATTGAAGAAGACAAAGCACTGTGTAACTATTCAAAGCTTATACAGCGTTTATTAGTAAGGGGGTAATTGTTTAATGTAGGTGCCAACAATTGGGTAGCTCACTCCACCTCGGCTCCCGTTCCCCATGCCAGGTATTATATGACGTCACGCGCCCGCTATCACTAGTACGTGCCCGCGGCGCGCCCCGCTCAGCAGATCTCTCCCGATAACGGCAGACGTGCCTTACACGTAGATAGGCGCCTACCGCGAACCTTATTAAGATTATCAAAAAGTTTAGGTGTTCCAATGGCGGCAAAATGGTTGTAGGGATATAGAGATAGCGCATAGGATTTTTTTTTGTTCCAGAAAGTAAGTAATACACATTATGATGACAACAGATAAGTCTTCCGAAAATAACGATGATGAAATGAAGCATTTACTAGTATTCCTTAAAATCTGCTATAGGTTTCAGTATTCATATTACACGTTATTTTGGCTTATAAGCCAAGTTATGAAAATAAGATGAGGTTTGATGTACTAAAGTCCATGACTATGTAGAAATGTTTAAAGGGTGTCACAGACGTCGAAGATACTATAATATTTTATGTTAAGATAAAATATCGCTTGATTATACAGTTTGCATGAACTATCACAGACAGCTAAGATACTTACTATATTATATTTTAATATTACCTACGTACAGTAATATGAAAATACTAGCTGATGTCCGCGGCTCCGCCCGCGTAAGTAGAGTAACCCACGGGAACCGTATATGTCCCTAGATAAAAAGTATCCATTCCTGTGGTCTACTTTAGATCTGTGCCAAATTTCATGATAATCGGCGATGTATTTTTTACGTGAAACAGTAGATAAAGTATCCCGCGGGAACCGTACATTTCCCCGCGATAAAAAATAAACCTATGTCCTTTCTCAGGCTCTAGAGTCTAGACTATCTGTGTACCAAATTTCATTAAAATCGGTTCAGTAGTTTTGGCGTGAAAGACGCACTTTCCCATTTATAATATTAGTATCTAAAGATAAAATATTATAGTATCATCGCCGTCTGTGATGCCATTAAGTGTGCAAAACACTATCTAAAGAATAAAAAATTTCGGCTGATAATGGCCACTGTCTGTCGGGCGGACTCGGGCGGGTCTGGACTCTGGAATGAAGTGCGCCGAACAAATAACTTACCAAACGGTATGTAGTTTAAGACAGAACCTCGTTAGCCGGGTCGGTTATTACGACCCAGGGGGTTCCCCCTACAATTTGAATTAGAAATCCGCAAAAATCTCATCTACGCAACAATGGACCTGACGAATACGCGAGTTAGGTGCCAAATATTTTAGGTAGGTATGTAGTAGGTATTTTAATTTGCATGTTGTTAACCATCGTTTAAAACGTCTAGAATCGCAAAATCCAACGGCGTTTCTCTTGTAGTATGGCTCGTGTATATTTTGTCTACAGTCTAGCTCCAGCTCTACCTATAGGTATACTCAACTTGCTGTCCGCTGGCCTTTGTTATTGGCACATCTGAATTAAAAAAAATGTGTAAACCATTTTTATTTTCACCAATAGTCATTATGGATACCTTAATTGGATTTTGATGTAGTGTTGAAACTTTTTCACGATTTCAAAAATCATATGCATGGTATGCTAGTAGCATACATACAATACGTAGCAAAAAGTACAGTGTTACTAGCGTGTTGCGGCAAAAGCTAGTAAACTATAAGTTGGCTAGCTCCTCAAAGTGAAACGGAAAGTTGTCGCTGAAGCTACGGAAAACTATACTAGTTACTACCAACTATACAGTTTGAAGTATTAAACTTCTGTGATAACTTTTTTAGACTTGTAAACTCGAGAGTACTCTCGTTTAATGCTCAAGGTATCGAAAATCCCACGACTTGCGAACTTTTACTTAATAATTAACGATACGGGCCAATTAAACCAATCCAGCATGTTGCAACACAGCTTAGTAAGAGAGCTGGTGGACGTTTCGGTTAGGTGTTTGAGGACATTGGGCCTTGCCCTGCACATTTTATATGCGTACTGCGGTACCGTGACGGAACTGCATAAGTGTGATGTTATTCGGCTCTCGTTATGGCAAACATCAGAGAGATCATTCACGAAGTCTGCACGTACGAGCTTACACCAGTACCCCAAGCAGGAACATTTTGCGGTATCGTTACGTGTACGTAAGCGAGAAATATTGTATGAAAACCATGAAAGCGCCTCTAGCGGACGTAAAAGTGACTAAAATTTTTATACAATATTCCTCATATTTCTCGTTTACGTACACGTAACGATACCGCAAAATGTTCCTGCTTTGGGTACAGTTTCGATGTTATACGTCTGCATCTGCGCGTCACGACGCGATGCGTCGGATGTGCATGTAGAAAGTCGGACCTGCACCTGAGGGGCAATTCTGCTAAATAAAACCTGCAATAATACATTTACAATCAAGTCCCGATACGCTAAAAGTCACAAACGGTGTTTTTATGAACGTTAAACCAACGTGAAACGCGCTCTGATTGGTCGAAACGTCATAAAATCCGTTCATGAACATGTCGCTACGCTTTCAATCCAAACAAAGTAAAATTAAGTCTACTTTAAATACGAGAATTGAGGTTCTGATCTCTCGCCAGTCGTAACGGTTATCCGTGCCATTGGGCTTCGAGAGTAAAGGAAGAGAGCTTGGGCACTATTAAATAACTCCTGCGTAGATGGCCTGGTTTCAATGACACCGGCAACCGTCACCGAAACCGGTGTAGGGAGCTTTTGTACCTGTCGAAAATGTCCACCAGCTCTCAGACCACAAAATCACAAATCTAGATGAACGGCTGGGTCAGCGGGACGGCCTCCAACACCTTTCACTACCCTTAATCTGGACCTGTATCGATTTCGGTATATTTAAAAAGTGCTCTATAAAAAGTGCTCTACTTCGGATGCAACCTTGTACAATACGAGTTTCCGACGCCGACGCGCAGGCTCTTTGACCACTTTCATAATTTTTGACAACACTTGCAAGTCTCAAGCTAGCCACACACGTAAGGGTTTACCTGACAGGTTTGCCTGCACAGCTATATCGTCAGAAACCTGCACAGTTGTGAAAACACGCTCCTGTTTTACCTGTACAGGCAATCCCGTCAGGTATACCGTTACGTGTGCGGCTAGTCGAGCGTTTTTGTAGTGTCCGATCCGATATCGGTAGGGGCGATAGTGGCAAGTAAAATTATAAAATTTTTGGAAAAGCGAAGAGTGTGAGACAGATTATTATCGGCTACCGATACGTATTGTTATCGGATTGGATAAAGTGAAAATGCTCGTCATAAGTACAACGTGTGATTGACGTTGCTGTTTACATTTAATAACATTAACAGCCTCCGTGGTCTAGTGGTTAAAGCATTGGCTCTCGACTCGGAGGTCGTGGGTTCGATTCCCGGATTGGCACAACAAAAAATGATGTTTCCAAGTTTGGTTAGGACAGTGCAGGCTGATCACCTGATTGTCTGACAAGAAAGATGATCCATGCGTCGGATGGGCATATAAAAAGTCGGACCTGCGCCTGATCTCTCGTCAGTCGTGTCGGTTATCCGTCCCACTGGATTATGAGAGTAAAGGAAGAGAGAGTGCTCTTGTGTACTGCGCACACACTTGGGCACTATAAAATTACTCCTGCGTAACTAGCCTGGTTTCAATGAAACCGGCCACCGTCACCGATATCGGCGTGGGGAGTTATTATTATTATTATTTTAACAACATTAAATACTAAAACTGGGCGCAAATATAAGGTTGTTAAGGTGCAACTTTTCGAATAAACAGAAAAATAATGAAATAATGTTACATTGAGCTCTTTAAGGCGCTAAGGTCATTTACAACTTGCAGTTTTAAGAGGAAGCAAAGATTTTGCCTAAATAACATCAATACAATCAACTGTGTAAGGTCAATGACCTTACCAGTGTCATAAAAAGCGTAAAGTATGTATGTTAATGTTAGTATACATTTTTTTCGAAATTACAACCTCATAATATACAAGTGCAATGGTATGTCATATGATTACGCTATTTACCTATATCTACTAAAATCAAGAAACCGGCCATTTACACAATATATTGAGCGTGACTGTCGTGCTTGATATCTGGCATTGGCTGCCGTATCGTTCATCAGATAATCTCTTTGCTTTAAATGACTAGCTCCACCCGCATTTGGTTTAGACACCTTCTCTATCTATTCGTGAAAACTGAAAACAGATTTAAATCCATTGCGTAACTTAAAAATCTAAAGATAAACTAAAAGATTTACTGTCACACTCTTCGCAACGTATCGCGTAGTTGCATCTCATTATATCGTTTAAATTTAGCTTTTTCGCCGGTTTTTCGCAGTTTGCGGCGTCAGTCGCGTATAACGATCAAATTAATCCATATTCGCAATAATGCTCACATTGACAATAATATTTCTTGTGTGCCGTTTGCCGTTTTTTTTTTGTATGTGTTGACTATTATTGACAAATTTACTGTGTCAATAATATTGCGTGTGTGCGGCTAGCCACTGGTTACCTCCAAACTAATATGCGTATACAACAAACGGCAAAAGCTCTTTCCTGCAAATCGGATTCATGTTATCCACGCGTGTGTAGTGTGAAGTAAGAGTCATGTCATGATATTTGCACACGTGGTACAAAAGCCTTTTGTTTTCAATTATTGATCATTGTTCTCTTATATCGGTATCTAATAACCATCAAATCATTGGCTAGTGATATAATGCAGCGTGCGCGTCGTGGAACAATCGGATGCGGCGCCCGCGCACTGTTTACGTCGCAGGTATTTCGGTCCCGGAACACAGCTCGTGCGCGCCCACCGCCCGCGCCGCGCCGGCCAAAATCCCGCCCGGCCCGCGGACTAAACGGATCAAGGCGGAATAATATTTATAACTCGAATAGACGAGATTCCGATGGTACTCCATACTGTCTGAGACATCGTGAATAGAGAAAAAAGACGTAGGCGATAGGAACTGGTCATTCCCACAGAAATATTTGGGTAAACCAATTTTTAGCGATAGACTTTGATGATCACTATAGATCAGGAGTCCCGGAGGGCGAAGAGAGATGTTAAGGAGAGCGAAACACAGATCATAGGTATTTTTTATGGTTTCCTATTTTTCGTATAAAATCATGTCATAATTTAACTTGACATATTCAATTTGTCCTAATAATAGTTACGCTTACGCATAATATTAATTTTGCATAATTGTTTAGGCATAATTTTTCGACATAATCATTGTAAGCATACTTTTACAAAGGATAAACATATTTAGGCATAATGAATAAAATTATTTAAAGTCGTTTGGAACGTGATAAAAAAGTTCTAACCTAACCCAAAACTACACAAACTTTATTTCATGCCGGGTTTTTGTGAGGCCGTGTTACCGCTCCGAAAACGTTTTGAACGTGATAAAAAAGTTCTAACCTAACCTAGCCCAAAACTACTCCAACGTTATTTCACGCCGGGTTTTTGTGACGCCGTGTTACCACTCCGAAAATGTAATTTTATGGTAAATATTCCGTATCGCGCCACCAGCGATTTTGAGGCTGATTTTTTTTTACAGTCGCGTTACAATCTGTAAACATCAGAACTAGTATTGTTATGATGGCGCATGACCTTTTTTTGCAAAAAAAAAATAAAAATAAATAAAATTACTCCGAGTTGGCCCAATACGACTTCATTGGGTTAGGTTAGATAGCTTCGCTGCGCTACGCTCCCGCCTTAGCCATCGTGGTTATTTTTTTATAAACCACCCAGAAGTAGGAGCCCCGCGTAGCGGGGCTCCGTCGACTCATAATTGAAGCCAGTTGTTATTGAGGGCTTATTATAACGCGACTGTAAAAAAAAAATCGGCCTCAAAATCGCTGGTAGTGCGATACGGAATATTTACCAAAAAAACTTCTAAGCTAACCTAACCCAAAACAACACAAACGCCTAACGATTTATGGCAAAAAATATTCCAAAATATTGTTATGACAAAACAATTAAGTATGCCTAACGATTTATGCCACATTAAATTAGGACAAAAAACGTTAGTCTAAATCAGTGTTTTTCAACCTGTGGGTCGCGACCCCCTGGGGGGTCGCGAAGCTTCTGTAGGGGGGTCGCCGGAGGTCGAGAGAACTTTATTAAAAAAACAATAAAGATTAAAAAGATTAATTTATTAAGTCTCTTACTTAATAAATAAATCTTTTATCTTATTATCTATCTATTTTCTCTATTTTAACAAAAGGATATACTCATAAATCGATCGTCGATATCATCGATATCATATAACCAATTGGAAAATAATGTGTTTGATATTACTATATTATGAACTTATATCCGAATCCTAATTATGGAGGCGCATAAAAACGTCGTATGGAATGAATATTTGTAACACTGTAACATACACATACATACATGATAAAAAAGCGAAGGGTCGGGGCGTCGCGAAATATTTTTTCATACAAGGGGGGTCGCATTATGAAAAAGGTTGAAAAACACTGGTCTAAATGATAATTATGCCTAATGATAGTATGCCAAGAAACAAGTATGCCAAAGTATTAATATATTAACAAACAATATTATGTCTATTGAGGTAGATGTGACGAAAAAAAATATGCGAAAAAATTTTTTATCACAAATTTTAACCGACGCGCTACGTTAACAGTAAGTGTTGCGCTACGCCTAGTCAGTGTCAGTCATGTTTGAAAAGTTACACCTCATTTTGTATGGAAATGAGTATCGAATAATATATAAAGCTCAGTAAAATCTACAAATAAAAATATCACAGGGGGGTAGAATAGTGTTGTTTATAATCCTAGAAAAATTATCAATTATCATATTATTGCAATGAAACGTGTATCTTCTTGTGTACTTACTGAATAAAGTTCAATTATGAATCTTAAAAAGGCAACGTCGCGTCCCTTTGCGTCTAGGTGTGAACTGACGGTTAGTGCTTTCTGTCCGGTAACGTCTAAAATGTTTATATTAATAGGCAATCGGACTAATTTTTTTTATTGCATAAATGAATAGTACTCTTAAATATGAGTAACTTCTCAGAAGAAACCGTATATCAAAAGTCAATATTTTCAAAGGTACAGCGATTTGTATAAAAAATTTCGCGAGCCTCCTAAAAACGCTCCATACTAAAGTCGACCTACAAATGACGTCACTATATGAAGTATATGGCCGCCGGAATATATTATATTGTAAATATCTCCGATATTTGTGGGTTTAAGTTCATACTTACCATAATGAATGTTTTTGTATATGATGTGAGTAAACTAATGATGTATGTTTTGTTTACCCATTTCGCAAAAAAATATAATTTTTTTTTGGTACTTTTTAAATGTATTTTATTAGTAAACTACACATAAAATCTGGGGGCACGGCAGTGCCCCCGCCAAGTCGAGCGCGAAGCAAACACTGCCGTACCATCCTTTACTGGAACCATTTCGCCGCATTTTCAGGCCCCTATTTGAGAACCTCTAGATAAGACCAGAACGCAGAAATTTTCGTCATCCAATAAGCTATAATCACGTACTTAAAATCCAAAATTTCAAGTCTGTAGGTCATTTAGTTCCGAAGTTAAGCGAAAGCAAAGTTTCGCATTTTCGACACTCACTCACTCACTCACTCACTCATGATCATCAAAATAGAACTAGTACTTCCCATAAACTTAGAGAGCTGAAATTTGGTACAGAGTTGGGGTTTAATGGCCACATAAAGGGAAAACTATAAAAACTAGGATAATCGATCTGGGGGCACGGCAGTGCCCCTGCCAAGTCGAGCGCGAAGCAAAAACTGCCGTACCATTCTTTACTGGAACCATTTCGCCGCATTTTCAGGCCCCTATTTGAGAACCTCTAGATAAGACCAGAACGTCGATCTGGGGGCACGGCAGTGCCCCCGCCAAGTCGAGCGCGAAGCAAACACTGCCGTATAACGCGATTCAAATGAGAATAGGAACGTCAATGACCTCTATCTGTCAAATGTCACTTGAAAAGTACGGTTAGCAGAAAAAGTTATTTGCCAATAATAATAGTCGAAATAATTCTTTCTATACTCGACACTAGCAGAATGGTGTAAAACCTTTGCAACCGCGATTGCCATAAATAAAAGAAGAGTAATAATAGTCTTACATCGAATTTAAATAATAACGTTAAATTATCTAAACATTCAATTATAATAATACATATTCATAATTCGTTTTTAAAATCATAAATTAACATTTTGTTTTTCATTGTTGGTGCAAGAAACTTGCCAAAAATAACCAAAATTATATTGTTTTTGTTATTGTCATACTCATTTTGCTCGAAAATGAGTAAACGAGGCGCTGTGTTACATAGACGACAACGACTACTCGGACAGTAATACAGAGATGAGCGAAATTGAAGAGCTAGATTCAGATTACATTTTTTTCACTCAATTTTGTAAATAAATCATATTAAAAGAAAAAAACTTTTTTTGCCCACCCTACCCAATTGGGTAAAATTGACAGCTATGACGTCACAATATGGCGCCGACTCGATCCTATTCTCATTTGAATCGCACTATACCATTCTTTACTGGAACCATTTCGCCGCATTTTCAGGCCCCTATTTGAGAACCTCTAGATAAGACCAGAACGTCGATATGGGGGCACGGCAGTGCCCCCGCCAAGTCGAGCGCGAAGCAAACACTGCCGTACCATTCTTTACTAGAACCATTTTGCCGCATTTTCAGGCCCCTTTATTCTACTCGAACATTACACAAATTAAATAAACAAATTACACTAAAATCTAGGAAAATAAATCAATATGCACACGTTTCTACAAAAAGAAGTGAAATCCCACCAAAAACATTCTGTAAAAAACTAGCCAAGTCTCGATGGAGCTGCTTGTTTTTCTCTAAAAAGTAATGAAATCTAGACAAAATCATGCCAAGTCTAAGGTTCCTTACTGCGGTTTCTTTATTATTATAGTTAATGTTGTGTGACTTGGCCGTTGAAGGGCACACAAGGGTACAAAAGGGGCTCCATGACACCATTGCTCCAATACGTGTGTTGTACAATCAACAACAGCCTAAAATGAGACACTAGCGTCCAATTACCAATACCAGTATGGGCTATTATCTCGCTTAACAAACATAGGTAGTTACAAATGTAAACAAAATTGACTTGTACCCACTAAAGTATAAAGAATGTTCAACGGCCAAGTCACTCAACATTAACTATAATAATAAAGAAACCGCAGTAAGGAACCTTAGACTTGGCATAATTTTGTCTAGATTTCATTACTTTTTAGAGAAAAACAAGCAGCTCCATCGAGACTTGGCTAGTTTTTTACAGAATGTTTTTGGTGGGATAATATATTTTTTTACATTTACCAAGTAGTAATGCCTCAATATTTCTGAATATATTAATGAAACTAAATATTTCAGATGTAGTCCGATCCCCTATTATTATTCTAAATAGCGTAGTATCTTTGTATAGGACTTACTCGACGTAGGTAATTCTTCTAAAATCCTAACGATATTCGACAATAACGAATGATTCTAATAAAAACTCCATTGAGGGTAAGAAGCCAGGTAAGATCGAAAATAACCCTCCCACACTAGGAGCTAGGGCTACCACCTTCACAATATTGCTTCCTACGAAAATAATATGTGTATGTGCAATAATAAACAGTCCTTTAGGTGCCAACCATGAGGAGCCAATACAGCAGCTGAGGGACTTCGATGTCCCAAATTACTTTCGATATTGATAGGTGATGGAGTATGCATGTGTATGTTATCTCGCGTTGATCAATTTGTAAAAGCTTGTATGAACAGGTTGAATGTGGATAATAATAATATATGGACGCTTCACACCACGTCAATCTGATCCCGTGGTAAGTTCTCGAAGAACTTGTGTTACGGGTACCAGACAACGGAAATATATTTAATACTTTTATACTATACACATATTTAAGATTTTTATTATATTATACACATATTTATTACACATCCATGATCCAGGAACACAGAAAAACTTTTTGTTCCTTCGGCGGGATTTGAACCCGCGACCTCCGGCTTGAGCACCAACACGCTCGACCAACTGAGCCACAGAGGTCGTCAATATTTGGATGAGAGAAAGAAGATCATTAATCACACTTCGGACCTGAAGCGCAATTATTGTCGTAATAGGCGGACTATGAGACGAATGAATTTTTTTATTGCCGAAAGACATTGAGGTCGTAATCGTACTGGGTCTTAAACCAAAGAAATATAAAAAAACTTAGGCCTTTTTTCATCCGTTAATGGATGATTTATACAGTACCTATTATCCTAGCGAAGTAACCACTCTTGAAATACTGTAGTGCCTGGGACAATTGGTTTTTAAATGTCGTGTGGTTGCCCAAGCACAAACGACATTCTCACAACCATTCAGCCTAGTCCAGAGGAATGACTTGTCAATACGTCTGGAGCCAATCATGTGCGGGTTTCCTCACGATGTTTTCCTTCGCCGTTACAGCGCGGCAGCGTCCGTATAATGTTCTTGAGATCTGAAAAATTCTCATTGGTATGCGCCACAACCTGGGATTCGAATCTGCACTCTCTCGAGTGCGAATCAAACGGTCTACCCACTAGGCCACGGAGCCTAAATCTACTATATTATGCAGTTATGTACTTACGGCCAAAGTACATAGACAGTAGACACCGTTACTCTCTAAGAAAAGGGACACCCAGTAAATGTATTTAAAATGGCCGCGGCCCGGATGTATTGTAATTATTTCGCCATCTCCGACCGTCACTCGCCAAGCCGCCACCTGTGCTTTCGGCAATTTCCTCGTCTGGCGGGATTCTACACGTGTCGCGGATTCTTGAGATTCGATAAGTGGCAAAATAAGTTAGTACTAGTGGTCGCCCAGTCCTAGTCGTCTAAATTCGCCTATAATCCTACTTACTTATCCTTCGAATCCTACTAATATTATAAATGTGAAAGTTTGTGAGGATGTATGGATGGATGTTTGTTCCTCTTTCACGCAAAAACTACAAAACGGATTTTGATGAAATTTGGTAGTAGTTTAGACTCTGGATTAAAACATAGGCTACTTTTTATCCCGGAAAAGTACAGTGTTCCCGAGGGACACTAATTTACGCGGGCGGAGCCGCGGGGAACACTTTATCTCCTTTGTGAGGATGGATAGATGTGTGTTTGTTACTCTTTCACGCAAAAACTACTGAACGGATTTTGATGAACTTTGGTATGGTAGTAGTTTAGGCTCTGGGTTAAAACATAAGCTACTTTTTACCCCGAAAGAGTACAGTGTTCCTTTGGGATACTGTATTTACGTGGGCGGAGCCGTGGGCAACAGCTAGTTATTATAATGACGACCTCTGTGGCTCAGTTGGTTGAGCGTGTTGGTGCTCAAGCCGGAGGTCGCGGGTTCAAATCCCGCCGAAGGAACAAAAAGTTTTTCTGTGTTCCTGGGTCATGGATGTGTATTAAATATATGTATAAATAAAAATCTTAAATATGTGTATAATATAAAAGTATTAAATAATTTCCGTTGTCTGGTACCCGTAACACAAGTTCTTTGAGAACTTACCACGGGATCGACCTCCGTGGCTCAGTGGTGAGCGCAGTGGCGCTTAAGCCGGAGGTCGCGGGTTCGAATCCCGCCAGGGAACAAAAAAGTTTTCTGTGTTCCTGGGTCATGGATGTGTATTAAATATATGTATAATATAATAAAAATCTTAAATATAAGTATAGTATAAAAAAGTATTAAATATATTTCCGTTGTCTGGTACCCGTAACACAAGTTCTTCGGATACTTACCACGGGGCCAGACTGACGTGGTGTGAAGCGTCCATAGATATTATTATATTATTATTATTATTATTACCACGGGATCAGATTGACGTGGTGTGAAGAGTCCATAGATATTATTATTATTATAATAGTGAAAGTTTTGAGGATGGATCGATGAATGTTTGTTACTCTTTCACGCAAAAACTACTGAACAGATTTTAATGATGTTTGGTATGGTTGAGCTCTGGATTAAAACATAGGCTACTTTTTATCCCGCGGGCAGCAGCGAGTATTCAGATATTCCAGAAATTCCATATAGAAGGAGCTTTCAATGATTTGGTTAAATAGATTTGAAAAGTGAAGACATTTTTAACCTCGATATGCCCGTCTTTAATATAATAATAAATAATTATATTTAATAAGCTTCCAAGTTGAAAGTATAACGTACTATAATAGCCTACCTACCTGCAAAATAATAATAATCAAGTATCCTTGTTTCGAAAGGATTGAACACTGATGATGTCGAGCAGATGTTATGAGCTATGGCCTTACTTTCTAACGATAAGGCTTTAGCTAAAAAAAACTAGACAGGTTTATAGCCAGGCGTAGGTTTAGTGTGGCCAAAAGCTAAAAGGCTGTGGGGGAAATGGCCATCTAATGAATATTTAATTTTAGTGAAATCCTATTATCCTACTAATATTATAAACTAGCTGTCCCGACACACGTTGTTCTGTCTTAAATATAAAACTGGAATGAATAAATAACTGCACCAACCTAGGTCCTAGTTCTACACCTACACCTGCTCTTACTACCTACACCTTTTCCAATATTTCTCACCGTTTAAGCCTTCCCTGAACGTCCACAATTATTTCAAGACCAACATTGGAAAAAAATCACGTCTCTCGGGAACAGGATAAAAAGTATCATATGTCCTTCTCCTGGTTCCTCCCCACCAATTTTTATCCGAATTGGTTCAGCCATACTTGAGTTATAAATAGTGTAACTATATATAGGTACGATAGATAGACGTGAAAGTTTGTGAGGATGGATGTATAGATGGATGAATGTATGGATCGATAGATGTTTGGTTAGTCTTTCACGCAAAAACTACTGAACTGATTTTGATGAAATTTGGTATGATAGTAGCTGGTATGGGTGAGCTCTGGATTAAAACCGCAAAAGTCCAGTGTTCCCGTATATATGCGGGCGGAGCCGCGGGCAACAGCTAGTATTCAGATATTCCATAAATTTAATATAGAAGGGGTTTTCAATGATTTGGTTAATTTAAATAAGGGCTGTATCACTGTGAATTTAGAAGTGCCGAAAGTTTTGTCGCTGCTTACTTTTATATCGAGCGACTGAGGCAAAACACGCAACTAAGCTGACACTTATCAAACAGCTGGTCCTAATCATAGTATCGTACCTACTACCTGGTGGCTCCAGTAGTGAAACTGAAACAAATTATTGCTATATATTATACTAGCTTTTGCGCGCGGCTCCGACCGCGTAAATAGATTATCCCGCGGGAACACTACTTTTTCGGGATAAAAAATATCCAATGTCCTTTCCCGGGACCCAAAGTTTGTCTATACAAAATTTCATAAAAATCGGTTCAGCGGTTAAAGAGTGAAGAGGTAACAGACAGACAGACAGACACACTTTTGCATTTATAATATTAGTAGTATAGTATAGATTGTATGTTGATTGTTTTTTAAAATTAAATAAACCCTTGTACAGTCGCAACAACAACGGTCTGGTGCTGCGCACTTGCGTTCCTGGTCCCTAAAATTCATCGCAAGCGTTATTTCACACCGGTTTCTATGAGGCCGTGGTATTTATCCGGTCGAATCATTCACCCACATTCAAATTGTTTAAGGATTACTATAAAAATCCTGAATTATGGTCCAATGTCCAACATAGTCGTTAAAATTACGTAAACATGTTCCTAAGAAAAGAGTAGGCAATTGTGTATTTCGTGATAGTATTATCCTTGTATTTATATCCACCACGAGCCATGAGGAAATGTGGGAGCTTTCAACCACATCCCCTTTTCCTGGTGTGGTCAGGGAATACCGTGCCGTAACTACATACTGCATACTTCCTCTTCTGAGGCAGTGTAGAATTGTAGATCGAAGGTTGTTTAATTTTTAACCGACTTAAAAAGGAGGAGGTTCTCAATTCGATGTCTTTTTAACCGACTTCCCAAAAAAGGAGGCGGTTATACGTTCGGCTGTATATTTTTTTTTAAATGGTTGTTACCTTCTGAGGTAATAACCATTCAATGAGGTAACAAGTGTTTTGACTCGGTGAACCGATTTTGATGATTCTTTTTTGAAAGCCATTTAGAAGTCATTTTCATTTTTTCATGATCACCACTATCATAATACATCATCACATTATGAGTTATGACTATATTAATAAGTACTTCTCATAGTATTTTACACCGACACATATCTTTGAACATTAATTACTCTGCCGTTTGTGGATCTGTTTCCAAATTCTTTTGTTTTTGTTAAGGTTATAATTCGAAATTGGTCCTTATGTGATTAAAGTGGAGACCTGATGATGGCACCCACGAGTAGTCGAGGGAACTCCTCAAAATTTATAGAAACATCTATAGGGATTTTGATGAAGTATATTAAGAACCCTTAGTGCGATTCGCACTTGGCCATGGTTTGTTAGTTCTGTTTTCCGAGAGTTGGCAATATAACCAACTGTGAAAAACTAAAACGCAAACAAGTTTCGACAATAGCTAGTAGGTATTTGAAGGAATTGTACCTATGTATTATAATCGTACCTATGCGAAAAAATAGGTTAAGTGCGAATCTCACTATGGGTTCGGTATCATTATCTACTCCTTTTATTACGACTATCGAGCAAAATATAGCCTGGTGACAGACAGACAGTCGGGCGGATAAACGGACAGACGGACGGAGAGCGAAGTGTCAGTAATAGGCTCTCCTTTTTACCATTTGGGTATGGAATCCTAAATATCAAGACAAACTCCATCGTTCGTGAACCGATTTACATTTTTTTTGCAATCCGCAATAGACTGTGTTCAAATTAGAATGATTTTATATTAAAATGTTAACAGCCTATCTGTGTTTCATACACATCTGACCAGCCAAGCGGATAACGGTTGAGGTTTTTACATCTACCAGTGTTACAAGTATTGAAGTCTGTAGTAGAGCCATTACGATGCAAATGACAGCCAAAGCGCATCTAATTAACGCGGTGCCGTCGAAAAAAACGTTATCAGACTGGTGAATCCGAATTATACTTGTAAATGAGGTTTTTTCGGAATTTAATCACCGCTTTGTTCTATGGTGCAATGATGCCGGCTTATTACAGGCCTTGAGCGAATATGTTTAATATGTTAATAAATTTGCAACTCTTTATGTGCGGAATTTTGATAGGTCCATAGTGGACAAAGTCAACCTTCCTTATAAGCGATGTCTCTTTGGAACCTAAACTCGTAGCTCTGTAGTCTATTGCATAAGGTTAGCAATAGGTATCACTACTAAATGAATAACTATTAACTATACTAAAATAATAAATGAAAAAGTACTCTTTAAATAGGTATATGAGTAACTTCTCAAAGGAAACAGTACCTTTATAAAAAAGCAATATTTTCATAGTTATAGCGATTTGTTCACGAATTTTCGCATGTCTCGTGAAAACGATCCATACAAAAGTCGTACCAAACTGTGACGTCACTATTAGGTAAAAGTGTATGAAATATGGAACATATTTGTAATTAATATGTCCGAAATTTCTGCGTTTAAGTTCATACTTTATCAGTGGCGAAGGCTGCTTCTCCTTCATAGGGAAGCCGGAGTCTGTATAATAGGTAGGGATTTCTATGAAGGTTTGCAAAAAGTAAGTGACAAGGGAAGCCGATAGGAATGGAGTTATAGGAACCCTACGCCACTGTACTTTATGATGTTTAATTTTTCGTATATGATGTAAGTAAACTTATGTAGGTTTTTAACAAATTTAGCAAAAATATTTAAAAGATTTTTGTACTTTTTAGATGTATCTAATTACTAAACTACACATTTTTTACATTTATCAAGTAGTAATACATCAATATTTTTGAGCAATCATAATCATAACCATAATCTTTATTTGCTAGAATATAGTAACAAAATTAATATATATTATAAATAAATTTACCAAATATTTTTTTACATGTAGTCGTCGCCGCAATTGGGATAAAGTCTAAAATGTGACTAGTTTTTTTTTGTCCCCAACATTTCCTACATCCTAATTTTCAGTAATGTTTGAGATTTATTTTTCATTATTTCCAATTATTTCATAACTCAAGTTATGCTATGACGTACATTTGACAGAAAAAATAAAACAATAAAAAGTTACGCCGTATTTCAAATTTCAAAAGTGGGGCCATTTAACTGGAGACACTTTTTTCCTCAACATGTCTCGTCTGTAATACTTAAATACGTTTATGTTATTTTTCATAACTTACACCAAGTTTCCTCTATTCCAGCATGGAACTGAAAGTGGAGCCGGGCATGGAGGGCGCGCTGGTCGCGCGGCCCGTGAAGGAGCGCAAGAAGCACGACCGGTTCAACGGCATGAGCGAGGAGGAGGTGTCGCGGCGGACGCTCCCCGACCACCTGGCCGAGAACCTCGACATCATCATTGTGAGTACGATCGGCCACCCAACTTAGTAGAGGTCTCGTAGTGCCGCTGGAGGTGACATTCAGGGGTCCTACCAATCTGACCACCTGTCGCTTGCTCTGGCGCAGAGATATCTCTCGAGAAGGGCGGCTTCTCGCCGTAACTCTGGATGCTAGGGGCCTAGTAGGTAAATTCGAAAGCGGCGTAAACGTAACGTTAACAAATGAGAATTGTATGAAAATCTGTCAAAATTCATGATAGCGCCCATACTAATTTCATTCATTATTGTTACGATTACGCCGCTGTCAAATTTTCCTGCTAGGACCCCAGCATCGAGAGTTACAGCGAGAAGCGGCCTTTATCCAGATATATATCTGCG
The DNA here is from genome assembly GCA_905404095.1 of Glaucopsyche alexis. Taxonomy (NCBI): domain Eukaryota; kingdom Metazoa; phylum Arthropoda; class Insecta; order Lepidoptera; family Lycaenidae; genus Glaucopsyche; species Glaucopsyche alexis. The sequence goes on from FR990061.1 coordinate 9,207,045, forward strand.
CCAGAGCAAACGAGTGTGATCAGAAAGCAAGAATATTATGTCGTCATTCACGTTTCTCGGGGATTCCCAGTGTTCGGGAATCTCCTGTGTTGCTGTGTGTCCATAGGCGGTGCATGGCAACAGTTTACGACAGGACGACTTGTCTTCTTGTGTGCACTCTTTTAATATTTAAATAGACCAGAGTGCTACGTGTGAGTTATCTTTTCTCATTTGATCGTTAGTGCGTTTGGCGTTTACTATAAGGCCCCCACAGACGAGAGGCCGATCGTTTCAGCTGGAACTGACGTCAGTTCGGCCTGAACGGATTCGAGCACACACACGGAAAAAATCGCATCCAATCCAATTTACGTCAGTTCGGCCTGATCTGATTCGTGCCGACACACGGAACAGTCGCATCAGTCCATTCTGGTTTGCTGCGCGCTACGGTCGTGTTTATCAATTTTGTATTTAAACACCGCGAAAACTCATGCAACGCTTGTACAAGATACACGCCCGCACGGCCGCGGCTCGGGCAAGAACTGAAGCGATTTGTCCACACACGGTCAGGACAGGCCGCGCGTTCAGGCCGATCGGTCAGGCCAGAATTAATGTTGCCAACTTAGTTATTTTACAAAATTTTACTAAATTGAGTATTTTATTCTCTCCTTGGTAGAAATTTAGTTATTAGTAGTGTTTAAGTAGGAAAGAGCCAGACAGTAATGATATGCAAAATAGCTACTAAATACGTAATATTTCCTAGTATATTTTAATTTAATGATAAAATTTATAATCAAATTCATTTAATGAAAAAAATGTAATATAATAAAACCTAAAATGCAGTGGTTTTTGGGGGGCTTCAGGAATTCCTAAGTTAAGTAGCCTCTTTAGTAGTTTTTTAGTAGTTTCAGTAGAAATCGATACGAGTTTAGTAGTTTCACAAAAAAAGAGCTGGCAACACTGGAACGAATCGCTTCAGTCCATACGGCCGCCTGATGCGATCTCGAAATTGCACACACACGATACGATTTTGCATCCGTTCAGGCCGAACTGAAGGTAGACCGGACCATGTATGGGGCCCCATACATTTGTATGTGATTTGTACAGCGCCACCTAGTTGTCTGGTTTACAACTAGATCCATTAACATACAAATTCAGAATTCCTAGTAAACGCCAAACGCGCTCACGATCGATTGCGAAAAGAAAAACTGACACTCAACACTCTGAGCACTTCACAAATATTGTTAAGCGTCCATTTACCTATATTGTATGGTACTACCTACTCGTAGGTCCTAAAAAACAGTTATTTGGGCGCCACGCACATTTGTCTATGCAGAATGTACCTCCTACTACTATTAGAAATGTGAATGTTTGTGAGGATGGATGGATGTTACTCTTTCAAGCAAAAACTACTGAACAGATTTTTTTGAAATTTGTTATGGTGGTAGTTTAAGCTCTGGATTAGCACATTTTAATCCCTAAGAAGTGCAGTGTTCCCGTGGAATACTTTATTTACTCGTGCGGAGCCGCGGGCAAAAGCAAGTATCACATAATATATCTGTCACCGTAAAATTGTAAAAACCGTTAGATTGTAATAAACTAATAAAACTAGTGAAATTGTAAAATGTAGATAGACTTCCGACGCGAATATGCTGCCTATAATTTATTATTTAACACATTATTTTTCGTTAGATTAATAAATATATAGTTTTTAATCTTTCGACATATTTGTACAATCTCGTTGGTTATTTTACAATCTAACGGTTTTTACAATTTTACGGTGACATATCCATTATTTCGGGTCCATTTATCTATACTTAGTATAATAAAGAGGAAAAGTTTGTTTGTTACTTTGTTTGTTTACATGGAATAGGCTCCAAAACTACTGGAACGATTTTGATGAAATTTGGCACATATGTAGAGTAGACCAAGGGGAAGGACATAGGCTACTTATTATCGAGAAAAATGTACGGTTTCTGCGAAATTAAGTCAGTGCAACATCTAGTATATTATAAGACTAGGCTCTTAATAAACTAGTGATTTTCTACGTTCCAGATCGGCATAAACCCCGGGCTGTTCGCGGCGTACAAGGGTCATCATTACGCGGGCCCCGGCAACCACTTCTGGAAGTGCCTGTACCTCTCCGGCCTCACGCGCGAGCAGATGAGCGCCGATGAGGACTATAAGGTACAGCGTAGTAACTGTTTAGTAAAATGTGGTACAGTCAAGTGGAAAATGCTTAAAGTGCCTCAGTAGATAAATCTATATATATATATAAATGTTATGTTGGTTTGTGTACGCTTCAAAAACTCAAAAAGCTCTGCACCGATCGAGCTGAAATTTTAGCATGATATATAATCCGCATCAAGGATTTTTTTAATGTATTTTTTGCATCAAGTCACATATCCGCGACCGCGAAAAAACTATATTTACGCGGGCGGAGCCGCGGGCAACAGCTAGTAACAAATAAAAGAAAAGCATCTCTGGTTACAAAACTTAACCGGCATTTTTTATACTAATAAAATTAAACAGAAGTGTAAAAAAATCACTTAAACACAAAAATCTACATACCTAACTCATTGTTATTTATGAGTATCACAAAAACAAGGTGATATTATGTCCTTCGTGTTTAAATTACTGTTTTATTATTTAAATTTAAGTCAGTAAAGAACCAAATACCTACATTTTTGTCTGCACGTTGTATAAGTAACATTTCTCTTACGCTGGCTTTTATGTTGTTTTGAACGTATAGTAGAGTTCAGTGACGAAAGCTGGTCTCCTTCATAGGGAAGCCCTAGCCTGTATAGGTAGGGATTTAGATGAAGGCCTTCAAAAGGTAAGTTTAGCCAATAGGAATGGAGTTATAGGAACCCCACACCATTGGTAGAGTTTAACATTCTATCTGCCTAAAGTTTTATTCATTTTTCCTATTCCAGTTGTTAAATTTCGGCATCGGCTTCACGAATATGGTGTCTCGGCCGACCAAGGGTTCGGCAGACCTGACAAGACGGGAGATCAAGGAGGGCTCGGCGATACTCCTGGAGAAGTTACAGACCTTCAGACCCAAGGTCGCAGTGTTCAACGGGAAACTCATATACGAAGTGTTCTCAGGGAAAAAGGATTTCTGCTTCGGCAAACAGCCTGATACAATTGCGGGGACTAACACGGTGAGTTTTATTATTATTAAATCATAATTTAATCTTAATAACACACAGTTTAAACTACTGGACGGATTGTGTTGAAATAACACATGGATAGTGGTTAAACATAGAAGTAAAAAAAAATTACAAGCACAATTCCACACTTGCTTACACACGTAAAGCGCACATCATACTTTTTAAAATCAAACCCTTTTACTAATAAAATTATTAACATAACGGATAACTTATACAACTTTGCTGTATTTGTCTGTCAGGTGACTTTTCTAGCGAATCAGACAAGAGAGCAACGTTGTTTAAGTTATTCGTTCTGTAAATATTTTTATTAGTAAGTGGGTACGTATGTAGAAGCTAAATCTAGCTAAACACGTCATGGTCACCAATGTATAAGTTATGTTGGAGAGATAAATGAAAAGTAGTGTCCCGATAATATTAGATTGTCTTTTTCACTTATATTACGTACACACAACGTTTAGCTTAATAAACCATTTAGATCGGAGGTTAGGACGAGACTGACTAACTAATATTATGAATTTAATAATGAAATGACTTGGAACCACAGACATCTATTGACTAGACCACGCAAGTGTATGTACTTCGCGTGTAAAAGAGAAGTAAAATTAACTTCCTTCAGTTCCATTTCCTCTCTAATATTCTCGGTGCTAAATATCAAACGAAGACTTAAAACTAAAAAAAGCGGCGGTGCGTCGCGAGTGACAGTTTGTAAATCGTTTACTCGGGGACGGGGAGTTATCATCACTAAATCGCTCTTGTGACGTCACAGTAGGTATAAAAATAATGGCACGCTTGGTTTCTATACAGACGATGAGACTTGCGTGGTCTAGTCAATAGATGTCTGCGCTTCGAACCAAGAGTGCAAGCATCTACTTTTGCGTGGTCCCTACAAATACATCTCATTCCGCAGTACATGTGGGTGATGCCTTCATCGTCAGCCCGCTGCGCGCAACTCCCGCGCGCGGCTGACAAGGTGCCCTTCTACGCCGCGCTCAAAAAGTTCCGCGACTACCTCAACGGCCTGCAGCCGCACGTGGACGAGGCGGAGCTCATATTCCCCGACACCACCGGCCGCCGCCCGCAGGAGGAGATGGAGATCCGCAGGTAGGCTGTCATCGGTAACACCGACCAACTACTTCAACGCCGTCCATTTGCACGTGGACAAGTGGGTGTCTCTGTCACTCCCGCATAATCTGTATGTGGTTGTCTCATTTTACAGGAGTTGCATCGTTGGTTGTATGACTTTGTGCCAGCAATCAGCATGCTTAACAATATCAAGAATCAATGTCGTAATGAAATTGATGTTTTTATTTTTAATATAATTTATCCGCGCTATTAAATCATCCTTACTCAAGATGGTTAATTATACCTTAAGTCAGTCTTATGATGCATGCAGTGTTCACGTCTAGAAAGTAACACACTATTGTTTATATTGTAATAATTTTAAGTGTTTGGTCAGTTTTGTGTAAGTACCTAATAAAGAAAAAAAAAAGGCGTCTCCGAGATATGACATTCTATCTGTTGTGGTAAAATCTAGTAATAAGAACAACCCCACAGTTTAGAATTAGCTTCGTTGATGACAGATTAAAAATGCTGCACAAAGCGGTCTCAATTCCAGACTGACGATGGAACCGGAGCCGGGCGACACGATCATATTAGAAGATGGAACGGAGGTGCCCCTGAAGAAGAAAAGGGGGCGCCCCAAGAAGGTCAAATTGGAGAACGGAGAGACGGCACCCCCGGTGCCTAGGGCGCCGCGCCAACCGCGACCGCCACCGGTACTGGATCCAAACGGGGAATTACCGCCCAAGAAGAAGAGGGGGCGGCCAAAGAAAATCAGACCAGAGGAGCAACAGTTTCTCATGCAGCAACAACAGCAACAACAACAACAGGTAATATTTGACTAATATAAAACATTCGGAGGGAGGGAGGGAGAAAAGGAAAGAGAAACTATAATTATTATTATGAAACAGCAAATAAATATGGTGGCGCGGGACACATGCCGTTTAACCAATCGGCACGGTAAATATTACAATATAACGAAAAATAATGTGTAAAATTGTAAGGAGAAATTTGTATTTGACAATCTGTCGGCATATTATAATATATCTAGTAATATTACAATCTAACGGTTTTTACAATTTTACGGTGACATATACAGCATATACAACTGCAACAGGTGTTTTATTATAAAACTAAGGGGCCAATTGGATCAACGATTAACACAAATTAACATCTTCCTTCAATTTACAGCAAGCGAACACAATGATCCAGCCGCAGCTGTCGTCGCTGTCGCAGCTGCCGCACGAGCAGCAGTTCCTGCACGGCGACTTCCCGCAGCAGATGGCGTCGCCGATCCCGCAGAGCATGATGTACGGCGTGCAGCACCAGCAGATGGCGGACGGCTCGCCCTACTACCAGCCCAACAACGCGGGTAAGTTGATGAACTAGATATAAAATGTTGAAAATATAACGTAAATAATTCTATATCGACCGTCAAAATTCTACTACTGATTTAACATAATCCGAATGTAAACTTATGTAAGAAATGTTAGTAATATTTGTAAAAATTACTGCTACTTATACAATTCCTAAATCGCGGTTAAAAATGTTTCGCATTCTCAGCGATTTAGCTCTCTTTAATAACAACGGTGGGCCTCACCGAGCAAACTATCTACTCGGAGAAGTAGCCATTATTTCACACACGCTATATGTTTAACTATTCAGTATAAATCAGTTTATTTATTGCGTAAATACTAATGAATGAATAATGATAACAGCCTCCGTGGTGTAGTGGTTAAAGCTTTGCTCTCGATTCGGAGGAGGAGGTCGTGGGTTCGATTCCCGCATTGGAAGAACAAAAAATGTTGTTTCCAAGATTGGTTAGGACAATGCACTCTGATCACCTGATTGTCTGACAAGAAAGATGATCCATGCGTCGAATGGGCATGTAAAAAGTCGAACCTGCGCCTGATCTCTCGTCAGTCGTGATGGTTATCCGTCCCACTGGGTTATGAGAGTAAAAAGGTAGAGAGGGTGCTCTTGTGTCGTGCGCACACACTTGGGTACTATAAAATTACTTCTGCTTCACTGGCATGGTTTTCAATGAAACTGGCCACCGTCACCGAAATCGGTGTGGGAGATTTATATATAAATACTAATGACCTTTTTTCCGCAGGTGGAATGGACTCCCCGCTCGAGGTGGGCGGCGGCGGCGGCGGGCTGCTGTCGCGCGGGTACGCATCGCCGGGCGGCGCGGGGGGCGCGGGGTACGCGTCGTCGCCGCGCGCGGTGTACGCGTCGCCGCGCAGTCAGCCGTACTCGCCCACGCCGCAGCGACTCGCCGCGACACCGCAGCCGCAGCACCAGGTAATACGATACACATTCTGCAAAACTATATAAGCGCTCAGTGGCCTAGTGGGTAGACCGTTTGGTTCGCACTCGAGAGAGTGCAGGTTCGAATCCCAAGTTGTGGCGTGTACCAATGAGACATTTTCAGATCTCAAGTACATTATACGGTCGCTCTAACGGTGAAGGAAAACATCGTGTGGAAACCCGCACATAGTTGGCCCCAGACGTACCAGTCATTCCTCTGGACTAGGCTGACTGTGTTGTGAGAATGACGTATGTGCTTGGGCAACCATACGACATTTAAAAATCAACTGTCCCAGGCACTACAGTATTTCAAGAGTGGTTACTTTGCTTAGAAGAATACTGTATAAAATATAAATCATCCAATAACGGATGAAAAAGGCCTAAGTGTTTTCTGCAATGTTCTTCTGTGTTTTTTAGAGCTAATTACATCGAAAGTTTTCTACGAAATCGTTATCAAATTAACAGCAAATAACTTCTTAGATAAGGGTTTTCTAAATAAACGTCAATATATAAACAGTAATTCATGTGCCCGAAATTAGATTTAGGTAAACTTGCATGCACAATTTTATGTTGATAGTTTTAAATGAAGCATTTCGTATAATATGTGTCTCATGCCTTAGTAAATTCTGAGGCATAATATGTAACGTTCCAATTTGAAACGTGAAATCTATACTAATATAATAAATGCGAAAGTGTGTCTGTCTTTACCTCTTGACTCTTTATCCGCTGAACCGATTTTTATGAAATTTGGTATTGACGTACTTTGGGTCCTGGAAAAAGACATAGGATATTTTTTATCCCGAAAAAGTAGTGTTCCGCGGGATAATGTATTTACGCGGGCGGAGCCGCGGGCAAAAGCTAGTTCGATATAAAACAAGATTATGTAATTAAAAAATGAAAGTTCAATCTATTTAGGTATTTATTAAGTTAATGGCATTATCAACAGTCAAATTAAATCATTTATCCTACAATTATTATAAGAAAAATACTTTATCAACTATCCATTAACGACAAATAGGATCTGTCTGCACCACAGCAGTTCCCGTCGAGTCCGGCCGCGTTCTCCGCGCCGTCGCCGCCGCGCGCGCCGTACGGCTCGCCCGGCGTGGGCAACGTGGGCGGCGTGGGCGTTGGCAACGTGGGCGGCTCGCGGTCGTTCGCCGTGCGCTCGCCGCTGTACGCCAGCAGCCCCTCTGCGTACCGACAGCAGCCCAGCCCGGCCGCGCAGCCGCGGTTCTCGCACGAGATGCCCTTCTCGAGGGACGCCACGCCTCAGGTGAATATCCTATTATTCTTCATGTTTTGTAACATTTGTACATAATACGTTAGTATATTTTCTTTTGTTTTGCGATCTCCAATGGTTTTGCATCAGCGAGCGACAGTTTTTGCTGTAGCATGCTTTTATCCATACTAATGTTATAAATGGGAAAGTGTGTATGTTTGTCCGTCTTTCACGCCAAAACTACTAAACCGATTTAAATGAAATTTGGTACACAGATAGTCTAGAGCCTGACAAAGGACATAGGCTACTTTTTATCGCGTTGAAATATACGGTTGGGGAAATGGGATACTATTCTTATGCTGGCGGAGCCGCGGGTATCAGCTAGTAAAATATAGATACATATGTGTTTACTTACGAACTCTATAATATTTTACCACAACATACGCAATTAAGGAAATATGAAAAGTTTTCTTGGCTGAAAATACATATATACGTCATGATAAATTGCAGAAAACACCTGACTTAGTAAGTGTATTAACATTATTTTAATTGCCCAGGCCCAGTCAGCGCCGTACGCGCGGTCGCCGGCGCCGGCGGGCGTGGTGGGCGTGGTGGGCGGCGGCAGCACGCCGTTCCCCGCGGCGTCGCCGGCGGGCGCGCTGCACTCGTACACGCCGTCGCCCGCACACACGCCCTACAGCCACCACTCCTCCCCCGCGCCCACTTACACGGACTCGCACCATTTCAGCAACCAGGTGAGATTATAAAGACATGCGTTTTTGCGTATATTTTGTATCCTTAATTAGTATCCAGTTGATGAAATTGTTTCAAGACTTGGTTATATATTACACCAGCCATTTCAATAAGAAATCCACCATATTTATGAAGCAAAAATTAGTCCTAAAATTACACGACGAAAGTCTATTAATGTAGAGATACCGATTTACCCGGCTGTAAAAGCTAACGTATGATGTTTCTTGCACAGGGTGCCGGTGGCGGCGGTTCGGGCGGGTTCTCGACGGAGCTGTCGAGCGACATCGGCGCGGCGATCTCGTCGCCCGGGCCCGTGTCGCCCGGCATGGCGGCGCTGGACTTCGAGCCGCCGCGCTCCGACCACAGCCCCATGGGCAGCACCGACATGCACCCCGGCAGCAACAGCAACTCCTCGCTGTCGGACTACAACAAGGTGTGTAGGCTCGACAAATCTGACGCTTCAACAGAAAGGCTAGAATGTTCATTGAACCCCGGAATTAATATCGTTTCGTTTGCAACTACAATGTTTAACCCGACATGTAGTTTTTTCTTCACCGCTTACCATGGCAGAGCCATGCGTCAACACGAATGAACCGGCTTGTTAGGAGTTATATCATTATCTCATCATCAAACTCAGCCAATCGATAGGGTGAAACAGTGTTTTCACTACTTCAAAATACGATTGGTCTAATAGCTATCAGGGCATTTTCAAAGGCATACAATGCTCTTGCATTTGTGTCATTGACATAGTCGACTGTTTTACTTTAATACATTTAAGCAATAAAATACTAAACACAATGATACGTTAGCAGCCAAAGATTTCAAAACTCAAGAAAGACTATGACGTATATTTGACAGAACAAATTACGCCATCTTGGTTTTCACCATACTTCAAATGTTAAAATGGCCCAAAAATCTCAAAAGTAGGGCCATTTAGCTGGAGAAACTTTGCACCTCAACATGCCTCGTCTATAATATACGTCTATGTTAGGAACAAATCTTCATACAAGAAAAAGTTACGCCATCTTGTTTTTTACCATACTTCAAATGTCAGCCACCTTGTTTCCACCATACTTCAAATGTTAAAATGGCCCAAAAATCTCAAAAGTAGGGCCATTTAGCTGGAGAAACTTTGCACCTCAACATGCCTCGTCTATAATATACGTCTATGTTAGGAACAAATCTTCATACAAGAAAAAGTTACGCCATCTTGTTTTTTACCATACTTCAAATGTCAGCCACCTTGTTTCCACCATACTTCAAATGTCAAAATGGCCCAAAAAATCTCAAAAGTTGGGCCGTTTAGCTGAAGTCACTTTTTGCCTCAACATGCCTCGTCTATAATATACGTCTATGTTAGGAACAAATCTTCATACAAGAAAAAGTTACGCCATCTTGCTTTTTACCATACTTCAAATGTCAGCCACCTTGTTTCCACCATACTTCAAATGTTAAAATGGCCCAAAAATCTCAAAAGTAGGGCCATTTAGCTGGAGAAACTTTGCACCTCAACATGCCTCGTCTATAATATACGTCTATGTTAGGAACAAATCTTCATACAAGAAAAAGTTACGCCTTTTGTTTTTTACCATACTTCAAATGTCAGCCACCTTGTTTCCACCATACTTCAAATGTCAAAATGGCCCCAAAAATCTCAAAAGTAGGGCCATTTAGCTGGAGAAACTTTGCACCTCAACATGCCTCGTCTATAATATACGTCTATGTTAGGAACAAATCTTCATACAAGAAAAAGTTACGCCATCTTGTTTTTTACCATACTTCAAATGTCAGCCACCTTGTTTCCACCATACTTCAAATGTCAAAATGGCCCAAAAAATCTCAAAAGTAGGGCCATTTAGCTGGAGAAACATTGCACCTCAACATGCCTCGTCTATAATATACGTCTATGTTAGGAACAAATCTTCATACAAGAAAAAGTTACGCCATCTTGTTTTTTACCATACTTCAAATGTCAGCCACCTTGTTTCCACCATACTTCAAATGTCAAAATGGCCCAAAAAATCTCAAAAGTTGGGCCGTTTAGCTGAAGTCACTTTTTGCCTCAACATGCCTCGTCTATAATATACGTGTATGTTAGGAACAAATCTTCATAGAAGAAAAAGTTACGCCATCTTCTTTTTTACCATACTTCAAATGTCATCCATCATATTTCCACCATACTTCAAAATGCCCCAAAAATCTCAAAGTGGGGCCATTTAGTTGGGGTCACTTGTTGCCTCAACATGCCTCGTCTATAATATACGTGTATGTTAGCAGCAAAGCAACCCCGGCGGCGCGGAGCTGTCGCCGGCGGCGGGCGGCGGCGCGGTGGGCGGCGCGTTCGGCGGCGCCCTGTACGACGAGGGCCGACTGCAGTACCAGGACAAACCGGACTACCATTATCAGCAGGAACAAGGTAAGGCAACAGGAGCGCAACGAATATTATAAGGTTGAAAATTTGCAAACTTGTACTGTATAATAATGCCACCGTAAAAATTGTAAAAACCGTTAGATTGTAATATAATCAGTGAAATTGTAAAAATGTTTAGACTGCGAACCCGTTATAATTTAACACATTATTTTTCTTTACATTATAAATATATAGCAAAGAACCTTTCGACAGATTTTTACAATGTTGCTAGTTATATTACAATCTAACGATTTTTACAATTTTACGGTGACGTATACACACAACGACAGAGTAACTACTACCTACATTACATTTATTTATCATTATACGAAACTACTGCCTACAATTAGACTTATATATATGTTATAGGCAAACTCCGAAGCTCCGGCGCTCCTAGGTTGGACTGGTCAATCCTCAGGTCAGACTGAATGACTTAGTCAAAGCCCAAACAAATGTAAATTTTCGGCCTTTGACTAAACAATTTTCGTCAAACCTAGGAGGGACTAATTTGGTCAGGCAAACGTCAAAACACAATTTTATTAAATCGGGGTTTGACGAGTCAAACTCCGATATAGGTATGAAGTGTCTTATTTTCGTATATTTGGAAGCATTTTATCATTTAAGCAGCTTTCAAGTCTTAACCGCTTAACTCTGCCAGTTCTGACACCTGATTGGTCAGCTTACGTGATTTTCACTTTTATATTTGAGATGCTTTGAGAGAATGCCGTGTGGCATTAGGCCTGCCTTTTGTACGATGTGCAATAAAGTATAAAATAAATAAATAAATGCTTTGGAATGTACGGAGGTTAGTTTGTAAGATTAGGTATAAAAAAATAACATTTTTAAAATTTTGATGTTTATTGTTTTAATAATTTCTTAAGTAATTTTAGTAACAACAACACCGTTTGATTCACTCATCTTCAATTTTACACAATTACACGCCCGCACGCTCAATGAACGAACATGAAATGACAAAACAATCGGTCGGAACACCGCGAGAGACATTATGAACCTGTTTAAACATGTTCAGATCAACGTTTGACCGAGTTTTGCAGTCGCTTCTAGGATTGACTAGGCCAAAACCGAAACAGAATAATTTACTTTCGACGTTTGACTGAAAAGTTAGGAGCTCCTGGGTTTGACTAAAAATACTTCAGGCAAAGGGCGAAATTGAAATGTATTTCGGGGATCGCCTGACGGCTTTGGCCAAACCTAGGATAAACCAGTCCTTCCGCGAAGAGACTGTGTATCGGACTTTGACTATAACATATATATATCAGTTGTCTAACGTCTTTTGAATAAAATATCATCTTAAGAAATACGATCATTTACTCACATTGAGTTGCTTTGACAAGTCGTCGGATGATAAATTATAGTTTTTTTATTCCTATGAAGATTGTATTGTAATTTGTTTTGTATTCGCAGGTCCGGGCGTGGCGGAGAGTCCACGGTTAGATCAGATGCATCAGCATCCCTCCATGTATCCCACCAATTTCAATAGGTACGTCGCCTTTCTGTTTACTTCATTCTTTAGTGATGATATAATTGTATATCAATTTCTACACGCGTATCTATAATATTGCCATCAATGTATTAAGTCATGCGATGTATAACATTTAGGAATTTATAAATGGAATAGCTTTTGTCCGCGGCTCCGCCAGTGTACATACATTGGCTGTGTTCTGCGGAAAAAAGTACTAACAAAAAAACGTAAGCAAAATGGCGACCGCTAACGTTAAATGAGCAAAATGGCGGATTATGTTAGCGGTATTGAAGTTACCAAACGTATCCTGGCCGATAATTCGTTTTTTTCTTTAGCGCTAGCGCTTTTTTCCGCGGGACACAGCCAATATCTCACGGAAATAATGTAAAAGTAGTGTGTTAATCTAGACATTAGAGCCTAAATTATACCTTTCATCAACATCAGTTTAATAATAGATTTTAGCGTGAAAGAGTCTAAAACATCCATTCATTCATCCACCTATCTGTCCGGTCCTCACCAACTTTCTCATTTATGATAGTAGTAGGATATAATAGAATGTTCAAATCTATATTAACACGCGTATTTATAATAGTGCCATCAATGTACTGAGTCATGCAAAATAATTTCATAAACTTTTTAGAATTTATAAAATAGGCAATATGTTACTTCATTTCACTTCATTATTTCGTATTAACACGACAGGTCGACGCCGACGGGTGAGGAAGACTCGAACTTCGGTCGAGCGCCGCCCTTCAGGACGCTGTCTGAACACGCGCCTGGTAAGATATCCGTAATTTATGAACATATATACTTACTCCTACTTAGTGCCTCAACTTCATATAGAACGTCGAGAAATACGAGACATCTCTTTTTACTGCTACTTTTTACTCGCTGAAATTTTCGACACAGGTACGTCACGACTCACGTGTTCTTTTAGGGAAATATCTTGATTCTCCAGGATTAAACATTATCTATAATTTCAGGGTCGCCCAGCGAGTACGGGAACACGGGCGAGGGCGGGACGCCAAAGGGCAAATCGCAAGACGTGGCGTCCAAGTCGCTATCCGGACTGGAGTCTCTGGTGGACCAGATCCCGTCCATCGCAGAGGGTGGCGCGGGCCCCCCGCCTGCGGCCTCGGGCGGGGATCCCGCGCCACCGGCACCCTTGCCTGACTACGCGCCTGCGTTGTATCCACCCTATCCGGCGTATGGCGCGCCCACGTATGGGAATAATGGGTGAGTGTCGTTTGTGAGGAATACCATAGTTTATTACAGTCTGTAGTTATTGCAAGTATTTAGTTCTCTAGAACAATGTCTCTGATTTACAGAGTTATTGTCCTAGAGAGCAAAATACTTGCAGCTTATTCGACGATATGCGTGGTTGATGGATATCGAAGGTCACATTTACCAGTGAAAAACAGAATATTTGCCTGTCGTTTCATTGAATGAAGTACTTATATTTTTCAAGATTTTAATACTGGCTTCAAGCGCGCGCTAACTTTTAACAGCCCGTTTCAATAACCTATCTATCTATAACTGTTTGTTAAAAACGTCGTCATTCAATAATTTGCCGGTTTTTCGCAATACAAATTTGACGTTTTTAACAAATAGTTATTGAAACGGGCTGTAAGGCTTCTGCGGTTTTCACAATTTAAAGACTGTTTAGTTTTAAAGTACAGCTAGAATTGATTGATTAATATCTGACAATTTGTATCCCCAGCTACGGCGGTCCGTTCGTCGGGTACGGCGGCGGGTGGGGCACGCAGCTCATGCGGCCCGCCCCGGGCTACCTCCCCGACTGGCAGTACGGCTACGCCCCGGGCGTGGCCCCGCCATACGCCGCCTACAATACCCCCTACTACAACGGCTACGCCCCGCCGCCCGCGCACCATCAGCAGGTACGATACTCAATTTTATTTATGGAAATACTAATTTCCAGTCAAATATTAAGTGCATTCCACATTAAGCAAACCCCATTATGGATAATCCGTTGTAATAATGGATACATTGTTTTAAGAAACATAATGAGAATGTTAGATAGGTACGCGTCGCGTCTTGTAAATCTTGTATCGATGTCTAATAAATAACAAGTACAAAAGTCCTGCGATAAAAATATGTATTTCATCCATAATACAGAACAATAGTATAACGTACCAAAATCTTAAATCTTAAACGAATTCGGAAGTCGTCGGATTCTTTTTGGGGTGTGATTTGTGTGGATGTTCTATACATTTACCCCCTTACTAATAAACGCTGTATAAGCTTTGAATAGTTATACAGTGTTTTGTCTTCTTCAACCGAATTAAAAATGTCACTTGTGTGACGGGAACAAAACACTATATAACTATTCAAAGCTTATACAGCGTTTATTAGTAAGAGGGTTATTCATAAACGGTAAAAATAAAGGCTCCCCTGACGGACGAATGTCTCACATCAGGTGCTGAATTAGTGGTTCACCGGTATTGTCATTAACAGAAGTCCACAGGATTTGGCCGGCCACGTAAGTGTGTATGCGATGTTACATCTTAGGTTATACTTTTACCCCCTTACTAATAAACGCTGTATAAGCTTTGAATAGTTATACAGTGTTTTGTTCACATCACACAAGTGACATGTTTAATTCGATAGAAGGAGACAAAACACTGTGTAACTATTCAAAGCTTATACAGCGTTTATTAGTAAGGGCGTAAGGGAATGAAGGAATAGTATAATATAGTTAATTGGGATTGTTATTAGTCTGGGAAAGAGATTATCTATATTTTTTATTTTCTGAACCAAGCAGCAAAACACACACTCTCAACTTGACGTGTGACGTGCCTTTGTAACAAGTGGGGCAAGGCGAAACGAACAATATTATTTCGTCATGTTTTTGGAAATAAAAATAATACGTGTCCAATTTTTTTGATGTTACTGAAGGAGTTAAAATACCTATATATTATTGTTACTTAAAAATCATATTTAATTGTTTTCATTTGAATGCCATTCCAGGCGCACTACCTGTCGGCGCCGCCGCTGCTGGAGCTGCACAAGAGCGGCGAGCACGCGCCCGCCGTGCCGTCCGTGCCCTCCGTGGGCTTCGGCGGCTTCTGTTAGTGCCGCCGCGACCGCGGCCGCGCCGCAGCCGCACGGCAACCGCGGCGGAGCGGCGCCGCACCAGCACACCCCTGTAAAGCAATCTAGTGATGTAATTTTATCTTTTTCAAAAAAAAAAATAATGAGCTTAATTTTTAGTGTTTATTTGTAAATATTGTACGTATTTATTTGTCATCGAACCTCCCGAACATCACACGCGAGGGCGCGCGCGGCCCGCATGTTTTCGGTCTGTGATCCCGGTCTAAAGTCTTGCCAATGAAACGTTTCGTGTTCTAGTCAATGGTCGTTGTGTCGGCTAGTCAAATTCTAAACGGCCCAGCGCGCCCCGGCGACCGTCATCTAAGTCACGAGAGCGGCCTACGAGTGTACTTTTACTTAGGTTTAGTTGATATCGTTCGGAGTCGGGTTCACCGAGCATTTTGAGAGTGATGACTATATTGTGTACTTAGGTCCGGGAGAGTCACCGACACGGTTGTAGCTTCGGATCGCTAGGTAGATATAACGTGTTCGTGGACGTCGCGCGGCGTCGCGTTTGCGGCGCGTCGTCGGTGCTGTTCCTCGTGTTTGCCATTTTTGCGGCTACGTTTCGTACCGCTCTCGCGTTTGCGTTTTTTTTTAATTGTCTTTGACGTTGTTGATGTTGAATTTTCGTTCTGCGTGTGACTCGGTAGGACTACTGCGATTTCTGTGTTCAATTTTTCGTAACGCTCGGGCGGGGTGGTTTTGTACAAAAATTATTTCTTTGCACAAAAATGAATTTTAATATAAGATAAAAACGAAATAACATACGTAATAAAGACATATACGTTAATGATAAGTTACTCGAAGAATTTATATACGGTAGGAAGGTGCGTCGCCGCGGACGGTTCGACCGTCGATCGTGCTCAATGTACGCCTTCGAATAGTGCAGCGACGTGACCAGGGGCCTTCCGGTTTCGAAGGACCATAAGTTTCGTATGACATAATATGTC
Organism: Glaucopsyche alexis; assembly: GCA_905404095.1. Taxonomy (NCBI): domain Eukaryota; kingdom Metazoa; phylum Arthropoda; class Insecta; order Lepidoptera; family Lycaenidae; genus Glaucopsyche; species Glaucopsyche alexis. Next base: position 9,223,501 of record FR990061.1, read on the forward strand.
ACACCTGGCATGCTCCGACATGTCAAGGCTGACATATATCGTATCAAACTTATGACAGCTTAGGGAAGATATACATTGGCTGTGTTTGGCGAAAAAAGCGCTCGGATGCGCTTGTCAGCAAAATGGCTAATTACGATTACTAACTTCAATAGCGCTAACACACTATTGAAGTTAGTAAACGTGTCCTGGCCAACAACTGTATTTTTTTTGTCAGTGCTAGCAAGTGCTGTCAAGCGCTTTTTTTGCTGACAAACAAAGTATTGTAATAACAGCGTGAGTGTGATCCTTTAAATACTGTTTGCATAATATTATGTCTGTGATTGTATAGTTTTACTATACACCAGCTTCATTTTGAAGTTGGCATATCAATGACTTCTACAATATGTTGCTTAGTTGTCGCTGCACTATTTAAATGCGTTTTTTTTTAATTTATTTGTCGTCAGTAAATACAGAAAATTTATAATTTCTATTAATGAAAATCGACAGGGTATTTAAGATTGCTTAAGTTGTATTATAATTTTATATTTATTTTTATTTTGTGCGAGTTTTTTCTCGTGTTGCGTTTAGAGTTATTTTATCGATATTTTTGTATAATCGATTGCGTCTATATGTTATTACAATAATGGGTGATAATTTTGTTTATACTTAATTTTGGTGATATCTCTCGAGGGTAGTTTCTTTAATTAATTCCTTTTTTTTTGCTAGTAACTCACTCTAAAACTCTGCTATAAATGCAAATCTAAAATAATAATTAAATATGTTATAAAATCTAAATTTTCTTCGATTTCATCTTAAATTATTTTACCTATTGATTGCCTAAGGATGATTTTGACTTGACATAGATTTTCTTTTTTCTTTCTATAACAATTTGGAAGTATATTTTTCGTATTACTTGTGATGTGGCCAAAACATCGACTCACATGAGTTTCAGAGTGAGTTTGCGCTTAATCCGTTCACAATTGGGTATTTGCCAACATGTATAAATATCGTTTTTTTAATTATTAAAAAATAATTAATTAGGTATTACAATTTGATAAAAGTAAGTCCACCTTTTTGGAAGTTGGTTAAAAAGAATTAAGATTTTATGTGTTTAGTTTTGTAATTAACCTTTTTGCGATTATATTTTTTTTAAACCTACATAGTTTACTTACATATTTTTTCAGAGCACTATACTTAATTTATTATTTAATAAAAAAAATACAGGCAAGTACCCTATTGTGTATTGTATCATTAACGTACGTTAAATAGGATCGTCGCCCCTACAAAAACAAATAGACTCTTTCCTTTATTAGGTTCTTTACTCGTAATAAAATATACTACATACACATAACACAACATGTATTCAATATTTTATGTGCTAATGTTATGTAAGGTTTGGCAAAATTACGGATATTTTGGGTACACCATCTATTGCTTTATGTATAGACGTTTAAAAAATATTTGTCATACTCAAAAAGTAAAAAAATCATCTCATGTATGTCTGTCATGGGTGACTGCGCTCAACGCAAACTCTTGCATATATTATTTTTCTGCCTAAACGTCTATACAAAAGTAGTAGATTATATGCCCAGAATATCCGTAATAGGGAATATGCATAAAATATAAAAATAACTTAAAACATAATAATATGATACTAGATTGAAAAATAAAGGAAATGGCGAAAAAATTTTCAATATCTGTTGATAAATGAGCAAGATATGAGCGGTCAAAGTTTGTAATCTATCTCTTTCTAGCAAAACGAAATTTAGTATGAACTTTCTATGAAAGTCGTGTTATGTGACGTCACGATACACGTCCGATCTCTCTGTCTAATAGACTACTTTAAACGTTCATATCTTAGTTAATTTTAATGATATCAAAAAACTAATTTTACCATACGGTTTACCAAACAAGATAGATCTATATAAAAAAAATAAAAAAATTACGTGCATATTCCCTCTGTTTATATTGTATGCGATGTCCTCACATATGTACGTCAGTGTTTTACATAAGGTAGCGTCGTATACGCTGAGTGCTTTATTACGCTTGTTTTGATATTATGTATGTGTAATTAACTGTTGTTCGTTTTGTGTAAAATCAATTCTGTTGTAGGGCGTTGCGGTGCTTTTTCATTCTGTCATAATAACTTTTACAATTTTATTATACCTATACCGTGGTATTATTATTTAAAGGATGTTTACAATGTTTTGTATTATTTTGAGATGTGTTATTGTATTGAAAGTGATGTTGAATGCATAATAATAATGTAACTTAAATTATACTTTTATTATAATATTGTAATGAAATGAATTTAGCACCGACACGCAAAAAGCAAAGGCCTAACTCTATTGCCGCTTTGCCTTTATGTACGTTTTTCCTCTGTCGATCATTCTATACTATAGCCTGTTTGCTATTGTTTAAATTTATTACGAAATACCTACGGCTTGTCTCGCTGTGTTAAGTTGGCAAAGTTACTTAACGGTAGTTACTACCAACATGACGATGCTATTTTTTCATAATGGTAACTGGTAATAATTTGAAATAAACCTATACCGAAAAATGTGTAGCTCATTATGTTGGTAGCCTTGCTACGAACGTTCCTCAACAATTACAAATATTAAAGTTCTGTATTCGGTCCTTCTAGTACCTTTGGATTTAAGTCTCGAATAATATTTAGATGTGATAGTTATTTCTACGTTTATAATCTCGAATATTTGAACGTGTGCAATGGCAGGATAGAGTCGTTCTGTGTTGCGACGTTACCGGCGGTCTTATTTCATAACAATTTAAAATCTATGTACTTAATTGGATACAAAATTGTAACAGGGAGAGCGAGTGATTATGATGAATAAGGCCGCCCCTAACCTCGCGGGGCTCGCGCCGTCCGCTCGCGGCGAGCCTGAGGCGTTAGTACCGGTAGTTAGCGTTAAGCCGGGCCCGGCCGCGTTTTACACCCGGCAGCCATCCTAGTTTAAGTCTTCTATCAACGAGCTAGTGTTAGTGCACGGCGTTCGCCGCCGGATATCTCTCTACCGTCGGCGCGCAGTGGCGGGGCCGCTCCGCTGCCCGCTCCGCCACTCTCGGCCGACGGCCGCTAGGCTCAGTTCCGGGCATCGCGGCCGATTCGGCCTCGCGCGATTGATAACGTGCGATTGACGCGCGTAGCTGCGACAATAGAGTATGGAAATGTATGGCGTTGTTTCCGAGGCTTGCGACAGATGCGCGCAGCCGACGTTGGACTTTTTCGTACTCGGAGTGCACCCAGGCCCACCGCTAGCTGTTTTATCGCCCGTGTGCAATACCGATTATGCCGCCATACGATTACTTAATTACTATGAGTTTTGTCAAAAAAAAGGCGATGAGTCGCTCGATTTGCCACCCCTTGTGGACGCCCGCTTACGGCGGCCCTGAGTGCACCATTAGTCCGCGCGTCAACGCACGCTATTAATATCGAGCGGCTGCGGTCGGTCGCGGTGCTTAGGAGTGAACTTTAAAGCTCGCACGCGCACGCCCGCGCCAGTGTTGGCGTTTCCGCGCGGTGCGTGCACGTCGCACGAGAATCTCGTTAGGGTCGACCAGTGTAGCCACTGGTCGCTCGACTTAATTGTACAGTATGTATATTTTTGTAAAATTCCTTCTTAACTGTGGCAATATTACGAAATTAAAAAAAATATCTCTAATTAATAATTAGTACAATTTTTAGACAGTTATCTCGAGTAACCGACCGATCTCTAAATGTAATGTAATATAGATTGGGTATATGGACGCAGGAATTTGATTTGCTTTGTCATAATATAAGGCCGGTTGTTTAGCTACTCGCGGTGACGGAGCGGATATTGATATTTAATCATAGATTATACTTTTAAATTTATTCATAAAATCTTCGGTTGTTTTTAATTGCAATAAATATTTGTTGTCCAATTTAAACCTTTATTGCCGGGATAGATTTTTTGTCCTTAACCATTGCCCAATAAAGTACTAGGCTAACATAAGTAACTAGGTAAAGAATTTGTAGATAGGTCAAGAAATGTTAAATAACTAACGGAGGACTGCGGCATGCACTGGTTACCAGTTGTAGGCGTAAAGTTTTTGAAATAATTTATAAATAAGTTTTATATAAAGTGCAATGGGTTACCATTACAGCTAAACCTATACAACGTGTCATGTAACTATGCTTCACTCTAGTTTTTTTTCTTTTACAAATATTTAACCGCTTTAAGATTTATGCATTAATTTTGTGACATTTTGAAATGAATGATTAAAGAACAGGTAATTCCTTTATTTCCTAGTTATTTTATCCTAGTTATTTTAATTGTAAGGACACTGTCTAATATATTTGTAACCACAAGCATGCACGTTGTAAGGGTAGCTGCACACGCGCGACGCGTGTCGTCGGCACGCCGCCGCTTGGTTGTGAATCACGTCGCTTGTCGCTCCCGCCCCCCGCTCCGTCACGCCAATCTGTGTTGCCCACCTATACCGTTACTCTCCCATCCCGATAACGAATACGTGTTACTTGTTATATTGTAATTTTGTAACTGATCGAGTGTTGATAGCGAATTAGCTGCAAATGTGACGTCACAGTGTGCTGCGGGCGGCCGATCCGGGTCTGCCAGTGAGGCGTCCATGCCGTGCCAAACAGCAACATCCCCAGAGCAATAATAATACTTTATAGTCTCGTGAAGCAATAAAACACGCGTTTATTGCAATTATGTATCATGTTTACCTGTCATTGTTTTCTATAGTATTCCTTTTATTTAGTATTATATGAACGTTGAACTTTTCGCTCGTGCGGAGGCGGTTTTTAACGAATTTAGCTCAATTTTATTAATACTTTATTATTGTAATTTATTCTATTATCTACTCGCTTGTTGATTATACAGTTGTTTCGATTATTTCACCATGGCTGATAGAAACATCATGGTGACGGATCTCGTTCGCCTTACTGATTTACAAAAGTAAATTAATCTATTTAACAATATCATAATAAATAGAAAGGGAGATAATTAAGGTTGTTTGTGGTACAGTACTATCAGCCAAGGTACACATTTGTAAAATATTTACTCAAGTAACTCGCATTTCAATCACGGTGCTTATTTATGGTAGAGGGCGCGACAGGCAAACCCAGGCGACAACATATCTCAGACTCACTCAACGCTCCCTCGGATCAACTCGATTAGTCAATTATTTTAGGCCAGACGCCTGTCGCGCCCGCGACGCGCTTTTTTAAAGTACAATTTGTCAATACCTTTATCATTATTACTACTAATATAGTTTTCCGCGATTCGCGATCCCCCACTTGTCGGGAGCACGGGTAGCCTCGGTTCACTTTTGAAATTCATTCGATTTTGTCAAAATCGATTGGTTACAATTTGGGGAAAATCGATTTCGATCGAAGCGAATCGATTTGAGAAGCGATTAACGGGCGCTGGTATCAATGAGCGACGAGTGCTCTCGCGAGAGTTTGTTTTCGCTAGTGCATAATATGTTTGTACAGTAACTATACTTGTCGTAGAACTTAAGCAGTTATGATAGTGTAACGTAAGATCTATCGAATTACAGTCTAGTGTAATATAAACGCGAATTCTGACGTGTATTTGTAAGGGTTTTTTATATTTTAGTTTTGAATGTTCTCATTTGAAGAAACTGACTCGTTGGAATGTAATTAGTAATAAAACAGGAAGAATTTTAAATAATGATACAAGTTTAATGATATTTAAGTAATGTATTATAAATAGGTGTAAGGTAAAAAGTTATTAACACTGTATGGAAATTGTGACAAAATTATAGTCATTTGTAATATTAAACTGATGTTTTATTATGTCCTTACATCCCTGATGCAAAAAGTATTATCAAATAAGAAATGTTGGAGCAGCGAAGGGCTGAAAAGAAATTCATAAAATATGATAGTAATCGGTAGTGCCGCACGCCACTGTCCAGAATATATTAGGAATGGATCTAGTACACATGGATAGAAAACTCCACACACATATTTTACGCTGAACACCGTTCATATTTTGTAGTCACATTAATAAGTTAAGTGTAATGTTAGTCTAGTAATTATCTATACATACAGATAAATAAAATTGAAGTGTCTGTTTGTAACTTCAAACTAACAGCTTTTCACTTAATGCATCTGAAAGTATATTCGGTACTTACAATAAAATACAATTTTTTAAAATTTTTGTCTGTCCGTCTGTCGGTCTGTCTGTCGGTTTGTTCCGGCTAATCTCTGAAACGGCTGGACCGATTTTCACGGGACTTTCACTAGCAGATAGCTGATGTTATAAGGTCTAACATAGGCTACTTTTATTTTAGGGTTCCGTTTAAAAAATAGGGTTCCGCTTCCGTTAGTTCTGCGCAAACGAAGTTGCGGGCATCAGCTAGTTCTACTATAAAAGTGTTAACATTAAAGCAACTGACGTTATTAAGAGTTACTGTACTACAGTTATAACTTTATAACGCCAGTTGCTTTAATGTTTAACACTTATATACTAGAACTAGCTTTTGCCCGCGACTTCGTCCGCGTGGAACAATACTTTGGGATATCGCTGAAATTTACCCGCGACTTTATTTATGACTAACGAAAGCGGAATCCTATTTTTTTAAACGGAACCCTAAAATAAAAGTAGCCTATGTACCCTACAGCTACAGCTACCCTATAAAAGTAGCCTATGTAACATCAGCTATCTGCTAGTGAAAGTCCCGTGAAAATCGGTCCAGCCGTTTCAGAGATTAGTCGGAACAAACAGACAGACAGACCGACTTACAGACAGACAGACGGACAGACAAAAAAAAAAAAAAAATGTATTTTATTGTAAGTACCGAATATACTTTCAGATTCATTATGTAAAAAGCTGTTAATTTGAAGTTACAAACAGACACTTAAATTGTATTTAACTGTAATATTTTAAGATATTATCAATTTGATGTTTATAAAATAACTAAACTATTTAACTAAACTAAACTAAACATTAACCCGCACGCGCACCCCGCCTTGGTGACGCCCACTTCGCAACGGGCCGTGCAGCAGAAGTCGTAATATTTTAATTTCGCCATAACTTCAAAACCAAACGTCCAATTTTAATCATTCAAAAACCAAATATTATCTACATAAACTGTACTTAGTGATGAAATTATATATTTTGATAAGGATTAATAACATGAGTAAAATAAACGCGTTTAAATGTAGTCCAAAAAAATTCAAGATTTCTAAATAAAAAAATGGTTGTTGTGCCTCACTCGACATAGATAGGTATAGTGTGTCGCGGACTTTTTTGTAGATATTTATAAGATCTACAATTAATTAGAACATTTTATGGTTCTATCTTTTATAGTTCAGGCAGCGTACGCAAAATAAGTAACTTTTCTGGTTGATTTTTTACACCTTGTGTCCGAAAAACCCAAATATCTTACGGAACCCTATTTTTTTCCAAAATAAAATTTAGCCTATGTTACTCGTGGATAATGTAGCTTTCGAATGGTGAAAGAATTTTTGAAATCGGTCCAGTACTTTTTGAGCCTATTCATTACAAACAAACAAACAAACAAACAAACAAACAAACAAACAAACAAACATACAAACAAAGTTTTCCTCTTTATAATATTAGTGTAGATAACTAGACCAAAATTACATATATCTTACTAATGTTACTAATGAACGAAATATTGCAATCAGCATAACTTTCACTTCGACAAGACAATACACAACATTTTTTCACCATTTTGACTGTTAAATCATCAAATAAATAACAAAAACATCGTTACGGGGATACAGGAAGTAAGAAATAAAAACTGTTTTCAATTTTAATATTAATAATAATGACTCCCCACCGATCTCGGTGAAGGTGGCCGGTTCCATTGAACAGGCCAGTTACGCAGGAGTAATTTTATAGTGCCCAAGTGTGTGCGCAGTACACAAGAGCACTCTCTCTTCCTTTACTCTCGTAATCCAGTGGGACGGATAACCGACACGACTGACGAGAGATAAGGCGCAGGTCCGACTTTTTACATGCCCATCCGACGCATGGATCATCTTTCTTGTCAGACAATCAGGTGATCAGCCTGCATTGTCCTAACCAAACTTGGAAACAACATTTTTTTTTGTTGTTCCAATGCGGGAATCGAACCCACGACCTCCGAGTCGAGAGCCAATGCTCTAACCACTAGACCACGGAGGCTGTTTTATATTAATTTTAATAATATCCGGTGTTCAGCGAAACATACGTCTAATGGTGTATCTATTGCAGGGGTGGTCGACTTTGTATGAATAACCTTGGACCAAAAAGGGGGCAGTTCGGTGCGACAAGAATGGTTATATTTCAATATATCGCTCTCTGTCTTACATGGTTAATGTTACATAAAAACCACAACAGATGACACTATGCCGCTTCTAGATCGCGCTATCGAAAACACTAGACGTATGTACAGTCTGACAAGGATCTTTTGGCACGTGGATAAAATCAGTACTAACATCGCCGTCTTGAAAAAAATCACTTTTAGTAATAATTATTGTTCTTATTTGCGACACTCACGCCCCCATCCAAGTGCCAAAAGATCTTTGTCCGGCTGTATCACAGAACACTATTACTCGCGGAGAAGAAGGTCGACTTCATACAAAAAAATTGGGACCAAAATAGCGCCTCTAGTGAGCTGCCCCCTCAAACTTTTAATCGCCTTCCAACAAAGGAGGACTAAATATTTGATTATATGAATATGGCGGGAAATTGAAGATACGTAATTAAAGTTTAAGTTAACGTTAAATTTCTCTTTAGAGCTAAATTTTGCATTCCGACAAAACCGAGCGACCACCTCCACGCACAAATCATAACTATACGTCACAAAATGTTCGTGAGCCCTTAAATACATACGTCTAGTGTTTTCGATAGCGCGATCTAGAAGCGGCATAGTGTCTGTTGTGCGCCATCTGTTGTGGTTTTTAAGTAACTTTTATGTAATATTAACCATGTAAGACAGAGAGCGATATATTGAAATATAACCATTCTTGTCGCACCGAACTGCCCCCTTTTTGGTCCAAGGTCATTCATACAAAGTCGACCACCCCTGGACTGTATATATAAGGGCTCACGAACATTTTGCAACGTAGTATAGGTCTACCAGAATCTGATGGCATTTAAAAAAAAATAAAAAATGTGATTTTCATATGGGAATGCAGTGTTGCCAGATATACGGATTTCTCCGTATTTATACGGATTTTCGATGTGCTATACAGATTAGACGCGGATACGGATTTTTGTACGGAATTTTAACAGAAGCCCAATTCTCTTATCTATTTTCGATATTAATCCCGTTTCGGTCCACGCGCTGACTCCTTACAGCACCAGGACAGCCTAAAACGGGATTTATTAACCGATAGTATTTACGAGAATTACCCCTAGCATAAATCTAACCAACATTTATTAAATGTCTGTGTTTTTCATTGCATATACGTATACCTACTGTAAATTCACAATCATCATAATATTATTTATTTCCTTGTCCTTTATATTAATACAAGTTTTCATTAATCATACAGATTTTATACAGATTTCTTGCAAAATAGGCATTTACTATACAGATTTTATACAGATTTCTTGCAAAATGGGCATACAGATTTTATACAGATTTTAACGGATAAATTGTGCAAAGCACCTGGCAACACTGTGGGAATGTCAAGTATGATCCGTCAAATCACCAAATCAAAGTACGTGATCTGTCAACCGCTGCTAAAATTTTGTGATTATGTTCTTGGAATTTGCTGTTTTTGTGAAAATATCCAAAAAGGCAATTCGATCTCAAGCGATAAATATTGTTTTCTATGTCTATAGTAAAATACAGAAAGAAGAAGGTGTAAATCGAACTGAATCTTATAATTTAAAGCTCGTGGTAGAGTTGACCGGTAAGTTAGAGTGAGTTGTTTTGATACTTTTAGTTTTTTTATATTTTCTTAGGTAATTAATGTGACTTCTTTAAAGGTATTTCCAGTATTACTATACGGTGAATCGTAGTAGCTGATGGCACATTGAATGATGGTTTGTTTTCCATGCCTGGTAAAAGGAGGAGAGGAGGAAAAAAGAAAATCAACATAAGACAATTTCGATTTATAGTTGATTAGGAATAAAGAAAACGAGTTCTATACAGTTCGGAAGGAAATTCCAACATTAAATAAACTGTTGCCAATTTAATTGTATGTTAGTCGTAATAAATAAGTAGGTATATAAAGTAATTCACGATTGATTTATTTTTCATGAAATATCATTATCATTACATAGTTTATGACAAAGTCCCTTTTTTGTCTGTCCCTATGTATGCTTAAATCTTTAAAACTACGCAACGGATTTTGATGCCGTTTTTTTTAACAGATAAAGTGATTTAACGGGAAGGTTTTTAGGTATATAACATGCATAACATAGTAGAGGTACACAGATAATTTTAGAGGTTTCTAAAGTCCTAAAAAATCACATATTTTGCGCATATATTGAAAATGCTGACTGAACACTACGAGATAGATCAAAATTATGTACTACAGTTTTATTATTCATCTTAAAAAAGCCTACAAAAAGTCCTCGATGGCATATGTCTATCTCTTAGGGATAACCCACAATAACCATTTTTTTATCCTTTACTTTGATTTTAATTTAATAGCTTATTTACAAAGCGATTTTGAGCAATACAGTATTAATCCTTATCCAATTAAGTACCTTAAATACATTGTGCATTTAAGATCGATCAATACTGCCCTTTACGGCATGTAATTTAAATGAATATTTTCGAAGATATTACAGATTTAAAATGCAGGGATATATTATAGTGTTGCTGCGCGGCGCGGGCGCACGCATTTCTACATCGCGCTATCAAAACGCGGGACGTATAAGTACAGTACCTATAAAGAGGTTCACGAATATTTTAAACTGCAGCACAGAATACGTATAATAGTAACTGCACTTCTTAATTCTTATGGAATATCCAGAGGTGGTTTGTCAGTTTTGTTGGTGAAATAACTTTACTTATTACATAGTATAAAACAAGTCGCTTTATCTGTCTGTCCCTATGCATGTAGGTATAGTTATTGCTTAGATCTTTAAATCTACGCAACGGATTTTGATGCGAGTTTTTAAAATAATAGTCTTAAGTGCGATAAATATAATATTATGTAAGTGTATTATTATCAAGTGGTCGCGCATGTCGTGTCGAGGTGATAGGGTCCCATTTTTAACAATTTGCATTGGGCAAACCTAAAAACATTTTCAATATTGTATCAGTATTAGTATATTGCTGTAAGTAGGTAGAGAATTATTCGCCGAAGTAGTTTTTTCTCCAAGAACACTATTCCACGCGGGCGAAGCCGCGGGCAAAAGCTAGTTTTCTATATTATACACCGAACATTCTTCATACAGTCTTATTATAATTCATCTACACTAATATTATAAAGAGGAAAACTTTGTTTGTATGTTTGTTTGTTTGTTTGTTTGTTTGTATTGAATAGGCTCAAAAAGTACTGGACCGATTTCAAAAATTCTTTCACCATTCGAAAGCTACATTATCCACGAGTAACATAGGCTAAATTTTATTTTGGAAACAAAAAGGGTTCCGTAAGATATTTGGGTTTTTCGGACACAAGGTGTAAAAATCAACCAGAAAAGTTACTTATTTTGCGTACGCTGCCTAAACTATAAAAGATAGAACCATATAATGTTCTAATTAATTGTAGATCTTATAAATATCTACAAAAAAGTCCGCGACACACTATACCTATCTATGTCGAGTGAGGCACAACAACCATTTTTTTATTTAGAAATCTTGAAATTTTTTGGACTATATTTAAACGCGTTTATTTTACTCATGCTATTAATCCTTATCAAAATAAATTATTTCATCACTAAGTACAGTTTATGTAGATAATATTTGGTCTTTGAATGATTAAAATTGGACGTTTGGTTTTGAAGTTATGGCGAAATTAAAATATTACGATTTCTGCTGCACGGCCCGTTGCGAAGTGGGCGACATTCTGTAGTATTAAATTAAATTAAATACCATTTATTTCGGGCTGCATAGGCCTGTATTATAAACACCTTATAGACTAACATACATATTACTATTATATCAGTATTAGTATCACTATTGTACCCGTGCGATGCCGGGGCGGGTCGCTAGTGTTAAATAATACTAAAGACATAATTAAATATTAACCAGTATCAAGATCGTTTAATCCAATTTCCCCAGTATTGCACACTACAAAATTTTATTTCCCTATTTGCCATGAGATTCTGGTACACCTATAGTATTATATGACTAGGTCTGACTTTTTTAATTAGAATATAATATAGTAATAAACATTTGTTAAAATAATAATAAAGTACACTCGTTTTATCTAAGATTTTTCAAGTTACTTTGCCACATGCAAGAACGAGACACACGGCCTCCCTTCCGGCTATCTTGCTCAGCTCGGATTTGCCTCTATGATACATGCATTGTGAAATACACTCTATTGCTAAGGGAATACAGTTATTTTTAGCAAGTACAAAATTCGGAGTTTTCTGTCCATAGGTACTAGATCCATTCCCGGTACCACGAAGTATAGATATGTACCAGGAGTCCGAACGGTACATAGGCTTTTCCATAGGGTTGCCAGCAGCAGTCCGAGTTATTTTCACGTAAATTTAAGGTGAGCCTTCTGGACGCGCAAAATGTGCCCGATACTGAGCTCTGTCTTAATAATAATAACGTAGAATTTACATTGGAGGATATCTCGAAGGTCATAGTGAGTATGACACGTGGTAAATCGCCGGGGCACGACGGACTTAGTATCGAGCACATATTGTGGCAGTGGCGTAGCGTGGGTGTCTGCCGCCCGGGGCGGAACTCAATTTTACTTGGGTTTTTCCGCCCTCTTACTTGGGTTTTGCCGCCCTCTTACTTAGGTTTTGCCGCCCCCTTAAAAGTGCCGCCCGGAGGGGGACGCCCCCCGCCCCACTACGCTGCGCCACTGTATTGTGGGCCAGCAATAAAATTAAAATACATTTAAATCGTCTGTTTAATCTTTGTGTTAAATACTCGTACTTACCTGAGGAGCTATTGAGGACAGTAGTTATTCCTGTCGTTAATTAAAAATTTTAAAAACCCCCCGACACAAAAAATAAGCTCTAAAAAATAATAAATAATATTTTAAACCTATTATAATTATATTATCACATATAATATTATGTAAGTTGAAATAATTTTATTTTCCAATCGTCGCCTCGTCGGGGGACCGCTAAAGTTTATAAATATTTTTACAACAACAGCTAATTAATTATTACGAATTACATTTAAGTAGGTATGAGCAAATTTTTTTCGGAGTAAATTCTTTTGTTCATTCTGCGACTACACGTGTTTTTTTCACATAGCGGTCCCCCGACGAGACGACGATTGAAAAATAAAATTATTTCAACTTACATAATATTATATGTGATAATATAATTATAATAGGTTTAAAATATTATTTATTATTTTTTAGAGTTTATTTTTTGTGTCGGGGGGTTTTTTAAATTTTTAATTTTACTTTTATTTTATCCTTTTTAAAGTAGGTATAAATAATGACTATAGGTGTACCAGAATCTCATGGCAAATAGGGAAAAAAAAATTTGTAGTGTGCAATACTGGGGAAATTGGATTAAACGATCTTGATACTGGTTAATATTTAATTATGTCTTTAGTATTATTGAACATTGAACATGAATTATAATAAGACTGTATGAAGAATGTTCGGTGTATAATATAGAAAACTAGCTTTTGCCCGCGGCTTCGCCCGCGTGGAATAGTGTTCTTGGAGAAAAAACTACTTCGGCGAATAATTCTCTACCTACTTACAGCAATATACTACTGATACAATATTGAACATGTTTTTAGGTTTGCCCAATGCAAATTGTTAAAAATGGGACCCTATCACCTCGATACGACATGCGCGACCACTTGATAATATACTTACATAATAAGTACTTGAATATAAATTTTACCATAATCTTATAATATCTTAAAGACTATTAAATACTTAAAGACTATTATTTTAAAAACAGGCATCAAAATCCGTTGCGTAGTTTTAAAGATTTAAGCATACATAGGGACAGACAAAAAAGGGACTTTGTTTTATACTATGTAATATAATGATATTTCATGAAAAATAAATCAATCGTGAATTACTTTATATACTTATTTATTACGAATAACATACAATTAAATTGGCAACAGTTTATTTAATGTTGGAATTTCCTTCCGAACTGTATAGAACTCGTTTACTTTATTCCTAATCAACTATAAATCGAAACTGTCTTATGTTGATTTTCTTTTTTCCTCCTCTCCTCCTTTTACCAGGCATGGAAAACAAACCATCATTCGATGTGCCATCAGCTACGATTCACCTTATAGTAGTACTGGAAACACATTTAAAGAAGTCACAATAATTACCTAAGAAAATATAAAAAAACTAAAAGTATCAAAACAACTCACTCTAACTTACCGGTCAACTCTACCACGAACTTTAAATTATAAGATTGAGTTCGATTTACACCTTCTTCTTTCTGTATTTTACTATAGACATAGAAAACAATATTTCTCGCTTGAGATCGAATTGCCTTTTTGGATATTTTCACAAAAACAACAAATTCCAAGAACATAATCACAAAATTTTAGCAGCGGTTGACAGATCACGTACTTTGATTTGACGGGTCATACTTGACATTGCCATATGAAAATCACATTTTTTATTTTTTTTAAAATGCCATCAGATTCTGGTAGAGCTATACCTTACCATATACGTACTTTCAACATCATTAAAGTAACATGGTACCAAATTTCGAATCGATAGGACATGTGGATGATAGTCAGATCCCCTCATCAACTAATAAAGAAAAGATGATCTTCAAACGGCTAATCAGGTCATGGTTACCTTATCATGTTCTTTAAATATCGTTGAAGTAACACGGTACCAAATTTCGAATCGATCGGACATAAGAAAGTTAGTCAGATCCCCTCATCAACTAGAAAGAGCTGATCATCTTCAAATGGCTGATCTTCCCACCACCAATTTTCTCATCAAACGAAGCTACGAACACTGTCGATTAAGTCATCAATATTCTCTATCAGTGCGCTTTCATTTGAGACCTTACTCGAGTATATTTGCACATTCGGATTTTCTTCCCCGCTTTCACCCCCCACAACTTTTAAACGGCTTCAAACATGTCTAAGAACACTCGCATGTAAGTCACCTTTAATACAAAAGAAACTAAATTGAAATCGCTTCATCCGTTCGGGAGCTATGATGCCACAGACAGACAGACAGACACACCCACAGACAGACAGACAGACCGACAGACAGACAGACAGACAGACACGTCAAACTTATAACACCCCTCTTTTTGCGTCGGGGGTTAAAAATAAAACGGGTAAGCTCAGCTCTGCATCGAAATATCGTCCCATTTCTTTAGGTACAATAGGGGAAGTCCGGGCAAAGTGAATAGACCAGGCAAAGTGAATACTCTGCACTATTCCAAAATGGCACGTACGAACATGTCTGTCTCCTGCTGCGAGGTCCGCTCCCCACCCCTCAGTTGTAAACAAAGAGATTTGGCGCGCGGACGCGCGTCGTTTGTGAATAAAACAAAAAAAATTAAAAAGTGGTGATTTGTTACGATATTTCAAGGTAAGTAATTTCATAATTATGCATTTACACATATTGTTACCGTTTTGCAGTGATAATATTTGAAAAATGTATGTTTTCGTGTTGAATGTGTCGCAAGTTTTGTCGAGATATTGTTTGTAGTTTTCATTTCAGTTTAGGTTAAGTTCAAAAAGTATCTATTGGGCAAAATGAACACGGGCAAAGTGAATATGGTATCCACTTTGCCCAGTAGTATTTGATTTACCCGGTAGACATTTTGATTATGAATGTTCGTTTATTTTACACAAGTTTTTATCCATACTAATATTATAAATGCGAAAGTCTGTCTGTCAGTCCGTCCGTCCGTCTGTCTGTCTGTCTGTCTGTTTGTCTGTCTGTCTGTCTGTTACCTCTTCACACTCAAACCCCTGAACCGATTTTGCTGAAATTTGGCATAGAATACATAGGATACTTTTTGTCCCAGAAATATGTACGGTTCCCACGCGATAAACGAGTTTTGGCGCAAGGGAGTTGCGGGCGTCATCTAGTTAGTTTATACAAAATATACAAAATTTAGTATTAGATTCAATCTGTGTGAATGTTAGATTCTATTTATAAAAATAATAATTATTATTTATGTTTCAGATGGTTTACAAATATAAAAGAAAAACGAATCAAGCCAAATGGAGTGAGGACGCAGTGATGCTTGCAATAGCTGACTGCAATGCTGGTGTTCCTGTGAAAGCAACAGCAAAAAAATACAACCTACCTTATGCTACTCTGTACAGGCATTGTAAAGAGAAAAGATCGAGAAAAATCGAAAAGAATGAAAAATACACATGCAACTTTTGTGGAGAAGATTACATTCAGTCAATGGGCAACCACTTGACGATTGGATTTAGTGTAATTACTGTGAGCAATGGAGTCACGAAATATGTACGGCTTTTGAAGGAACCGATATATTTATTTGCGACCATTGCACTGATACCTGATTAGTTAATATAATTTCTCATTATTGTTTTTTTTTTTTTATTGTTGTCTCTTTTTACGGTAATTGTTCCTTAATTAACCATGTGTTCACTTTGCCCTATGGTCCTGTCCACTTTGCCCGGGGGGTTGGGCAAAGCGGATTGTGATACTAATTTTAATATTTTAGATAATTATAAGCAAAGTATTGATGTTACACTCTTTTTGTTAATTATATTTGAAACTTTAATAAATGCTGATTCCCAAACAGTCTCTCTTTTATTTCTATGTCATTAGATTTTTTTTCCATTGGCTGTCAAAGGTTAAGGTGTCCACTTTGCCCGGACTTCCCCTAGTAGGTAAAATTTTGAACTGAACTGCTTAAATACATTAAAATTGACGACGCGCAGTTTGGCCACAGAACACATAATATACCCAAGGGAGTTTGGCTTCCGGGCCCTTTCCGGGCCGGACTCTCGACAGACGCCGCTATAGCCAGCAGGGTTGCCAATGCTAATTTATATATTTCCCCAAAAATCGGGGTCGAATTCCCCAAATTTGGGGACAAAAATCCGATGATTCCCCACAAATTCCCCACATAGGTTTTTTAAAAAAATGAAACAATATTATTTTATTATATGTGAATTATACTCAGCTAGTAGAATACTAGCTGAGTATAATTCGCATTAGTATAAGTAATTACTAAAAATAAAGACTCAAACAAACAGTTAATATGATCAATAAGTTTTATCTTTCTATCGTCCCACGCTAGGTACTTTCTTAATTTTTCTTGCCTAAGAACCTTCTCCTGAAACAAACACAAAAAAAAAAAGAATTAGGAAAATTGGTCAAGCCCATGAAGTAAAGATACCAAGCCAAGCCATTCAGACGTGATGCCGTGACCAATGGAGATGGGTCCCCATCTCCATTGGTCATTTATATACAATATTAACTTATCGAACTTATCAGCTACAAACAACAAAGCAGCCAGCGGCCCAGCGCATTACATGTAGGCATCACACATAAAACGTTGAAGAAAGGGAAAAAGGGAATCCCCTGATCATAAACAAATGTCAATCTACTAGAAGTTTGAAACTAGAGATGTGCCATGCATACATAATGATTTTAAACTAGCTGATGCCCGCAACTTCGTTTGCATAAAACTAACTGAAACGGAACTCTATTTTTTTAAACGGAACGCTAAAATAAAAGTAGCCTATGTTAGACCTTATAACATCAGCTATCTGCCAGTGAAAGTCCCGCGAAAATCCGTCCAGCCGTTTCGGAGATTAGCCGGAACAAACAGACAGACAGACCGACAGACAGACAGACGGACAGACAAAAATTTTAAAAATTGGTATTTCATTATAAGTACCGAATATACTTTCATATGCATTAAGTGAAAAGCTGTTAATTTGAAATTACAAACAGACACTTCAATTTTATTTATCTGTATAGATGTATAGAAAATAGAAATATAGAAATGTATAGAAATGTATAGAATAGATATAGATGTATAGATGTATAGATCTGCCAGTGAAAGTCCCGCGAAAATCCGTCCAGCCGTTTCGGAGATTAGCCGGAACAAACAGACAGACAGACCGACAGACAGACAGACGGACAGACAAAAATTTTAAAAATTGGTATTTCATTGTAAGTACCGAATATACTTTCATATGCATTAAGTGAAAAGCTGTTAATTTGAAATTACAAACAGACACTTCAATTTTATTTATCTTTATGTATAGATGTATAGATGTATAGAAAAGGTCGATGTCGTGTCGATAATGAATGATCAATGATGAAATATTTACCGATGAGAATAAGATGTCAAAATGATAAAATCCCCGCATTTTCTCCACATAATGCCAATCCCAATAAATCCCCAATCGACTTGAAATTCCCCGCAGTTTGGGGAATTCCCCACAAATCGGCAACGCTGATAGCCAGTCTGAAAAGCACAATATGTCACTATAAAACGCGCAAGACCTCTGTTTACGCGTGCTTTCTAGACCTTAGCCGCGCCTTTGACTTTGTCAATTATAACATTTTGTGGAATAAGTTGCTCAAGTCACAGGTGCCTAGGCGAGTGGTTGATCTGCTGGGATTCTGGTATAGACGTCAAACCAAACTTAAACTAAAAACTTAGTTCTCTTTTCTGCCACCGGCTGTGCTAGAATAGGGTATTATCCTATGATGAAAATATACATCAGATTGTTGATATTTTATCGCTAAACATTAATTTAAACCAATTTCACCAACTTTTTACACAAAAATATGTATGATTTTTATAAAATATCAAAAATAAAATTATGAATTTTTCACGTTTGATCACGTGACTAAAAACGCACGAGATTGGAATGTGACGTCATATTCTTGTACTTCTTCTTTTATTAATGTCTTCCCGATTTCCTTATAGAGTATCCAGCGTCGAATCATTAACGTCATGCGTCAGCGACTAATAGCCACTTTTTCTGCATTTCAGTGTTCTTTGGTAGGGTCACAAAGATTTTCCCCGGTGTTTTAATAGACGTATTAGTGCATTTTGGCACTACGCACCATTTATAAGGCATTTTTAATAGGCTTAAAACATTTATTTAAAAACGTAAATAGTAGTTAGCTATTCTGGGATTTGGCATTTTCAGGCATTTTCAGTGTAATTTGACACTTGACACTTGACAGTTACAATGTTACAAGAATGTGACGTCATGACAACTCATTAAAGCGTTTTCGCGCCTATAATATTAATTTGAACTTTTAGGCTAATTTGCAAGGAAAAGAAAGAAATTCACAGATAATGGTTTAAACTGCTAATGTATTTTGGTATTAGGAACAATTTGACATACTTTTCAAAAACTTGGAAAATACCCTATTAAGGACGTACCGAGTGTTGCCAATACTATTATTTATTACAATTATTTTTAAATTACCATGTTCTACCGTATCTATACTTCGTGAAAGGTTTCTAAGAATTTCCTAAAGCTTTAATTAGATCATGAAGCATATATACCAGGAGTCCGAACGGTATAGGCTTTTCCATAGTAATTATGTACACAATAAAAGGACCAGATCTTAGTTCTCTTTTCTGCCGCTAGCTGTGCATGTCCGACGAGTACCGAGTGTTGCCAATACTATTATACCCAGTGTTGCCAATACTATTATTTATTACAATTATTTTTAAATTACCGTTAGGCAATTATAACGCATTTCAAATGAGAATAGGAACGTCAATGACCCTTTTCTGTCAAATGTCACTTAAAAAGTGCTATTTTCAGAAAAACTTATGTGCATATAAATATTATTAGACTTGCATCGAATTTAAATAAAAACGTTAAAATGTAATCAATTAACTAAACATAAATTTAACCATCAAAACAGTCTAAATTCGAAACAATATGGCGCCGACTCGATCCTATTCTTATTTAAATCGCACTATACCGTGTTCTACGGTATCTATTTTTCGAGAACAGTTTCTAAGATTTCCTATAATTAGATTTAAATCCACGTTTCTCTTAATATTTTCTTCCAGAGCTGTCAATAGCAACATTTAAACTTCCCGCGTAATTTCAAACGAGTGCTTGTCGGACTGTGGCGCGCTCTACCGGCAAAAATCTGTCCCCGTAATTGAGACCATTATTTTAACATTACGTTCGGACTCCTGGTATCTATGCTTCATGAATTAGATTTAAATCCACGTTTCTATTTTTTTTTTCAGAGCTGTCAGTAGCAACATAACTTCCCGCGTAATTTCAAACGAGTGCTTCTTGAAATGTGGCGCGCTCTAACGGCAAAAAATCTGTCCCCTAAATTGAGACCAATATTATAACCACGAAGTATAGATACCAGGAGTCCGAACCTTTGGTCCGAACGGTATAGGCTTTTACATAGTATTTATGTACACATTAATAGGCCCAGATCTTGGTTCCCTTTTCTGCCACTGACTGTGCTAGACTTTTAGTCGAATATATTTTTATAAACATAACCGAAGAAGATGCTAAGATTTAGTTATCTGTTTAAATTTTGCCGCTTTACACTTCAGCGCCCCCTATTGAACGCTTTTACGGACACTTTTCATGTATGAAGATGATACTCCATAACTCTACACTCCCATTTACCCTCCATAGTTCGGACTCCTGGTATCTAACTTCGTGTCCGGTACAGAGGCCGAGAGCGCCATCTACGTCAAACTTTCAGTTTCCCACTCCATTACCTACCTTCTACCACAGTGTAATAAAGAGATACAGTGGTCCAACGCGTTTGAAGTCGCGCGAAATGCCGCTTTTGTGTAGGTATTCGTCATTGCTGCAGGGTTGTCACAATAATGTGTTTTATTATAATCTGTTCTACATTTTGTGTAGGTATTCGTAGTATGTGTATGTAGAGTACTAGGAATAAAACAAAAAAAATATATATATATAGAAGTATTAATGAAGAGTTTTATTATAAAAAATACAAATGCGTATACAAAAGCTCAGGGTTAGCATGATATATATCAATTGATATAGGTATATCGTATATATATCATGATATATATCAATTGATATTTATGCTTGATATATTATATCAAAATTGATATTGATATTTAAAAATGTAAAAGAATGTTTTAAATGTAAAAAATCTTACTTCAACAGAGGTCTTATTTTCCGAGAGTTTCACAACCCTAGGTCATCAAAAACTTGCTATTTGACACGACATTAACTAATCATAGCCGTCGACGCCAAAGAGAATATAATCACTATGGTCGACGCAGCTTGTAACGGCTTATGACACCCACGTGACCCCCTGTTTTTCGGAAGAAAATTCCTTGTTTGTTATTATACTATTGTTATACCATTTATACCACGTGTAAAATTAATTCGACTGATAAAATTAATACACTTTTTTTCTTATGGTTATAAACAAAAGTCATTTTATGGTTTTATGGTTTATTTAAATTGATTCTCAAAAGTATCTATCGTTGATTTTTAATTGATTTGAAAACTTTTAATATCAATAATAAATAAATGAGTTTAATTTTACTTCCCTATCTTCAAATTATCAGACATACAAATTATTTCGATTCAACTATTACGAAAAAACATATCAGAGTACCTATGAGATTTGTATGTAATTTTGAAAATATCAAAAAATCTAAAATATCGGATATATATCAAAGATATCTGATATTTTGATATTTATTATAAATATCGGATATTTACGAACCCTGCAAAAGCACATGCGAAACTGAAAGGTATTTTCGACATTTGGATTTACTAGTTTTTAGATTGCGATTGTTGAATTTAACGATGTAGTTAGTAAATTCTCATACGTAGATACAATTTTACTAAAAATTCTGACGGGAAACAGGCGCATGGTTATGTATTAAAATTAATCTTCTTTAGCTGTTCATATAATTGACCATTGTAAATAAGTACCTACATACAACTCAAACGAAACACTGTCGCAAACCACTTAAAACAATCAAATTAAAAAGAGTCAACCCCGGCTGACGTGTCCCAAGCGAGTGTATGGCAGCTTGGGCTCGCTACCGCCCCTCTCTCACCCCGCACGCCCCGCACGATTGCTCTGTCTAGACGTGTCCGTTGGACGACTGTAAAGTGCGCGCCAGATAACTCTGCGCGTGACTGGGATGTTTTCTTTGCTTAATACAGTACATTTTTTTGTTCTAAGCTCTAAGTTCTAATAGGAAAAAATAGTATCCGATTTTGACTGTGCGCAGACTTATCTGGCGCGAACTACGAGTATACATAAAATTTGGTAGTGCGGTCCGAGGATTTTGACTGTGCGCAGACTTATCTGGCGCGCACTTTAGGTAATAGTTCTATAGGCTGTGCTTCTACCATGGCTTTTGCCGTTTTGTAAAAAAATATTTATGATCGTTGTGTGACCATAGATTAAAGACAATTTGACTTTTCTGCTCTGTCGAATACATTGAAAAGATCGGTGGATCGCGGTTTCGCGAATCGCCTGTAGAATTTGGTGTGGATTGAGATGTCGGATATCGGCAGCGGTGACGAGGGAATTTCTAGTCAGAGTACGTATTTATATACAAAAACGTAAAGTTCAAAACGCGTAACGTTTCGCGCCGATTTAGTTTGCATCCGTGAACGTTCCATTGTCGTCGCTACGTTCAAAAGTAAATATTTCATTGTTCCCGTTTCAAAATGGCGAATTTGCCTCTATTATTCGAGGAGCGCGAGGCCTAGGTCGGTTTCTGGTGAGGGGCGAGCGAGCGACGTCGGGCGACGGCGCGGCGGTTGGCCGGCTGGGAGGTAGCGCCGCTGGAGGTTGACGACCTATCGATTTTTTTGTCTGCGACCTCTCATCGGCGGGCGGGCCGGTGTCTGGCATCAGGAAAGGCGCGAGGGCGGCGGCTCGGCCCACCGGAGCGTCGCGGAAGCTGGGGGCCTGGCGCGGCGCGTCAGCTGACGCCGGCAGGATGGAAGGTCGGTGGCAGCGGTAGCCCGGACTGTCACCTATTGTCACGACTCGGGACTACCGATCGTGGTACCTGGAGGTGGAATCCGGATTGGTACAGTGATTGGATGATCAGTTACCGCGCAGCTGTTATAACTTCGCGTGTTCTTTGTTCTCCTATGAAGTGATAATTTTTGTGCTCACAATTGTCGAGGAAACCTAATGTAAGGAAAGCCATGGGTAAGTGGAATTTAATATTGTCTGCAAAAGTTCTATTGTTTTTGTAAATCTAAAATTGTTAATGACAGACACAGACAAAGGAATGTTAGGCAGCTGTTTGATGAAGTAGACTTCTCCATTTTAAAATTATCTCTAGTTATATATATATATTCTATCTATAGTTATGGTTTGCTATGGCAATAGGTTACTGGAAAACAGTAGCTGCAGAAACTGCTATTTTATGACTATAGGAAAAGTGTACATGGTAAAAGTTTGTACAGAAAGTATTCAAACATTTGTATGCAGAAATTTTGTATTAGAACTATCGTAATTGTTTGTTTCAGAAAAAAAACATGGCTAAGTGTGAGTCGGACTCGCACACTACGAAAAGAAAATCATGTTCTTTGGGAGCACCACTTAAATATTTAATTAATTATGTTTCTAGTATATTTTGTTGTAATAGCAGTAATAGAAATACATAAAAATCTCTAAGTATTTCAACTGTCTAGCACATGGTGCACAAGATACAGCCTGGTGACAGGCATGCGGACAGTGGGGTCTTAGTAAATGGGTCCCATTTTTAGCCTTCACGTATGGAACCCTAAAAGACATGCGGACAGTGGGGTCTTAGTAAATGGGTCCCATTTTTAGCCTTCACGTATGGAACCCTAAAAGACATGCGGACAGTGGGGTCTTAGTAAATGGGTCCCATTTTTATCGTTTATGGAACCCTAAAATTTGTGTAATGATGTTTAGAGACAATAAAATTAAACGTAATATAATATGGGAAATCAACATTTTAGTGAGAATAGTGATTGTTCTAAAGTGATAGAAAATTTTCTTAGTTACAATTCATCAAAATTCCATCTAAAATTTCCAAAGATAAAAACAGCTACTTACCAAATAGAATTGGTTGATTGGTTGCTTATGTCAGCCTTGATTTTCATGTTAGTATGTAATATAAAACTAAAATGTTTTTCTTTGTAATTTAATAATGTTTGCTTTACACATCGTCAATCTGGCCCCGTGCTAAGTACCTGAAGAATTTGTGTTGTGGGAACCAGACAATGGGAGGTATATTTAATACTCTAATACTATTCATTATATACATATATTAGAATTATATATAATATAAATATATTTAATACTTAATACAGGGAATTAAGTAAAAAATAAAACCAACTTCGGAAATATTTGGGGATAGCTGGTTTTTTACATAACCATCCTTTTATTGTTCAAAACAAAATCCCGAAAGTCCTCATTCCAGTCAATCCAGTCAAATATCAAAAAATATCTTCTTAATGGTCACAGTTATTGAAAAAATTGTAGTTATCAAATTTGTAGCTTAAGAAATTGCCTATACAAAACATAACAGCTTTATAGTGGTATTGTTAAGGTTTGTCATGAAACATGCACTCCCTTCACATCAGGTTTTTAGGGTACTGTAGTCTGTATGGAACCCTACAGTTCACATCTTGGGACCCCTATAGTTTTGTCATGTCTATCATCACGAGTCTGGGGATGATATTTTTTCTCCTGTAAACTTTAAAGTTCTGAATCTCATAAAATATGATTTTTGAATATGGGTTTTGTTGTAAACAATATTGGAAATAATGGGCACTAATTTCTTGAAGGATCTAAACTATTTAATAATCGCAATAAATCTTGTGTGGCCTATAACCCCAAGTAACTTCTTAGCAACACATGGATCAATGAAATAGGTTCGCGCAAAACCGAGCTTTCCCCTAATTTTTCCAAAGTACAAAGTCTTTATTCCCTTACTACACATCCATGACCCAGGAACACAGAAAAACTTTTTTACAGGATTGGAACCCGCTACCCATTAATAATATGATGATATAGATAATTAGATATATATGTTGATAGACAGGGTCGGATAGTTATCCAATCATGTAGCTTAACCTGTTTTACAGGTGTGTGTTGTAATTTTTCACAATCTAATCCAGTTCAGTAGTGCAAAAATAAAAGGCAACCGATTTCTGGTTATGTTCCATAACTACACATTGTTTGATTACAGAAGCGATTGATCAATATTATTATGAAATGGTTATATAAAGCTATTATGCTTTGACTTAACTGGTCTTAAGGAAAACATAATAATATAATTAGATTAGTGGAAAATGTTTATAACAGTTAATAGGATTTAATAAAAATTAAAATATATTTGAGTTGAAAAAATATTCTAAAAGTAAAGATTACTACCAAATGAAATAACGTAATATTAGTAGGTAGGTAAATATGCTATTGATTTTTAATAAATTTATTCTCCTGATATAACTATTAAAACACTTACCCCTTTACTATAGAAATATTTACATAATGGATAAGCTACACAGTATCTTGTCCTTGTCTGTCTTTATATTAGTAAGGTAAGGGTAAACAGATAATTTGAAATGTAGCATGCTACTTACAATACACTTCACATTCTTTAAGACTCCCTTAAGACCCGTATGAGACAAGTAAGTGTACAGATTATCTTCTTCTTTTGGCATATGCCTTCTCTGTAATAGGAGTTGCCAACGTCAGTGTTGGTGCAGATCTTCAGTGAAAAGCTGATGGCCTACAGAGCAAGTGCAATGACTAATACAGTGCACTTCATGCGCACTAGTGGCGTTGGGTTCCTATAACTCCATCCTATCGGCTTCCCTTGTCAATTACCTTTTGCAAACCTTCATAGAAATCCCTACCTATTATACAGGCTCCGGCTTCCCTATGAAGGAGAAGCAGCCTTCGCCACTGATGCGCACCTCATGTAGATGTCATGTTGTCAACTGATGATGATTTGATCTTCAGTTTTATTGTCTTACATTATTATATTTCTCTAAGAATTATGCACACAAAAGTAATTTTTTAGATATATTTTAACTTAATAATTACACCTTTAATATTTAAGTAAGTAATGATTTAACACAAAATGTGTTTTTTTTTCTGTAACATTTATTCTCAAAACTGCTCATTTAATTAGATGATAGGCATATACAGAATTATAACAGCCATAGTGCTAAAAACTTTTATATTAGCGTATCACCAAAGTATGTCAAGGTGACTAGGTTCAGCCTTGTGCAAAAATACCACATTATCTTATGGTTTTTTTATCTCGTTTTAGATTTGGCATATTGTAAGGTCGATTTGCATCATCCTACCTTCACTAATTTGAAAATATAACATAATTTCATAAGACCACAGTTTTTATTTACGAAGGACTTCATTTAAATTTATTTATTACGTCTCAGATTATTTCTAGATGTGTTTCTTGTTTTATGGTAGTCATACATAATATTAATTTTTAAGATTAAAATGTTCCTTGCAGGAAAATTTAAGGATTTACTATTAATTATAGGTGGCACCTGAGGAATTACAGGTGTCTTCTAAACTGGTCTTTTAAAGTCTTGGGTCGATGAGCCACCATTTTATGACTTAATAAAATACAACACCTCATATTATAGTAGGTACAAAATATTATAATTAAATCAATTTCGACAAAATACTAGGTAGTTACTACAAAATTATCAGCTTTTTTATAAAATTACTCAAGTAACTCTAAAATAAACAACAGAATAAAAAACTTTTTGTAAAAATAGCTTGTACTTTGATCCCTAGAATAGATCAATCAGTTTCACTTACAGTCTATCATAAAATCTATGAACTACACATCATTGTCTGTGGCTGCAGCACAATTCTGGCAAAACTAAATAATTTGTTGGCAACAAATATATTTATGGCATTCGTCACAAACATTTGCTGTCTTGTGATGGCAGGAATAAGGACATACTAGGTTCCCTTTTTAGGTTTCTGTACCCAAAAAGGTAAAAACGGGACCCTAATAATGAGACTACTATCCGTCTGTCTATCCATGTCTACCAGGCTGTATCTTATGAATAGAATAAAATAAATGGGATTTTTATCCCGTAGAACAAACGTGACTTTTTTTGCTGTTTTGTACGGGTCCGACTCGCACTTGGCCGGTTTCGTACACCTAGAGTCAGGTGCTTTTTCTTCGGGTCACAGGCGGCGACACGCAAAGTGGTAGTGCGTGGCGGTTTGGGCAGGTTCCTTGGGAACAGCTACGTACTAAAACGCCCGATCGCGTGAAAAATAACTAGAAGCGATAGAATTTTGACAGGGTCAAATTGACCCTTGCACATCGTTATTTAAAATTTTGCGCCAGTTTTCTTAAGGGCCGTGGTATTAAGGATAGATTATGGGCGGTCTACCTACGTACCTGCTAAACTTTGACGTTAATAAGTTGTTCCTCGTGTCCCTTAAGGCTCTCACAGACGAGAAGCCGTTTCAGTTAGAACTGACGTCAGTTCGCCCTGAACGGATTCGAGTACATACACGGAAAAATCGCATCAGTTCGTTTTGGTTTGCCGCGAGCTACGGTCGTGTTTATTAATTGTATTTTTATTACACTCGAATCTTATTCGTGCGTGCAAAAGTTAATTTAGCAGAATCCGTACATTTTTTTACATTTTTCCTCGATAAAAAGTAGCCTATGTCCTTCCCCGTGGTCTACTCTACATCTGTGCCACGAAGTATAGATAACAAGGAGTCCGAACGTAATGTTAAAATAATGGTCTCAATTACGGGGACAGATTTTTGCCGGTAGAGCGCGCGACGGTCCGACATGCACTCGTTTGAAATTACGCGGGAAGTTTAAAGTTGCTATTGACAGCTCTGGAAAGATTGAAATCTTAATATATAAAAGTTTTAGGAAATTCTTAGAAACTGTTCTCGAAAAATAGATACCGTAGAACACGGTAATTGCCTAACGGTAATTTAAAAATAATTGTAATAAATAATAGTATTGGCAACACTCGGTACTCGTCGGTCTCGCACGCCTAGCGGCAGAAAAGAGAACTAAGATCTGGTCCTATTATTGTGTACATAATTATTATTAAAAAGCCTATACCGTTCGGACTCCTGGTATCTATGCTTCATGATCTGTGCCTTTAATCAAAATCGGTCTAGTAGTTTCGGAACCTATTCAATGCAAACAAATAAACAAACTTTTCCTCTTTATTATATTAGTATAGAAGTATAGATTACAATTTACACATCGAAAGCTTACTGTACTAGACACGATACACGCCCGCACGGTCGCGGCTCGGGTCAGAACTAAAGCGATAGTCACACATGGTCCGTTCAGTCCAAAACGGTTGTATTCCAACCGTACGATGAATCGCTCCAGTCCATCCGGCCGACTGATGCGATCTCGAAATTGCACACAGACGATACGATTTGCATTCGTTCAGGCCGAACTGAAGAAAACCGGACCGTATATGGGGGCCCTTATGGTAGCAAATTACTATTCGCATCTTAATTCGCGAGACATTTTGAAATTTGCAGCCCGGTTCCATTTGAATATTTCATAACGGAATTGCATAAGCGAGGTCGAGGTCGCCGCGCAAAGGGATCCGAAAGCCATACAAAACGAAATCACGTACAAAACGCCTGATGATCGAATATTGGTCAACCTGATTTTATTAACAAGACTATCCCGTCCCTTTAGGGTTGCGTAATCAATAATGATTCTATTCTATGAGACAACCTCCGTGTTTTAGAGCTTTGCTCTCGACTCAGAGGTCGTGGGTTCAATTCTCGCGTTGGAACAACAATAACAAATGTTGTTTCCAAGTTTGGTTAGGAAAATGTAGGCTGATCACCAGATTAATAACTCCCCACACCGATATCGGAGACGGTGGCTGGTTTCATTGAAACGCAGTTTCAATCAGCCTGCATTGGAAATGCAGGCTGATTGATTGACATTGGAACAACAAAAAATGTTGAAAACAACATTTTTTGTTGTTCCAATGCGGGAATCGAACCCACGACCTTCGAGTCGAGAGCCAATGCTCTACCACTAGACCACGGAGGCTGTTAAATCTGATCACCTGATTGTCTGACAAGACAGATGATCCATGCGTCGGCTGGGAATGTTAAATTCGGACCTGCGTCTGATCTCTCGTCAGTCGTTATCCGTCCCACTGGTCGGGTAAAAAATTGCTATGCTAAGACATGGCACTTTTACCTGTAATGCGACATCCAGACTCTGCGTAAGAGCGAAAAGAAGGTGTGTTCTCGGAGCAGTTCTCGCCGAGTGTCTAGATAAACCTATATCTGTAATTTGACAGCAAATTTTCTACATAAATGCAAAACATCCTATACCTACCTACATTAAATAGGGACAGGATGAGACAATAGGAGATAAGAAAAGTAGTCTGCTTGTTCAGATTTTTTTGGATATAGCTTCCTTGGCTCGTAAGGCTGTCCCATACGAGCAAGTTCACACCGCGAAGCGGCGTTCCAAATTTAAGACAGCTATTCAAAATTGAAATCTATTCACTACACAAAAATATACACTTTTCATTGTTAGAGTACGAATAGCTCGTTATACCGCACTGTACAGCGCATGTGCAGTGTATGACTGATGTCATAATCAGGGCCGGATTTAATATTAGTGCCGCCCTGGGCACTGAAGGAAATGCCGCCCTATCAGTGTAATTTTACTTAAAATTTTAGTTTTTGTCTTATTTCTTACGAATTCGTCAATACATCTGCAATCAACTATAGTTATTCTAACTAGGGGCCATCCACATATTACGTCACGCAAAATTTCGACTTTTTGAACCCTTTATCACGCTTTTTAGTATCCGTGTACCTGTATTTAACATGTACTGTCACATTTAGTATGACCCCCCCCCCATCCGCTGTGACGTAATATGTGGATGGACCCCTATGATTGATTTTATTATATATGTCGCATCCGGTCAAAAAGCTGAAACGGAACTTCAAGTGCGCCATCTTGTTTGGCGCGCTTCGACAGAGTCGGGACGTGTCGGAAAGCAGTGCTGGAGTGGGGAGCGTCCCCTCCTGCCCAGTCGGCCATTGGGTGCGGCCAGTTCAAGCTGAGCCACCAACTAGTCAACACGTCACGGAACTGTCCAAGTTTCGTTTTAGTGCCAGTGTTAACAAAATGCAGTGATATTATAAAGTGCAGTTATTTTAGTGTAGTAAATTTATAAAATCCAAAATCTAGAGCCTCAGACTACATCAGAATTGGGATCTGATACCCAATGACGCGCCCTGTTTGAAATGCAGCAGAAGAGCATGATGCTGCTCATTAACACTATCAAATCGCCGACGACGACGCCTGTGATTGTTTTACCCGAAATCAACCCGGAACAGCCAGATGTGGACCCAAAAAAAAAGTGTAATCTAGCCCGCACAAATGCTACAAAAGATGATAATAATCATTGCGAATGATTTGGATCGAGTTTGGCAGTATGTACAACAAGGCAGCATGCCATGCATACGGCGTAATTGTGAAACTACGGGACAGCAGTGAACTGAATGCTGCAAGGTGACCTTGTAACAACAACCATTTGTTCGTGCCCGCCACGAAGACTGGATTAAGACGGAGTTGAAGTAAGGATAGCGGTGACGTGATGACGACAGTGACATGACGTCTATGGTGGTGACACGAGCGCGAAGGCGCATCAGCAACAGGCTTTGATTATGAATTCGGTGGTTTTGGTAACAATTGACGATCGACTGGGCGATGCACAGTCGCGCCAAGGGGACAACAAGCGGCGCTGCGTGGCCGAGCAGCGGCAGCGCGGGCGGCGGCTACCTCCATGGCGGCAGTGCCAAATGGATGTGAATTGCGCTTCTTCTGGGCTGGTCTATTCGCTTCACAATGATGCGAACTGGTTGTATCGAACTTTACTTATTTCATTGTAGGGTTCTAAATTATTCTGGTTTTATAACCAAAGTATTATGAAAAAGAAACAAAGTAAATGAGCAGAAATTAACGCAGAGTAAAAACGAATACTCAGTACATACGACATACGTCTTACAGACTCATTATTATTACTGTTTGATTGACCAAAGCGTGATCTACGCTTGAATATAGCAGTAGTTTCAGAAGTTGCGGTATGCGGTAAGCAGGTGCCTATGGCTGGTGTTGATGGTGATTGCAGCAGCACACACTCAACGGTTCAGTTGCTGTGACTGAGGCGGATAAGAAAGTGCTGGTGTTGATGGTGATCGCGGCAGCACACGCTCAACGGTTCAGTGGCTGTGATTGAGGCGGATAAGAACTCTTCGGTGGACTTCAGTGAACTTCGGTGAACTTGGTTATCATGTAAAAGGTTGTAAACGCACTTGGAAGTCTTCTGGTATAGTAAGACTCTAAAAGCTTTTTTCATTTAATCACTTAGATTTTTCAAAGGAAATGAAATTAATTTTATTGCATGATCAAATCTGACATTTTTTCCTCAAAAAAAAAAAAAAAGAAAAGAAGGAAATCAGTTTTCTAGATAACGCAGTTCTTGAGATACAGCCTGGTGACAGGCAGACAAACAGCAAAGTCTTAGATTTTTATGTTCCTGTATTGTGATTACTTTGTAAGGGTAAAACCCTTTGATACGGAACCCTAAGAAGAAAGTAATTGTACATAGTTTGAACAATTTTTGTGCTGTGTTATTTTGTGTACAGGAGGTTCAGTATTCGAGCGGTGGCTAGCGACGCAACGCGACGCGACGAGACGAGACGAGACGAGACGCGACGAGACGCGACGTGACGCGACGCGACGAGACGAGACGCGACGAGACGCGACGTGACGCGACACGACGGAGCGCGGCGGGTGGTGTAGGCCGTGCGACGGGGTGCCGCGGCGGCCAGGTGTCGGCACTCTGTATGTACTTCATTGAAGTATCAAATTTGGAACTAAAGTTATTTGGTGAGCGTAATTGTTTATCTCGTGACTGTAGTCTTAAGACTCGGTATAGTCTTTTATGATCACATTAGAAAGATACTCGAGAGTCAGGTACCTATTGAGATTAGAGTATAATGAGATAGAGAATGAAGGGACATCAGGTACGATGTCAGGGCAGATTCACAATTCACAAGTTCGGAGACTGTACCAGGATACTATAGGAGGTAGTCCTGGGTAGTACAGTTGGATCTTGCCTCGTAGCAAAGATCATAATATTTTGAGTTAAAGGTTGACTTGGTCTCTCCTTAAGAGAGCTACTCTTGTGTGTAGTGTGGTTAAAGGTATACAAACCTATGAACTGTGAAATTGAAACCTGAAGCTGTTAATATTTTTTGTTTTTTTCTGTTTATTTAAAGATGATTCTCAAAAGGTACATGATTCAAAATAGAAGTTTAAATTGAATAGTAATGTTACGAAATAGCTATGCTACATAATTAACTCTCAATGATTAATAAGTGATCATACTTAATAATTCTGGTTGGTTAATGATGAACAAATTTAAGTTGTAATCAAAAGTCGAGTAAAATCTCTATCTACCGTACTGTATTCGATCATACCAGTTATTTAAACGTCCGGTGACTATAAATACGCTCATGATCAAGTCCGAAAAATGCCTGAGGGCCAAGTACCTATTGAAGTTGTTGAAGATGATGATATTTAATGAGATTCTGTTTCTTTGGGAACTCTATTCGCTGTGTCGGAGACCATACCATTGTACAGTAGCCGTAGCCTAAATCGGCATCGTCCGTGGGTACGCGGTAGTGCTGTAGCTCTGGATGCTGTGGTCGGGTCTAGCCTTGAAGCCAAGACCATAGAGTCCGTCTGCGACTCAATTTCTGTTTGACCACGAATGAGTGACCCAAGGTTTAAAATGTGATTAAGTAGTACAATGTTTTGTTTTTGAACGTCAATGGTACTTGGTCCAGGTTTGATTTAAACTAGCATTAATTTTATGTAAAGTTTTGAGATGAGATACTTTTTCTATGAACCTACTTAGTAAAATCCTAATGATATTTTGGATTAATGCTGTCTATTTTGTTTTATTTGGTTTAAATTATATTGTTAGTAGTCTAAATCATTTTAAAATAAAACGAACAATTTTCGAAGCGAATAAAGCATTGTCAAGCTTTATTTTTGAACATGAAAGATCAGCATTAAGACCAGATCGTGTCAGGATTGGACGAGCAAATACTGTGCTGTCTTAACATTGTTTCAGTTTAACGCACGAGGATGTGCGTCTCGCAGGATGGCCGTGTCGCATCCGGTCAAAAAGCTGAAACGGAACTTCAAGTGCGCCATCTTGTTTGGCGCGCTTCGACAGAGTCGGGACGTGTCGGAAAGCAGTGCTGGAGTGGGGAGCGTCCCCTCCTGCCCAGTCGGCCACTGGGTGCGGCCAGTTCAAGCTGAGCCACCAACTAGTCAACACGTCACGGAACTGTCCAAGTTTCGTTTTAGTGCCAGTGTTAACAAAATGCAGTGATATTATAAAGTGCAGTTATTTTAGTGTAGTAAATTTATAAAATCCAAAATCTAGAGCCTCAGACTACATATATTATACATAGGTACTTCAATAATACAAAAAAAATGTTTTTGTTCTAAGAATTAAAAAGGACCATGCAAAAAAATTGTATGCGCAGTGTCAATCAACATCCATCAACAGATTTCAAACTATCTCAGTTAATAGCTCTTACCACGCTGATAATAATTATTTAGTATGTCGACTATGGAGTGGGGTTTAACGTTACCGTTATAATAATTAATTATTAATATATTGTGCGATGTTGATAATTGTAAAAAAATAATGTAGTGTTTTAGAAATTATTTCTTTCACTTTCCAAATTTTGCCGCCCTACAAAATTTGCCGCCCTGGGCACTAGCCCCGACTGCCCCTAGTATAAATCCACCACTGGTCATAATGAAACGTGTGTCTTTTTGTGTAGTGAATACAGTTTAATTTTCAATAGCTACCTTAAAAATGCAACGCCGCGTCACGATCTTTTCGTTTCGGTGTGAATTGACCCTTAGTCTTTTAAGTTTACGTTGTAAATTTTTGGACGTCGAGACCACGACAAAGAATATATATTACTAACGTACCACGACGTCGAAGCGTAGGACGGCCTTTCACCAGGTGGACAGATGACCTGAGAATAGTTGCAGGGAGTCGGTGGATACAGGCCGCGAGCGACCGGTCGGTCGCACTGGAAATCTATGGAGGAGGCTTATGTCCTGCAGTGGACGTCACCAGGCTGAAACGAACTTTTAAGTTTATACTATAGGTTCAGGGCTAATGCCAAATTAAGTACATCTGAAAACGCGACGTACTAATAATTTACATAAAACTATGTCATCTTTATTACAGTAATAAAGTTTAAATTCATACAATTTACACGCAAGGCTCAAGGACGAAAGTTTTCTATATGAAGCCGATGGCGATTCGCATACTATTTAGCCTGTTAAGTAGGTCGATTTCTACGTAAAAGTTTTATAGTACTCATTAAGTTTCGATATCAAAATGTTCGCATTATCTACCTTGCTATAATTGGGGCTGACTTCTTTTAATTGGTTGAGGGTAGGCATAGTCTGACATATTTTAAGAAAGTCGCAGTCTTTGACACGACTCGCTCAATGCTAGTGTAATGTAGCTAGCAGAAATGATGGAATTTCAGATAGTAGATACAGTTTTAAGATAAGTTTAACACAGGATCATAAACGTTAGGATAAAATCTGTTATACCTCCTGAACTTCGTCTTTTGATAAGTTTCTCCTCTTTTATGCCTATTAACAGAGTCATCCATCATAAAAAAATGACGCATAATATCATAGTGCGACTATTGATCTAGAGTTGAGAGTTGGGACTAATCTCCGCAACCTCGTAAGTGGGAAATGCTTTATAGGTCTTCCAATGTGTGTCACACGTAATTTCTTGTGACGCTTGACTCGTGGGTGCTTAATGGATGACTCCCTAAATGGGTCGAAACAATAGCTAGATGATTGGCGATTGTATCTGTCTACATCTTTGGAATCAATAGAAGGAATCCATCCTACCAAAAATCTGCAAAGAAATTGATATTTTCGTGCTTTGGGCATTAAAATGGGCTGTTTAGCGCATTACCAATAAAGGAATAAGCCACCATAGTATGTTTATACTTTGGTGGCTTATTATTTTATTGGTAATTCTTTCGTCATAACTTCTACACTTCGTAGATTGCTTGTCTTGTGAATGTGGTTTATAATAAAGGTTGCGTCACCCATCATATCAATTTACTATCTGAGCCTTTACGACGGAGGCTCGCCAAACAAGACGGTTTGCTAATAAAACAATATTTACAGTAACAATTTAATGGCTTCTTTCGGTTCCATCGTAGCCTGATTTAGTAAAAAAACTCCATAAAATAAAAACTTTTTGTTCATTCAATTGTTGATATAAACGAATACAAACCGAAGAACGTATCTCGTACAAGAGTTCTTATTTTAAGGGTTACCGTTATCTAACTGTTAATATAGTAAATATCTGACAAGTCCAATGTAAAGGCTACTTTCCGACGCGATCGGGTCGTGGGGTTTGTTTAGGTCTCGGGTTCCGGTCTCGCGTCGCGTATATTGGAAGGTATTACCCAAGTAACGAAAACTGCGGGATATCCGCCAATATCTTTAGATTAGCGTAGCAATACTGAATACAGCATACTGCCTAGCGTCCAACCTTCTTGACGCTATCGATTGTTAGAATTGACAGTGTTACATGGGCGTGGATAGGCATTTTAGTTCATAATGTTTTAAATGTCAAATTATGGAAATGATCCAATCTGTAGCGTCAAGTCGGTTGGACGATAGGCAGTATGGTGTGGTTAGTGGTTACTGTAGCTTTAATTGGTGTAACCAAAACTCAATGATTATTTCTTTTAGCTATCCCGTGGACGTGGTGCTATCAGAATCAAACAGTATTTCTCTGATTTTGTAATCATTCATGGGGGAGTGCAATTTTTATAGCGTAGGTGTTAATCAAAAAATAAACAGTCAGGATCCATTGAAAAATTAGATTGGCTGTCGAATAATGGATAATGGAAAATGAACCGACTGTTCAGTTGTTATGTTCCAATAGTATTAATTCAATAATATATTATAGAATTCTAGACCACCGGATATCTAAGTGCTTGTTTTTTTCTTTTCAGTTTTAATTATGTACCTACTTAGTTTGGTTCACTTTTTACGCAGTCGGGTTTTTAAATTTTTTAAATTATTATTTTTTATTTTATACTTTTTAGTTATGAGTATCTACCTAGCTAGCTATTTACCAGACTGGATTTCCTATCAGTATCAGTACTACATCACAATTGCACTGGAATGTGAGAATGGTTGTTACGCAACTTTAAATCGATATAGATCCTAATCGGTCAGTTGAATCGAAAAATGTTGAGAGAAAACTAACCATGATTTTTAAATACCTATTCAACGATACCCCACTTGATATTCGTTGACTTCAATTTTTTTCATTTTCACAATATGGCGTCCAGTAGTCGCCATATTGAATTTTCACTAACGTCATGTCTTTAGTGACACTCGCCGGACTAAGAGGAATCGATTGACGTGTGAATCATAAATCAGGCGTTTGGTCTGTATAGTGCTTCAAAGGAACATACATACATACATACATACTTACATACATACATAGGCTGATAAACACATTACCACTCCTTTGCGTCGCGCAGTCGGGTAAAAAAAGCGTGCATAACAAATGGAAATCTATTCGTCTATACTTAGTTTCCTCGAGTGCGGCTAATTAGGCGCACGAGGTTGTTAGAAAAAAATATGGGTTTCACTTTTTTGCACGTCTGGCTTACGTCTGCGTGCGCTGCCAATGACCCGCCTTGAACTGTGGTCTGGCCGAATACGCCTAGCGGACCAGTTACTGTCTAACGTGAAAAGAATAATCCACGGTTGGCAGAAGCTGGAAGAATTTACCCAATCCGGGATTAGTGGCGGCTGGGTATTTTGAATGTATGTAGGTAGGTATATAGTAAATAAAGGTTACGAATATAACCAACTGACATACTATAGAGATGAAAAGTGTGTGTGGAAGGCTACTCAGAAAATAAGATGGCAATTATTGATAAATAAGAATGGCAGAAAAACAAAATTAAAAAATTGTCTTACTGATAATCCTGATTGAAAACTAAATATGCCCATATTCTATCGGCTTTCTTATTACGGTTCTTTCATTATTAAAATTACGCGACTCCCGAGGCTAATTTAGAACACATAATTATAAACCGTTTTATCTACGGGCCGTTTTGATTACTCAGTAATTTCGCGGTGACCTAGAACCGGTAGATATTTTGGAATTTAGGCGAGCGCCGTAATTTATGTAGTTGACCTGAAATGTGTTCCTTTTTGCCACTGCCAAAACTTATGTTTTTTAAATTTTATACGAGATGATTTAATAAGATTTACAACAATTTAATCTTAGCCGTTTTGGTCGGAAAAAAATGGGGTGTGGCTGTGTCACAGACACGGCAAAATGGCAACTCCTCCACTGCTCCCTCCAAACGTTATACCTAGTACCTACCCAGTACTAATTTGAGAATAACTGAGGCAGTATCAAAATAAATACCGCCTACAAAATTCGGCATTGCGATTTTATCATACTCGTTCTTTTTGCTTGCATTTTTGAGTAACACGTGATTATTTGAAAAATAACGACACATTTCTTTAATTTACTATTTAAAACAATAGCTTTAATAGATGGCGTCTAAATTATTAGTAAATTATCTAGTTTCATGTTTGTAAACTTGTTTTATATTCGGTGTCTGCCGTCTGCTATACGATAGAAGCTCATTTTAAATTCGCATATAAAGTGTTTTAAAAGTCTAATCATACGATTTTATATGGCGAATTATTTTGAATGTAATTACTGAGCGTGGTGTGACATTGTTCTCAATATTCACAAATAATGTAGTAGGTGTCTTATGGGATATGTCATCGATTCATTGTCGCTGTCTTTTTATCCGACTTTCAAAATGAGGAGAGCCTCGTCTCTTGAGCGTAGGTATCATGAAAGCTAATGAGATTTTAATTAAATGTAATCCTAGGAAACCTTCTTTTTTTAGGGTTCCGTAATACTTAAGGAACCCTTATAGTTTCGCTCTGTCCGTCTGTCTGTCTGTCTGTCTGTCCGCGCCTCTAGCTCCTGTAATATAAATTGATACAATTTGATGCAGTTATAGATTGTGTATAGATCACGGTTTCGGGATCATAAAAAAATAATAATTTTATATTTTAGGGGTGGCTCTCCATACATGTGAAGTGGGGATGAAAAATATTTTTTCACTCTACCCCATCGTAAGGGGTGTCGTATTTTAAAATAAAGGCAAGGTTGCATACGTTACTTTTTTTATAAAGTTGACCATTTTCATTTTACGAGTAATCGGCCTCCAAAGTAGTTTGTAAGTTGGTCCCCCCCTTAGCAATTTTAAACTATAGGAGATAGAAATTTGCAAATTTCCATGCTGATAGATCATGCTAAAAACTCTTTAGGAAAATTATTGTGAACCAAATCGGACAGTAACTTTTGGAGTAATTAAAAAAAAAAGCATATTACGCGTTTATAGTTACGGAACCCTCCTTAGACATGTCCTGACATGCTCTTGGTTAGGTTATTTGTATCTGTTCTCTCCCCTGGCATTTTTTGTCAAAATATCAGAATTTTGAAGCCAGTGATGCTTCACTGCAGATAGTGATACAGGTTTTTTTGCTCCCATCAGACGATAGACGCTGAAGCGGCCCCGTTCAAGTGTATTGGCTGTTTTCCAATTACAATACGGTCGGAGTTCAGAGTGGACAAATGCTCCTGCCTACTGTTTATAGAATAAGATTGGACCCGTCTACGGCCCTTTTACGCATAGATGAGCTTCTTCTCCGTTCATCATCATCACTATTGGCATTACATTGATCACTCATCACCTCCCTATTGCTGGGAGGTTATCTCTCCGTTGACTTAAGCGTTCGATTCATACACTCTTGGGATCGAACAAAGAACACAAGCTATCTACCACTAGGTCAAGGATGACTTTGCTAAATTCATTCTTTGTATTGTATTTTTAACTTCATCAAGTTTTATTTTTATGAGAGCGCGGCCGAAGGCGGAAGACTTTTATCCAATAACGTTTACTTGAGTTTATGTACCCCCTTACTAGTAAACGCTGTATAAGCTTTGAATAGTTATAAAATGTTTTGTTCACATCACACAATTGACATGTTTAATTCGATAGAAGGAAACAAAACACTGTATAACTATTCAAAGCTTATACAGCGCTTATTAGTAAGGGGGCTAAATGTATTGTGATTTATGAGTAAATATCACCACCGACCATTAACGTATGTATTGCTGCGGTTTGGGGCTTGGGTCTTACGTTAGAAGTCTCAAACCAACATCCCACAGTGTTTTAGAAATCCTCAAAATCGGACATTTCTAAACTAAGCCCAGAGGTCGATGGCGTCTTGTATTTCAAACTTAAGAGTAGAACACCCGTGTGCCAATTCTACTTAGTTTTTGAGATAAATAATCTGGAATATGGGAATTTTTTCAAGTCATCGATTCATAAAATTAATTTATTACGTCAATTGCGAGGCGTTGTAAACTTGTTATATACTTTGTTCGATACACCAGTTAGATGCGCATTTATTATACTTTATAACGTTTCTGCCACTTGAGTACTTTTAAAGTTATATAATTTTTTTCACTTTTCAAACTTGATTTTTTTTTCTTCGATACTAAGTTGTTTCCGCAATTGTTCTTTGTACTAAACCATACTTTGTCATAGTTTCTTTGTACAGGATTTTTTTCAATTGCCAATCTAACTAGGAACGGGAGAAATGAGCATTTTTTTATTTTTAAGTAGGCGCTGGCCTATTTTTAATAGCAAAGTTTCACATACCATAGATTTTACAAAAATAAAAAATCGTAAACTCCGATGAAAGGTTGTATGTAGTGCGGGAAGGGGTCCACCCTACTTAGGCAATTGCTAAAACCCCGTCGTTATACACACAACCAGAAGGAGCGGAGGTGAAGCATCATGGAGCCTATCAGGACCCATGCCGCCGCTAGGCACGGGTTTTTAGCAATTGCCTAAGTAGGGTGGACCCCTTCCCGCGCTAAACAATACCTTTCATCGGAGTTTATGAATTTTTTATTTTCGTAAAATCTATGGTATGTGAAACTTTGCTCTTAAAATAGGTCAGGGGCTACTTCAAAATAAAAGAATGCTTATTTCTCCCGTTCCTAGTAAGATTGGCAATTGAAAAAAATCCTGTACAAAGAAACTATGACAAAGTATGGTTTAGTACAAAGAACAATTGCGGAAACAACTTAGTATCGAAGAAAAAAAATTAAGTTTGAAAAGTGAAAAAAATTATATAACTTTAAAAGTACTCAGGTGGCAGAAACGTTATAAAGTATAATAAATGCGCATCTAACTGGTGTATCGAACAAAGTATATAACAAGTTTACAACGCCTCGCAATTGACGTAATAAATTAATTTTATGAATCAATGACTTGAAAAAATGCCCATATTCCAAATTATTTATCTCAAAAACTAAGTAGAATTGGCACACGGGTGTTCTACTCTTAAGTTTGGAATACAAGACGCCATAAATCTATGGGCTTAGTTTAGAAATGTCCGATTTTGAGGATTTCTAAAACACTGTGCATCCTGCCGAGTGCGACCCACAAAATTTTTACCCGACTACGGCGAAGCCAAAAGGGAGGGTAATGCATCAATCTTTGCAGTCTATGTATGCTTGTTCTACCGTAGCTCCTA
Source organism: Glaucopsyche alexis (assembly GCA_905404095.1). NCBI lineage: Eukaryota > Metazoa > Arthropoda > Insecta > Lepidoptera > Lycaenidae > Glaucopsyche > Glaucopsyche alexis. The sequence continues at coordinate 9,264,330 of FR990061.1, forward strand.
AACTACTGGTTTGATTTTAATATACGAGGTGTCTAAAGATTCGTAATAATTTCCGGGTAACATAGGCTGTATTATTTACGTATTGGGTTGTAATTTTTTTTTATTGTAGTTATCATTCTTGTGGACTGCCGACTGGACGAAATCGGATGTAGTTTAATATGGCCTCACACATTGCACACCCATCCGCATAATATATTGTGGACGTATTTTCATCATTATGTATTTTAGTTTCGACTGCAATGACTGAAATGCAATTAATATTTTACTAGTTTTTCTAATAAGGCGGTATCAACGGGTCATTAGGTCAGCGCCTCTTAACCTTTTTTCTATAGTAGGCACTTAGAAAAGAAAACAATGTTTATATGGACGCATTTTATCTATACTTATAAATTATAATACACACACCGACATATTTAGCGGAACATAAAATAAAGGTTTGATATCAGTATCATAATATAAGGTTGCTGGCTGGTTTATACGTCATTTAATTTTCAAATTAAGAAAACAACTGAACATCACATTTTATGCAATTGTTTTAAATTTATTCAAATACACCTTATCTGGAGCGAACTACGAGTATTTCTTCTATTTGCTCTGTCTTAAATATAAACTGCAATGAATAAATGACTACCCTACAATGCAATCTACGTCCTAGTCCTACACCTACTCCTACAACCTACATATTTTCCAATATTTCTCACTCACCTTCCTTGAACTTCCACAATTATTTCAAGACCAAAATTAGCTAAATCGGTCCAGCCGTACTCGAGTTTTGAGCCCCTCGGGAACGGGATAAAAAGTGTCCTCTGTCCTTCTCCTGGTTTTAAGATACCTCCCCCACCAATTTTCAGGCTTATCGATTCAGCCATTATTGAGTTATAAATAGTGTAACTAACACGACTTTCATTTTATAATAATGTATAAATAATATATGTATAATGTATAAAGATTACGAAAAGTAGTGCCTGTTTGCCTGTTCAGTTCAGTGATGCAAGACTCCCCCCGTCATAACAAAATTAACAAGCATTTAGTCAAAACAATTAAACAAACTACTTTAAAATTCAAATTATAATTAATTCTGTCTGGCTTCTAATGGTATCAGTTTACTTTAGTGTAATAAGTAATCTATGACTCATGGTCCAATCAATTTGTAAACATTAACCTAAACCCTTTTTACGTTTAATCTGAATTGCTATAGAGATATCGGTTATTGTAGATTTTGGGACAAAAATTGACTAAAAACTACTAATCTTAGCAGTGGCGAAGGCTGCTTCTCCTTCATAGGGAAGCCGGAGCCTGTATAATAGTTAGGGATTTCTATGAAGGTTTGCAAAAGGTAAGTGACAAGGGAAGCCGATAGAAATGGAGTTATAAGAACCCTACGCCACTGAATCTTAGCTTATAATAAGCTATCATAATGCTGTAGAGACAGGCTCCAGCACGAAAGAACTGGAGAAACGACCTCATTGAAAACCAGTGTCAAAGGACGTGTTGTTTCGCTGACTTAAATATTTAATAATATAATCAATAACAAAGGGATGGTACCGGAGGGCGGAGACACTTGTAATGGTAGCCAATTGGACACACGCCATACTGCCTATCGTCCAATCGGCATGAACGCATGATCCTGCTGATTGGAATTTAGATCAGTTAAAACTGACCGTTTATGGGGCGTGAATTATTGTGATGTTGCCATTGTCCATGAGCGGCGGCTATCGCTTATCATCCGGCGACCTATCTGCTTGTTACCGGTTTTAATCCATAGGGGGGGGGGGGGGGGGGGGGTAGTGGAATCTTAAAAATACTACTCTTGGTCGTAACGTAATAAACATCGAGGACAATATCATGATATATGTAAGAATGGATCAAAAGTGGGTACGTTTTCTAAGTGTTGCATAGTCGTCCAACTCCCAAGTAATTCTAAATATGGTACACCGGAAATAAAGGTCTAAATATGGTACACCGGATTTATCGGCGACCGTACAGGCACGTGTATAGTGTAAGTAGGTATGTATGTAAGTTGAAACAATTAAAACGAATGTGGATTGAAGTAGGTTACCTAGGTATTAGGGCGCAACTCGCCTGTCTGTCGATCTCGTTAGCGGATCGGATTAGTCGTGTGATTGAGAACACTCGTAGCTGTTTATACGTGAAGGTCTCGTCATACTCGTCTGAGCGCAGTAAGCTGGCAAACTTACTGCGCTCAGACGAGAGGTCCGGGTCCGGGTCCGAGAGACAGGACTAGTTATTGTTTTACTACCTCTACGAGTACGGCTCGTAGAGGTAGTAAAACAATGACTAGTCCGGTCTAAGGTTTAAGGGCTTAGGATTAGTACTCAATCTAACTGATATATTTTATAAAGTGGAAAAGTTGGTTCGTTTATATGTTTGCATTGAATAGGTTCCGAAATTACTGGACTGATTTTATGGGCACAAATATAGAGCAGGAACTTCGGCTTTTTTTATCGCGGAAAAATGTAGGGTTTCCGCGAGATTTTGCGCGCACGAAGTTAGTCGAACATCTAGTGGTAAATAATTTGATCAGAAAATGACAAAACTTTCGAGAATTACAAAATGGATAATATTACTATCTACGTTCTTCTGCCCCTTAACAGAATTCGCTGGCATATATGCGCGACAGTCGAGAAGGGGTCAAAACTTTAAAGCGATAATATGTATTTATATGCTTTAATGGTTGTGTTACACTTTCGACACCTCGACACTTGCGCTTTTCGCCCAATAATAATAATTGTTCTTGTGAGGCTGATCAGAATTCAGAACCACATTTTAAATTCAGACGCCTCTATTCAAATTTAGTTTTTTAGCATACTAACTAGATATTTAAACAATATACTTCAATACGTAGATAAACAAACTTATTATTTTAAATACATATAAATTATAATTGGAAGTGGCTTGTCGGACGCCTCTAATCAAATTTAGTTTTTTAGCATACTTACGTACTAGATTTTTTTACAATATACTTCAATACGTTATATATGTCACCGTAAAATTGTAAAAACCGTTAGATTGTAATATAACTAGTGAAATTGTAAAATGTTTATAGACTTCCGACGCGAATATTCTGCCTATAATTTAACACATTATTTTTCGTTAGATTATAAATATATAGTTTTGAATATTTTTACAATCGCGTTAGTTATTTTAAACGTAGGTTTTTACAATTTTACGGTGACATTATTATTTTAATATATAATTATATTGGAAGTGGCTTGTCGGTGGTGTTGAACGCTTGCGAAATCCAATGGCCTTCATGCTATAATTTATTCCAGAACGATAGACATAAAAATTTGCACATTTTTATGTTTTGTTTTGTAGACGGTCCTAGTTCCTACTACGTATAATAATATGAAACGAGTATTCTTTATAGACGTAAACTTCCTGGTAGCTATTGTATACGAAGGTTTTTGTAAAGGTTATAGAACTTTCAAATTACTCATTAGTTTTGTTGCAAAAATGCTTTATTTTACTGGGTAATGGGTACTCGATTTGAAGGGATTTTTTAAAATTATGCTAGGAAAATTAATTTAAGCATAATATCCAGTGAAAACTTCAAGATGTTAATTGTGCTATGTGTAAAATTTTTTGCCTTTTTTGTGGGTTCAGGGGGATAATCAATTAATTAGGTACTTTGCAGCTTTGCATTTTGTCTTCTATTCAAAAAATTAATTTAATTTGTCTAGATTTTTTTTATTTTACAAAATATAGTATACATACTTGGTAACTTCAAAACAAATTACCTAGGTATATATTTATAATTATTTAATACCATAAGTTAGTATGTCCATAAATTGTCTCAACTATCGAGTTTTGACTTTTAAGTGGAGAACAATAATAAATAATTAATTAATTGTTAAGTTAAGTATAGGATTGTTATTGTAAATACATAATAATAAAATATGAATACCTAGTATGTACTTACAACTCTTACGTACTTTTTAATTGCTTATTTAAGTTATTATAATAATATTTGAGATGAAATGTATTTTATTAAGTACCTTTAACCTTATAAATTATAATATCTTCCTGTATATGTTACTGACACTTAACTTTTTTTTTATATCAGTACAACCAGGCCTGTCCCACTCCCCGTGTAGGTATCAAAAATATAAGTACGTGCGGCAGCCTCCCTAAACGGGCCAATTAAAAGGGACTCGCGCGCGAGCAGTGAGCGACGTATGCGTGATTTGTTCGTCGCAATGTTTTATGGATTTGATTTAATACCTTATAATCTGTGCATATAATATTACAATACTGTGTTTAAGTTAGGTAAAAATCACCCGGCCAGCTATAAGTATAATACCATAACATAATATTTAATAATATAGTTTGAACTACTGCAATAAGCAATTACCTACTTGTTAACCAATATTTAGTGTTTAGGTGTTGGCTCCACCTGAACTATCTGTTCGCGTCTTATGTTATTCCGATGTGATACGATTTGAAGTCATTTGTTGACAAAAGTACCTAGAAATAGTAAGGTGGCGTGATTCAACTTCTTTGAGTAATATCGCCGTGAAGGTATCGAAAACGCTTACGTTTACGCATAAGTATGTATATACTTATAGGTATGCGCGAATTTATTACAATTATTAAAGTACTATTAACACCTACCTTAGGTTTATTTGGAAAGCAATTTGTTCAGTAAAGTACAGTAGGTAGGTACTAAAAAGTAGGTAAAAAAAAGTTGTAATTAAATATTAAGAAAAAAATATATATACATGTACGTAAAACCGCCTCCTTTTTTGGAAGTCGGTTAATTATTTTCTAAAATGAGACAACCCTAATGTCATTAGAATGGATAAGAATTACGCGATAGAAAGAGACGCAACTTCTAGGTAAATATAATCGTAGGTAATCAAGCGCTGCGTTAGCTGAATTGAACCTTATCGTATCGCAGTAAGAGTCCCCATTTCTTCAAACGATTTGTCGGAGTGGTTCTTCTGTACCTGTAGGTACTATTATTTATTCTGTGGTACAACCTAGAGTTCCTTGGCATTTTTGCAGACAAAATGTCTCTTATATTAAATTCCTTATATAACTCGAGATAAAGATGAAGATGATCTTGTTTGTAAATAAGTACCTATGTAAATAACAAAGAAAACACTGAGTATTTCTCAAAATTAATGTACATTTGTAGAAAAAGAAGTGTGCCTCGAAAAAATTAACCGTCGCATCGCAAAATAATTAACCAGCGATAATAATTAACCGTAATAATTCGTAACAATATTTCGCTATGACATTTTCGTCACGTACATTTATTTTGAGAAATACTCTTATATATTTTGTCCTAAATAAATTAGTATTAAATAGTAACTCTATTCATTCACTAGTGTCACACTTTACTCATTTGTTTGTTTTGTTGTGATTTCAGAATATCATGGTCAAGGTATGGATGCAGGCGGGAACAACTTTGACTCCGGTAAGTGTACTCAGAACTAATTTCTATATTCAAGTACTAGCTGTTGCCCGCGGCCCCGCCCGCGTAAATACAGTATCCCTCGGGAACACTGTATTTTTTCCGGATAAAAAGTAGCCTATGTTTTAATCCAGAACCTAAACTACAAAGATACTAAATTTCATCGAAATCCGTTCAGTAGTTTTTGCGTGAAAGAGTAACAAACATCCATCCATCCATACATCCTCACAAACTTTCACATTTATAATATTAAGTAGGATCTTCGAGCTTAATAATAATTACAGTGCTATCTATCTATTTTGCTTCCCCTTTCAGTTCTGACTTTATTGTCATTACATTTTTTGCTGTCTCCCGATTTGCTTGGGGAGGGAAACTGGAATACTTCCTCCTCCTACAATCTTCTGATTAATTTCGTCGCGGGTCCCAATACAGATTTAGCATGACCCTCGGGCACCCCAGTCACCACTGTCGATCCTGGCTACACAGGAGTTGCAGTGGTGGGTAAGTGTGGTGGGCCAATTGCCCGTAAAAAATATCTGTCTATTGGTTTGAGATGTGTATCGACTAGCTATTGATAAATTTACACACGGCCTATAAACGGACACACACTGACAATGGAAGTACCCCAGCTTCTGCTTGTTCTGATTAATGAAACATAACATTAGTAAAAGTTGCATGGTTTTCGAAATACATATTTTAAAAATTATATTCATTACGATAATGTCACCATGCCAGGCTCACTGGAACGGTTTGGGGTGTTGAAAGTACTACGTTTGGTCACCGGACGGGGGAGCCGGCTTAGGTTTTTGTCACGCAGTTAACATCTAGGAAAATCTAGCACGACGGATGGTCACTGTGCAGCGTGGAAAAATGGGTAAAAAGTGGTCACGTTTTATGGGTACGTTTCCTTACATAACGCTAAGTAACTGTTTAGATCACCCGGTATATGCCTTGGAGTACTATGGGTTCTAGTAGGTTCTCCTATTATATTATCTTCTGCTAGGACCCACAGTGCCGTGCCTCGTTTGACCTCGAACCGGGCCGCGCTCTATTTGCCACGGCTAATTTGAATCGGACACACGGGTTTCTGATAGGAGACTTCGCGAAACTGGGACACATCACACAACACATTACACACACATACATAGTACATACTCATACTGAGACATTAATAGCTACTTAACGTTTATATTACTTTCTTCCGTCTTTGTTTTGGACAGATTAGGAGACTCGATTTTTAGGTATATAGTTTCTATTTACTTACTTACCTCTTACCTCGTATATAGTTTCTATCCATCTTACTATCTAGATCCTAGCAACTATGTAGTATGTACTATATAACAGCCTCCGTGGAGTAGGTGGTTAGAACTTAGAGCTTGGTTCTCGACTCGGAGGTTGTGGGTTCGATTCCCGTATTAATTCAACAAAAAATGTTGTTTCCAAGTTTGGCAAGGACAAGACAGGCTGCTCACCTGATTGTCTGACAAAAAAGACGATTCATGCATCGGATGGGCATGTAAAAAGTCAGATCTGAGCTTAGCGCTAGCCTATTTCCTTCCCCGTGGTCTACTCTATATCTATGCCAAATTTTAACAAAATCGGTCCAGTAGTTACGGAACCTATTCGATGCAAACAAACAAACTTTTCCTCTTTATTATATTAGTTTAGACTACGGACGATAAATAACATCTTCCAAAATTGCTTTCTATTCCCAAAACAGCGCAACCTATTTACCAAACCTTATATTTGCCAGAGCTTCAAGGCAAAGTCTGTTTATTGTAGTTTTTAATTGAAACTTCTCTGATGCTCTGACGTAAGCGGAATCGGATTAGAGTTAGAGTTTTTAGCTAGCTAATTGACTATTTAATGTTACTTTCGTCTTGGAGGGGCCAGGCACTGCCGAGTTTGGGGGGGGGGGGGGGAGTCCGTCAATATCCTACTACTTTTATAAACGTGAAAGTTTGTGAGGATGGATAGATGGATGTTTGTTTGTTACTGTAAAACGCAAAAACTACAGAATGGATTTTGATGTTTGGTATGGTAGTAGTTTAGGCTCTGGATTAAACATTCAATTTATCCCGAAAGCGTTTTCCCGCGGGATGCTGTATTTAAGCAGGCGGAGTCGCGGGCAAAAGCTAGTTAAAAATAATAACTTGTAACAATTTTAAGAAATACTATCTCAGTATTTTAAGGGTGGATTTTTTCAAAATTCCATTTATTGTGCGACTACCTACATTGTTAATTAAAACTACTGTCCAAAGGAGATGTTGAAGCGTGGGAACACAGCCATAGTATCTGCGATTCATTTAACTGACAATGAAATTTGACCGACGTCTCTTCCTAAAACTGTCAACTTCGTCAAAAGTTATATCAAAACAACCGTCATGACCGTCCTAAAAATAGAGTTATCGCATTAAAAAAACTATTCAAATAATCATTTTTGTACGCATGTACCGTTCTTCAAATATTTATTTTGTATTTTTATGAAATTCCCATATTTTTTCCCTATTTGCCTATGTGGTGTACATAGAGCTGGCCCTAAATCAAACATCTCCTTTTACATTTTTACCGTTAGCGGCTACGGCTGTGCATACGTCTGTCAGTCAGTGACGGCAACAATTAATATGTCAGTGAGGTCATCCCATACTCAAAGTTCAAACAACGAATTGCAAATATTTTCTATGCAGAGTACTAGGATCGAAGTTATTATAAACCTATATCGCTATGAATTATGATTACAATAGCGGGCCGGGGGCGGCGAGGCGTGTCGGGCGTGCGGTTTGTATGTAAATTGTAATCAATCGCGATTTCCTATTACATGTCCAGGTATTTGATTCAAAACTCTCTAACTATGCTTTCTGTGATAATATTATTGCCAAACATGCTAACGTACTACACATACTACATAATTTGGGATTTCACCAAAATTGGAAATCGCTGCGTTATTGAGAATTGAAATATCTTCAAAAAGCGACACAGACACTTTCTCCATTGTCTTGAGCGATATGGATAAGCGGCGAATTGTGTTTGGGGCAAATTATATTATGCTCTATCCCCCTTACTAATAAAAATATTTATCCTACAATGTTTTGTCCTTGTCTGTCAAGCGACTTTTCCAACGTATAAGACAAGGACAAAACATTGTTGATACCTCATTCATTAAAACCGGTTGGCCTAGCAGACACATTCGAAGCGGCGTAAACGGACAGTTATCCAATGAGAATAGGATGAAAATCTGTCCAAATTATGACAGCGCCCATACATATTTCATTCGACAACGGCACGCTTACGCCGCTGTTCCTGCTAGGTCCCAGATCTGTAGTTTAGGCGCTACGATAGAACAGACATACATTAATGTTACGTACAAACATACACATTACATATGCCTATAGACTGCCAAAAATCGTCACCATTGGTTTTGGCTTTAGTCGGGTAAAAGGTAAAAAGACAAAACTCACATTCGAATAGGGTTGAGACTCGCAGTCTGTGCGAACTCCTTCCTATAGCGGCAGACCAGACCAGACCATTGTATTTCAAGTGCTCCATAACTAGAGCTAAAATGAGGGTTATCTCGTATGGATTCGCCGCTAGGGGCGCTTGTGTAGCGTGAGGTCTCCGAAATGTTAAATGTCACTATTTGCGGCTTGGCTACGCGGATTTATTTCTGTTTATTACTGTTGCGCATATTTAGCAATACGTTTCATTAATTGTGGCAAAGTTGATAAATGAATGTTAAAAGCGGAGCTAAGAAAAAATCTGCCTTTTCGAGCAAAATGGGACTGCGCAACACTGGCGTGGCCATACGTGTTCTATTTTTTAAATATGATTAAAAAAAATGTTTTGGCGTCGGTAAAAACTAACTTCCACAGCCGTACTTTAGGACCTCACTCTACAGTGCGCCACCTGAGACAAAAAACGATAATCCTCTTGGCATCCAGCCATCCAATTAACTGATTTTTGAAATTAAATTTTGTGTTTACGAATTCCAGGTCAACAGCAGCAGGAGCAGGAGTTGGCGACGAAGATGCTACAGATACAGTCCAAACGATTCTACCTCGACGTGAAGCAGAACAGGCGGGGGCGCTTCATCAAAGTGGCAGAGGTAAGGAATTATGTATTACTAAATGTTGCACGCGACGTCGTGCACGTAAAAGGAAATACCACGGGAATCGTACATTGTACCGCGATAAATGTAGCCTATGTCCTTAGCCGTGGGCTACTCTATATTTGTGCCAAATTTCATCAAAATCGGTGTAGTACAGGGTCATGAATCATGATGGTTGAATCGACTTCATTGTAAGGTCTTCGCAGGTCATTGTAGGCAACATTATGCTTATTAGTAATCACCATTAATACCTATACTATATATAACCTATAACCCCCCCCCCCCCTTTTGTGATGGTGGGGGCTTAGACCATGTCCAGAAACTGCGTATTCTTACGCACGTAAGGTCTACGCACGTAGTCGAGGTACTAGGGCCCCATACATTGCGTCCAGGAGCTACGTGCGTATTATTTTAGCTATGCGCGTATCGTGCAAAATTTACCTATTAAACCGCTTTGGTTGATTCAGGCACGGATCCAGCTCTCAAAAGAAGATGTGGCCCGAAAATGTTGATTTTATTATTTCCTTCATAACATGGTTATTAGAATTTAAAAAAAGAATTGTATTATTTTCTTTATAATATTATGTTAATTAAAAGCTAACGCGCGGAGTGAGCGAGAAAGTTTTTCGCTTATTTAGCAAAAAAATTATTTTGTTTGGTAAAAAAAATAAGCTTTCAATATAGGTACCTTAAACAAATTAACATCAACTAAGATTATAAATTAATTAAATAAAAAATATATGCATATATAGTATAATATAGAAACATACACAAATTATAGTTTATATAACATCGGCAGGAGTAATTCCTATCGGTTCAATCAAAGTATTATTTTTTCTTAAATATGTTGGTTAGTAAATAAAAAAGGGCTGAAAATTTAAAGAGAGGTGATACATTTTGTGCTTTCTTCAATCTACCTGACTAAAGGTCCGCTTAACACTAAATCCACTACTATAAATATGTATTTTAACAATAATATAAGTATGACCAGCAGGTAAAAAACACCAGGTAAGACTCAAAAGGTTAACAATACCAATACTACTACCCACTGAACCTATTTTGATTATAAATTAATAGTCCTTGAAAGTATGTACTCACAAGGCTGTTGGGGTTGTGGGTATGCCCATACTACACGTATAGGTGCTCCGCTCCTGACTCAAATAGGTGCAGCAATTACGCTGTAATATGCAGCTACCTCGAGTACGCGCGAGACACGAAGTGAAAGAAAAATGTTTTTCTCGCTCCGATTGTATGATTCAGAGTGAGACAGAAGTATTCAGTTCATTCCTTACACAGCATTCAGATCGGTTGACACCGTTTGGCATTTGGTAATTTTGGCATTTTCACAGTACTCACACTAGTGAAATTTTACTTTACAGATGTTCCGAAATTTTGTGCTGTCAATGTTTTGTCAAAACCAATTTTTTCTGAAGACAACTTCTATTAAAACCTTCAACACACAATAATTGATATCGATTTGAAATATTCAAAAGTGTCATCCCCTGTATTTTGGAGTGCAATGAAAGCGTAGTAAGATCGAGTTGCCAAGTTTAAAAAAATATTTCTCCCTAAAACAAATAGTACGGTTCCCGTGGATTTTACCTAGAATGCGAAGACTCAAATATAATTATTAAAGTACTTATGCCACATCGAAACTTCATAAAGTTACATAATACGATAAAATATATAGGTACTTACCGTTAAAAATCAAAAAAGTTACTCAAAAACCGAGATCTATACACATTCTTCAACTTTATAAAGTTGACCATTTTTGAGTAATCGGCCTCCAAAGTAGTTTGTAAGTTGGTCCCCCCCTAGCATTTTTTAACTATAGGAGATAGAAACTTGCAAATTTCCATGTTGATAGATCATGCTAAAAACTCTTTAGGAAAATTATTGTGAACCAAATCGGACAATAACTTTTGGAGTAATTAAAAAAAAAAGCATATTACGCGTTTATAGTTACGGAACCCTCCTTAGACATGTCCTGACATGCTGGTTTGGTTATTTTTCATAGTAATAATAAGGTCATATTATATATTTTTCAGTACTGTTCAATAATACTCATACTGTGATAGGCTAAGGTCTACTCTAGCCTCTAATAAATAGTGAAGATCTGTGCCAAAGTAGTTTCAACATGAGTGGTTACTGGTCAATGATTTGAACACTGGATAGTGATGATGATGAATATTTAAAAGACATAATCGTATTATAGATCGGCGCAGACGGACGGCGGAGTCAGATATTCCTGGCCATGTCGACGGCGGCCGAGTTCCGCGACCACCTGTCCGCCTTCAGCGACTTCTACAGCTCCCTCGGCCCGCCCAACCCCGACAACGTTCCCGAGGACGGCAAGCTCAAGTCCGAGATGATGCTCAAGGTATGATCGTGATCTGCGGAACCAACGGTCCCTGCAAAACAACGGTCAACATCAGACGACCATGACTTGCGGCATAGACAGTTTTTAACAATAAATAGCCTGGCCTGGTGGGCCACACTAGACATAAAAGCGTTGCTGACCTTGGAATGTGCTATCGTATAGGGTGATACTGGCCGATGTCCATGTTTTGGTAATTAATTTGCTTACCAAGCTCACATTATTAGGTTTTATAAACTTCTAAGTCTATTATAACTCTGTTCGTTTCGTCTTCAGGACAACCGACGGTACTACCTCGACCTGAAGGAGAATTCGCGCGGGCGGTTCCTGCGCGTCTCGCAGACGATCACGCGGGGCGGGCCGCGCTCGCAAGTGGCGCTGCCGGCGCAGGGCATGATCGAGTTCCGCGACGCTCTCACCGATCTTCTCGACGACTTCGGCACCGACGACGGCGGGTGAGCGAGACAGACGTATGCCGAGCGTGTGTGTGTGAGAGAGGTAGTAACTATCGTAGATGATCACGCGAGACGAGCCGCGCGCGCAAGTGGCGCTGCCGGCGCAGGGCATGATCGAGTTCCGCGACGCTCAGATTACCGATCTACTCCACGACTTCAGCACCGACGACGGCGGGTGAGCGAGACAGACGTATGCCGAGCGTGTGTGTGTGAGAGAGGTAGTTACAGTATCGCAGATGATCACGCGAGACGAGCCGCGCGCGCAAGTGGCGCTGCCGGCGCAGGGCATGATCGAGTTCCCCGACGCTCAGATTACCGATCTACTCCACGACTTCAGCACTGACGACGGCGGGTGAGCGAGACAGACGTATGCCGAACATGTGTGTGTGTGAGAGAGATAGTTACAGTGTCGCGTATAATCACTTGGGGCGGACCGCGCTGCTGTCACAGAATATGATCAAGTTTTGTGACGCGCTTGACAGACCTGCTCATCTAATAAAATGAATATAATATTATTGTGTGATAATATTTTTAATTAAAAACAGTATCCTACAATAATTTACTAATTGGCTTACTCACTTAATGATTTTGTTTTACAGATTCAAAGGCGAATTACCAGAAGGAAGGCATTTGCGTGTGGACAACAAAAACTTCTATTTCGACATCGGCCAGAACAACCGAGGCATCTACATGAAAATCAGCGAGGTGGTACCTTCGTTGCAAGTAATTGTTATGACCACCCATGCATACATTATTATTATTTATTTTACAAATTATTCGTCTACAGTAAACATTTTGTTGGATATTATAGAAACTAAGAATATAATTTTGCCTAAGAATATTTACTAACGAAAAATTTAATAACAAGCAGACGGATGCCTCATGGTAAGCGATTACAGACAGACACCAGGAACAGTATAGTTTTTTTTTAATTTTGTAAAATGGACACGGAAAAGCAGATGGATCGCCGGATGGTAAGCGATTACCGCCGCCCATGGACACTCGCAACACCAGAGGAGTTACAAGTGTAACGTAGTAGTAGTGTTGCGCACCCACGTTCTTGGTCTTTAAAATCCCCAAAACCCCCGGGCCTTTGGTAACTTTACTCGCTCGGCGAAACAGAACGCAAGCGTTATTTCACGCTGGTTTTCTGTGAGGCCGTGATATTTATGTGGTCGAGCCTACCTATTCGTGCTGAAGCTGAAGCATTGTTGACAGTCGTAATTTAGTACCTCACTCTATAGTGGCGCCACTTTTCTGTGCGTTGTATCTCTCCGGTTAAGCCAGCCCATTCGTGCATGGCTCTCCATGGATTTCAGTTTTAAGGCTGACTATTTAGATTATTATGGACGGACGGACGACTAAGAATATTTTGAATCGGTACATTCGTCATTCAACGCCCCACGTTCCAGGTGAAGAGCAACTTCCGCACCGCGATCACTGTGCCCGAGAAGTGCTGGGCGCGCTTCCGCGACATCCTCGCCGACTACTGCGAGAAGATGAGCCGCGCGCAGCTGTCGCCCGAGCCGCACCAGGTATATTCCGATATTTGGACTTTATTGCTATGAACATAAAGTGAAATTTACTATGGCAGGGTAGCGTCGATACCGCGGCAATTTGTTAACGTTGTAGTTTTTATTGCAACAATAGAAGGCTCTTATCGTGACAAACTAGCGTTGTTTTTAAGTACCGATTTTTCAATCGTTTTATCTGAGGAATAAAAAAAAATATATACTTTGACAGAATGAACTGGAATAAATTAATACCTACCTACTCACACCTACAATTTCTTCACCAACAACCAACTGGCTACTACCGACGCTTACTACCTACATCTACTATCTACAACTACTTCCAACGCTTAAAATCGACACCTACAACCTGCGAGTGATGCGTGTAAAAGTTCGACGAAAAGAGCGACCACTGAGGGTTGAATATTATTACAGTACTAATATCGCTATTAAATAAAGGGGGTTGGCGATAGAAGGTTGAAAATATCATTCCGTTATCATTAAATAATATAAATAAAACAAAGTCCATTTTTTGTGTCTTTAAACTAAGCAAAGGATTTTGATGCGATTTTTTTAAAATAGATAAGAGTGATTTAATAGGAAGGTTTTTATGTATATATAACATGCATAATATAGTAAAGGAACACATACTTTTAGAGGTTTCTAATGTCCTAAATAAACACATTTTTGTGCTTACATTGCAAACGCTGGCTGAACCCTACGAGATAGATCAAAATAATGTACCACAGTATTGTACAGCTTAAAAAGATCTTAAAAAAGTCCGCGATGGTATATGTCTATCTCTTAGGGATAACCCACAATAACAAATTTTTATCATTTACTTTTTACGGCAAATAATGGCTTATTTACGAAGCGATTTTAAACAATTTAATCCTGATCCAATTAAGTACCTTAAGTACATAGTGCATTTAATATAGATCAATATGGCCCTTTACGGTATGTAATTAAATTAATATTTTTGAAGATATTATAGATTTAAAATGCAGGGACATAGTGTTGCGGCGCGGTGACATATAATTATATTAACCGTGAAATATCGAATATTAAGATAATAGATATTACCTGACTACTACGCTCGCCCATTGGGGCTATACAACGTGTCTTTGACTATAGCGGTATTATACAATAATATTTTTTTTGTAAGCAAGGATTTTTTCTAGGGATTATTGAGTATGATTTTCACATTGTTTTTATTTTACTTCAGGGCTCTGGATCAACTCGCGCCGGCAGCGCTCAGCCTTCGCGAGACATAGTGAGTTACAATTTTTATATCAGCTCATTGAATTTCTTCAAAAACTGCCTTTAAAATGTTTATTTCTTTAATAGTATTTTCACACCCACAAATCATTCACAACAATATTCTAGAACGTATTTTTTTTTTAAATTGCAGGACACGTTCTCTGGTGGGGCCCAGAGCCGTATTTGATGCGACCCCCGCCTGCTCGCGCGCCACGACCACTGACTCCCGCGCGGCCGCAGTCCCGGCTCGGACGGTCCCGGCGCGGACGGTCCGGACGGCCCTCGCTGGGCCGACCTCATGGCCCAGCTATTCGGACCATTCGACGCGTAGGCTATGAGCCGGTGCCGGCGTGGTCACCCCAGTGACGGGACTGTAGTGGAGTGGTCTAGGACTGTCCCACGATCGCCGACCGCATGGTCACTTGCGAGCTTCTTTTACGGGCGGGTCTCGTTATTCGAGTTTACTAACGGCTTAGAGCTTTACTTTTTTTGTAAATATTTTTTGTTTGGCACCCGACTAATGAATCAGGTTTATTTACAAGTAAGCGTGTGCCCCACGGTGTCGACTTAAAATGAATTTTCAGCTCCGTGGGTGCCGTATATAAACATTGTTTAGCAATGTATAATGTTTTTAATGTAACGTCTTTCGAAATAACATATTAATTTTCGTGAGATATTTTCGATTTGCTTGATTTAACCTTGCACAATTTTATTTTATTTAAAAACATGAACACGTCAAAACTGCTCGTTGTAAAGAAAAAAAATCGATTAGTAAATAATATTAAATTGCTCTGAGTATGGACCTGTAAAAACTTACTTCTCACTCTATCAAATCTTTATTATGTAAAAAAGTCGTCGATTAAATTACTAATATTTCAAAAGCGTATTAAAAAAATTTCGGGGGCTAAATCAAGCAAGGTTAGAAATACCATGAAAATTGTAAAACAATATTTGGAAAATGTTACGCCACTTAGAATATAAGTGTATGTTTTTATTATGTTACTTCTTTTTTTTCTAAACTGAATTGTACATAAGGCACGGGAGTGGTGACGACGCGTGGAATTCGATAGAAAAAATTATTAAAAAAAATATCGTGTGTACATGTTTGCAGAAAATCTCGGACGAGTACTTTCAAAATCAAGGTTAAATAGAATGAAATAATTGATGATATTCTGCAAACATGTACAGCCGCAAGAAAAAGTGAAATTCCACGCCAGTCGTTCTGGAGGGATGGCTAGGGCACCGGGTGTTTACAGGGCGTGTTACAGCGGCCGCTCTACCGCCGCGTCACTTGCGTGAATTTGGGGCAGGTGGATAAAGTGACTAAAAAGTTATGAAAAATTTAGAAAGTTTTTTTATTGCCATAAGTTTTGTTGAGGCGCGTTTTCCGATTAGGTGATGGCGGTAGGGCGGCCACACTCGAATCTTAGATAGGATAGCGCATTGCTGTGATATATATGTAGACGGAGATTATCCGAGGGATAAAAAAATTATATGACAGGTGGACGGCGCGGTCGTTTCTAAATTTTATAGCTTTATTTATATATTTATACAATTTTTAGGTATTCGGACGTCCGACGTCCAGGATTTGATCCATGACGCTCGAAGCGTGTAAAATTGTTTTTGGAAAATGTTGTGATATTCAGAAATTTCCACTAAAATATTGGCATTTCGAGGATGAAATTGGTAGTGTTGTGATATGTTTTGATATCGTTTTGTGTCCGCCTAGCGTTGCACTGGGCCGCGACGTCCACACTGTTAGATTAAGTTTGGTTTGTAAGCACCCTGTGTAATTTGTTGCGACTTGTCGATGGACGTGCTGTTATTTTAGAAAATGTCCTTAAAACTGCAAAAATATATTCATCATACTCTTAAACTTGGTTTGTAATACGTAACATTTCTCATACGAAGTTTCAATGCATAAATCGCCATTTTGTCTCCATCAACAAGTCGATACATCGTGTGCGTGTATATACTTGTGTGACGCGCGTGAGCGTGTGTGCGTGCGTGTATGCGTGTGTGCGTGCGCGGGAGAGTAATTACAGCAGGCGTTGGCGTGCCTTCAAACTTCTTTACTAATATATTTATGCATTTTTTTTGTTTTCTTTTTATAATATTGATACAATTCGAAATTTTCACTTTTTATTGTTGGCTTTTTGTGACAACGCGTCGAAGCGTGTTGCGCTCTGAATTTTTAAATATACGTCAATGTAGAGACTAATTGAAATTGACTATGGATCATTGTCAAATTTAGCTTATATTGAGTTAGCAGTTAATGACATAAAATTAATATGAAAATAGAGACAATTGTCTCCTGCGTTTGTTACGCTAACTTCGGACCGGTGATATTTTGACGTCGTTTGAAATATTTCATTACTTGCATGTGCGTAGTTGTTTACGCTAATAGTCAAATGAGGAACAAAGCATGTAGAACAAAATGTGTGTTATTATTTTTACTATTCATAGTTACATATTTTGCGCTTCGCTTTTTGCATAGTTTTTACAATCGACTTTGAACTCTTTGTGAATCAAACGGGTCATGATGTAAATACGTAATTTTTTCATTCTCGCTGTTTTTTTTTTTACTTTTAATGTTATCAATTGCAATGTCTGTATACGGCGGTCTATAGTTCGCAGCTATTTTGTTAACCTCAAGCGTCATATGAACCTCGAGGGAATGTGATATGGCGCGGAAAGGTCATTACTTGTAAAATAAATTGTAAAATTTAGCAATAGTACTATTGATAAGCATCGAAATACCTAGATTCTGTGTTATTTACGGTGGGTCAGCAGCGAAAATTCACGCGATGCATGATAAGTAGCGTTTTCGGTGCTGACCGTACCATTTTAAGGTTATTTAAGAATTGAATAGGTCATTGCAGCTAATTTGTGAATACCTGTGTTGCCTGAGATACGAGTGACGCTTCTTTCTTGAAAATTGTAATGACGAATATTTTCTCAATAAGTGACATTTGACAAATTTTAAGATAAGTGCGTGCGCAGGGGGCGTGGCCTCTGCGTGCGCGTAGAACGTCGCCCTAACGGATAGTAATAGCGATAGATCAAAACGATTATTTACCCGATACAGTCTAATAGTCTTAGGTTTATTTTTCTCAGCCCATATAATAGCGGGAGAACTTGGTAACGTCCGGTAAAGATAAATAGAAAAAAAATTTAAATACTTACATATATTAAAAAAAATTCACTTCTCTATACGAATAAATAGAAATATATTAGGAGCGAGAGCGGCGTTTTTATTGTAAGTTAGGATAATTTTCTCTTTATTTAGGACACTGCGTCGGCCACTTCTCGTTAGAATTGGATTCAAGATTTAAAATGTAAATTATATACGATGTAAATTTTATAAGCTAGCTCTTGCTAGTCATGCGCAATCAAATTTGAAATTAATTTGAATTTCAAAGTTATACTCAAATGAAGTTGTACCTACAGGTATTAAGTTTTATTTCCAGTTTATTACATTTTTCTAGATTATAAAAAAGCATTAAAAGATGCTTTATTTTTTAAAGTTTTGAAACAAATATAATATTCTAATTTTAAAGATATGCATCCTATACGTGGAGTGGTCGACCGCGGTGCCCTGTGTACGTGGTGTTTGTTCCTTTGTCGGTGTGTCTGTTGCGCGCGCGCGGGCCGCGGCGCGATCTTAGTCCGTGTTCCGTATCGCTTGTCTGTTACTGTATGTAATGTGGGCTCGCGGAGGGACGCATATACCTCCTCGACACTTATATGTCCCTGGTACTTTCGAAACGTGAACCATAGCTTAGCAATATCTACGGTAAAATCTTAAGAACCAGGAGCATAGAAGTTGATAAACGCCTTATACCTTCGAGTAATGCTAAGGATTACAATGCTATATGACCTATGCTCTCCTAGTATTTTGACATGTTCTAGGAAAGGAGAAAAATTGGAAAGCAACTTCACAAGTGCGTCTCTCCGCGACTAGTGGCTTAATTTTAACAACAATTTATGGTACAAAATGTAATTTTAGTTCCATAGACGATTAAGACTTACAGAGTTTATATTTAGAGGAGATAAAAAAGATATATTCATTCTTATCGATCAATAAAGAGATATATGTACAAGATGTTTAACGTAATGTTAATATTAACATAGTGTCTATATGTTGTCGAAGCTAGTTAGGCGTGAGTACGACGTCGGCAATAGGCAGTAGTTGTCGTGATTGTGAAGCAATGGGATTATTTGAGTTTAGGATTTCTCCGTTCCGTCGGACCGGCGGGTCCCGCTTGAAGTGGTATACTACTCGTGACGTAGTTAAATATAATAGTTGAGAATACCGTTTTCTTAAAGGCCTAATGATCCACTTTATGTATTGGATAGAGATATTTTAAGAGTAGTCTACTGCTTTCACACAATCCATCTGCTCCGATCCATATTTTTCCATCAATATGCCTAATATCATGTCCAGATACAAATCAAACCTTTCCTCATTTAAAGTCGTTTCTCTGACTATCTGAATGTATTAATAATACATAACTTAATGAATTATATTCCTAGATATGATCTACTGGGTATTTCTGTTAAATCAAAATCGGAGTGCGTTTGTTACTCAAATTAATTGTCTATGCTCAGTATGTAATTTCACCAAAAAAGCATTCAATAGTCAAAATAACGACGTGTGTGTGTATACATTACGTGGTTGTCAAGTATGCTTTTTTGACACAGTCATTATGATATCAATATGACGATCTATTATGTATGTATTGTCATTTTCATTCCGGCCTATAAAATTATTCAACAACACCAAACACTAAATTCAGTTTTAAATTTGAGATAAAAGAGATGGAAATCATTACTCATTAATCAACGTATAGCGTCAAGATGACGAAATGAACTGTGTCGAAGTAGACTTGACACCTTTCTGACCGCATCCCCCGTGTCCGTGTGTCGATCTGTCGGTCGGTCAGGGCCGAGTGCTTGAGAGCTGCCTCCTGTGATATCCCGCGCTGCGGCCCACGCGCGCCCGCCTCGCCTCGCTTCCAGCGTCGCGTCGCTGTCGCCTGTCTCGTCGTGACGTCTGTGCCATTAGCGTCTCGTATGCATTCGGGTTGCGTACTCGTTTGTGACATGCATATAATCGCATCGCAAATGCGTACGCATCTTGGTCGCGTACGTACGCGTTGTGCGTACACGCTTTTACATCGCGAACGCACTTCGAATGTGTTCGTGACGCGTGTGCGTTTACGCCGCGTTTGCGTACGCTGATTTCGCTTCGTCCGACTTGGCAGGTGTCGTGTGAGCTGAAGTGATAGTCAATTATTATAATATTCATTAATGTACGTTCCGTCGCCGTCACGCGCGCCGCACCATCGCCTTAAGTATCACGTGGCCGTATTTAGCAATACTCAGTCGGATTTCTCTTTAGGTAGCGCGTAAATAAATGTTTGAACTTTAACAATTGTACGTAATATGAGTGTTGCGTGTGCGGTCTTAGAATATATTTGACTCTAGCATATTTCTCTCAACTCAATAGATTTACGTTTGCGGTGTGACGGCGTCGGGCGCGCGCCGCTCTCGCTCCGTACGTTATACTTACATAGGCACGTAATAGATACGATAACTGGTAAAAGTAAAAATATTAAAAAATAATAAAAAAAAAAAGATTCAGAGAGTTATAATAGTACGTTAGTTTTAATTATATTTCTGATATTGATTGATGTTTTGCTAAAAGATAATTTATCAATACGTTACGTTTGAGCCGTGCTCTGCCGTCGCAGCGTTCGCCGCGCCTCGTGCTTCACTCGACACCGTTGTTTTACTGTTCCTAAAGTCTTGTAAATAGAATTATTGGAAATGCTAGCCTATTCAGAAAATTACATGTTATACTATTGATTATATTTCGTTTGCCTAGTCCCAATCCTGGGCAAAGGCTTAAATGAATGTAATTATATAGGTTTATTATTTTACTAATAGTAATTGATCAAATATTTCTGCCATTAAATTTAATTTCAAATGTATTATATCGTGTGGTATATGTCCGTGTAACGGGCAAATAGACAAAATATTTTAATTTAAATTTAGAGCAATGTCTGTTATATAGGTTACTATTTCCAATAACGTGCAGGAAACCACCACTTTAAATAAAAACTAAGAAAAAGAATAATTACATTAAGCAATACCAGTACCTGATTCGAGAGTTTAAATTGTAATAGTATGGTAATAGCGGTCGGACAACACTGGATAGAGCGGTGTGACGTAGGACGCAGGATAGACTTTGCAACTGACATGGTTTACGTTCGGGTTTTGTGTTTGGGCCAACCACTGGTTTTGGGTTTTTTCCGCCATATAATAGGGACGATACTTAGGATGTAAGGTTGAAGGGATCACACACGTGATAAGTTAGTCGTAGATGTTTCGCTGTGTCTAACATCTGGCGCCGGATCCCAAGACGCCATCAACGCGGGCGATTATTGTTTAGTCTCGTGAAACGTCCAGATTGTGGCAACGGTTAACATCAGTGTAAAATGTATATGCTAAGTAGAAATAAGTTGGTCTGCGATAGCTCGCTTCTAGGCGACAGTTTTCCTAGAGCCGCTAGCTGAGCTAATGCCTGGCGGTTTTGAGACTTCTTTATAAATGTTAACAACGTGAAGAAGGGTAAATGTCGTCTAGGAGTGAGTGGGGAGATGATTATATCATAGAGCGGAGGAAAGCTGAACGAATACTGCCAATTGATTGTAGTTTATAATGGATAATGATTTGTAGAGATAACAATTTTGAAATATTATGTCCTTAATATTTTATGTATAGTATGCGTATACGGTTTTTCGGTCGTGTACAAATGGGCCTCGCTTACTCTGATATGTATAACATCACATTTGATCGCCCTTTCTTTGAACAAGACCGAATGCCATGTAAATGTTTCCCTTAGGAGGAGGAAGGTGGATACAAGCTGTGTTCTGTAGTGTACCGAGCGACAGGGCGTTGATAGATAGGTTTGCACTAAATGCGGCTGCCATCTTGCGCGTCGCGTGCGTCCGCTGCCGTCGCCATTTTGACGTACACGAGTGCGGCGCACGAAATGGCCGCCGCTGGAATTGGCGAATTGTTCGCTAAGAGCTAAGTTGTAAAAATTAGATCGCAATATAATTTGTATGTAAAGTTGAAGGTTGACGGCATATTGGGTGTTGTGTATGGAGGGGGAACTTTTTTTTTAATTAATGGAAACGAGGGTCGGTTAACTGTAGGGTAGATAGAAAAATGCGGGACTAGTCGGTAAGGAATGGGGTTTGCGGGTAGATTCGAATTTTAATGGAATATGACGTCCGAGTTAAATGCGATATTTTCTAAGACGTTATATTCCGTTTTGAGAATTTACCTGCGTTTGCGTTGGACTGAGCGGCTCATGTGATGAGTGTAAACGTTTTTATCGTGTTTAACACGCTCAAATAGAGACTGGTTTGGTTGGGAGGGACGCGGCGTTTGGTGTCGGTCATATCGCTGGGAACCGTCAAACGGTTGGGTCTAATCTGGCTCCAAACTCGCGATCCTGATGTTCTTGTTGCGTAACGTGCAAAGTATTGTCCCAAATTCTAAGAACAGGGGGCCACTTTAGGTAAACATTAGATGAATCATATGCAATTCATATTATGTGCGCCATTTTACGCATTTCTATTGAAAACTGCCAAAATTGATGTTTTAACTGTCAAAATATATGAAACAATAGGAAACAACTAAAGTGGCCTTTTTAGCTAGGTCGGGACAATTTTAGGACATTACGCTTCGTGAACTTGATGATATTGTATCCAAAGATTGTAATGTGTGATGTTTACTTCCTATAGGTTTATTGTAATATATACACTATTGTTGTTTTCTTTTGTTCAAATTTATACAGATCTCCCGAACGAATTTTAAATTAGCAAAATAATGGCAAGTGTAAGGCATCGATGTGTTAGATCGGAACTGATTCTATCAGAATTGTCATCTATTCGATACTTGTTTGTGATTATATATTTTTTTGTGTTCTAAAATGGTAATATGTGAACTCCACTTATGAAACACGAAATCTGTCATTTTAATACGAAAATCGAATCTGGATTTATGAAATTTATACTTGCATATTATAAGAGTTTTACAAAAAAAATATGTCAAAAATTTGGCGTGGTTCATAATGTATGGAGGGTAATACCAAGAGGGTAAGGCAGTCTGACTGCAGCTATGGTGCTTGTTCGTACTTACGATGGATTTTTTACTATTTGCTGTATCTAATACACGTTATGCTTATTTATTTTAGTAATTTGAAATTTCTATATTTTACTCTCATTGTTTTCCTCAGATTGTTTTGTGAGCGGACAACCTACAATATTCTTAACTAATTCAAACCCCAGTAGGTAACCTATATTGTAACTCAGATTACATTATAACTTTCGAAGTTTCCTCGTGAATCATGACGGTATTAGCAAAATAATTTTGACAGATTTAAACGTCACTGTCAAATTAACACAACCATTTTGTTTATAAATATTTTGAGGTTATGTGGGATTTTTGTTTTGTTTTGCTATACGTTTTGAGTTTCTATTTAGTTAAGAGATATTGTGGTTGTTCCGCCGTTGTGTCGGTAATGAGTGTTGGTTGTAGCTCGACATACACAAGGCGTAATATTGGTGCGCGACTGCGACGCGCGGTGTTCCGTAGGAAAGTTTTACGATAAATGGTGAAATAATAAAGAAATTACAAAAAAACAAATCTTAAGCGTCGTCTCATGTTATTTATTCCCAGAAATATTTTAATTTTAGCTCTCGCGTTTTCATTTGCTCTTATGCCCTAATTTGTATTAATTAAGGCAATATTACGAGGCCGTTACCGCTAGAGGTGCTTTAGAAATCCCATTTATATAAAGTCAAACGTAAACGCGAAAGTAATAGTAAATAACGATCAGATTGGTGTACCTACGTGTGGACTACATGAATTTTCCCAAAATAAGTAGGTACAGTCGGACAAGGATCTTTTGGCACTTGGATGGGGGCGTGAGTGTCGCAAATAAGAACAATATTTATTACTAAAAGTGACATTTTACAAGACGGCGATGGTAGTTCTGATTTTGTCCACGTGCTAAAAGATCCTTGTCAGACTGTATAGCAAGTCTTAGTAGAAGTCTAAAAAAATTGTAGAACAAATCTGGGAATTTGTAAAAAGATAGTTTATGAACTACAGCCCTCATAGTGTGGTCCCTCAGTTCACACATCGCTATTTTCCAGATCTCGAAAAGTATGTGGAAAATAATGGTTTTTTCACTACAGAATTTTAGTAGAACTTTAGTGAAAGTTATATCATATTATACATTTCGTCCTCATTTTGCTTCTTAGCCTACTCTGTATTTTCAAGAATCAAAAAATGAACATTATGTCAGCTAGGAAGCAAGAAATTAAATATTTTAGGTGCTAATCCAAGAGAAAAAACATAACTACAAAAATTTAAGTAGGTAGGTATAGTAGACTTTCTGATATTTTTCTCGTTTATTACTTATTAGATAATTGAGTTATTAGGTACTTTCATGACTTATGACTTACAAGTTACACACCACACACTCTTCACAATTCACCGATCGAGTTTTCTGAAATTTTGTCTACAAATTCTACAAATTTTGTACTAAAAATTAAAATTCTACGTAGAAACATAATTAAAAAAGTCAGTAATATAACGTGAAATGAATATGTCACTTTTGTGTGGACTGAGGGACCACACTCGGTGGTTATAGAATTTTTATTCCTATTCGTAGATATTTCTATGTATTTGATAAATTTGTAAAAACTTTTACAAAAGTTCTACTAAAATTCTGTAGTGAAAAAACATTATTTTTCCACATATTTTTCGAGATCTGGAAATTAGCGGTATGTGAACTGAGGGACCACACTGAGGGCTATAGTTAGTTCATAAACTATATTTTTACAAATTCCCAGATTTGTTCTACAATGTGTTTTAGACTAACTTTTAGACTAAAATTTGCTATACCTACTTATTTTGGGGAAATTTATGTAGGTCCCTCAGTCCACACGTACACGAGTTAGCAAGGGAGGACGGATGGACAGACGGAAGGACACAGCTAAACTAATACACTAGTCAACAAGTTCAAAAACGTGAAAAATAGAGATAAAGGTCCTAAAAATATGAGCGATGGCTCATTCGATTCGGAATCACCTCTAGAAAAATGTTTTTGAAGGATTTTGGTGCAGGTTAAAAATTGCAATTGTTATTAACAAAATAAGATAAAAAAAAATGATATTTCGTTTTTTGTTAATAACTCGAAAAATATTAACATTTAAGCAATTTTGAAACAAGCTCGTTAAAGAGGAGGAAATTTCCAATAAAAAAGTCCTAACTCCCGGAATTCTATATCCATTATTTATAATTTTAATTAGACGTTGAAAATAGGGCTCCGCGCGGCAGTTACGGCATGAGCGCGCCGCCGCTAAAGAGAGTTCAGCAATAAAAATATTTTTTTTATAACATAAAATGTGATTTTAAAAATTTGAAAAAATTCTAGTATCTTCTTAACACTTGAAAGAATCGAGCCCTGAAAAAAAAAAGTTTAATCACCATTTTTCAAAAAGTTATTCAATTGTTAACTAACCAATTTTTTCTCAATCTCCATGGGCATAAACAATGGGATGAAAGGTATAAATAATTGGCCTATAAATTTTAAACTTCGTGGAGCCCTTTTGATATATGTACTTTATAAGATCCTGCGGTTTATTTTCATTAAAGTTTATTAATTTGTTAATTATGATTTTTTATAACTATTGAAAAATTAAAAATCTAAAAAATGTTGATAAAATTTTTTTTTTCAATTAATATTTAGCTATGCCTGTTTTCACATTGAACAATGGCAGTAATTAACAAAGGTTATGAATTTTTTACGTGATTTGTTTATAAAATTGTTATAAACAAATAGAGAAATACAATATTTTTTAAAAAAATTTTTTTGCTATTTTGTTGTTTACAAAAAATTATGATTTTTTAAAAAAAAAATTTTTCTTAATTTTAATTTTTAATTGTTAAAAAACGATTTTTTTATATTTCGATTGTTTAAATAATAAGTTAAGAAAATTTTTTTCTTTTAAAAATCATAATTCTCACTTTTAAATAGTTTAGCAAAAAAATTTTTTTTTTTTATTTATAATTTAATTGTTTATTAGTTTAACAATTTGTTATAAACAAATATCGACCAACGTTATATTTTTTTTCTGAAGCAGAAAAAAATTATAAAAATAGCTATATAAAATAAAGTGCAAAAAAAAAAAAATATTTATTATAATACTTTTTAATATCATACGATACGGTAATTATAGAGCCTACTTGAAAAATTTTTTTTTGCACTTTATTATATATAATAGCTATTTTTATAATTTTTTTCTGCTTCAGAAAAAAAATATAACGTTGGTCGATATTTGTTTATAACAAATTGTTAAACTAATAAACAATTAAATTATAAATAAAAAAAATTTTTTTTTTTGCTAAACTATTTAAAAGTGTAAATTATGATTTTTAAAAGAAAAAATTTTTCTTAACTTATTATTTAAACAATCGAAATATAAAAAAATCGTTTTTAAACAATTAAAAATTAAAATTACGAAAATTTTTTTTTTTTAAAAATCATAATTTTTTGTAAACAACAAAATAGCAAAAAAATTTTTTTAAAAAATATTGTATTTCTCTATTTGTTTATAACAATTTTATAAACAAATCACGTAAAAAATTTATAACCTTTGTTAATTACTGCCATTGTTCAATGTGAAAACAGGCATAGCTAAATATTAATTGAAAAAAAAATTTTTATCAACATTTTTTAGATTTTTAATTTTTCAATAGTTATAAAAAATCATAATTAACAAATTAATAAACTTTAATGAAAATAAACCGCAGGATCTTATAAAGTACATATATCAAAAGGGCTCCACGAAGTTTAAAATTTATAGGCCAATTATTTATACCTTTCATCCCATTGTTTATGCCCATGGAGATTGAGAAAAAATTGGTTAGTTAACAATTGAATAACTTTTTGAAAAATGGTGATTAAACTTTTTTTTTTCAGGGCTCGATTCTTTCAAGTGTTAAGAAGATACTAGAATTTTTTCAAATTTTTAAAATCACATTTTATGTTATAAAAAAAATATTTTTATTGCTGAACTCTCTTTAGCGGCGGCGCGCTCATGCCGTAACTGCCGCGCGGAGCCCTATTTTCAACGTCTAATTAAAATTATAAATAATGGAGATAGAATTCCGGGAGTTAGGACTTTTTTATTGGAAATTTCCTCCTCTTTAACGAGCTTGTTTCAAAATTGCTTAAATGTTAATATTTTTCGAGTTATTAACAAAAAACGAAATATCATTTTTTTTTTATCTTATTTTGTTAATAACAATTGCAATTTTTAACCTGCACCAAAATCCTTCAAAAACATTTTTCTAGAGGTGATTCCGAATCGAATGAGCCATCGCTCATATTTTTAGGACCTTTATCTCTATTTTTCACGTTTTTGAACTTGTTGACTAGTCTATAAAGAGGGTTTCATGTAAGTACTACGGAACCCTAAAAACGTATACCCGGAGCATGCCGCGTAGTCTGAAAGATTCTAGAGTCTAGCCAAATACAATGGGCAGACCCAACTGACACAAACCGTCACCTGGTGGCTGGTGGCATAAATGGTATCAAAAACGGTCAATTGATAAGAATTTTCGATATTTTTTCTGTCACTAGGCGGCGCTTGATAGCACGACGGTCCTTGTCGTGTCGTGTCAAAGCTGTCAGATGTCACGAATTTCAAAACCCTCATTCGACCGAAAATAACCATTTTCCTTCTTTGCCCTACTACCAACAAAACCGAGGTTTGAGTCATGTGTTTCTTTGTGGATGAGTATTAGTCCCGTTTTGTCCTTTAACCGAAAGATGGCGCTATGCGACACTACAGTACTCTTAGCACAGTAAAAATTCATATATTATAATAATCATTAAAGTATTTTTATGTATTTTTTATTTTGTATAGCAATAGATTGCATTCCCTTGTTAATAAAAATATTTACACCCCGTATACGCAAATCCATGTTGCTGTCTTTATCTGATACGTTGGAAAAGCTACCATGGATTAGCGTATTCGTGGTGTAGGTAAATATAAAAAAAAAAACATCATTAGACAAAATTATTATTTTGTATTTTAAAGGCGGCTACTGAGTGCTCCCTTACCTACATAAGAAGTAGAGATGAAATTTCTTTGTAGAGTTCCGTACCTAAAGGGTAAAAATAAAAACGGGACGTCGTCTGTGTGTCTGACACCAGGTTGTTGTATCTCGTGAACCGTGATATCTTGACAGTTATAATATTCACATATGATTTGTTTCTGTTGCTGCTTTAACAACAAAAATAATAAAAAAATATCTCTTTGAAATTAGCGGTATGTGAACTGAGGGACCACACTATGAGGGCTATAGTAAGTTCATAAACTATATTTTTACGAATCCCCAGATTTGTTCTACAATTTGTTTTAGACTAACTTTTAGACTAAAATTTGCTATACCTACTTATTTTGGGGATATTTATGTAGGTCCCTCAGTCCACACGTACACGAGTTAGCAAGGGAGGACGGATGTACACAGCTAAACTAAAGAGGGTTTCATGTAAGTACTAAGTGAATTGAAATAAAAAAAAATTACAATGTATTTGGAACATAAAAAGGCAAGTTTTCTCCAAATTTCGTGAAAAAATTATTTTTTTGTATAAAATAAAAGTAATAAACCAAAAATTTTGTTATTTGAATTTTTCTCATAAATTTTGAGATTATGTGAAAAAAATGTTAATACAAAAGTTGTAGATCTTTTTATTACCTAGTTACAACTTTGCTATTTGACTTTTTTCCATAGGTCTTGCAGTTTTGCCGGAAATCGAGATAAGTCGTTTTCTACCCTTAAAAACTCACCCCCTTCACTTCCCGACCTCAAATCGCCCGTAAATTATTTTTCCTTTTATTTTTGTTATATTCTCTTCCTTTTCCAATGGGCTTCATCCTACTATTTTCTGAAGGTTTTACATAAACTCTACTCCGGTTTCTGTGATGAATTTGTCAGTTGTTTATATATTCTTTAGCGCTATTGATTCGATTACTTGTTTCTGAACAAACACCTATGAAATTGCCTTTCTGCATTAGATACTGGCCATTTCAAATCAAAATAATTTTTGTTTGGCTAAGAATTCTAATTTCAAATTAATTTTATTTTAAAAACATGGAATTCTTTTTCCAAAAGTAGTCATTTTTGTTTATTGATTAGTGTTACATTTTCATCGCATTTCAATCTTTTTCGTCATCATGGATATGTTAAAAATTCGAGTAATTATGGAATATGAGTATTGAGTACCGTCGTGGCAGCAACGCGGCACAAGCGGCACGCAACATCAACGACGTTTACGGAGTTAACACTACAAACCAACGCACCACCTGTTATTGGTTTGCTCGCTTCCGTTCTGGAAATTTCGACCTGAAAATGAACCTCGCGGTCGTTCGAAGACTTTGGTCGACAATGACGAATTAAAGGCGATTGTGGAAGCTGATGATACATTATCTACGGCTGAATTAGCAGCAGCTTTCGAAGTTAGCGTCAAAACAATATTGGTCCATTTGCGTCAAATTGGCAAGTTAAAAAAGCGTCAAGCTGCCCCACGAACTCAATGATCGCCAGCGCGAAGTACGCGTCGAGACGTACCTTGTACTGCTCATCAGACACACAAATGAAGGAATTTTGAACCGCATTGTTACTTGCGATAAAAAATGGATTCTGTTTGATAACCGCAAGCGCTCAACAAGTTGGTTGGATCTTGGTTCAGCACCTAAATAATGCCCTAAACGAAAATTTACCCCTAGAAAAGTGATGTTCACTGTTTGGTGGTCTAGCGCCGGTGTGATACATCACAACTTACCAAACGGGGTGAGCATTACTGCACATGTGTACTGTGAAGAACTGAACACAATGATGGAGGAGAAGCTGGCACATCTCCAACTAGCATTGGTCAATCGCTCGTCTCCGCTGCTCATACTGCACAGCAGACGGTCTCCAAGTTGCAAGAACTGGGGTTGGAAGCTTTCCGTCTTCCGCCCTACTCACCAGACCTTGCGCCTACAGACTACTACTTTTTCCAGAATTTGGATAACTTCTTGGCGGGAAAAAAATTCAATACCCGAGAGGCAGTACAAAATGCCTTTTGAAGAATTTGTTGCCTCCCGTCCAGCTGATTTCTTTAAGAAGGGCATCAATACACTGCCACTGCGTTGGCAAAGATGCATCGATTGCATGGGTGATTACTTCGATTAATACAAATAAAAATACATGAAAAAAATTAGTTTAAATTTTTTCATACAAAACGGCAATTTCATAGGTAAAGACCTAAGTACCTACCTGCTTAATATATCTACCTATCTACTTAAATAAATCCAAATTTATATAAAAATAAATCTATATTTGTTTTAGTTACCAATCAGTAAACAGTAACCTATTGTTTTATTGAGTCCAATATGTGTATCACCCCTACCATCGTTCACGCACCAACTCACTTGGAGTGCCTACTGGCAGATACCTACTCACATTAATTGAACACTTCAACATCAAAGGAATATTCAATATTCATGCTTCAACTGCTAGAGTAAAAATATTATGATGAAGAGAAAATAAACTTGATTTGTGACTCTCTTCCCCTTTAGTTCTAGTAAAAAGTGGACCAACACAGCAGGGAGGAGGATCACAAAGTGTAATTATTACTTCATACTTAGTTTGTTCTGAATAATTAAAAAATAATATAAGGTGAAAATAATATGTATATATATCTAATATATATACACAGGTGAAAATAACATGTGAAGTTAGTAATTATTTCATTTATTTTTAATGTAAAACCTACCTACTTACTTGCCAGTGGCGAAGGCTGGTTCTTCATCATAGGGAAGCCCTAGCCTATGTAGGAATTTGGATGAGAGTCTTCAAAAGGTAAGTGGTAATAGATAGGATAGGAATGGAGTTATAGGATCCCCACTCCACTGCTACTTGGTTATAGGACTTATAAGTAAGTATCCTCTGTTATCCAATTTAAATCTAAACCTATAAAAGGACATCAGAACACATAACAATGGAATACAATGACACATTAATTCATCTTTTTAGGGTTCCGTACCCAAAGGGTAAATCGATTGCTAATCGCTCGCTGTTGTGTTTGAATGCACTTTGCTTCATTATTGCTAATTATTTATAATTATTGCTAACTGCTAGTTCAAATCGCTCGCTGATTGCTTTCGATTTGCTGTATAAAGTATTACGTAATACGAAAAATTAGACAGCAGTTAAGAGATCGAACGATTGATTGCAATTTATAGTTCCTTGATTGTTCGGTAGAGGCAGTACTGTCGCTAGGTTGCTTCTGCTAGGTTTTTGCAGATACGTAATACGAATTTGCGATTCTGAAGCAAAATTTGCGCAATTTTTGCGATTGCTTTGCTTTTGCAATATAGGTACGTAATAAGGCGGCGGGACCCTATTATTAAGATACCGCTGTCCATCCGTCTGTCTGTCCGTCTGTATCTCATGAACCGTAACATTTCTGTTGCCGCTCGCGCTATAACAACATACACTAGAATAAAATAAATATTTATGGGGTGCTCCCATACACCAAACGTGATTTTTTTCCTTCGTGCGCGAGTCCGACTCACACTTTGCCGGTTTTTACGTTTCGATTAAGTATTTATGTACCTGCTACTTACATGTTTACTCTCGTGTCTGAAAGTAGGTATACCTAGTAGGTTGTGTGAACTGTGGACAGAGTAAGGCTACTCCGTTTGCCGGTTTTGAGTCGGACTCACGAAGGAAAAAAAATCACGTTTGTTGTATGGGAGTTATACAGGCGTAGGTATATTAGGTTGTTTCCAATAACAATTTTACAAACGCGACGGTAATATCAATTGAGGATCACGACAGCTTTTTTTTTCAAAGCACCCCATAAAACACCTAAAACAACAGTCTCCCCAACATTCCCCATATTCTCCAACACTTGAGCTGAACCCCAAGTTAATTCCTCTGTTTATTGTAAGTCTCGTTTATTATAATCAAAAGAATATTTAGTCGCGGTGCCGCCACTCGCATTTCCATGTCAAAGCAACAGTCCTGTGATGCCTCTTGTGATGCAGATGTGTTACAATACTAACTACACATCTACACACTAGTTTTAATTTTTCCTCGTTAGAATAAGGCTACGTTTTACATTTAAAATGAGTTATGGCCAGAAAAAATCAAACAAACAAGTAACAATTCGCTGTAAATGTTGCACAAAACCTACGAATAAAAAATACAATGTTATTCGTAGGGTGAAAATTGAAATACATAGCGCTTCGTAAGTAGACATTATAGTCATACGAGCAGCGAAAGAATGGGTGTAAGATCGGGCAAAGGAAAAAGTAAGTAAAACAGAATCTTCATAGTTTTTTTTCTTTTTTTTTTTATAGATTTTGATACAGCTTAGACCATGTCACTCTCGTAGAATGACATTTATTAAGTTATCTAGTACACATCGTAAAATAGTATATAACAATGCTTAAGCTCTAACATTCAAGCCTCTAAAACTAATTTATACAAAGCAATTGCTTCATTAGATTGAGGGGTGGACAAATAAAAAAAAAAACACTTACATCATTGATATTGAAATCTAGATGATAAAATATTTCTCGTCTAGCTGCTTTATTCCGGGCAGACTCTCGTCTTCGACTTTATCACACTCAGAGCAATTAAGAGACGTTACCTTCTTCAGTAAAAATGCAATTTTTTTAGAGTAATATGTCCAGAACGCAACATTAATGCTACTGTGATATACCTGTTGTCTGTTCAAAGAACCCCCAAACCAAGGTATTTTAAGTGGTGGCGGTTTTCTTTTACGAGACCAGTAGGTATCCCTAAATTTAATTAAAAAATTGAATTATAATCACCGTCTAAATGACCATAATAGTTAATTTTCATTATTAGCCCTATTTATGAAATGTAAAACTGCAATGTCATGTCGGTCTGCATGATTAATAAAAGAGTATGTCAGTGTCGTGTCCTACGATTAAGAAGGGTTCCACAACTATCATCACCGCGCAACATGTTTCTTCAAATTACTTCAAAAGTTACTGTCTGATTTCGTTAAAAATAAATTAGGTATCGAGTATTTAGCATGATCTATCAGCATGGAAAATTGCAAGTTTCTAAAGTCTCATAGTTAAGAAATGCCAGCCCTCCCCCACCCTTTTACAACTTGTTAACCACTTTGGAGGTTTATTACTCGTGTTTACATTGTTTACATTATAAAATAGATACTCCAAATGATAGGATAGAATAGATAAAAAAATTTCATCCCCACTTCACATGTATCCCCATACAGTTGGGGAGGCAGCGGACAGACAGACTCAACTTACTATAAGGGTGTCTTGAGTTCTACGGAACCCTACAATGTAAGTTTATAAATTTTAACTTTTTTTATACAAAAAATGCGGTAGATTGTTAGGATTTCTTTAATTATAAAGCTCGAGTGAAGTGAAAACAACGGCACTTGTCACGTCACACAAAAGTCGATTCAATTAAATAAATCCTTTAACGAGCAAATAAGCAGAAGTGAGAGTTGCCGCCAAAGCCGCTGTCACTCTGTACAGCCCGACCCAGTAGTTAGGGCGTAGGGGCTTTTAGCTGGTCTTGATACTTGGAGATTGTATACGGAGTGTATTTTTATCTGAATTAAATATTTTACCCCACATCAGGCTGCGTTACGTAAGTAATAATAGTATGCATATAACTAACAAAAAATTGCGTAATTTACAGAAAAATAACATGAAATAAATTAACATTTCCTGACAATTCGCATTACTAATTTGGCAGAGATATAGACCACGGGGAAGGACATCTACTTTTTGACGCGGAAAAATAACAAATAAATTCCAATCTAATGATAATACAGTCGAAAATGTGTTTAGTTCCTGCTGACACAGCGTCATACTCTTTTTTGCCAAGCTGTATTAACATACAGCTTGGCAAAAAAGAGTATGACGCTGTGTGCGAGTGAGATTGGATTGTATACCTATTAATGAAGCTAAGATGATAGAATTATACACTACTAAATACTAAACTACGAAATCAAAGAATATGTCCTGCAGCGGCAACTATATTCCGAGATAAACGCAAAACGAATATATCAATATCAGGCTTTGAGTATCCAACCATAATAACAGGTCATTGTAAAAATATGACGATAGAAAAATATATTTTAAAAATTCAAAAATATAGAAAAGGCATAGACGTATATTATAGACGAGGCATGTTGAGACAAAAAGCGTCTCCAGTTAAATGGCCCCACTTTTTAAATTTTTGAGGCAATTTTGAAATTCGAAGTACCTATATAGTGAAAACAAGATGGCTGTTAATTGAGGTATGGTGAAAACCAAGATGGCGTAACATTTTCTTGTATGAAGATTTGTTCTGTCAAATCTATGTCATACCCTATCTTGAGTTTTGAAATCTTTGAGAAAAGGTATAAAAACTTAAGTTTATCCAGCCAGTCGCCAACACTGTATAATATTTAACATACAAATCCTCGCCGCGTCGGTCGCGCTACACCGCCATGCGCCGCACGCCGCGGCCGGCTACACGCTCCCCGCTGCGTGTCTTTGATCGTCGATCGCGCCGAGCTCCTCCCGGCTACAGAGCTCCCTTACAGACAGAACGAGTACCAGAAGTACTATATGAGACGTCGGACGTGTCATCTGGAATGTCTTATCAATATTATTGTAATTTTTTTTAGCAATGACTGATAAAGTTTGTTTTCAGCATAATTGTTGTACAATTCCACTTTTATTAGTACCACCTTGTGATAAAAAAATTACATTAATTACGATTAAGAATATGTATTGTTATGTATGAACTAATTAAGAAGTAAGTAGTTAAGTTTGTTCATTTTTTATCAGTCATTTGTCTATCAATGAAAACCTAAGTATTATTGGCTTTCTGTAATCTTATACTGACTCTATTTATACTTGTATATAAGCTGTTGGTTTTCCAAAATAAAAAAAATAAAAAAATAGATTACTTTAAAAGAGTTGAGACTACAGGAGGGCTAGACAAGATGCATTAAATAATATCGACGGCGAACTTCGTGAATAAAAAATGTATGGGATTGACATAAGCGTGCGTTAAATGACATATTCAGTCGTATCGTTAAAAAAATTGGTAGCCAAGCAGCCACTTTGAACGAATACGCTAACGATGCACTCATATAACGAATTGCTCTAACGTGTTTCTCCATACAATGCCTAGACAAGCGGCCGTAAGTGACATTTAGTAGATCGTGATCTTTATCTTTATCGACCTAACGATAAAGATACCCAGGGGGCTACCTTTATCGCCTCAACGAACAATATGGCGGATTTTTATTGATCAGCTGTTATTTGTAAATAATAATGATTTGCCTAAAGTTGCCTAAAGGGTCTATACAACACCTTCTGCTTGTAGTCTATATTGCATAAAGTCAAAAGAATTCAATCTAAAGTATTCAATAAATCACAATTATTGTCAATACCTAATATGTAATTCATTGTATTCAAGTATAATTCAACACTTTGTTAAAATATAAATTTCTTAATTTGTAGCTTACTTGCAGTTTTTAATCTTTACACGCTACTATATCAGCTGAAAGCAATCTTTAGGTGTATAGTAGGTACCTAAATTATAGTAGGTAACAAATGGAGTTCATAATTAAGCAAGTTTCTCTGAAACTTCCTTAGAAATAAAGATTTGTATTTAGTAGTTAAAATTTATAAGTTTTGCAATGTAATGATATTTTATTGTCATCGATGCTCAACACCTTCGTCTTATAAATGGGTTAGAAGGACACAAACACCTCATAAAAGTTTTGAAATATTTGCTATTATACTTTGATTAATTATTACAAATTTAATATTATATATCTATGCTATTATACCTACACCTATTATAAACAGTCAAGTAGTGTTAACCAATTAAATACTTAATATTTAATCTCTATAGTATATTTGTGACTAAATAATTGAAAGTCTTTACAATTTTACAGAACTATAACGTTAAAGGAAGTGTTATTAAAGTACCTTGACTGTACAGGGTACTATTGCAATAAATAAGTAAACCTAACACTTACCACATATTGTAGACAAAATATTACAATGCGGCCATAGCACTTTGAATTTGTTATAAGCATTGTCTTGCTAGAATTATTCATTCATTCTAATTTAAGAGCTTTGCTCTTGTCAGTGATGCTTTCTCCATTCCTCTCTACACTCCGCCCTTCTCTTGACCTCCTGATACGACACGACCATCACATTCGCCTACACCTGTCCATAAAAGTTCTTCTCGGCCTTCCATGTTTTCTACTACCATCCCTTCAATTATTCCTCTAATAAAGTTGTTGTGCCGTATCAAGTGTCCGTATTAGGATTGATTAAATAATAACAATACAAGAGTATCTACATTTTATTTTACTTTTTTAAGTAAGTTTTACATGGTTTTAGTAAGAAAATAAACTTAAAATGTAAAAATATTTTTATTTCTTGCAAAGGAATTACATAATGCAGATTTCTTTAAATAATCTTGAAGTCACATAACCAATAATAACATTATACAATTTAAAAATCAACACAGCTAATAATAATTATTATTTATACAAACTAGTTAGAGCCTGTCACAGAATGAATACAAATTAACTTAGGTTGGTAGCGGATTTGATTAATAATTACATTATGATTTATATCACTTCTCACTATCAGTGGCGAAGGCTGCTTCTCCTTCAAAGGGAAGCCGGAACCTGTATCATAGGTAGGGATTTCTATGAAGGTTTGCAAAAGGTATGTGACAAGGGAAGCCGATAGGAATGGAGTTATAGGAACCCTATGCCACTGCACAGATACAGAATCGGCCAGCAGATCTCAAGTACATTATACGGACGCTCTACCGGTGAAGGAAAACATCGTGAGGAAACCCGCACATAGTTTGCCCCAGACGTATTGACTAGTCATTTCTCTGGACTAGGGTGGCTATGTTGTGAGAATGCCGTATGCGCTTGGGCAATCATACGATATTTAAAAACCAACTGTCCCAGGCACTACAGTATTTCAAGAGTGGTTACTTCGCTCGGAGAATACTGTATAAATCATCCATCATCGGATGTAAAGGCCTAAGTTAGGTAAATTGTTATTTTGTTAACAAACAAAAATTATTGTACTTCATCTTCTTCTTCTTCTTCTTCTGGCCAGTTTAAAGTGTTACCAGGACATGGATATAGTCCTAAGGATAGAAGACTCCGTATTTTGTAATTGCTAAAAAGAACTGTATTGCTTTGGTAATAGAGTGTATTTCACAATGCACGTATCATAGAGGCAAATCCGAGCCGAGCGAGATAGCCATAAGGGAGGCCGTGTGTCTCGTTCTTGCATGTTGCCAACCAGAAAAATGTTGGTATTTTTAAAAAGTAACTTGAAAAATCTTAGATATAAAACGAGTGTACTTTATTATTATTTTAACAAATGTTTATAACTATATCATATTCTAATTAAAACAGTTAGTAATAGTCATTTAATACTAAATAAAAATGCAGTTTACATTAAAACCTTTTCTTTCTTTTTTATTAGATGGTATCATTCGCAAGACAATAGAATAGTACGCCATTACAGTCGGACAAGGATCTTTTGGCACTTGGATGGGGGCGTGAGTGTCGCAAATAAGAACAATACTTATTACTAAAAGTGAAATTTTACAAGACGGCGATGTTATTACTGATTTTATCCACGTGCCAAAAGGTAAGTGTCGCAACTACAAAACAATACAATATAATACTAAAAGTGATATTTTACAAGACGGCGATGTTAGTTCTGATTTTGTCCACGTGCCAAAAGATCCTTGTCAGACTGTACACATATTTTATGCTGAACACCGGATAATATTAAAATTCATAATAGTACCGGTGCTGGATTTGCTGGACGCACCGTGAGTATGGCCTTTAGTGTAATCTCTTAAAATCTGTTTATAATGTGTGTCCTATGACCATTTGGCAAGAAATCTGTATAAAATCTGTATTATCAATGAAAACTAGAAGATAATTATTTAAATAATGTATTATATAATATAATTATTCAAAATAGAACTCTGGAGTCATACAATAGATAAACAGTTATCCAATTGTGTGTCTAATTTATAATCCTCTGAATTTTTCCCGGTGTTTCGGATTTCGGTGCATATTGAAGTTCCAGCCCACGAAGTATAGATAACAAGGAGTCCGAACGTAATGTTAAAATAATGGTCTCAATTACGGGGACAGATTTTTGCCGGTAGAGCGCGCGACGGTTCGACATGCACTCGTTTGAAATTACGCGGGAAGTTTAAAGTTGCTATTGACAGCTCTGGAAAGATTGAAATCTTATTATATAAAAGTTTTAGGAAATTCTTAGAAACTGTTCTCGAAAAAAAGATACCGTAGAACACGGTAATTGCCTAACGGTAATTTAAAAATAATTGTAATAAATAATAGTATTGGCAACACTCGGTATAATAGGATTGGCAACACTTGGTACTCGTCGGTCTCGCACGCCTAGCGGCAGAAAAGAGAACTAAGATCTGGTCCTATTATTGTGTACATTATTATTATTAAAAAGCCTATACCGTTCGGACTCCTGGTATCTATATGCTTCATGTTCCAGCCTTACAACCGTAATAATCGGCCTTGTTAAATAAGTACCTACTTTATTCTTTTTGTAAATTTCTACACTTGAAATTTGATTCCATTTTATACAAAACACTCCAGGAATTTTCAATAAAACTTCTAGGTACCGTTTTACTGAATCGACTGACTTGCACTGACTATTTGTATTTTGAACTTTGACTAGACATTAGACTTGAAAATAATACGGTGTTGAAATCATATAGGTACCTACATTAAATCTAGTTGTCTGCCTTTTTAACTTGACACTGACAAATAGTTTTATGCCGTAACGCCATCAATAATTTAAAAAAAATATATATGACATTTGACAACTTCACAACTGACGGCTAAATTCTTGAAATCATAAACAACTAACGTTTGAGCAATTCGTTGTTGCGATTCGAACAACAGTGTGCGTTTGTCTAGGCACAAAATGTCGTGATCTCAAAAGAGAAGTCGATACGACAGATCTTTCCGAATTTTAACGAAGGTAATTTGTCTAGGCGCCCAGGTATTATTCATTCATTAAGTAATTAATAGACGTAGGGCCTAAAATATCTTATACATATTTCGATTAAAAATAGAAAGTATGCAGTGAGTTTCAGGTGAAAAATCGATCTAGGACTCTAGAAAGTAAGTGAGTTTTAGGGGGTGAAAAATCGATCTAGCTAGGTCTTAATTCTTATCCCAAAAGAACCGAGAATTTTTGAGTTTTTTTTTCTTTCGTTGCGTAATAAGATAAGAGATAAAGCGCTAAGTGTATGTTGGAATTTTTGCGTTATTGACAAATTGCTGTCTCGGGTGTGACTCTCGCTCAGATTAATATTATGTGATCTGATATTGAAATCGCCATCTGTTAATTTGTACCGTTTTACTAGAACAAAGCAATCCTCGGTCTCCCAGCTACATATTATAGCTACCTATATTAAAAACTTTTACTAATACTTCTTTAATTAATTTTTAGGGTAAAGCCAAGTTTTTATTTAAACTTTATATTTTATTTACATTATACGAATGTGATTAGCTTTTATAATGTAGGTACATAGATTAATATCACTGTGGCTACAAAAAGAAAACTAAGAATAGAATAGAATAGAATCATTTATTTTCCAGGAAATTGGTTACAGAGATGTTTTAGGTGTAATATGGGCCACAATTTATGCCTCTAGGGCGTGGAAACATTATTATCAATATCATGCCAAAGTAAAGTTACAAACCATCATCAATAGTAATCAAATCTCAGAAAGTTACAATACCAATTATTAATTATTATCATTATGAAAATATTAATTATATATTATATCTAATACGTTCAGTCATAAACACATGTATTACAAGCAGTAAATTAAACATTTAGTTTTAAAATACAATTCAATGTCAGATGCAATTAACAAAAAATTAGGCACAAAAGAGCCGCGAAATGCTTCGAGAAAAGATGCTAGTGGTAGGGCTGCTTTATCAATGAGTAGCTATTGCCCGTGGCTCCGCCCGCGTAAATACAGTATCCTTCGGGAACACTGTATTTTTTCGGGATAAAAAGTAGCCTATGTTTTAATCTAGAGCCTAAACTACTAAGGTACCAATTTTCATCAAAATCCGTTCAGTAGTTTTTCCGTGAAAGAGTAACAAACATGAAATTTAGTATGGTAGTTGATAAGGCTCTCGACTAACACATAGGTTGGTATATGTTGTTGTATTTAGGCAGGTGGAGCCGCGAGAAACTAGCTAGTTCCGCTATAAAGTCAATATTGTGAATTTATGCTACGGGGAATCTACGGCCACGCTACGACATTAGCTACGCCGTAGACCGTAATTATTAGTGTGTGTACCGTAAATACTAAATTGTAATTGAATATTTGCTAGACATAACTACTCAAAAATACAATAAATTTCTAAATAAAATTATAAAAGAATAAATTAATAAAAGAGAGTCATGGTTTCGTAGTTTGTTTTCTCTATTTCGTAGGTATAATTTCTAAAAGAGTCGACTTTTCTCGGACATGTTACTTCCGCGCTAACCTATCAAAGTTTTAGAGAAATATACATGTATATTCGAATTGGTAAATCGATGTAGACATTAGTATTAGTCCCATTATCCCAGTCCCGTACAAATAGCAAGCTATTTCTTAGATAAGTATTAGCTTGGAAAAGCTAAGAAAAAGTTTGGAAAACGCGATGGTTAAGAAATTCATCCAGGAATATATTATATCAATACGTGAAGCAAATACTTTAAGTATAGTTTTACGATAATTGTGCGAACGGAAGAGTTTGATATTTCACACAGTTAAAGTTAATGTGGATAAAAGTGTGCAGAAAATTCTCTTTAAATAATTCTTAGGAGTAGGTAGGTACATACAAATTACAATTAATAAAAAAACACATTACCTCAGATTATTAACACACACTACGGTGTGACTGATATTATATGTCACGGGTCACCATAAAATTGTAAAAACCGTCAGATTGTAATATTACTAGAGATATTTATAAAATGTCGACAGATTGTCAAATAAAAATTTCTCCTTATCCTACAATTTTGTTACACGTTGACATTTGTTAATCTGTATTCTGCAAAGGTATTCTGGCACAAAATTTACTTTTTTTTCTTTCTAAGAGGCAAAGGAATGGGCGAATTTCGACCACGGGGCGACCACTAGTTTTAAAAGGTCTATGTGTTCATTGCTCTGTGCTCTGCATGGCAAAATGCGACTGCCAAGCGTCGAGCAAACACGTCGACTAACCTAATGAGAGTGACAGAGACGGCACTATGCGCAACATCCACGCTAAAGGGAGACGGTAAATGAGCGGGCGAAAGCGCAATACCTACTATACAAAGGGTGAGCGGGATGGGTTTATGTGAATGTCATAGGAGTGAGCCAGAAATGTATAAATGCTCAGTTTTGCTTGGTTCGTGAATAATTTACGTGCGACCGCCCTTTTGCTAGCTCTCAGTACACAGCATTTGGGACCTAGGTACGTGTGTAGTACGGTCGCCGACAAGCCCGGTGTACCACTTTTGGACCTTATTGCTATAGCAACAAGATCGAAATAGAGTACACCGGGCCCGTCAGCGGTCTTACGTGTGCTATAAGTTGTAACCTATTTTCATGTATTATTGATCAAACGTCAAGTGGTAAGGGGGGAGGGGGGCGCGCGGAATTCAGTGAAGTATTGACCTACTATTATTATAGGCATCGTTGAACCTTTGGGCGAACCGTAAACTTATGAAAATTGAATCTCTAGCGATGCTGTAT
Source organism: Glaucopsyche alexis (assembly GCA_905404095.1). NCBI lineage: Eukaryota > Metazoa > Arthropoda > Insecta > Lepidoptera > Lycaenidae > Glaucopsyche > Glaucopsyche alexis. The sequence continues at coordinate 9,306,481 of FR990061.1, forward strand.
ATTTATCATAGACGTTGCCTGCGACTGACATGTGCTCAAAAGGATATCTTGTGGGAACCGTACATTTTGTAGCGATATATATACCCTATGTCCTACCCAGTGCTTTACTTTATATTTGTGTAAAATTTCACCGAAATGGGCCCAGTAGTTTCGAACCCTATTCAATGCAAACAAACAAGCAAATCTCTTTGTGATAGATAGATGATAGCTGCGACTTCATGTGCGCAAATAGAAATGTTGCCAGAACCGTACATTTTGCCGCGATAAATGCCCTATGTCTTTCTCCGTGCTCTACTCTATATCAGTGCCAAATTTCAACAAAATCGGCGCAGTATTTTCGCAGCCTATTAATGCAAATATAAGTCTTTCTTCTTTATAATATTAGTATCAAATTTAAATGTTGTTTCCAAGTTTGGTTAGGACATTGCAGGCTGATCACCTAATTGTCTGACAAGAAAGATGATCCATGTGTCGGATGGGCATGTAAAAAGTCGGTCCTGCGCCTGATCTCTCGCCAGTTGTGTCGGTCATCCGTCCCACTGGGTTACGAGAATAAAAGGAAGAGAGAGTGCTCTTTTGTACTGCGCACACACTTGGGCACTATAAAAAAAATCCTCCTGGTAACTGGCCTGGTTTCAATGAAACCGGCCACCGTCACCGAGATCGGTGTGGGAGTTATTATTATAAATTATTTACAGATACAACTTTACAAGTACGATTTCACCTGAGTTTGCTAGAAATTCGACACTGCAGTGCAAAAACTTTTTTCTCCCATGAACTTATTTGATTATTATACCTATTTACGTCATAATTGACCTTCCAATGCGGGCAAAACAGGGGCTGTAGCTAGTGAAGTGTGAAATCGTTACGAGTTACGAGTTATAATATAAAACACCAACAGCTACATCCGCGTGCGTGGCCGGCACGCGCCGCCTAACTTGTTAACTCTCCTCACTTATGGTTGCCTAGTAGCAGGCTATCAAATTAAACTTTAACATCGTTATTAACTGATGATGGGTATTTTCAATAGTGGTTCAGTAGTAGTCGGTGATTTTTATTTGGAACTAGATGTCGCCCGCGACTTCGTGCGCGCAAAAGTTAATTTCGCAGAAACCAAATCAAATCAAATCAAATATACTTTATTGTGCACAAAACTAATAACAGAAAACTTAGAGACAATACATTAAAAAAAATCAAACATGCACACAAAGGCGGCCTTATTACAATTTGCAATTTCTTCCAGGCAACCTTTTGGATGGCATTGGAAATAATAATTAGGACAATAGGCGATGTGCAAAAGTATATTAAGTAAGGAAACTATCGTTTCAAAATATTTTATATATATATTATGCTTAAATATATTAATAAATATATGTTTTATACATACATAAGAAATATATAGGTATAGATAAGATTAGTGGTATAAATACTGAGGTACTTATTAACTTACATTAATGGTTGACTACATAAATTGAGGTAGTGATTTTTTAACAGCGACTTAAAGCGACTCAAAGTTTCGGCCTGCCTAATATGAGCAGGTAAAGAATTCCAAAATGGATTTGATTGTGAAAGAGGAATTAAAATATTTTGTGCGATGAACAGGGATATCAAGGAGAAGACTAGAAAATGATCGGAGCTCTTGTCTATCGGAGTTGCGAAAATTAAATACGGTTTTAAAATAAATAGGGTGATGGGAATCAAATAAAATATTATATAGTAAGGAGAGAACTCGAGCATCACGGCGGTAGCGGATTGGGAGCCACTTAAGCTTGATACGATATTCCGAGATATGGTCAAATTTACGTAAACCGAAAACAAACCTCAACGAAAGATTTTGAAGGCGCTCAAGCTTATTGAGTTGTTCTTCAGTCAGATTAATGAAACATGCGTCTGCATAATCTAAAAGAGGAAGCAACAGAGATTCTGCCAAGGCCACCTTTGTATGTATCGGAAGAACATATCGGAGACGTTTAAGAGTATGCCAGGACGAGAATAATTTCTTACTGATCTCATTTAGTTGCGGCGTCCAAGATAAATGTTCGTCAAAATACACACCCAGATTTTTTACGACTTTGCTGTAAGGAATTGTAATGCCATTGATAAGGACTGGAGGTAACGAATTCCAGTCAACCCTGGAAACTAGCCCCGGACTGCCGATTACGATTAACTGTGTTTTAATAGGATTTATAAGAAGCCCATGATTCCTACTCCATTCGCAAATCGTCGACAGATCGTCATTCACCAAACTAATAGCAGAATGTAGACTGTCTAATGTTGACTAGGTGTAAATTTGTAGGTCATCTGCATACAAGTGGTGAGATGAAGAAATAGACATTATAATTGAATTTACAAATAAGGAAAATAATAGAGGTGACAATGCTCCACCCTGGGGGACGCCAGCAGAAATGTTACTCCAGTTAGAAAAAGAATCTGATGATTTCACTCTCTGCCGTCGACCCACAAGATAACTATGAAGCAGACTAATAACTGATGACGAAAGGTTACAAGACGCAAGCCTGCCTAAGAGAATATCGTGGTCAATCGAATTAAAAGCGTTACTAAAGTCCAGTAACGTGAGGATAGTAAGCATCTTATTGTCCATACCTAATCTTATGTCATAGTCAGAAACCGTATATTTTCCCGCGATAAAAAGTAGCCTTCTTCCTTCCCCGTGGTCAACACTACATCTGTGCCAAATTTCATCAAAATCGGTCCAGTAGTTTCGGAGCCTTTTCAATGTAAACAAACAAACAAACTTTTTCTCTTTATTATGTTATTAGTAGGTATAGATGAAATGTGTATGTACCTACGCGCTAGATTAAACAAAAGTACCCACTAGTATCCACTAAAATATGAAATAATATTCTCGAAATAGTCCCCTTTTCAATTCAACTTAAATTTAACTATTTCTCTACTCAATCTACTAAAATTTTGTAGTCGGTACCAACCAACTTAAACATATAAGTTTTATAAAAAAATTGTATTAGGAATAAGAATGTAAAAGTTAATTTTTTTTTTATTTATTTTTTTGTTTCAACAATAAGTTAAATATAATTTATTTATTTTATCTAGTTCTTAAATATTTTACAAATTGTATTAATTAAAATACGTTTTAATGACATTGATGATGGTTCGCCTCATTTTATTGAATAATTGTAATATCGTATAGTTGTAAATAAATATTATTTTAATGTTTGTATAATAAATAAGATATAAAATATTTTTTTTAATTCAAGGTTTTTTACAATTCATAATAAGTTGAAATTTTAGAGAAAAAAAAAAGATAAAATAACTTAAAAGGCCAAAATCTCGTAAAATATATTTTAGGAAAATAGGATTAATTGAGAAAAAAATCTACGCTTTAAAGGGTTCAACATCGACTTAACCTATAACCCTTTATAATATAAAGAAACTAGCTGTTGCCCGCGCAAATACAGTATCCCAAAGGAATACTGTACTTTTTCGGGATAAAAAGAAGCATAATCCAGACCCTAAACTACTATCATACCAAATTTCATCGAAATCCGTTCAGTACTTTTTGCGTTTTGTTTTAATATCCACCCATCCATTCATTCATCCTTACAAACTTTCACATATATTATATTAGTAGCATTAATTTATATCGAATATTATATTAGGTACATTCGATAAAAAAAAAATGTAAAAATTTTCATAATTGTCATATTTATACATAAACAATCAATTTATTTATTAACTTATTCTAATTTCATACTTGCATAAGTTGTCCCCGCAGTAATCGGGAGTGCCGCAGGGGTGAGTGCTGGGTCCGCAAATATTTAAACGCTGTAATAGCTCTGGGAGCGCGGGATCGAACCCCCGACCCAGTGCGGTTTAATTGATATTGCCTGTTTATTATTTGCATCTAATCTGGATGAGTGTCTTATTGGTGAGATTTATGAGAAAATACTTATGTTCCTTAGCAGTGTCTAGATTTTTGTCATAATTTTAGTACTTACTGACTAATTTTTGGGTACCGTACCCAAAGCGTAACAAAGGGGTACTAACTACCCTTTACTATGATTCCGCTGTCTGTATGTTTGTCCATTTGCCTATGTTACCCGGCTGTATCTCATGAACCTAAAGATGATATTGTATTTCTCTTGGCGCTAATAACAAATACTACAAACAGAATAAAATAAATATTTATATGTGGCCTCCATGCAAAAAACGGGGTTTTTTTACTATTTGGTACGGGACCCGCTGTTCGAGCGTCCAAATCGCTCTTGGCCAGTTTTATCAGGAGAAATCGTAGTAAGGCTGATTAATGGCCCGTTTCTATTGAAACGTTATTACGTTATTACTTATTACGTCAAAGTATCGCAAAAAACTATATTATTAGCGGTTACGGCTGTGCATACGTCGGTGAGTCATTCAGTGGAGAGATCTCCTTTTATATCCCTCAACGCAACGCAACCCCGCAACCTCGTGCGCGCAAAATGTAATCTCGAGGGAACCGTAAATATTGCCGCAATAAAAAGTAGCCTATGTCTTTCTCCTTTGTTCTATATCTGTGCCAATTTTCATCAAAATCGGACCAATGGTTTTGAAGCCTATTCAATGCAAACAAACAAACTTTTCATCTTTATTATAGTAATAGAATATAGATAGAAGATACAATTTTAGACATGTAGTAAGTACATAAGTAGGTATACCTAATTAATATTTTATTACATGCCACAACCATACCACAAGTGTCATAACACAACTGGCAACACACACTTGACCGTTTTTGGCCAACATCCCATATTTTATTGTAGCGTAATGAATGAAGTTTTCAATTTTAAAAACTATAATTGAAAAGTCAATTCACATACAGAATTCCAATAAAAACACTTTGAAGTGAGTACTCACGAAAATTATTTAAATACCGTATCGTTGGACGAGTTTGTAGCCCTTTTGATCACAAACTTTTTCAAATCAATATTTGCACTTCAATAACTTTAACCTCACTTAAAAATTTCGATATAACTATGGATATCATATCGACCTATTAAAATATATCTTTTACTAGCTAATGCCCGCGGCTCCGCCCGCGTAAGTACAGTAACCCACGCGAACTTATATGTCCCGCGATAAAAAGTAGCCTGTGTCCTTCCCCATGGTCTTTACTCTGTATCTGTGCTAAATTTCATAATAATCGGTATAGTAGTTTTGGTGTGAAAGACGGACAAACATACACACACACACTTTCCCATTTATAATATTAGTATGGATAATGCATTTAACAACATTTCGTGTAATCTCTCCTGTTTGAAGTATGATTAAGGGCACCACATTACTAAATTAAAAGATTATAGTATCTTCGCCGTCTGTAACGCCCATAAGATTGCAAGAGCCCTAAGTATTCTACTGATATTATAAGTGTGACGGTTTGTGAGGATGGATGGATGTTTGTTACTCTATCACGCAAAAACTACTCAACGGATTTTGATGTAATTTGGTGTAGTAGTAGATTAGGCCCTGGATTAAAACTTAGGCTACTTTTTATCCCGTAAAAGCACAGTGTTCCCGAGGGATACTACATTTACGTGGGCGGGCAACAGCTAGTATGTGTATATGTGTAAACAATGTTACGACGGATTAAGTGACTATGCCCGCATATAGACAATTGAACTGTGATTTATTAAGAGCTGGTAATACTTATTTAATGTAGGTAATTCGATTTACAGTCATTGTTTAGTGGTTAGAGTAGCAAAACATGGAAAGCTTAAACTCTTAACACATTTCAACTATATTAGATCACTAGCTGTTGCCCGCGGCTCCACCCGCACCACGCAAGTGTATGTACCTACTTCCCGTGTAAAGAGGAGTGTAATTCACTTCCTTAAACGCCATTTCTCTAATATTCTCGGTGTCAAACGAAACTAAAAAACGCGACGGTGCGGCGCTCGGCGACAGCCTTTGAATCGTTTACTCGGGGACGGGCAGTTCGCATCATAAAATCGCTCTTATGACGTTACAGTAGGTAGAAAAATAATGGCACGCTTGGTTACTATACAGACGATGAGACTTGAGCAGTCTAGTCAATAGACGTTGTTATTGTTAAGGCTCTGGATTAAAACCTGAGCCTAAACTACTACCATTCCAATTTTCATCAAAATCCGTTCAGTAGTTTTTGCGTAAAAGAGTAACAAACATCCATCAATCTATCCAACCATATTACATCCATCCATCCATTCTCACAAACTTACACATAGAGATGGCCGTTATAACGTAAAGCGTTTAAAATAGCGTGCTTTTATAAATAAGTTGTAAAGTCGTTTAAAAATTTAAGCGTTTATCACTTATAATTATCGTTCATATCGTTTATAGTCATAAAGCCATAAGTGTGGTATGAGCAAAGAAAAATAGTTCTTATGACAGCGCAATAAGAGTGAAAATTCTTTAATGTAGCTCATCACTTATTTAAATGGGTTATTTTTTGTACTTATAACTATTAAGCTTTTTCGTGTTTATTCACTTTTTGTTAGTTGCGCTTTGCGGGTTGACGAAAACACGTTATATTACGTTACGCAATAATTCGTATTTTAATCGTAATAGTGGTGCTTTGGTGGCTTACCGTGAAGTTTTAATGTAAATAATAAATATAATAATGGTCCATATGGACGTAATATAAACTTTTCGTGTAGTGTTTTGGTATTAAGTTTATTTAGTTTTTGTCGTAAGATGACGAATAAACGACGTGAATTGGAACAGTAATTTATGGAACTACTTTGAAAGAAATGAGGTGGAAAAAGTGGCGATGTTTGTTATCCTATAAATCAACTATTACTAATGATAAGCAACATTTAAGATTAATGCATATTATCAACATGTAAAAACATTTTTATGAGTTCATATTATTATATTAATAATTATTCAGATTTCAGACAGTCCTAAGCCTGCAAAGTACGAAGGAAAGTTAATTTAAATCAGTTTAAGCGATCGAAAAACGTAACATAAGCGCAAAAAATATTATTACTTATAAGTGGCAATAAGTAGATAATCAAATAAGCAACTAAGCAACTAAGCAGTTAAAAATAGCTGCTATTGAATATTTAATAACGGATAAGTTAACTTTTAATTTTAAGCCGTTTATCACATCTCTACTTACACATGTATAATATTAGTAGGATATTGAAGCGATTTTAGTCAAATTGCGTTATGACTAACCTAAGACGAGCAGGTGGGCAAAATACTTCCCGAAAAATCTTTATATCCATTGTAAAAGGATGCGGAATGTCGAACAGACCCGGGCACTGCTAGTATGTGTTAAGTGGGGCTGAATTGTCATGTAATTGTTAATGCGTTAAAAGATATTTCATACAATATGAGGAGACCGGAAGCTCGGATTAACCAGGATTACCTACAAGATATTGGCAAATATTACGTCATTATCGTGTCATAATTGTCGAGTTCTTTGATATAGCGCAACGAATATGAAAGGAGTTATTGATGTTAGAAATACCGCTATACTGAATACTCTATACTCTATGGCAGGGGTTCCAAAGCTGCAACCCCATATCAATTAATAGCAAATCGCAAATCAACACTGAAATAATTTGTGTAAACACAATTTGACTTTAAAAAAATATGAATTCTTCACATATTATTTTGTGCTATTTCAATTATTTTTGTAACCGTAATAGTATTATTTTACAGCTAATAATAATATATATGTATATAGGGTGAAAGCACCAATTATTATTAGCACTTATTTAATAAGCAAAGCTGATTGACTGATATTGTATGCACACACAGGCGAAACCCTCAAGGGTGTTAAGGCTAGAAATCTAAAATGTTGCACACGTATTTCTCATATTACGTAAGCATCCACTAAGGATGAACTTTTCTAAATTCAACCCCCAAGAGGGTAAATTAGGTTGCGAAAAACCTAATTTCACGCGGGTGAAGCCACGGGCATTTAATACTAGTAAAATTTTGTTGGAACCCAGATGACTACTCTGCGGAATCCACTTTGGGAATCCTCTATCTATAGAAATAGGATTCTTATTTCTTTAGGAAGCAGATGTGAATTAGTGTGTGTAATCTTGTGTACGTGTGTATGTTGAGACTCTAGTCTCTAGAGTTGTACTCTAAAAAGACATTAGAAAACTATTTAATTCAGTTAAAGCTTATACTTAGGTACCAAAAAGTCCTACTGATTATTTTTTTGTGTTTTTCCTCCAACAATATTAATACATTAACTACTTAATAGATCTTCATGTCAGCACCATTATTTTGATACAATAAATTTTTTGTGACTTCCAAAAGAGATAATATTAAGTGTAGTTGTTTTTTCTGCACAAATTCTTCATCAGACAACACTTCTAAGTTTCTCTCTTAAATCTCTACAAATCATTACTATTTAGGTTCGGAATAAAATTCCGCAATCCACAGATTAATTCGTTGAATACCTCTCACGCAAACGCATTCAGCTTCAACTTATTATTTATCTATTATTGAATGTAAGAGGTATAAAACATCATGAAATGGAAAGTGGTTTCGGAAGGAAGCTGGTAATCCGGCATTAGTGGTATTCAGTGGTATTAGTGGTGTGGCGGTGGTATTGTGGCAGTATTTGTGGGTGTCGGCAGAAATCAAAACGATAAGTAGGAACTGACCACACGTCTGGTACTGTTGTAGTTTTTATGTTGTTAAGGCCAGGCGTTGTTAAAATTAGGAAATGTATCTTAAACATGTATTATATTATTGATGGTTGATCAAAATCAATTATCTAAGAAACTATTTAATATTTTTTTAAATATATTGAAACTTATGAGTTTGGAACTTGGAGTTCCTACGTTCAACTCTTTGTCTATCTGTACCTACCTACTCGTATATCAAAATATCGGTTCGGTTATTTTGTGCATATGATCTACTGCTTATGTCAAGACGCTTAGGGAGAAAAATATTAAAAAAATTGGAGAAAAATTAATACTGAATAAAAAAAACATTACGATCTGTACGCCGCTGTTAAGATCATCGACCTAACGTAGTGAATTGTGTTGATGTTATTTAGGAAAAGTCTTTGTTTCCTCTTTAAATCACCTGTTTCTGTAAGGTTGATGACCTCAGCGCCTTAGAAAGCGCATATTTTTATTTAGTATAATTATTTTTGTCGAAATACAGTATACTTCCCCTTAAGACACAGTAGGAAGCGCGACACACGACATCCGTCTTCTACCATTGTACAACAGATAATACATAATATGGGAGCTATGAGTACAGTGCTTTGGGCACACACAAAAACGGCGGTGACAGGATTAGCGCACACAGACACATTCACTTACACAGTAGGCATACAGACAGACGCATTGTGATTGAATATATCACATAATAATATGTGGTATGTATGGTTATTATGTATTAGCTTTTCTCGCGGCTCCACCCATGTAAATATAGTATCAGGTATCCCACAGGAACGTTTTCGGGATTAAATGCCAAGTTTGACCAAAATCCATTCACTTTAGGTTTTGCGTGAAAGAGTAACAAGCGTCCATCCGTGCATGCATTCATACATCCTCACAAACTTTTAAATTTATGATTCTAGTAGGATACTATGTGTACAAGCCTTCGTGGTCTAGTAGTTAGAGCTTGGCTCTCGACTCGGAGGTCGTGGGTTCGATTCCCGCATTGGAATAACAAAAAATATTGTTTCCAAGTTTGGTTAGGACAATGCAGGCTGATGACCTGATTGTCTGACAAGAAAGATAATCCATGCGTCGGATGGGCATGTAAAAAGTCGGACCTGCGTCTGATCTCTCGCCAGTCGTGTCGGTCATAAAATCCGTTCACGGTAATATGTCACTACATTTACAAAACTAATGAAGTAAAATGAAAGTCTACTTAAGGCCAGGACAAAGCTCAAAAATAAAATGATTTTCACTACTCTTATTTGTAATAAGAGTCATTTTTGCGTAGCATTATTTACTATATTCATGTAGAAGACGGTGTTTTCAAGGTATTTCTTAAATATCTCTTGAAATATTGTACAAATCACAAAAGTGTTCGGTTTAAGTTGAAATATAATATATTATATTAATTATTTATCAAAAAATATGTATAGTGCTGCACAACATTTTACGTTTTAGGAGATTTCGTGATTTTTAAGAGGTGATTTTAAGATTTTGTAACTCAGGAATTATTTTTTTTTTTCAAAATTTTTACGGTTCAGAACATGTCAGGGACCGTCCATTAATCACGTGATGTTTTTAACAACTTTTTAGACCCCTCCCCTCCCCCTGGTGATACGTGGTGAGGTTTTATACTACCCCCCTCCTCCACCTAAGATCACGTGTATTTTTTTTTACATAGTAAGCAAGTCATGTTTGAAGAAAACTTTAACTTAAAAAACAATTTAATCGAATAATTTAAGCAATTAAAACTATACGAGTCATTTGTTTTGTAAGTATTTAAACAACACTAGGAATCTACAACCAATAATAATTTCGGTATGCATAGACTAGATTCGAAAATTAATACACGTGATGTCTCCTTATACCCCCTCCCCCCCTTGGTGATACTTGGTGATTTTTTTTCGGACCCCCCCTCCCCCTTTAGGCATCACGTGATTAATGGACGACCCCTCAAGGATTGTGTACTTAATCCCATATTTTTTTCCACTTCATAATTGAACTCTGACTAGGTAGACTAGGTGACGGGAAATGACAAAGTAGCCTATGACCTCGCCTTAAATACGAGAATTGAGGTTCTGGATTAAAACATAGACTACTTTATATCCCGAAATAACACAGTGCTCCCGAGGGATTCTGTATATACGCGGGCGGAGCCGCAGGCAATTAATGCTAGTACTTTATATTTCTGCGTAGCCTCGTAGAGTCGTAGCACGCGTAGCATATATGCGTAGCATCAAAATTTATACATATAATTTATACATATAATCTATACATATAATTTATACATATAATCTATACTAATATTATAAAGCTGAAGAGTTTGTTTGTTTGTTTGTTTGTTTGAACGCGCTAATCTCAGGAACTACTGGTACGAATTGAAAAATTCTTTTTGTGTTGGATAGTCCACTTATCGAGGAAGGCTTTAGGCTATATAGCATCATGCTAAACTCAATACGAGCGGAGTACCAATCAAGAATGTTACAAAATCGGGGGTCTTTTTTTCCTTTTGAGAGCTTTCGCTACGTACGCTGCGGAAACGGTTAAAGTTTCGCTAAAATGATGTATGGCAGAATTGTTCCCCTTTAAAAGTTCTAAAAAAAAGTCCGCGACAGTATATGTCTATCTTTTAAGTTTGGCTCACTATAACCTTTTTATACTTACCAAATTTGTTCTAAAAGTAAGCATTATTTGTGAAGGTGTTTTCATAAAGATTATATTAATCCTTATCCAAGTAAATACGTTATTCATTACAAGCATTTAATCTAGAAGAAATTTGCCGTTTACATCATTTGATTTCAATGAGTATTTTAGAAGATATCGCAGTAATAAAATAATCATGCGCGCTATAGTAAGGCGCGCGGAGCGGGCGGGCAGTCGTGAGGTGGAAGCGCTTCTTCTACGTAAATGAAGTCGCGGGTAAATTTTAGCGATATCCCAAAGTAACTATTCCACGCGGACGAAGTCGCGGGGAAAAGCTAGTTTATACATATAATTTTTACTTCTTTTAAGCTATTGCATAGATTTTATCGATTTATTAGTAAATCGCTTTCCGTCAAGTATAACTTGAGCTGGGGTCTGATTAATATGGTTGCAATCGTCGCTGGTACTGAATCGCTTTCCGTCTAGTGTAACTTGAGCTATGTGTTATTTTACTTTAAAGTACAACGGAATGAAAAAAATGCTATACTATTATTTATATTTTATGCAATAGCTTTACCGCGGCAGTCCCCGAGTGCCACACGTTTAATTTTTTTGACGTCTAGTCACCGTCACCGTAAAAATGTAAAAACCGTTAGATTGTAAAATAACTAACGAGATTGTAAAAATAAGTCGAAAGAATAAAAACTTTATATATTTATGATAATCGAACGAAAAATAATGTGTTAAATTATAGGCAGCATATTCGCGTCGGAAGTCTATATACATTTTACAATAATACAATTTCACTAGTTTTATTACAATCTAACTAGGTTTTTACAATTTTACGGTGACATACATATTATGATACTTTTGTCGATAATATCATAACAATATTTATCGATAGTAACGTGCGCATCGAATATTGAAATCGATATCATAGCAATGTCACTCTTGCTGCTGCCGCGCCCCACAGTAGTTTTAATTGAGCAATATTCTCGAAAATTCCAATAAGAAGTCTGCCATCTTGTTTCGACGGGATCATGTTATAACTAATTGTCAAAATCCGTTGAATTATTTTGTATTATTTATCATATTTGGACACCTTAGACTTACACCCATATCGTTAGTTGTTACCTCGAGATTTCCTCCACTCGACTCAACCTCAATCCACGAAAGTTGTATCATTAGTTCAACAAAATTCCCTCGACTTGAGGAATTTCCTTACGCGGGTCGAGGAATCATCTGTCAAACTTAAGGTACCTCAGGACGTACCTTGAGGCTCCCTCGAGCGTCTATTTCCGACATGTATATCAATTCTTTTTACAAACAGAGTGGAATTATTTGAAGCAATTACGCAATTACAGAGGGATACTTATTTAAAGATAAGCATGGAGATTTTTTAGATCTTTACATTACGAAAATCTGCCACTGCCTTTATGAAATTCCGTATAATTTATACAGCGCATAGATATTCATCATTCTGTAAAATTTGGATCGAGTTTTAATGGTTACTGTTGGTGTTAACATAAAAAAATATATATTATATTTCCATGATGTTATATCTCCACTCAACCTTACTGGAGGAGCAAACAGCTGAGGTAGAAATTATGTTTAAGAATATCAAACTCGAGGAAATTCTCAAGGATACCTCAGATGAGGTTGAGTCGAGGCGGATCTGAGGATACAACTAATGATACGGGTGTTACTGTTCATATATCACTTTACTCACTGCTCATAACTCGGCTAAACATGTACTCGTAATGGTAATATGTAATAACTTTTTATGTAGAACCGCTAAAAACCGGGAATAAATCTCATTATTATCTTCCTAGTAAATAAAATGTCTAAATTCGCCCATAATTATTCATATCCATAGATAATTTTAAAATTTAAAATTATTAGGGTTCCTTTGCCATTTTGATAACAAAGTGAATGTTGTGACAGATTGTTAAACGTCAATGTGTTACAAAATTGTATATCAATGTATCAAACGCACATTCGTGTGTGTTAACAACCTGAAGTAGTGTGTATTGTTATTTTTAACGATTAATATGTATTACTAAGCATTGTTTTATACAATACTAGCTGATGCCCGCAACTTCGTTTGCATAGAGCTAACGGAAACGGAATACTATTTTTTAAACGGAACCATAGATTATACAGATATATACTAACGGAACCCTAAAATAAAAGTAGCCTATGTTAAACCTTATAACATCAGCAATCTGCCAGTGAAAGTCCCGCGAAAATCGGTTCAGCCGTTTCGGAGATTAGCCGGAACAAACAGACAGACAGACCGACAGACAGACAGACGGACAGATAAAAATTTTAAAAATTGGTATTTCATTGTAAGTACCGAATATACTTTCATATGCATTAAGTGAAAAGCTGTTAATTTGAAATTACAAACAAACACTTCAATTTTATTTATCTGTATAGATGTATAGATTAGTTTTCTGCACACCTCCCTCCACATAAACTTTAACTGTGCCAAATATCACACTCCTCCGTTCGCTGATCGCACAAATCTCGAAAAAACTGAAAATTTTCGCTTCACGTATTATTATATGATAATATTTTTTAAGGACGATCTTTATTTTTGTGTTTTCTATGTAATGTTTAAAAAAATCGCACAAGATACTTTTGATTTTGTAGGGTTCATAAGCGGGTAATCGGACTACAACATATGGCGGGCCCCGCGGGATGTTTGTTACAGTGTGCGCAATTAACTGTTCAAATATTATCACATAGCAGCATCCGCTATAACTGCTGGCGGTTCTTTGATATCTAATGTACGAAATTTTAATTCGTTCGCGTAATGTTTGAAATTTTAATTCCCTGGGTCTTTAATCAAGGTGCATTCGATAATTTCGACGGCGAAGTTCGAAAACAAAATGTACAGGATTTGACATAGAAATTAAAATTTCAAACATTACGCGAAAGAATTGAAATTTCGAACATTAGGTATCAAAGAACTGTCAGCAGTTTATAGCAGATGCTGCTAATTACTATATGATAATATTTGAACAGTTAATTGCGTACATTCTTGTTTCTGCGTAAAAACTTTCGTTTCATACGCCGCCATTCCGGAGTGGTGAGCTTTTGAAAATGTTTCGTAACTTTGTAACTCGAGATACGAAGTTAGTCTCAATTCGTAAGTTTTATGCAGTATTTTTTAATAACCCCCACCATAAAGAGGTGATATAAGTTTGACGTGTCTGTCTGTGTGTAGGTCAGTGTGTCTGTCCATTTCATCGTATCTCTCAAATGGATGAATCGATTTTGATCTAGTTTGTTTTGTTTGAAAGCTGACATGATCGAGATGGTTCTTAGCTATAATTCATCATCATCAGCTCGCTCACTGGTTGACAATTTGGGGGTTACACCCATCGTCTTTAAAGTACAATATCGACAAAGTTCCTGCTCGACAAGTTTCTAAACATTTGCCTTAGAACTAAAAAAATGTTTATATTAAATAATTTATTATAAACAAATCTCATACATTTTTTATTTCGTACCTCGCCGTCGAAATTATCGAATGCATCTTGAGTAAAGGCTCAGGCATAAGATGAAAAACGCTTAACAGCGCCATTAAATTGCGCGCACTGCACGCACACAAACTCACTTGAATATACGTAGTTCAACCACGTCTACAGTTGTTGCGGTCACTTCTTTTGGATTTCTTCGATTCGATAGAAGTGATAGTATAATATATACCTATTTGTATAACGCGTTTGCATAGAGGTAACACGACAGATGAAGTCTAAGTAATACGTGTAGGTGACTTACCGTATGTAGAATTAGCGATGCGCTGCTGCATTTTTTAAATCGAACTTTATTATTTATGCAAAGATTTCAACTCAACATAGGCTATCACGTACATTTAGCAGAAAAAAAATTCATACAAGAAAAAGTTACGCCATCTTGGTTTTCACCATAACTCAATTGTCAGCCATCTTGTTTTCACCATACTTCGAATTTCAAAATGCCTCAACATGCCTCGACAATAATATACGTATTTATCCTCAAAATTGAACTTTCACTAATCAATACACAAGAAGATACACGTTTCGTTGCACGAGCGGCGGCGAGCCATGTAGAGCGGTGCAATTTGACATTCAAACTTTTGCAATTAAACGTGTATCTACTTGTGTAGTGACGTGTATCTTAAATTGCAGTACTGCGTCGCGTATTGTCTAGTTTCCATGTGATTAGGTAATTCATTTCAATCCCTCAGTTTCCGTGTTGGTATTATCCTACTAATATTATAAATGTGAAAGTTTGTGAGGATGTATGGATGGATGGATGTTTGTTCCTCTTTCACGCAAAAACTACTGAACGGATTTTGATGCAATTCGGTATGGTAGTAGTTTGGGCCCTGGATTAAAACATAGACTACTTTTTATCCCAAAAAAGACAGTGTTCCCGAGTAGGGCATCGAGACCGGTTTTACCCGAAACCGAAAACCCGGGTTTTCCCGGGTTTTCGGGCCTACAACAAAACCCGGTTTTCAAAATATTGAAAACCGGTTTTCGGTTTTTTCGAGCTTTTTTTCATTATGAAATTCTACAACAGTTTATAACAGTTACAGTCACAAACCGAACGTTATAGTAGCTTGTGGTTGTCAATGTAGAGTTTTAGAACAATAGTTATGATGTTTTCATGTTGTATGTAGTACATTTGGGGGCACGCCAGTGCCCCCGCCCCGCCAGGACGAGTGAGCGAAGCGTAAGCGATTCGTCGATTTTTTGGACCTTCATAACTTGGTATAATTTATTATTCGGTTCCATCAGCGCTCAGTGCGAATTGCTCTCCGTTCCCATGATACCAAAAATCGAGTGGGTAACGGAATCCGTCCCATTGTGTTAAAAATGTGTGCTCCAGAGTTGGCACCGCACCGGTCTTAACGCATCTTTTTCGGCTCACCTGCTCTTATGGCACAGTCCTGGCATCTTGGTAGACAGCTTTGGTGTGCTATCGCCTGGCTTGTTCATACTGCATATCAATGGTAATATGTGATGACGACAGTACGGGTGATGCCTTATACACAGGTCGCCCGAACATCTCTCGGCATAACGTCATTGAGAGTCGAAACGAACTTGTCTCTCAAATTAAGAATTCATTGGAGAAGATCTCTGAATGGGGTAGACTTAACTTAGTCCAATTCAACACCTCTAAGACACAAGTTTCAGACAAGCGTTCATCGCTAATAAGTTACCGATGGTCGTATGTCCTCGTTTTGAAAGCATACCCATAACTGTCTCCTCCAACATCGGAATACTTGGTGTTAGCATATCGAGCGAGGTCTAGATCCGATATCATCTGGAGGGCAAGGCCAAGTTAGCCTCCAAGAAGCTTGGTGTTTTGAACAGGTCAAAGCAGTATTTCAGTCCGGTCCAACGCCTACAACTCTATAAGGCGCAGGTTCGGCCTCACATAGAATATCGTTCTCATCTCTGGGCAGGAGCGCCAAAGTACCAGCTTCTCCCTCTGGATCGTATCCAACGAAGGGCCGCTCGAATTGTCGACTGCCATAGTATTTCAAACAGGCTTTACTCCTTAGAGCTACGTAGAGATGAGCATCGCTCTGCATCATATATCGGTTATATTACGGGGAGTGTTCCGAGGAATTGTTCGGACTTATACCTGCTGCAACTTTTCGTTATCGATCGAAGGGACAAAATATTTATCATCCTCATCACCAACTGTCGCCAACAGTACTTCCGGACCATTACGACCTGCACACCTTCAAGAAGGCAGCATATTCCCTCCTAAAAAGCCGGCAAGGCACTTCTGTTTCTACACGCCTTAACTCTACAAGCCTAACTTTACAAACTCTACACTTTAGTCAAATTATGTGGCATGGCCATTTCGTCAGGCAACGTATTTTGACTAAGGTGTAAAGTTTGTGAAATTATTAATTACTTTACATGAAAATGTTTATGGTGGGATCACATTTTATCAGTATTACGTTGTTACAACAGAAAGCAGCTGATAAAAGTTAATTTTAGGACATTCCTAACAAAATTCTACAAAATCAACAAAAAACCCGAAATACCCGAAAAAACCCGGGTACCCGGTTTTGACGATGGCTGGGACCGAAAAACCCGGTTTTTTAAAATATGGCCGGTCTTCGATCCCCTATTCCCGAGGGATACTATATTTACGCGGGCGGAGTCGCGGGCAACAGGTAGTATTAACATACATTACTTAAAATTATACTGAAACTTTGTAACCTTTTTTTCCAAATCAGACATGTTTTGCTTAAATATTACATTACGAGTACAAGCATAGTTAGAAGCGTTAGCTAGGTACCAATTCAATCAAAACTCCAATACATAACCTGATTCCCGCTGAAGTTTCATACAAGTTAAACCCGTGCGGGGACTAGCGCTTCATATGGGCGTAGAGACATGTAGTAGCGGAGCGGACAGCGGTGTGAAAATAAAACATTTTAAAACACGAAAGCTACTGACTTTCGGTGAATAATTGACATAGAATAACAAAAATAAGTGATAATACTTAAGGGTGTGTGTTCCTTATAGAGAGTTCACTGTGAAAGTAGCAGCGCTGAATGAGTAATTTTTTTTTTCACTTTTGTATGGGGAAACTCGCGACGCTAGAGCGCTTTCCCATACAAATCGCAAAAAAAATTTTGCTCTTTCGGCGCTGCTACTTTCACAGTGAACTCTCTATAAGGAACACAAACACACCCTTAAGTATTATCACTTATTTTCGTTACACCTTATATTTCGAGATAGCCTCCGTGGTCTAGTAGTTAGATCATTGGCTCTCGACTCTGAGGTCATGGGTTCGATTCCCGCATTGGAACTACAAAAGATGTTGTTACCAAGTTTGGCTAGGACAATGCAGGCTGATCAACTGATTGTCTGACAAAGATGATCCATGCGTCGGATGGGCATGTAAAAAGTCGGACCTGCGCCTCGTCTCTCGTCAGTCGTGTCGGTTATCCGTCCCACTGAATTACGAGAGTAAAGGGAGAGAGAGTGCTCTTGTGTTCTGCTCACACACTTGGGCACTATAAATTTACTACTGCGTAACTAGCCTGGTTTCAATGAAACCGGCCACCGTCACCGAGATCGGTGTGGGGAGTTATTATTAATATTTATTTTGAGATAAAAAGTAGACTATGTTTTAATCCAGGTGGAACACTGATAAATACATGATATACTTCCACAATCATTACGCTTCCTTTTGGCTTCGCACAGCTTTAAGCGGGTAACAAGAGGGAATATCAAATATGGCCGATAATATTTGTATGCGTAGAACTGACGGAAACGAAACCCTATTTTTTAAGTCGGAACTCTTAGATAAAAGCCTATGTTACTCCGTATAGTCCCGTGAAAATCGGTCCAGTCATTTTTGAGATTAGCCAGAACAGTGTCAAAAATTTTAAAATGGTTTTTTATCGTAAGTAATAAGTATCGAATATTCTTTTATATGTATTTATTAAAGGCTGTTAATTTAAAATTACAAACAGACACTTCAATTTCATTTATTTGTAAGTAAAGATTAGGAGGATGATTAAAACAGAAAGCCATTCTCGTGCTCGAGCTAGAGCGACAACTAGCCATGGTACTTTACGTGGTAGAGCCATGCTTTGGCACGAATGGGCCGGCTCGACCGGAGAAATACCACGGGCTCACAGAAAACCGGCGTGAAACAACGTTTGCGCTGTGTTTCGCCGAGTGAGTGAGTTTACCGGAGGCCCAATCCCCTACCCTATTCCCTTCCCTACCCTCCCCTATTACCCTATTCCCTCTTAAAAGGCCGGCAACGCACTTGGAGCTCTTCTGATGCTGCGAGTGTCCATGGGCGACGGAAGTTGCTTTCCATCAGGTGACCCGTTTGCTCGTTTGCCCCCATATTTCATAAAATAAAATAAAAAATGCAGTAAAACTACTAAATCGCTCGGTCATACTATCATCACGGCTTTAGTATTCACTGCAAGTTCGCATGTAAATAAGCGTCAGTACTCAGTACATACCGAGACGTAACGCACTTAATTTTAAGGTAGCTATTCAAAATTGAACTTTATTCACTACGCAATTAGGTAGATAGATATACACGTTTAATTCCAAGATTTCGAGTTTTGAGCTGTGCAGAACCTCAATTCTCGTATTTAAAGCAGACTTTCATTTTACTTATACTGTATTATAAGTGAAGCGACATGTTATCATAAACTGTTTTTGTGAAGTTTGGACCAATCAGAGCGCGTTTCACGTTGGTTTAACATTTGCGAGAATACCATTTGGCAGTTTCAGCGTATCAGGACTTGATTGTAATTGTATTATTGCAGAATTGCATTATATGTATTATTTAGCAGAATTGACCCTCCGAGTTACTTACTATATATCTCTTCGTCTCTTCGAATGAAACGTGTATCTCTAACGAAACGTGTATCTCTTTTTTTGTTGTGAATAAAGTTCAATTTTAAATCGCATTCTTAAAAATGCAACGGCGCGTCTCGTCTCGTCTCGGTGTGACTTGACAGTTAACGCGGTACATATTGTGGCGTTTGGCGACTTGGCGAGTGGCGTCTGTGGCTATATTGTGGCGGTATGGCGGTACCTGTGGCGTGGTGATGGCTGTGGCGCGTGCCGGAAATTACTTTTGTTTTAATCGTGTGAACTTTGAACCCCTAGAACTTGTGATTGACTGATAGATACCTACTTATTAGTTATTACTTCCCGCATTCTAATTTTAAATTGAGTGGTACTTCAATGTTTTGTATGAGACCATAAGAATAAAATATTATAGAGATGCTAGTTCATATTATAATCAGGCGTTACTTTGCGGAAATCCATAGCGTACAATTTAATTAATATAATGAATATTATATATAGCTAGGGTTGCCATTATTGTTGAGAACTGATACGGGACTTATTAGTGGCAAATAAATAAAAACTGAAAATAAGGGTATTTACGGTTTATTATAATAAAAATCAACGAAAAACAACGACAAAAACAATTCACTCCAATCGTGATAAATTAATCGAAAACCAGTTCAATTACAGTTGCGAAGAACCACCAGGTTCCAGTTTCTTCGCCCAGTCATATTTTGACGTAGATTTTACTTTATTGATTGTCTTTTTGTGTTTTGACATATTCGTAAATTTGGGCGCATGTCATTCTAAAATTATAATGACAAATTAGAATTGCTTCAACTGTGTCAATCAATAATAATCTATTTCTTTCGTCCGTCCATTGGACTGTCATAAGAGAAAATATACTCTCAACATTTGCGCAGGAATCGCAAATACATATTTACATAGCTTTAATAGACATGACTTCTGATTGCTCTGTATCTGCAAAAAAATTTGCTATTTCTGCTCCATGGTTGTCATTGCTGTTATGTCAATTTGTTTACTTAAAGTATATTTATATTGAAATATTGATAAACGGGACAAAAACGGGACAAGTAACAATACGGGACGTGATGCTTAAATACGGTGACAGTCCCGTATATATGGGACGTATGGCAACCCTATATATAGCTGAGGACATAGCAGTAGGTACCCTGCGAATAAATAGAAGAATAGATGGATGGATTGATGGATGATTTTTAACCTTTTTTGGTTGTTGCGGAACCTTAAAAATCAACTTGTAGGTTAATACGTAAAAAAAGCTTGATGTATCTTGTAATTGTACAATATATTTTATATCCACAAATAAATAATTCGTTCAAATCTCCCACGCTAATAGGCTTATGGCGGGCGTGTCAAAGAGCTTACCGTGATTGTCGAGCGTTTACCGCAGTCCGCAGTTCCGTCAGCGGATTAGTTGTTGTTTCTGTTGTGTCGTTGTATCTGTTGTTCCGCAGATGCGGAATACCCACGACATGTCAGACACTTCATGTTGTGTTTAAATGAGATGTTTGATTTTGGGCCAGATATGTACACCACATAGGTAAATATGGAAAAATATGGGAATTTCATAAAAATACCAAAAATATATTTTAAAGGGTTTTTTTTAATGCGATATCCCTATTTAGATATTTATTTACACTAATATTACTCGTATAAACAGGAAAGATTGAATTGTTTATTTTTATTAAATAGGCTCCGAAACGACTGAGCCAATTTTGTTGATATTTTGCACATATAAAGAGTAGACCATGGGGAAGAACATATACTATTTTTAATCGTTGCAAAATTTATGATCCCCGCGAGGTTACTTTTTGCGCGTACGAAATCTCAGTCAACATCTCTACGATTTCCTATCAACACCGTCGTTACGGAACATTCTTTAGCACAAGTAGGAACACTTGACGACAAAGCATTGGTAACTGAATGAAAATCATGACTCGCGCCTCTACAATTTTCATTCGATAACGTTACATACACTTTGTGCAGTCAATTGTTCCTCTTTAGGCTACTGCATAAATAGTTTTATTAAAGTATAAGCAATTGAGTTTATGTTATGAGTTTGTGTAATTAAAACGTATTACGTGGGGCTACATCGAGGTTCGAGAGCGTTTACACTTAACTGGCCGCGATAATGTAGAGTCGAAATGGTTTGTGCCTATTATTATGTAGGCTCTGAGAGACATTTTAAGTATGTTGAAGTTACTCAATGTATTTAATAATTAGGGATTGGTAAATTATATTATTAACCTCCGTGGTCCAGCTTGTCTTCGATTCCCGCCTTTGTACAACAAGAAATGTTGTTTCCATGTTTGGTTAGGACAATGCAGGCTGATCACCTGATTGTCTGACAAGAAAGATGATCCATACATCGGATCGGTGTTTAAAAAGTCGGTCCTGCACCTCTGCCGTCCTCAAACTAAAAGGCGGCTAAATGACAAAAATAGATTTTATATAAACAATTTTTAATGTTATCGTGAATGTCTTATGACAACATTAACAATTGTTAATAGAAAATAACTAGCATCAATTTCAAAATAATCCCGTGTATTTTAGCTCTACCTCAAAAACTATTTTTGTCATTTAGCCGCTTTTTAGTTTGAGGACGGCAGCCCTGATCTTCTCACCAGTCGTGTCAGTTATCCGTTAGTTCGAGAGTAAAGGAAGAGAGTGCTCTTGTGTACTACTACACATACTTGGGCACTATAAAATAACTCCTGCGTAGCTGGCCTGATTTCAATCAAACCTGCCACCATCACCGAAGTCAGTGTGGGGAGCTATTAAAGTATATTATTAATTTATTGTTGATTTCTATACTTGTATTAATGTGTGAACCTAATGAGAGAAAGCCCTTTGTTACACTGCATTTTCAGAGCTATTTTATTAGCATCCGTTCTTTTACTTACCATCATCGCTGCGTAAATACTCTTCTATAAAATATGAAACGAAAAAATATATTTAACACTTGAAAAATCCATCGCTTCTGCGTACTTACTCTCTACCGGGAGGGCCGACAATAAAAAGCAAACCTCCCGTTTGCTTTTTATTGTCGGCTCCCCTAACCGTGCCCCAACCGTGCAATATGCTCCTCATAACCCGTCGCGCCGCGTCAGCTCAACTCTTGATTGATATTATATTGTTTTGACGAGGACTCAATCGCTCGAAGCTCTTCATTGTTATGGTGTCGCTATACGGCTACATAGTGTTTGTGCATAGGTTCATACTTTGTGTAGTTTCATCTGATACAGTTTTAATGCTTTTAAGTTTTCTGCGCGATTGCATTTGTTTTGTTTCAATGAGACCTGTGTTTGAAAACAATTTTTCATAGTCACATTTGTATAATAGGTACATTTACGACGTACTTTGGTCACATTTTATTATTACGGCGTACTCAGATATAAAAAAGTGAAGACTGAACTTTGTCTAACAAAAACTAAGGCCGGTTTTTTATGTTTATAATTATCTGAAATAAATTCTTATTTATTTATTTATGTGCGTAGCCACACGCGCGCTACATACATAAAAACCACGCACCTTGACAACTCGCCATACAAGGCGTATTTTCGTTACGTGTGTGTGCGCGACACTGACACTGTGTGGTTCGCAGAACGCCTGAGTAGGCTTTAATGAAATGTGACTAAAGTAGGCCAAAACCCGGCATTACTTTTAACATAAATAACTATTTCATATACGTATTCTTAATTTTACCCGCGACTTCGATAGCGTGGAAAGGAGTTCGTGGCAAAAACCTTCTTCTACAAATATTCCTAAGTACTGCAGTAAAGTAATAGTTTCGTTCCGCTTGAATGATTTGTTCGCGCGTACTTTTTAATTTTAAGATATCTCCTAAGTTATCAATTTTAACTGTATGGTGTAAAGTAATGCTGGGTTCGTAACACTTGTAAAATTGTACGACGCTGAGTATAGGTTTTCTAAATTACTTATTTGCCATCGTATCTAGCAGATGTGGTGCATTTAAATTATTTCACACATTGGCGTGGCAACTTTCTACGCTAACAGTATGAGGTGACGATACTAAATAGAAGATAACAAACACCAAGCCTTCAGAAAGCTAATCAATTTCCCTTCGAAATCACCGTGTTTTGAGGGTACACGGAATGACAGTGCATGTGACACATAAGTGACACTCAATTGGGCACCGTCGTGTCATAATGACACATATCACCCGCGGTGTAGGGATGACACTCACAGCGTGACACCTCGAGGGCTGACCATTAGATTGGCATTTGCTATCTCTGATGCCAATAGTGAAGGCACTAGGTTCGCCCTCATTGTAGAGTGTAGAGCTTTGGATAATTTGTATTCTTTCTAGTGCAGTTCAGAATGCCAATTCTCATAATTATTAACTTATAGATTCATTATACTTTTATTGAATTACTAGCTGTCCCGATACACGTTGTTAGGTATGTCTTAAACATGAACTGGAATGAATAAATGACTACATCTGTGTACTGATTGGATGAGATAGAAAGTAATGACTATACAGGTTAATATTAATCTATAGCTAGCTATTAAAATATTTACAAACTATAAAAGTAAAACTAAAAAAAAAATTAATAACTACTCCAAAACTTAAAAGGCTACAAAAAAAAGAAATCTCCCAGGTCGTCCCCACCAGGCAGAGTACCTAGAAGGCTCAGAGAGTTTCCTCGCTGAATTGCGATACTCACTCTCTGGGCCAGGTAGGTGCCGGCTCTGGGGTCTCGAGTGGCCTCAATGAGTTTTTTTGGAAATTTCTCTGAAAAGTTTGTGCGCACCCGGACCCCATGTACCTAGGGTTTCAACCCCAAAAGGTTCAAATATGAGATCCCCACTAAGGTTCTCATATTTGCGCCGCTTGAGGTTCTCCGCCTGATTGGCGGCCGCACCTGCAGTACTCGAGGTGCCCTGGACATGGGACGGAGCAAGTGTATCGACGCAAGTAGCGTCCCATACAAGAGCCCGTCCCACTTTCCAAGGAACCAGGGTCATACCGTCTGGTCTCTTGCCATCGTCGCGCGCCAAACCAGAGGGTTCCAGCACAGCTGGCACTCCGGCGGTGACAAGAGCCCGACGGATGAGATCATTCAGGCAGTGATGTCGGGAGATGCGGCCGGCGCTTCGTTGACAGGACAGCCCATGGTGTCCGAGGCTGTCCACGTTTGCGCCACAAACACAGCGATGGGGGACAACGTGGGGGGTGCCAAGACGCAGGGATGTGGCTAACCGGAAAGCTGTTCGATCCAGCAATGTGCCCGTATTAGGTGACGGTAATGCTTGTAACCAAAGACCCGACTCCCACTTCTCCGCAGCTAAGAGGCGAGCCTGCTCTACAGGACTGGAGGACGTATTAAGGAGATTATTCCGTACCAGTCTGCAGAGTGGCTCGTCCCAGAGCCTTTGGGAAAAGTATTGTCAGGCAATTTGCTACAAGCACTAGTTGCGCTCCAGGCGTCCTTGGCCTCATCCAGAAAGGGAACTGTATTGGAGTACGATGTGTGCTGTAGTATTTTGGAGATAAGACTATGATTCGCGTGGACTGAGGACAAGAAGGCCGGAAGCGATATGTCAGAGGGTTTTCGAACACCCAGGCCACCGAACCTAACTGGAAGCGTTGCCTGAGTCCATGCGCGGTCATCGAAATTTATGTTCAAAATAGTGGACAGCGTATGTCTTATGGTATTATCCAACTGTTTGAGAAGTTGAGGGAACTTCCACAGTTGACAACACCGCAAGACATACGTCAATTTAGGTACGAAAATGCAATATCGGATCAGGGTAAAGGCCATGTGACAGTTGATTTGGAGGAGGCGGTCTAAAGATTCACTACATCTTCAATGCAACCTACGTCCTTGTCCTACACCTACAACTACTCCTTTTCCAATATTTCTCACTGTTTAAACGTTCCCTGAAATTCCACAATTATTTCAAGGCCAAAATTTGCGAAATCGGTCCAGCCGTTCCCGAGTTTTGAGTCCCTCGGGAACGGGATAAAAAGTATATCCTATCTCCCTCTCCTGGTTTTAAGATACCTCCCCACAAATTTTCAGCCAAATCAGTCCAGCCGCTCTTACTTCTTGTGTTACAACTAGTGTAAGTTGTAACTAACACGACTTTCTTTTATTTAAATAGAATGATTCGTCCTTCTCCTACTATAATAATATTATTATAAATGTGTAAGTTAGTGAGGATGTATGGATATCCATACATCCTGTATGTATCTCTCTTTCACGCAAAAACTACTAAACGGATTTTAATAAAATTCGGTATGGTAGTAGTTTGGGCCCTGGATTAAAACATAGGCTACTTTTTATCCCGAAAAAGTACAGTGTTCCCGATGGATACTATATTTACATGGGTGGAGCCGCAGGCAACAGCTAGTCTTGATATATGTACAGGATGTCCCAGAAGTCGACGTCGTCCCTTCGAAGGCTGATAGACCAGCTCACGACTCACCAGAATATCGTAATATGACCTTAGTAAAAAATCTTTAGTTTTCGAGATATTAGCACTTTTAATAATATCTTAAAAATTACACCTCATGTCAGTTTTTAGACTGCCGCAACTACAATTTCCCGTATTGTGGGATACAAATTTGTATTGCGGAATCCTGACTAGTTCTGCTATTGACCACGGTTATAAACAAAGCTAATAGAGTTTGAACTTCGTAAAAAAAAAGAAAACTTTTCCCTAATCGTGATTTCAAAAACTTTTTCTCCTAACTTTCACTATCCATACTGAACAAAAAATACACCACACTAACCTGGGTTGTTACTTTAATAAGTTGCTCATTTTATGTAGTTTTTAAAATAGTAAAATAGTTGCTATTAAGCTACGTCAAAAATTTTTTCGCTATTTTAAGTGCACAGAGAACACATTTTGATGGTTTTTCTTTAGTAAGAATTTCGAACAAAAACACTCGTTACATTGAAATCAGCCAGATGCTTACTTAAAAATTGTACGTTGAAGTTAATTAATTAATTAATTAACTTAATTCATGCTTACTAAACTTAGAAACTAAACAGAATACAAGGATTTTTTTTAAACTGTAAGGAGAAATGCAAAGAAGGAGAACACATTAATAATATCATTTAATGAGTTAGACTCATTAGAGTGAGAGTAGGTGACGACACGCACGTCTTTTGTTTGTTCTATACATGAGATTGTTTATTAGTTACTAGTACGTTACGCTATTCATGTGCATCGTTTTGTTATTTTCTTACTTTTAACGGATTTTGCATTGTAATTTGGACTTCGTTTGCCTAGTGACTCGGACTTAAGTGTGCTTGGAGACAGTAAAGAACTGACATGGCTCTCTTCTGGACTTTTATGTTTCCGTGATACGCGTCTTACTACCAGTCATTATGGCGTATACTATACATCAGTATGCTAACATGCATTACATTTACGGGGAATACAAAGGCAACGGTGCTGCTGCAGCTAATTTGTATCGCAAAAGGTTAAGGTACTCAAGTCCAGATTACAATGAAAAATCCGTTAAAAGTAAGAAAAAAACAAAACGATGCACATCAATAGCGTAATATACTTGTAACTAATAAACAAACTCATGTATAGACCAAAAACGACGTGCGTGTCGTCACCTACTCTCACTCTAATGAGTCTAACTCATTAATTGATATTATTAATGTGTTCTCCTTCTTTGCATTTCTCCTTACAGTTTAAAAAAAATCCTTGTATTCTGTTTAGTTTCTAAGTTTAGTAAGCATGAATTAAGTTAATTAATTAATTAATTAACTTCAACGTACAATTTTTAAGTAAACATCTGGCTGATTTCAATGTAACGAGTGTTTTTGTTCGAAATTCTAACTAAAGAAAAACATTCAAAAAGTGTTCTCTGTGCACTTAAAATAGCAAAAAAATTTTTGACGTAGCTTAATAGCAACTATTTTACTATTTTAAAAACTACATAAAATGAGCAACTTTTTAAAGTAACAACCCAGGTTAGTGTGGTGTATTTTTTGTTCAGTATGGATAGTGACAGTTAGGAGAAAAAGTTTTTGAAATCACGATTAGGGAAAAGTTTTCTTTTTTTTCTACAAAGTTCAAACTCTATTAGCTTTGTTTATAACCGTGGTCAATAGCAGAACTAGTCAGGATTCCGCAATACGAATTTGTATCCCACAATACGGGAAATTGTAGTTGCGGCAGTCTAAAAACTGACATGAGGTGTAATTTTTAAGAAATTATTAAAAGTGCCAATATCTCGAAAACTAAAGATTTTTTACTAAGGTCATATTACGATATTCTGGTGAGTCATGAGCTGGTCTATCAGCCTTCGAAGGGACGACGTCGACTTCTGGGACATCCTGTATATCATAAACTAATTTTAGGGTTTAGACATTTCTATGTGAAAACAGTTTTGACGTTATGAGAATACCATTTTCAGTTTTAACATATCGGGTCTGAAATATAACTGTATTATTGCAAGATTTAATTAACAGAATCGACAATCTGATGTCTGCCAATTTTTGGTTTGACCTAGATTTTGTTTTGCGATAGCAACTTAAAGTTATGATCACTTATATGACCTAAAATATGGACGTCACAAAATCATACAGTATTAGATAAGACCGTAAGGCATACAAATACCAATATATCTTGTTCATATTCAAAACACTCCATAGTTCATATCTATTACTTTTTAAAAGAAACCTAGTAACATAAATAAGAAGAGGCTAACTTCTAACAGGGCTCAAAACCGATTTTGGAAACGTAAAGTTTGTTACGGCACTAAATTTTCTTGTAGGCTATTGGCCCACCACACTTACCCACCACTGCAACTTCTGTGTAACCAGGATAGCCAGTTGTAAACAACCACAAAAAACCTTTGATATGATCTCAGGGGTGCCCGAGGGACATGTTAAATCAGTCTTGAGACCTGCAACGAATTTAATCAGAAGATTGTAGGAGTAGTAATACCTCTCCAAGCAAAGCGGGAAACAGTAAAAATTGTAATGACATTTGTTGTAGGCTCTGGTACTGTTAAACGTTCGGTACTGCGGACTCTGTTAATTATTATTATTGTATATATATGGCTGTCCCACTTACCGGCCTTGCCCCAGCCCGGCTCCGGCAACTACCCGGCTGCCGGGGAAGCTAAATGTATGATATATATATGGCATTTTTTTTCACATACCTGACAACTCCGACTTAACTCCGGCTATGACACAAAAGGTGGAAGAAAAACAGCCAATGTCCGTGTCTCCAGATATTCCGGTATCTGCAGACACGGACATTGGCTGTTTTTCCTCCACCTTTTGTGTCATAGTCGGAGTTAGCATCAGACCGTTGCCAGGCACAACTGCAACGCACCAGTCACCACGCGGCACGCCCACAGACGGTCTGACTTTTAGAATGCGTTCGGCGCAAAGGAACTCTACAATACGAAATAAACTCCCCTAACGGCTGAGCAGATTGCGTTTTGTTCACTTGAAAGTCAAAAGTCCGTTGGCGCATATTGTTCGATTTACTAATTAGGGGCAGCGCTGGTGCTGCGCGCGCGCCGCACAAAAGCACAGTGCGCGCGCTTTGTGCGCAGTAATTACGATTGTTCCTGCGTCTCGAGTTACGCGCGACGTTGACGTTTCAACGTCGCGGCCATGTGGATCTCAAACTTTTTGTAAATGTAAAAGGGAGCATAATATGGAGATTAGTTCAAAGTTATTTTTATATTTGCCAGGCATCATGAGACAATTTATTAGGTATCTAACCTACTGTTTAAAAATAAATGATGGCTATGCTACGCATTATGTTTGAAAAGAAATTTAGTTATTTTTTACCATCTTATAAAAAAAAACCTCGCGACCACAAACAAAAATACTATTAAATTGTATAATTCTTATTCACATTTCATTTACCTTCAATCAATTGTTAATCACATATTTTTAATTCGTTAAAATGAGTTAAAGTATTACCCCATCTCCTGCAGAAATGCGACCTCTGCCGTTGTAAACCAGTTGTTAAACGCTTACACTAAGTACTTACACTAACCTTATTTTATTGTTGGTCGCCGAGGCTAATTGTTCCATAGTTATTAGTTACCTATATTCCCAATGATAAGAGGAGGGTTGAACTATATGGTTAAACCCTATTACCATATTATCCTCTTTACCCTAATGGTTAAACCATATTACCCTAGTCTAGTATGATATAACCCGCCACGCTTGATTCAGCAGGGTATACCACGAGTGGGCGAGGTTGGCTGGGCTGATCATTAGCCTATACGGGAGTCCCACATAACCACTCGGGTGCCCCCTGCGCCTGGGTGGTATGCGTAATGCATTTTCCCCCCCGGAAACAAAAAAAAAGGTTGGCTTGGGCTCCGATGAGATGTTAGTGGCTCCCTTACACCCTAAAGAGGAGGGAGAGCCTTTGTCCAGCAGTAGCATACAATATTCCCAATGTCTTTCAGTTTTTTTTTATTTATAAACAATACTTACATGTAAAAAGTAGATTTTTATCAAACATTTATAGCTAATCCCGATTAAAATCGCGATTTACTTTTTATTTTATATTTACATGCTTACTTAGCTATTCTTATGTTCTTATTACTTACTTCATACTTGCTTACTTACTTTGTGCTGCTTACATTTTGAGAGTCGCTGGCCTCTCAGCTCAAAGGGCATGTGGAGGTAAGTGTGCGTTACTCACAAATCACAATAGCGACAAAATCACGCTGCACATTTTATTTATTAAATTATAGGTTTTTTTTAAAATAATCACTGCAATTATTATGGCTACCCCGACATAATATTATTTTATGAACGAAATCTTATACTAATATAGGTAGAACTACTGGATTAGGATACATTTTTGGTCTCATAGGTCGGTTTGGTATCATTGGTATCATTTTATGTTGCCAAATAGTCTTCTAAAAATCACGTAATATTATGTTCATAAATAAAAAATAAATAAATAAACAATAAACAACTTTGCTTCCTACACAAATTATTAAATGAACACTAGGAATTATTATAAAAGAATAAAAGTAGAGAAAAGTTACTGCTTTCTGATAATAACATAATCATCATCATCGTAATATGATATTATTAATATGTGAAGCAAAAACTTTGAGCAGGTACAGTTTTACGAAAATTGTTTCAAAAGAGGAGTATGAAATTTGGCACAGTTAACTGTGGGAGATGTGCAGAAAGCTAATATTTTTTAAATAATGTTTAGATATAAGTACTTTAAAATAATTAAAATAAAGCTTTACATAGAGAGGTACCTCACTCACACTAGCGTGTGTTTGTATACCTAATAACGTTCACTACGTTAGTAATATCATGTAATATATATTCTTTGGTTTGAATTGTCAATCTTTCTTTCACAATTCCATAGACAAATAAGGGTCCATCCACATATTATTACGTCACACCTGATGGGGAGGGAGGGGGGGTTATGCAAAGTGTGACAGTACATGTTAAATACAGGTACAGGGATACTAAAAAGCGTGACATTTAGGGGTTCAAAAAGTCGAAATTTTGCGTGACGTAATATGTGGATGGCCCCTAACTCGAAACTTAATCACAGAATAAATATTAGTTGCTAGGGTTAAACTAACCTACCTACCACTAGTTATTTTTAAAATGTTAAACCCAGATTCTGATAACACAAGACACAAATTGATAAAATATGATAATACAATGATATCGGGATGACGTCATTTTTGTACCGGTTTGACCATCCATGATTCATACGTAACGGTTCGGTAAATTTACCATCTTTGCTATAGCCGAAATAGCTCAGTTGGGAGAGCGTTAGACTGAAGATCTAAAGGTCCCCGGTTCAATCCCGGGTTTCGGCAATCTCTTTTATTATTTTTGAAATATTTACCAGAAAAGAAATTGAAACAATTTGTAAGTCAGCAATATATTTTATTACGACACTAATCACCCATATTGCATGTGTTTACAATAATTTTTACAATAATAATAATAATAATACATAATTATTATATATACACCATGAATTCATTTAAACTTTTATAACTTCATTTATAGCTTTTGTTTATGGGAATATGTATAATGTATAATATAGAATTTACAATTTTACAATTTGTTTAATCTGTTTAACAACAATACTTTTATGTCGAATTACTCAAACGTTACTTAAATTAAGAGGCTCTCAATTCACGTGCTGTTTTGTCACGTGTTGTCCACGGAACAGAAAACAACTGGAACACAATTAGTATGGAAAACGATGTCACCAAACTCACACAAATACACTGTTAATCATACATTGAACAGCGCACTACATACAAAGAATTCGTTTGATTGGTCGTCGATTTGATACTAGAAGTTGCCTACGACTTCGTGCGCGCAAAAGTTAATTTCGCAGAAACCGTACAATTTTCCGCGATAAAAAGTAGCCTATGTCCTTTCCCGTGGTCTACTCATCTGTGTCAAATTTCATCAAAATCGGTTCAGTAGTTTCGGAGCCTATTCAATGCAAACAAACAAACTTTTCCTCTTTATTATATTTAAGTAGAAAAAAATAAGATATGAATTTGAAAATATGGATGAGGAGTATTATGTTTTATATTGTTACGTGCTGGGTACGCAGGATTTTGGAGAGAAAGCCTGCTGACTCTTTTGAAGACTTTATTCCCTAGCACTAGGTCCAACACAAAGCACTAGGTCTAACACTAAACACTAAGTCCAAACACTAAGCACTAAGTCCAAACACTAAGCACTAACAGTGTCCTTAAGTCGTAGCCAAGTCGCGGGTATCACTGGTATTAATCACTGGTATCACTTTTACTTATCGCCTGTTTCGCCTCGAAATCACCCGAAGGTAGCTCGAAACTGAACTGACTCGTTCGCATCTCTGTGGCGTATTTATATGGGCCGAATCGAGTCCCAGACGACTCCAGAAGGTTCCCGAGTCGCGTGACCGTGTTAGATTTATTCTGGAACGTTTGCACAGTAGCGCCATCTAGTACTGAGTAGGGGGCCCCACGCTGTCCCTGTTGACACCAAGTGGTGTCATTTGTTGACGCTAGATGGCGCTTTTGTGTGTTCGTAACACTACTCCCCTCTTAGAGATGCTCGTCCCGAGCATCGTTGCCACTGCCATGGTACCGCGCTAGACAATCTATGTGCACCACTTTGAATGACCCTCTTGACACCCAGATGACCTTCTGATACGCCATCATGCATTTCACGGAGAACATCTGGCACTCTCGTTCTTGGGACAATTATCTGAAGATGGAACTCTCTGCCGTTATTTCCGGTAGGGTATTCCGTTTATCAGACTGTCCCATTGCGCCCAGTACGCCTTAGTGATAGCGCCAGTGGGTGCAACCTCACTCCAGATTAGTTTTACGTCGCCCCGTTTCTTGCACGTGACGATGTGTCGAAGGTCGTCATTTCTTTCTCGAGCCTCCCTCATAGCATCATCCTCCCAGAGACCCAAAGGATTTGAGCAGGCGGGGCCCGGTGGGCGGGGCCAGTGGGCGGGGCTTGGCCTACAGCGGGCGGAGCCTGAGAGACGTGGTCAGTGGGTGGGGCATAGTAGGCGGGGCCAGTGGGCGGAGCTTGGTCCCCAGTGGGTGTGGCCTCCGCCAGGGGTCGCTCCTCTCCGCCAGGGGTCGCTCCTCTCCGCCAGGGGTCGCTCCTCTCCGCCAGGGGTCGCACCTCTCCGCCAGGGGTCGCACCTCTCCGCCAGGGGTCGCACCTCTCCGCCAGGGGTCGCACCTCTCCGCCAGGGGTCGCACCTCTCCGCCAGGGGTCGCACCTCTCCGCCAGGGGTCGCACCTCTCGGCCAGGGGTCGCACGTCTCGGCCAGGGGTCGCACGTCTCGGCCAGGGGCCGCACCTCTCGGCCAGGGGCCGCACCCCTCGGCCAGGGGCCGCACCCCTCGGCCAGGGGCCGCACCCCTCGGCCAGGGGTCGCACCTCTCGGCCAGGGGTCGCACCTCTCGGCCAGGGGTCGCACCTCTCGGCCAGGGGTCGCACCTCTCCGCCAGGGGTCGCACCTCTCCGCCAGGGGTCGCACCTCTCCGCCAGGGGTCGCACCTCTCCGCCAGGGGTCGCACCTCTCCGCCAGGGGTCGCACCTCTCCGCCAGGGGTCGCACCTCTCCGCCAGGGGTCGCACCTCTCCACCAGGGGTCGCACCTCTTCGCCAGGGGTCGCACCTCTCCGCCAGGGGTCGCACCTCTCCGCCAGGGGTCGCACCTCTCCGTCAGGGGTCGTTCGTCTCCGCCAGGGGTCGCTCGTCTCCGCCAGGGGTCGCTCGTCTCCGCCAGGGGTCGCTCGTCTCCGCCCGGGATCGCACCTCTCCGCCACACTTCTTGAAATCTTCTCTCAGAGTCAATGGCATCTCCAAATCTCACTTCTGACACCAGTTGTTACGTGCTGGGTACGCAGGATTTTGGAGAGAAAGCCTGCTGACTCTTTTGAAGACTTTATTCCCTAGCACTAGGTCCAACACAAAGCACTAGGTCTAACACTAAACACTAAGTCCAAACACTAAGCACTAAGTCCAAACACTAAGCACTAACAGTGTCCTTAAGTCGTAGCCAAGTCGCGGGTATCACTGGTATTAATCACTGGTATCACTTTTACTTATCGCCTGTTTCGCCTCGAAATCACCCGAAGGTAGCTCGAAACTGAACTGACTCGTTCGCATCTCTGTGGCGTATTTATATGGGCCGAATCGAGTCCCAGACGACTCCAGAAGGTTCCCGAGTCGCGTGACCGTGTTAGATTTATTCTGGAACGTTTGCACAGTAGCGCCATCTAGTACTGAGTAGGGGGCCCCACGCTGTCCCTGTTGACACCAAGTGGTGTCATTTGTTGACGCTAGATGGCGCTTTTGTGTGTTCGTAACAATATATTAAGTGAAAGAGACGGGTCAAGAAGCCGAGGTCGCAAAGTGAGAAGATGGGAAGATGATTTGAAGTTGACTCTAGGTAAGAATTGCAACAGATAGGAAACAGTGGAAGACGTTGGAGGAGGCCTATGCCGTAAGGTACACCGAAATTAAGAATCTATTGTGATTAATGCACTAGAGATTACTTAGTAGAACGAAAAACTGTAGGTAAAAATTTCGGAATAAAAGGCTTACTATTATTATTATATTAAGTGAAAGAAAATTTCACGAATCATAAATGAAAATAAGTACGCGTAAGAACGCTTAGTAGTGGCATGCAAACCATGCCTACTTCGCACTTCCACTTGTTTTCTGTTTCGTGGTACTGCCCCTACACTCAAACCTTCTTATTAATAAAAATATTTACTCCACGGATACGCAAATCCAAATTGCTGTATGTATTTGTCTGATACGTTGGTAAAGCCACTTGACAGACAAATGACCGAATACTGAAATGATAGTTAAATTAAGTGACGCTCAAGTCACATGTTTTCCTTGTCATTTCGGCTAACAGAGATAGCGACAGTCTGTGAATAGTAGGGTTCTTAAAATTAAGAGCCCTACTATTCCCAGACTGTCGCTATCAAAATTGATTCCACAATATTCGGCCAAAAGACAGCAGCATAGATTAGCGTATCCGTGGTGTCAATCTTTTTATTAGTAACAATATGACGTAAATCTTTTAATTTGAGTACTATACCGTAATTTACGTTACTGTAAATCCTGAAAATTATGTTGTTTATGGCGCAATATTTACTACATATTTTCATTATTATACTTAATACCATATTTTTGATACTATCAAAAGCTTTTGTTTATATTCTAATATCACTTAACAGAACTATTTACAATATGTCTTTTATATACTAAGCTATTAACTATTTATTGTTTCTAGTTCACTTTTAAATAAATTCAACACTTTATGACGATTTTATTAGACACCAATAAATATAGAGACCAAGTAGTCCAAGTTTTATAATACTTTACAAGTGTTCTTGGTGTAACTAAGTCACGAAGGAAAAGCTATCTAAATATTTTAATTTCTCATTTACTAGGTAGATAGTAGATACAGGTACTATTAAAACTATTTTACATCATAACCCTAATATTTACAAATATATAAAGAGTATAATATCATTATGTATATTTTTCTACTCAAATCCACTATCAAATCATTCTTTTGTTTCGTAATTGTTAAAGTAGGACCCGGGTCACAAAAGTTTGGAGAAAAACGTATTTGGAGCCGTCATTCTAGAAGGGTCTAGAATCCTCGGATATGAGGACGAGAGGAAAGGCCTGAAGGCTACCCTACTGGATTCCTCTACGGGGCTAGTGGTAGCCTCTTGCGTCGACTCGTCTTGGGTGTCCAGAGAGGAATCGTTGTTAGAACTCCCGACGCCCATATGAAGTTTCCGTGTATGCTTCTTCAAGTCGAAATTCCTACAGAAACCTTTGGCGCATATGTTGCAGGTGAAAGGCTTCCTCTCGTTGTGTGTGTGCATGTGGAACGTGAGGTTGTAGATCTGGTGGAACGCCTTATTGCAGATGTTACATTTGTACGCTTTTTCCCCGCTGTGCGTCAGTCTATGGTTCTTGTAGTTCCCCTTCTGGTGGAAACCTTTCCCGCAGAATTCGCAAACGAAAGGCTTGTAGCCTGCGTGTATCCTCGCGTGCGTGTTCAGCGTCGACGATCTATTGAAAGCCTTGCCGCAGGTCAGACATTTGTGGGGCTTTTCTGAGGTATGGATGATCTTGTGGCGACAAAGGGTTGATGCCTGCCGAAAACCTTTGCCGCAGATCTTGCAGACGAACGGTCTCGCGCCGGTGTGGACGGGCATGTGGCGGGTGAGGTTGTAGTGGGCGTTGAACACCTTGCCGCAGTCGCCGCAAGCGAAGCTCTTGTTCTTGGCCGGCGACGGCGTGGGACCTGTGGTGGAGGAGACGGCGTGGTCGGCGGCGGGCGCGCGCGGGCTGGCGGGCCGCGGCGGGGATTGCGGCGGCGGGGGTCGGGGCAGGTGCAGCTGGTGCGCGTACGTCAGCGACACCAGGTCCGGGCCGTAGTACAGCAGAGGGTAATGGGACACCAGCTGCCGCCGAGCCGCCGGGATATACTGTTTGAACGCGGAGTCGAGCAACTGCGCGCCGTAGGACAGGAACGGCGGCGGAGGCTCCGGTGACACCGACTTCTTTCGGTCCGGCTCCATGAGTCTCGCGATGGAGAAGTTGAGGACGGGCTGCGTGGGGGTGTCCGGGGACCGGGCGCGCTCGGGGGACGACTCCCGTGGGCCCTCGGGTCTGGTCTGGCTCTGGAACGGCTGCATCTCGGGAGTGCCTGCGGAGAGAGTATTGTTCAGTCTCGTATTGTGGCGGTCGCGGACAAAGCCGCGCTTGTTTTTAGTAAATTGCTAGGGTTGTACCCTTTTCGATCTGTCGCCGCCTTTGTGGGGAAATCGTTTGCAAACATTCGTTCCGATTGCGTTCTGTGAATGGCGCGAAATGGAAAAGGACCCTCCGCATTCAGACGAAATCCATTTTCGTTACTAATTAAGAAAGTACGATTGAATGTTTAAATCGTGATAAACGCGGTTGACGCCCTAAATATGCCGGTGGCTTCGATTTATACAATTCTATAATATTTATAAAAAGTAATATTTTTTTTGTCAAAATAAATAAAGTCTTGTAAGACGAGCTCTGTAGAATTCAATCTTTTCATGCATTTTTAAACCCACATAATATACCTGTACAAAGTACAATATAATTAGGTTAAGCATGTCGATCGCCTTATGCTATGTCAGCATATAGGTATATTCCATATTGTTCGATTATATTAATTAATAAATCAGTGTACAAACAGCACTCGTTGGGTTTGGTCATTTATCATCCCTTATATTAACTGTAGAAACACTACAGTCCTTTTTGGTCCTTCGTTACGTCAGGACCTTACTTGTGTCGCGTACATACAGTTTTTTATCATCCGCGCCGCGTAGTGAGGCCACCAGTGACTTTTTACAATATTTAGCACATACAGTGTTAAACCTGTGACGAACAGTTGCAGTGACAGACTCTAGTGACGTGTTCAGTGGACTCTATACCGTGAGGCTTCTGCAGCAGCAACAGCTACAACAGTCCCGCAGGAGAGTAAACCACACGAATCAAGTAAGATCTTTCCATATTTTTTAATAACAAATCACAATGGACAAGTTAATTCAGCTGCAAAACGCGATCCTGGAAGAAATTAAGCGCATAGAAACTAATTTTAAAAAGGATTCACCATCCCGTAAGACGCGTGAATATCTCGATGAGAGACTTGCGAATTTAGACAGGCTCTGGGCTGAGTTTAATTCGAACAACGATAAGCTCAGTCTATGCGGCCAACCTGACCATCAATATTTCGTCGAAAATCAATACGAGGATGCACGTAAATTTTATAATGATGTCCGCTATAGAATTTCTTCCTATCCGCCTACAACTAAATTAGACCAAACAGGTACTAGTTTGTCCGTCAGTCAATACTCGACAACTTATTCGCCATCGCGAGAACAGGCATCGCCAGCACAGGCACCGCCAGCAGCACCGCGAGCTCAGGCACCGCCAGCACAGGCACCGCCAGCACCGCCACAACAGGCATATACAGACGTTGAAAAACTTTTGTCGCTTCAACGTACAAACTTTAGGGCATTTGCTAGGCTAATAAACAGCATCGACATAGATAAAATTTGCGATAAATGGGAGTTAGAAGACGAGTTGCGCAATGTTCAGTCACGCTGGACTAACATAGATTCCTTACATTTAGAAATAGACAATTTATTTCAAGGCACTAACATAGACTACGATAATGAGTTTTCTTATTACGAAAATCGTTACAAAGACATTAAACGCTCATTAAATAAAAAATTAGCCTCTGCTGCTCACATCCAACAAGCTACGCCTCAAATAGACATACCAGTTTTTACGGGCAAGTACACACAGTGGCCTACGTTTTACGACTTATTTTCTGAAAGCATACATAATAATAATTTACTTACAAAAGGTCAAAAAATGCAACACTTAAAGGGTAAATTAAGAGGAGAAGCTGAGCGCCTCATACAACATCTACATATTTCCGCTGAAAACTACGATACCGCATGGGAGCTTCTCACTCATCGGTACAATAATCGTCAATTGCTATTTACAAAACAAATAGAAATATTTTTAAATCAACCAGCTTCTTACAAACAGTCAGCTTACGAAATAAGACGTCTTTATGATACCTCAATGGAGTGTGTAAATGCCATACAAAATCTAGGTATTAACACTTCTACATGGGATCCGATACTCGTGCACCTGATTACGAAAAAATTGGACCCTGACTCGTACAGTGATTATCAGGAAAATCGTAAAAATCCACGAGAGCTGCCTACGCTGGACGAGCTCATGAACTTCCTAGAAAATAAGTTTACAGCTTTAGAGCCCATACAAAAAAGAAAAGCTCAAACTTTCACACCAAAGCCCTCTTCGTCGCATTTAAATACTACACAATACAATACGAAATACATAAAAGGCAAATACATTGCGAAACCGCATTATCAGGCTGCAGCGACTCGCACGTGGAACTGTCCGCTGTGTCAGCAAAACCATATTTTATTTAAATGTTATAAGTTTACTAAGTTGTCGGCTGAGGAAAAAATGAGGACGGTATTAAAATTAAATATTTGTCAAAATTGCTTATACATACACGATGCCAATGGATGTACTTCTGCAAAACGTTGTAAACAATGTCATGGGGATCACAACACCATTCTACATGATGGATATTACGCCGTTTTCAGAGCACATAAATCCTTACCTCATTCCACATATTCGACGTCATCGATTACGCAAGTACAGCCCGTCGTCACAACAGCTCCGTCGTCGAGTTACATACCTACATCTAACTTACCTTATAATAATTTTACACCTAATAAAAATCATAATGTTAACTACGTAGCTACGGATAATGAGGAGATTTTATTAACTACATTACTATTAAAAATACAAGCATACGATGGTACTTACATAGTTTTAAGA
Organism: Glaucopsyche alexis; assembly: GCA_905404095.1. Lineage (NCBI taxonomy): Eukaryota > Metazoa > Arthropoda > Insecta > Lepidoptera > Lycaenidae > Glaucopsyche > Glaucopsyche alexis. The sequence continues at coordinate 9,346,088 of FR990061.1, forward strand.
GCACTTTTAGACCAAGGCTCTCAAATTTCATTAATTTCGGAGCACGCCGCCCAGCTGCTAGGTCTTCCTAGACAAAACCATCACGCTTCCATTTCTGGAATAGGATATGGCTCAAAACAAAGAAAGGGAGTCGTTATGTTGAATTGCATGTCTATTTACGATGATTATCAATTCTCAACACAAGCTATTGTTATAAATAAAGTTATTAATAATTTGCCTAATGAAACATTTAATAAACAACAGTGGTCGCACCTACAAAATATAAGACTTGCGGATCCTGATTACAACATCTCCAGACCTATTGACATGCTATTGGATGCGAGTGTATACTCTGACATCTTGATGGATGGCCTTATCAAGGGTCCTAACAAGGCGCCCATGGCACAACAGACGCGGGTGGGCTGGATATTGTCAGGTGACGTTAGAACATTTAATTGTTGTGTCGTGCTAAACAATCTTGCCGATATTTCGCAAAACTGGGAACTTGAAGAAGTTCAGAGCACCTCAAGCGCCCGCTCGGAGGAAGAAGAGTGTTGTGAACAGCTGTACCAGTCGACCACAAGGCGATTAGAAAACGGAAAATATGAAGTTGCGATTCCAATGAAGCAGGATTTTGAAAAATATCTGGGGACCTCTAGGCCAAAAGCTGTGGCACAATTATACAATTTAGAACGCAAGATGTCGAAAAATACTGAGTTTTCTGAAAGTTATAAACAATTCATGCAGGAATATCTAAGTTTAGGACATATGAAACCTGTAACAAAAAAGGTAGAGCCGTCATATTATCTCCCGCATCATGGAGTAATAAAAGCTGACTCCACAACAACTAAATTGCGAACAGTATTCAACGCGTCGGCTAAAACTTCATCGGGTTACAGTTTAAATGATTTAATGCTTCAAGGCCCTAATTTACAAAGTGATTTACATAGTTTAATTTTATCATGGCGTAAACATAAAATAGTCATTACAGCGGATTTGGAGAAAATGTTTAGACAAACATATGTTAGAGAATCTGATCAGCATCTACAGAGAATTGTATGGCGAGACACCTTGTTGAACGTTGAAACGGGTTCTGTGCCGTCACAAGGATTGCTGCAAAAATATCAGTTAACAACAATCACATACGGAACCAAAGCCGCACCGTATCTTGCCATGCGAACTCTAAAACAGCTAGCGATAGATAATAAGGAGTATTTTCCACTAGCAGCACATGCGATTATGACGTCATTCTACACGGATGATCTCCTTACAGGCGAAAGTTCAATAGAGAGAGCTAGGGAGTTGCAAAAACAAATTATTGATATTTTTAAGACAGCAGGTATGAACATTCGCAAATGGTCTAGTAACAGCACAGAGTTAACACAAAATTTGGCACCAGAACAGTTGGATGTTTCGCTAGATTTCAAATGTGCTGAATCACGAAAAACGTTAGGGTTACGTTGGAGTCCTAGAACAGACTCATTTACATTTCAGAACAAATTTCTAGATTTAGACAGCGAAGTTCATCTTACGAAACGTCAACTACTTTCTAACATTTCGAAGATTTTTGATCCGCTGGGCTGGCTCTCACCACTTACAATTCGAGCTAAGGTTTTATTTCAAAGAACTTGGTCGGAACAAAACGTTACCTGGGATGATGAGCTGCCTCAGCAGATAATTTGTGACTGGAAAACATTAAAACAGGATTTTCAACAATTAGACGTATTTGAATTGCCAAGACACTTAGGTGATACACATAAATATATTATACACGGGTTTTGTGACGCCTCGGAAAAAGCTTACGCTAGCGTGGTTTACATTACCACTACAAACAGTAAAGGCGAGTGCACAACGAGGCTACTTACGGCAAAAACAAAACTTGCTCCTCTAAAGAATAAGTTAACATTACCTAAGCTTGAATTATGTAGCGCATATCTTTTGGCATGTCTTTTGAACAAGGTTCTGGCTACAATGGCAGACGTTCAGTATGAAGTTCATTGCTGGAGTGATTCTATGATCGTATTGGCCTGGATTCAAGGTGACATTAACAGATGGCAAAAATTCGTATCCACCAGAGTACAAAAAATTATAGATATCGTCGAACCTTATCGTTGGCATCATGTGAGCACAGACCAAAATGCAGCGGATTGTGCTACAAGAGGATTAACAGTCTCTCAACTAAAATCACATACATTATGGTGGGGACCAGAATGGCTTAACAATTTAGACGTTAGTTTGATCAAAAACATTTCTCACTTGACAGCTACATGCGACGTAGAAATTAAACCCAGTGTGAACGTTACCTTATCGACAATTATAAAACAAAAGACTTTGGGATTACAATTACTGAATGAATACAGTTCAATGACACGTATCGCAACAACAGTGGCATGGCTATCGCGTTACATCCAGTGGCTTCGCAACAAACAGAATGTGCCACGTTAGTCATATTTGTCAGCTGTTGACACGGAAAACGCTTATTGTATTATAATTAAAACAGTACAATCGATAGAGTTTAAGGAAGAAATTAATTGTTTAAAACAGAATAAAAAATTACCTAGGAATAGTAAAATATTATGCTTAAATCCGTTTATTAGCCAGGATGATGGATTACTGAGGGTTGGTGGGCGACTTAATATTTCTCATTTGGATGGTTGTGCGAAAAATCCAATCATTTTGTCAAGTCATAGTCGTCTCACTGATCTCATTATACAACAAGCTCATACCTTAACTTTACATGGCGGACCCAGACTTACCTTATCACACATTAGATACAAATACTGGATACTTAGTGGGCTCCGTACCGTCAAAAGAGAATTACGTAAGTGTGTTACATGCAGGCGTTACAGTCACCAGAATCATCAACAGATCATGGCTGACCTGCCAGAACCACGCGTTACACCTTCTCGTCCATTTAGCCATACAGGTGTGGACTTCACAGGACACTTTGATATTAAGTCACAAAAGGGGCGTGGAATAAAAACAATGAAAGGATACGTTGCCGTCTTCGTATGCTTATCGACCAAGGCCGTGCTCTTAGAGCTCGTTTCAGACCTCAGCACCCCTGGATTTCTTGCAGCCTTTCGTCGGTTTTGTGCCCGGCGGGGCACCCCTAGTCATATGTACAGTGACAATGGGACAAATTTTAAGGGTGCTAACAGAATGCTGACAAAGGAGTACAAGGAGATTTTGGCAACTATCGACAGAAATTTCTTCGCGAACATAAACAGTTTTAACATTAAATGGATTTTCAACGCACCTTCATTTCCTTCTGCAGGAGGATTATGGGAAGCCGCCGTCAAATCTCTCAAATATCATCTTCGACGAGTAATTGGCGAGCAGCGACTTACCTACGAAGAGTTTAGCACACTGTTACAGCAGATAGAAGCATGCCTTAACTCTCGACCTTTAGTTGCGTTGACAGAGAGTCCTGATGACGATTACCTGACTCCAGGACATTTCCTTATAGGGGGGCCTTTGCTGTCTCGACCGCAGACTGAGCCTGAACATTTAAGTCTTAACACCAGATGGCACATGGTACAGGCCATGAACAAGAACTTCTGGAAGAGATGGTCTTCGGAGTATCTTCAGCAGCTCCAAGTGCGATCTAAATGGCAGAGTCCGTCGAGGAACATGGAAGTTGACGACATAGTTCTTGTCAAAGATGATAACTTACCCCCAGGGAAATGGGCTTTAGGTAGGATAGTCGAGGTACATCCAGGTAAGGATGGATATGTGAGAGTGGTATCGGTTAAAACTAAAAATGGTGTGATTAAAAGGCCAATTTTAAAACTTTCACGACTTCCAGTCAAAGAGAGCGATGCCATACAGGTGAACAGTAGCTCTAGTGATCATCACCAACATAACGTGACTCCTGAAACAACGAGCAGAGTACATACAGAAGGCCAACCGAACCAGCTAGCACCATCTCGACGTCGACCTCGCAGAAATAAATTATGTAATTTCATATTAACTTCACTTCTCATGTTTTTATTTACAATTTCACCTACACTGGGTACCTACAATGTAACATATTTTAACTCGAGCCAAAGCCTTTATTTTGACAAACAATTTGATATGAACTTAATCAGAGATGAGTGGAAATTAGTTGTTTACTACAATATGTCAACGTACTGGACAAGTTTGACATATTTACAGAAATACGTAAAACATATACAGAAAGATACATCGCAACTTTCACCACAGTATATCAGTATAACACAACAACTGGAACATGAACTATTGGAACTCGAACATTATAATGGGTTTTTGCAATTTAATAATAACAAACGACAGAAGAGAGGCCTAATAAATGGTGTGGGTTATGTTGCTAATGCATTATTCGGAGTTCTCGATGACAGGTTCCTGAAACAATATGAAAAGGACATAGAGAAGATTTCATACGATTCCAATCATATACGAAGCTTACTGAAAAATCAAACAAGCGTTATTGAGGCACAGTCTAACATTTTACGCAGAAATGAAGATATAATGAATAAGCAATTTAGTATGGTACAGTCACATTTACAAAACTTCACTTCTATGTTAAATCGAGTACAGTCAGACAATGAACATCGACTTAATACTATTACATCAATTTTGTCCGCACAGATTTTAATATCGAATCTGAGGCGTATACAAGATAATCTAATCGAAACAGTAACTGATTTATCTCATGGTCACTTGGACCCACATTTAATACCTTCAGAACAGTTACAGGAGCAGATGCATATTATTTCGAGTCAATTACGAGGTGACATAACTTTACCGATAAATGAAGAAGATATACAAGAGTTATATAAGGTCATGAAGATAAGCTCAAAAGTCGGAAGGTCATTCTTAGTCATAGAGATAAAAATACCTTTAATTGCTAAGGAATCATTAGAATTAGACAAAATATACAGTATACCTTGGAATAGTTATATCATAGAAACAATTACACCTTACATAGCTTTTAATTTAGAAAAAGAGATATTTATGTTATTATCTGAAGAAGACACTCATTTTTGCATGCATTTATCGTCGGAAAAAGTTTTATGTGCCTTCGATAAACCTATACATGAGCAAGAAATAAGTCGGTCCTTTTGTAACATACATACAAACAATAAAACATTATGTACAACTAAAACAATTAAGTGCGAAGAGCGGTGGATCAAATTACGTGCTAATAACAGGTGGTTATTCTCGTGCTGCGAGAATTGCCTAGTGCGACTTTTCTGCTCGGATACAATGGAAATGATTAACCTACAAGGAAATGGACTCATGGACATAGCGCAGGGATGTGTCTTAAAGAGTAAACTCGTAACAATTTACGGACACACTAATTATCTTACAAAACTATCTACAAAACCTAACATAGTTACAATACAAGAATTTTCTATCCTAAATCATATTTTAAATTTAACTCTACCTGAAAATTTCATACCGGACAATCACAGTCATACTTGGAGTGAGATGAAGATGGAATTAGAGAAGATAAAACAGGAAGCTGATGTGGTTTACTCTCCCGTCAGTGTACACGATGTACATCACTACACTGCTATTTACGTCACGCTGCTTCTGATGATCCTAGCGGGGTGCATTTACGCCGTCCGTCGAGCTCGCAAGATAAGCAAACAGCAGTTCAGAGTTTCTCCAGCAGTAGTTGGGACCGCGCCGGTGGTTCTGCGGGCCGTGGAGGCCACCAACGTGGAACTCTCGCAACTGGCTACAAAGCAGCAGCCATCAACATCATCGGGAGTGGCTACTTCTAGCACCAGTACGCAGTTTTGTAATAAAAGTGAAAAGTGTAAATCCGTGCGATTATCAGTTCCCAAAATTAGTGATAGTGAAATTAGTGATTAATTTAACATTGACTCGAGTGGTTTAGGTTGAACATTTTATGGACATTAAGCTTTAGTGATTTAAATGTACAGACAACATTCTCTTCCCTGAGTCCCAGGATGTACAAAGTACAATATAATTAGGTTAAGCATGTCGATCGCCTTATGCTATGTCAGCATATAGGTATATTCCATATTGTTCGATTATATTAATTAATAAATCAGTGTACAAACAGCACTCGTTGGGTTTGGTCATTTATCATCCCTTATATTAACTGTAGAAACACTACAATACCAAATAGTTCTTTAAACACTCTACTTTAATATCTACCTGCGTATAGAAAACTTTAATTTATTGAACTGTGATGCTTAAAGCTTTAGTTCTATAACTCTAGGAACTCTTTAAAAAACTTAGGCCTTTACATCCGTTAATGGATGATTTATACAGTATTCTCCGAGCGAAGTAACCACTCTTGAAAATACTGTAGTGCCTGGGACAGTCGGTTTTTAAATGTCGTATGGTTGCCCAAGCACATACGGCATTCTCACAACACAGTCAGCTTAGTCCAGAGAAATGAACTGGTCAATACGTCTGGGGCCAACTATGTGCGGGTTTCCTCACGATGTTTTCCTTCACCGTTAGAGCGTCCGTATAATGTACTTGAGATCTGAAAAAGTCTCATTGGTACACGCCACAACCTGGGATTTGAACCTGCACTCTCTCGAGTGCGAACCAAACGGTCTAACCACTAGGCCACGGAGCACCTTAGGACTCTTTAACTCTACCAAATTAATGCAAAATGAATAGTTTTTACCCGACTACGACGGAGCCAAAAGGAAGGGTAATGATTTTGGCAGTCTATGAACTATATATGTGTATATGTATGTTTGTTCCACCATAGCACCTTAACTACTGGTCCAATTTTAGTTAAATAAGGTGTATTTCATAAAAATAGCCCGGGTAACATAGGGTATATCATTTAAGAAGTCGGGTTATAGGTTTTTATAAAAAAATATTGTTATATTAATTTCGTTGGTTTGATGCACTAAGATAATTCCAAGTTAATATAAAAATCTCTTCAAATCACCCACATCGCAAATCGTCTTGTTAAAAACATATTTGACGAACCTAATCTGCTTACACTTAACCCTAAAACAATGGGGTGTCGGGTATTGTTTGCCGGCAAATTGGCGCGGCAGTGGAGGGTTAAACTTAACCCTCCGCATGCTCGTGCGGACACCAATGCCGTGGGGATGATGGGGGATGGTAATTGGTGGTTTCTGTCACCGTCTATTGTTTATCCGTATTCCGTAATATTTGACCGCACTGCGATATAATTTAATTGATTAGACGTTTAAATTTACGCTTCAGTTATTTTAAGATATCCAAGTGAGCACGTACGTTTTCATTATTTAAAATAAATGAATTATTTAATTATACTACACCAAATAATTCGCTCTACAAATCAATCGACAACTTCTAGTACCCGTATATGTTGGCTACTAACCTATTAAATTTTAAATTTTCTAACATAATAATGTATGTTGATATTAGATAATAGTAATCCTACTAATATTATAAATGTGAATGTTGGTGAGGGTCGATAGTTGTTACTCTACGCTACGAACGCAAAAACGCCTGAACGGATTTTGATAAAATTTGGTGGTAGTAGTTTGAACTCTGGACATAGGCTACTTTTTATTCAGAAATGGTAGTGTTCCCGTGGTATACTGTATTTACGGTGAGCCGCGCTTAAAATCTAGTTTAAAAAAATTGCTAACCTATTTCATAAGACAATAATTGAAACTGCCTAACTTTTTGCTGTCTTCATCAATAAGTCGGCAATTATTTAAAAAAAATACGAATTACAAAAAAAAATCGTATGCCATTGATATATTTGCGGACGACCGACAGATTACAATAGGATTGAGGCAAATTATTCGTAAATCGTAATCCCAGTGTCGGCGGAGTATAGTTCCCTTCCGGCGGCGAAAGTGTTAACAGCGCATAATCCGTATTGTGAAATTGTCCGCAAAGCCGGGATATTAGCTTTGTATAATTTTGGAAACTTCCGATTTAAATTATAACCTTTAGTAAAATGTTTTGGTGCGAACTATGGATACTTACTACCTTATAAGAGTCACAAATGAGTTTATAATAAAACTCTGTTTACATCCAATTTAATTTTTTAACAAAAAGATTTAATCTTATACTTTAAATGAGACAATATTGTATTTTATATAATCAGTTTCTGGAAAACGGCTCCAAGTATTAACTATGAGATTTAGTAATTGCAGAGAGTGTTGCGGGAGAAAAATAAATTTAGCTACATCTTATCCAGAGTTAATACCAAGCTAGATTAATTTTCCAGAGGAAACTACGCATTTCCAAGCTATATAATATATGTTTTTTATTTCGTCGTGCTACAATATATTATCAATAATATCGATTTCGATATTTCATGGTAAATAAGTGCTATTTAAATTGGTAGGATAATACTATTTTATTGTCCTTTGTTAACAATAAAATGACTACATAGATCTATCGATCCAAATTTCAAAATTTTGACGGCCACTAGTCAAAAGCCCTCAATTTTCTACACAATCGTGGACACACGAAGCTTGTAGTAATGCAATGCAATCGAAAGCTTCTCTGTACCTCTTTTTTAAGCTGTGATTTCCGTGCCTCCTGCTGACCCTAGCATTTGGTAAAACAGACTGACATTCGCTAGTGATTTCGTAGAGTGTATGTGTCGCCCGTGTTCCTTAATCCTCCAAAGAACCCGCTAACATTCTAAGAAATATCGACAATATCAGTAGCACTACAAAAAGAGTTGCAACAGGAATACATCCGGCTTCCGGATGTTTGCATACTTTCATACACTCTCATACACTTTCAAATACATTCATACACTCTCGTACAACTTGTACACGGTAACACTTTTATTTTCATCTCATAATGACGATATAATCTCTCTTAAGCTGTCCCAAAGTGGGAAGTAATACTTTGCGAATAGTTTAATTGTGCTTTTAAAAGTTTATATTACTATTTTTCTAAGGCTTGAATATAGTTTAAGATATAAATGCTTGTACCTACTACTTACAAGCTTTTTAACTCGTTACAGAATTTTATTATTTAACTAGATGTTGCCTGCGACGTAAAAAATAAAAGGAAATTTCACGGAAACCCTATATTTAGTCGCTATAAAAACTTTTGTATGCCCTTCCACGTGGTCAACTCTATATCTGTGACAAATTTCATGAAAATCGGCCCATTAGTTTTGGATTTTGAATACAAACAAACAAACAAGTTTTTCTAATATTACTTACTAGATGTTCCCCGCGGCTCCGTCCGCGTAAATAGTATCCCTCAGGAACACTCTAGTTTCTCGGGATAAAAAGTAACCTATGTTTTAATTCAGGGCCTAAACTACTACCATACCAAATTTCATCGAAATCCGTTCAGTAGTTTTTGCGTGTACAAACATCCATACATCCTCGCAAACTTTCACATTTATAATATTAGCAGGATAGTAGGATTAGTAGTATCTTTAGTATTAGTAGTTCTCTTTAAAATACTTATTAGTAGGTTGTAGTATAGATTGGGTTACAGTTTATAGTTTTGTCAATAGACTAAATTACAAAAAGATTTTGTAAAGAAAATTTGAAAAAATGCAATTTACAGTAGGTATTATACCTTTTCAGTTTGCATAATATTACTTGACTCTACCATAAGTACCAACGGCAAACTTCAACTCGAAATGTAAAAAACAAAATTCAATTCTACATTTTGTAAGTAGTCTCAACTCTCAACTCGAGATTAACGATATGTTTTAATTGTTTTAAATAAATATGGTAACCGTTAGCACTTACAATGAGAACAAACAGTTAGTTGGCTTTGTGTGGCGCGCTTTGTTGTACCAACATCACCTGGCCCCAACCAAATTATTGTGGTCATAAGTGGTTTTGTGATTTTATACAATACTATAAAATATTTTACTGTGGCATTGAAATTTTATATTTGTTTTTTTGTAAAATAGTTTGGATTTAGGAGAAGGTCGATTTTTCTAATTAAATTCTGCAATAATGCGGTTACAATACAATTACGATATGTTAAAACTGAAAATGGTATTCTCATAAACGTCAAACCAATGTCAAATCCGTTTTGATTGATCCAAACTCCAAAAATCTGTTTATAATTTCAAAACGATCCTACTAATGTTATAAATGTGAAAGTTTGAGAGGATGTATGGATGGATGTTTGTTACTCCATCACGCAAAAACTACTGAACGGATTTTAATGAAATTTCAAGTTTGGTATGGTAGTAGTTTAGGCTCTGGATTAAAACAGAGGGTACTTTTTATACATACATACTTTACGGGAAAAAGGCGTGATTATATGTATGTAACATATAATCACGCCTTTTTCCCGTAAAGGGGTAGGCAGAGACCACTTTTTGCCACTTGCTACGATCCTTACATACTCGTTTCGCTTCGTTCACTTTCATTCTTACCATCCATTCCTCCTCTTACATTCAACGTAGCGAAGCGGCTCTCCATGGTCCGCTTTTCACCTCCGCGAGAAACGAGACGTGATGGGTGGTGAACCACATCGCCGCCATTTTGGATAATTAAATTAGGTACTTTTTATCCCGTAAAAATACAATGTTCCCGAGGGGTACTATATTTACGCGGCTGGAGCCGCGGGAAATAGCTAGTATACTATAATTTGAACAAGTTAACCGGACTATTATTATTTATTATGAAACTATTGACACCTCATTCACTAAAATCGGATGAGTACTTACCTACTTAGTTTAGACAAATATAAATACCTTTTAGCTTTACCGTAGTCGGGTAAAAATAGGCTAAGTTAATATAATATAATGTGTATAACCGCCTCCTTTTTGGAAGTTGTTTAAAAATACCTAATCGTCGCAGTTATCTAATAGAATATGCCTACCTAGCCTTGAAGAAACAGCACAATGCTATCGACAAGCAAATCTCTCTGATCCATCACATTACCATCTATCTATCATCTCAATATCATAATTACTTCATCACACTCTACGCCGCCTCTTATCCACTGCGATCGCATCTAATTCGGCTCAGCCTCTTGACATGAAAGATAAAGCACATCTAGCCATGGCCACTCATTTATAAACCGTAATACCGGGCGCTAGAGTCGAGAATATAGAGTTTAATAACATAATTTTCTAGTGGCTATCTCTTTTGTAAGTTAATACAATGAAGAATGAATCTTATGTGATGAGGATAAAGTTGTGTTTCGATTGGAGGAACTAATCACCCTTTAATCCGTATGGACTTCCTTCTTCAAAGGATATTGACACTCTTGACCGTGGTGGTGTTTTGATTTGATAGATTGATATGAACTTGAATGTAAATCAAGCTGTTAAATAAATTAGCAATGTTTGTCCATTACCTACTTGTATCGGGGGAGTATACTTACTACCTTCATAATAAATGTATATAAAAGTACAAAAAGTAGTACTTATTTAGAATTAGAAATATATATTAAAAGATTAGAAGAACTTTTTTTTAAACGCTGCCATTCGGTTTCAACAGAACTCTGTCAAAACAATCTAAAAATCCCCGTCAAAAGTCAGACATACAAAAATTCAAATAAATGCCAAAAGAAACGCACAAACCACTTGCCGACACTCGGCGACGTCTGTCGCCGTCATTACCGACGTGATGACGTCATTAGCGCGGCCCCAACCTCCCCTAAGCGCGTGACCAACGTAACCTGAGCTCCCGATTATTGTTAAACACCGTGTTTTGTGTGAAATGTAATGCTGTTTGAATAATTAATTTTTGTTATTATAAATCGGTTAACGGGAAATTACTTATATTTTTGTGAAAACAGACATTTTAGGAAGTGGACAGTACACTACTAATTTAAGTTCCTATATTTCTTTAACAATTTACGATAGCTTTTATGTACCGAATACCGATGATCAACTGAACAGATATACAGTAGTTTATCAAAATTTGTATGTAATATGTAAATAACACATATTAATAATAACACCTAAGTAATTTTAGGCAGATATAATAATTATGCAAATTTTCTTTGTTTCTTGTGTTTTCACTTAAAATTGTGATAAAATTAATAGCATATTTTATCCCTATAACTACTATCAACTGCATGGTGTATTCCGTACAATTATTATTGGTTCAAAGAAATAATATTATCCTCATATCTAATTGTGATGTTTACCAGAGGTCACGGTACACTGGTCATACAAATCCGTGTAATAGACATATAAATATGGCGTTCGGATTATGGTGTTTGATATAAAGCCGTAAATTGTTTGTTAGCACAGAAATTGCTTTTCATTTGTTTGTCATTTATCCGCAAATAACTACTTAGTGATTGCAATATTATTTGGGTGCAAATCCCAAATTGGTATTATTTTCTAGCAAATAGTTTATTTGCAGTATGTTTGTCGGAGTGTTACACATAAATTATATTGGTAAATGTTACCCTTGTTTTTCTGCAAATACGACTACAAGTAAAGTGAATCGGATGATTTGAGATTGGCTTAAGTTAAGAGTATCGACAAATTAAAAAACAAACAATGGCTTAAATGCGTGTCTTATATAATTAAGATTAATAAATACCTTAGTTTGCTACATATATTAGTCCATTCGCGTTAAGAAGGCAGTAAATCATGCATACAAATGTCAATATCATACAAATGACCAATGACGCATAAGCTTTGTTAACATCAACCAATAAAAGTACCTAAGCCATTTTGTAAATTTGTAGGCATGATTCACCTTCTAAACGCGAATAGACTACAGATCTACTCGTATAATAGTTAATTTAAAATCATTTATTTAGCTTTACTGTTAGTCTAAGATCCGTACTAAAGTCGTCCTTCACCGAACTCCTTACCAGACAAAAATGATGTTTTAGAGAACAAGATAATTTTTTAAATATGTTTAGATTAGGCAACCCCTTTGGAAATTGTCGTTATTATTTTTAATTAAATTTATAAAAAAATTTTTTTTTTTAAATTTCACTGGCATGTCTACTAAATAAAATTAACTCCGATGGAAAGTATATAATGTATACAATATGCTACACCTCAGTTGCAGACCTTTTTTTTGTCCCTATTACCTGGTTGCTGTGTTTAAACAGGTAAATTGATATTAGTAATTGCACTTTATTGTTTACCAATTGGGACCAGTCTCAAAATGTAAGCAATTTAATTAGAAATAACGTAGTATAAAGTTGCTTGAGAAAATTCAGTCGTAAATACGGGTTGCAAGGGTTTAAAGTTAAAAAATTCGGGGCGAGCAAAATTGTTAGACAGAGAGGCATTGAGTGTACAATTCCATAAAGTATAAAGAGTAAAGGCTATTAGCAAGAGGAAAATTATATATCGTACCTTATTCTCCTATATGACACATGCCAATGAGAAAGAAAGATATATCTAGTTGTTCGTTACTTACAATTTTTGTAGACGGTTACAGGTTTTGAACATATGTAACCAACTTCAGACAGATCAGCTGTCTGAAGTTGGTTACAAGTTGCCATGCTCGTATTTATCAGCAACTTCATATGTAAATATATTCCCGTCCGCCAGTGAAGTCCCTAGTCGGCATTTTGTGTCGATAAAAATCAAAATGATGATGAAAATGTTAATCTTTTCATAGCATAAAATGAAGTATTTTATTCCGCTTTATGTTTGCTTAGATCTTTTAAACTATTAAATGAATTTAAATGCAGTTTGCAGCCAATAGATTGAATGATTAAAGTGGAAGATTTATGCGTAATGATCTATGCACCTTTGTGATTTATAAATTATTATCAGTCGATCAAAAACAAATTATTGCAGTATTGTCTACAACAAACAGAAGTATGTTGGGGGAGCTAGCCTCTTGAACTATACACCCACACACTATAGCCTATGCAGGCTATCGTCCAATCGACTTGTCAGCATCCTACTACTATTATAAACATGAAAGTTCGTGAGGATGGCTGGATGTATGTTTGTTACTCCTTCACGCAAAAACTATTGACCAGATTTCAATGAAATTTGGTATGGCAGTAGTTTCCTACTCAACATGTATTAATAATTTTTTTAAGAATATTGTTCTTTGATTTGTTTTAAAAACGTGCTTCTCTACTAGTTTCATATATGCCAAGCTTTTCAAAAATCATTTTATTGAATTTAATAAAAAAATAACTTTATCCACTCCAAAACACTACACTATAGTACATTAATTTATCCTTGTCTTTACCATGGAGTATGGAACATGCACACTCTCTCACAGTTTACGACGCCTGTGCGCACAGCTGTAGTAGTGTATCCTTTTCTATAACAGAGAATTGTACACTCAATGCCTCTCTGTCTAACAATTTTGCTCGCCCCGAATTTTTTAACTTTAAACCCTTGCAACCCGTATTTACGACTGAATTTTCTCAAGCAACTTTATACTACGTTATTTCTAATTAAATTGCTTACATTTTGAGACTGGTCTCAATTGGTAAACAATAAAGCGCAATTACTAATATCAATTTACCTGTTTAAACACAGCAACCAGGTAATAGGGACTAAAAAAAGGTCTGCAACTGAGGTGTAGCATATTGTATACATTATATACTTTCCATCGGAGTTAATTTTATTTAGTAAACACGCCAGTGAAATAAAAAAAAAAATATTTTTTTATAAATTTAATTAAAAATAATAATGACAATTTCCAAAGGGGTTGCCTAATCTAAACATATTTAAAAAATTATCTTGTTCTCTAAAACATCATTTTTGTCTGGTAAGGAGTTCAGTGAAGGACGATTTTAATACGGATCCTCTACTATGTAGGTCGTTACTAACTACCAACATTTTATTTTCCAAAACAGGCAAACAGAATTTCGGACTAATCGGATAAATTAACTTAGATACAGTTGATCAAATGAGAATTGTATGAAATTCTGTCAAAATCATGACAGCGCCCAGTTGCTGATAAAAAACCGGGGCCGTACTAATAACTCAAAAACATAATTAAATCCTTCAAGGACCAATATTTTGTCAACAGCAATACACACAAAGGCGATTCGTATATTTTTAATTTCCATCCGCAAACTATTAAACATAATCGCTAGGATTGGGACTTGGGTCCTTAACGTCAGTCTCGGAGGGCGCTCTGTCCGCGGGACTTCGTCTGATTAGGGGATTCGCACGTCAACAACACTCCCTGTCACTTCTTCTTCAATTGGCATAAGCCCCTGTCACGGTTGTGTATTGACCTTATTTTTTCATATTTTATGCAAAATTCCGTACAGTCTATATTTTTTTAAACACATAATATTATTATTTACTATATAATATATCTTCTATACCTCTATACTAATATAAGAAAGAGGAAAGATTTGTTTGTTTGTATGTTTGTACTTTGTTTGCATTGAATAGGCTCCGAAACTACTGAACCGGTTTTGATGAAATTTGGCACAGATATAGAGTAGACAAGTGACAAGTACAAGGACATAGGGTACTTTTTATTGCAGTAAAATGTACGGTTTCCGTTTGCGCAAAGCTTTGCGCGCACGAAGTCGCGGGCTACGTTAATTAGACTTCGTCATCTTATATCTACAGAATACAAATTATATCTAAAATTAGTTTGCTCTTAAATATAACTTGAGAACGACTGCACCGATTTGGCTAATTTTGGTATTGAAGTAATAGGCAATCGGACTATTTTTTTTATTGCATAAATGAATAGTACTCTTAAATATGAGTAACTTCCCAGAAGAAACCGTATATCAAAAGTCAATATTTTCAAAGGTACAGCGATTTGTATAAAAAAATTCGCGAGCCTCCTAAAAAGTAAAAACGCTCCATACTAAAGTCGACCTACAAATGACGTCACTTGTATATGAAGTAGTATATGAAGTATATGGCCGCAGGAATATATTTGTAAATATCTCCGATATTTGTGCGTTTAAGTTCATACTTACCATAATGAATGTTGTATATGATGTGAGTAAACTAATGATGTAGGTTTTGTTTACAAATTTCGCAAAAAAAAATTTTTTTGGTATAAATACTCGCGAAATTTTGTATACAAATCGCTGTACCTTTGAAAATATTGACTTTTGATATACGGTTTCTTCTGAGAAGTTACTCATATTTAAGAGTACTATTCATTTATGCAATAAAAAAAAATCAGTTCGCTTGCCTATTGTGGAAGTTCAGGAAAAATTACGGGGTAAACCGTAAATACTAAAACTGACGATGGAATTTTCCTTTACTTTTTACCGTATAAAATTTGTCACTTGACCGTCAAATATTTATTGGTGCATTCATTTACCTGAGTGTAGGTGTAGGTTGTAAATATAGGTGTAGATTGTAGGTATAGTTAAGACAGAACAACGAGGTGTGTATTATAATTGGGTATTTTCCTACATGTAAAATTAAGTTTTTTTTTAATAAATGAAGAAATAAATAGGTAGGTCTGCTCATTAAATCTTACAATATGTTAAAACAGCCGATGATACTATCTAGAACGTCAAACCAACGCTTTACGCATTTTGATTGGTCCAAACTCCAAAAATCAGTTTATAGGTTCATCAATACGATTCATTTATAATTCATTGAAAGTATTTAAATTGAAAGTCTAAATTAAATACGATTGTGGTTCAGAGCTCTCCTCTTTATCAGCTCTATGGCTCTCGTTTACCGGACTATTATTTCCACTTCAAATGCCGATTACATTTTTTCCTATGTAAACCCTAACCAGAATCTGTCATATCGTGACATCGTGTTCATGTTCAAGTGGCGCAGTGGCGCGCCGGTCACAGGACATCCGAATACGGCGGCGGAAGTACGCAATTTCAATATTCAACAAATTAACTCTGTACAAATCGGAGTTATAGGTAGGGTTGACAGATTTTTTTCAGCCTATACTTAAGGGACAATATTTTTAAATTTTTATATAGATCTATCTTGTTTGATAAATCGTATGGTAAAATCAGTTTTTTGATATCATTAAAAATAACTAAGATATGAACGTTTAAAGTAGTCTGTTAGACAGAGAGATCGGACGTGTATCGTGACGTCACATTACACGATTTTCATAGAAAGTTCATACTAAATTTCGTTTTGCTAGAAAGAGATAGATTACAAACTTTGACCGCT
Source organism: Glaucopsyche alexis (assembly GCA_905404095.1). Taxonomy (NCBI): domain Eukaryota; kingdom Metazoa; phylum Arthropoda; class Insecta; order Lepidoptera; family Lycaenidae; genus Glaucopsyche; species Glaucopsyche alexis. Next base: position 9,363,054 of record FR990061.1, read on the forward strand.
CATATCTTGCTCATTTATCAATAGATATTGAAATTTTTTTCGCCATTTCCTTTATTTTTCAGTCTAGTATCATATTATTATGTTTTAAGCTATTTTTATATTTTATGCATATTCCCTATTGTTGTCCCTTAAGTATAAGCCAAAAAATACGGAATCTGCATTTACCCGGGACAAAAAACCAAAATCGATTCGATTCGATCGAATATTTCTTCAGAAATAACACGTCCACAAATTTTACTAATTTATAGAAAGTAGTTTGTTTTGTTCTTTCGATTCCAACAAGCAATGCCATTTGCGAAGAGTATTTAGTGCCAAATTTCATCAAAACCGGTTCAGTAGTTTCGGAGCCTATTCAATGCAAACAAAGTACAAACATACAAACAAACGAATCTTTCCTCTTTCTTATATTAGTATAGAGGTATAGGAGATATACTATATAGTAAATAATAATATTATGTGTTTAAAAAAATATAGACTGTACGGAATTTTGCATAGTAAAAGATTAGAAGAACTTTTTTTTAAACGCTGCCATTCTGTTTCAACAGTCCTCTGTCAAAAGTATGTAAGTCTATCGCGATATTTTAAATTTGAACGGCCGGGATTTTGGCGATAACAAAGAAGTTTGAGAAATTTTCTCTGAACGCGCTCTATGTCCTCTATATGTACCTGATAATTCGGCGACCATACGGGGCTCCCGTATTCTAAAATAGTTCTCACTAGGGCTGAGTATAGATATAAGGTACTTCTAGGTTTTTTGAAATCTTTAGTTGTTCTTAAAACGAATCCTTGCAATTGATTTGCTTTGCAAATAATATGACTATAATGGGCCCGAAAAGAGAGTTTTTCATCAAAGAGGATGCCTAAATCTTTTACTATTTCTACGCGGCTAAGTTCTTGACCATTAATATTATATTTCCAGCTAATTTTGTGACGCTTTTGAGTAAACGATATGATAGAACATTTACTTACGTTCAAGCACATACGATTGGCTTTACACCAATCGGATATTATGTCAATATCTTGTTGGAGACTTAGACAGTCGTCTATTTTAGATACAACTTTAAAAACTTTTAAGTCGTCTTCATACAAAAGGCAATTGCAAGACAGTTTCAAAACTAAGTCGTTTATTAAAATAACAGAAAACAGCGGTCCTTTAATAAAAATTAAAGTTTATGTCCAGCAAGGTGTGCAGAAAGTTAATATTTTTTTAAATAATGCTTAGAAATACGTAATAAAATTAATAATAAACACACACTACCTCAGATTATTAACACACTACCAACCGTGCGTTTGATACATAGATACAATTTCGTTACACATTGACGTTTGTCTGTCACAATATTTTTTTCTATCTCGCTATTAAAGGCGAATTTCAACCACTTGGTCACCTCTAGTCGTTCTAATTCGGTAACAAACAGTACACAGATAATAATAACAAAACATAAAGGAGGCATTAGCTCCCCACTTCACACGTATTTAAGCAAATGCCCGTGTCACCGGAGCTAATCTAATAGCCCTAGCGCTTCGCCCTCCGCCCTCCACAGGGCTCCGGAGAGCTCGGGAGGGCTCAGTGAGATCAGGTGGAAGGGTGAGTTAACTCATTAGCCGGGTTTTTAATTGATGAGTTTAAAATAAGCCCACCTCGGAGGTGTTCGCCCTTGTCAGTATACATTAGAGGGCGTGAGTGCATTGACAATTTTAAATAGGGATTTTATTTTGTAGGTAGGGTTACGTCACCTGAGCCTATTTGTAAAATTATATTGAAGAAAAATATTGCATATAAACCCTTATTTGTAAAATTATATTGAAGAAAAATGTTACATAGGTTAACCCTTATTTTTTCGTGCCGCGCGCAAAGTAACGTTGAGTTTCAAAGTAGGTACCCACTACCCATCAAATAATATGCTAGATGCCGCAGTAGCATAATTTGTTGATTTGTATCGCCTATTTAGAACCACAAAGTTTAGCTAACATGCCATCGTTAAGGGGTTGTATGCTGGATGGAACTGAAAATTGGAGTTATTTGAAACTTTTTGTCTCAGTCATAACAAAAATATATATAATCATTATATTTAGACGAGGACTGTCTTTTTATAAATTGAAATTTTTATTTAAATATTGATTAAAAAATATAAGTCTAGCTAAGTCCACCTTAATCTATATTCATCATTATTATATTTAGACGAGGACTGTCCATACTAATATTATAAATGCGAAAGTGTGTCTGTCTGTCTGTCTGTTACCTCTTCACGCCCAAACCGCTGAACCGATTTTGATGAAATTCGGTATAGGGATACTTTGAGACCCAAGAAAGGACATAGGATACTTTTTATCCCGGAAAAATGTACGTTCCGCCGCGATAAACGAATTTTGGCGCAACGGAGTTGCGGGCGTCATCTAGTCTTTTTATAAATTGAAATTTTTATTTAAATATTGATTTAAAAATATAAGTCTAGCTAAGTCCACCTTTTTTATTTAAACCATTTTTTCTCGTCTCCTATAAGTCACATGAATGTGAAAATTATTTCAGTATTTTAAGCAAGACAAGTCTAAGGAAGGTCGTTAGTTTTTGCAAATTTTGTCTCAAATATTTAAAGTGATTTTTTTATACGATTTCAATAGTCTCCGGTCGGCCGTCGGTGGGATACGCTTTTGTCGCCTACAAAATTATGAGACTTGACGCTCAAGGTCACTGGCGTTATACAGAGCCTTAATTAGGTACAAATACGATCTTCGAAGAGCTTGCGCTTACATGGGCAGCAAAAATTGATCAATTATGAGCAATTATGGTCGATTGCCACGTGACAAAATATCAAGCAATTTACGGCAATGACAACAAACATCAATTTGGGAAAATGTTCTGTAACTATAATATTGAGCGATAAGTAGCAACTACAAGAAACTAGACAATACTTTCATACACGAGCAATTCATTTGAAAAGTCAGCAATTCGTATTAGCGATATTGTGCAATATGAAATACCTATATGGAGCATCTAGAAACAATTTTGCCGAAACAATTGCTTAGGTATATTTTTTTATTGCTCCACATCGCTCCACTAATGACTAATTGCTCCACATCACTCCACTAATGACTAAAATTGCCCGTACTATATACGCACCTTAATGTCATAGCGCGCGATTTTTTTTGATCTTCTCTATTAGCGATGACATCTTGGCCAAACGGCCTGTAAACTCTACATACCTACTTAGTAAAATTTAATGTTCACGGAAGTTGAACGTTGACTAACCAAGTCCCGCATAAAATTGTTATCGCCATTGGGGCTCTTGAAGTAAAAAACATTACTTTTAAACAAAATTTAAAAAAAGAAACTGTAACCAATTGTCAAGTAGTGAGCGGGATGATGATGATGATAAAACCTTTAAAACAAAAGAAAAACGCATCTAAATCGGACCTTTCCTTTGATATACGATATTTTGACCTTTGGATATACGACGCCACGGACATACAGAAATTACAGATACAGACAGACACCACCAGACACGTCAAACTTATAACACCTCTCTTTTTGCATCGGGGTCAATAATGACTCTTCAATCTTCATAATGACTTGCGTGACCACGATTTACATCTATTACCATTAAATTAAACTGAAGTGTTTGTTTTGTGATTTCAAATTAACAGCTTTGCACAAAAAATGGGGATTTATTTCGGCAAAATAACAATTATGGTATATATGGTATAATATCTAATAGCTAACTACTTAAAAAATTAAGACTAGAAAAACTTAAAAAGCTACAATAAAAAGAAATCTCCCAGATCGTCCCCACCAGGCAGAGTACCTAGAAGGCTCAAAGAGTTTCCCCGCTGAATTGCGATACTCACTCTTTGGGCCAGATAGGTGCCGGCTCTGGGGTCTCGGGTGACCTCAATTAGTTTTTTGGAAATCTCTCTGAAAAGTTTGTGCGCACCCGGAACCCATGAACCTAGGGTTTCAACCCCAAACGGTTCAAATATGAGATCCCCACTAAGGTTCTCATATTTGCGCCGCTTGAGGTTCTCCGCCTGATTGGCGGCCGCACCTGCAGTGCTCGAGGTGCCCTGGACATGGGACGGAGCAAGTGTATCGACGCAAGTAGCGTCCCATACAAGAGCCCGTCCCACTCTCCAAGGGACCAGGGTCGTCAGACGGTATCGTCTGGTCTCTTGCCATCGTCGCGCGCCAAGCCAGAGGGTTCCAGCACAGCTGGTACTCCGGCGGTGACAAGAGCCCGACGGATGAAGTCGTTCAGGCACTTTGCACTAAACGCATATATATAGGTATAGTACTAGCCGTTTTCCCGCTGCTCCGCCCGCGTAAATATAGTATCGGGCATCTCACGGGAACACCGTACTTTTCCGGGATAAAAATATCTATGGACGCTTCACACTAAGTCAATCTGATCCCGTGGTAAGTTCTCGAAGAACTTGCGTTACGGTACCAGACAACGGAAATATATTTAATACTTTTATACTATTCACATATTTAAGATTTTTATTATATTATAAGTACACATATTTAATACACATCCATGACTCAGGAACAGAGAAAAACTTTTTTATCCTTCGGCGGGATTTGAACCCGCGACCGCCGGCTTGAGCACCAACACGCTCAACCAACTGAGCCACAGAGGTCGTCAAAGTATAAAAAGTAGCCATTATTTTAATCCAGAGCCTAAACTACTACCATACCAAATTTAATCGAAATCCGTTCCGTAGTTTCCGCGTGAAAGAGCAACAAACATACATCCATACATCCATCCATCCTCACAAATATGTAGTATAGTAGGAAGTAGTGTTTTTGGTGTAGATAGTACAGGTTACTACCACAATAACAATTTAAAAAATTTTTGTATGTCTGTCCGTCTATTTGTTCCGGCTTATCGCTGAAACGGCCGGATTGATTTCACAGGCAAATAGCTGATGTTTTATGGATGCTTTTATCTTACGGTTCTTTTTTTGAAGTGAAAACTCTTTAAGCGCAGTACGCATATCTTTAGATGAGATAAAATTTTTGGACTCGCGACACCGTCACAAGACGCAGTTTGACGTATGGTGAAATTTAATTAACTTCGAATCAAAATTGTTTATTTCGTATTTTAGTTACCATGAACCTAGTTTCTATTTTAGATTGTAATAATTTCAATGATAACGACGATGATACAAGAGTTGTTGACATCGTTGACGATGATTCATAAAAGAATATTAAATGTATTTTAAAGTTTCTAATAAACAATAAAATACAATTCATACATAAAATGCAATTCCTAACCCAATTACCCTAGTACTTACTAGTACCCATCTAAAAATGTCTAACGCGCCAAAATAAGTTTTCACTTTTATCGGCACTCCCGGAGTGCAACCCGTAATTTTTTAATTGAGTTCTGTTTCCATTAATAGTTTCAGGCAAACGAAATTGCGGGCACCAGCTAGTTGTAGATATAAACGAACAATTCCGCCTTTTAAGTAGGAAAGTACAGTGGAAAGACCTACAAAGGCGTACAACCTTTATAATAGAATAACAATCATGTAATTATTACATGATAGCTATTTAGTTTTATCTGAGTGCCCTCCGAAAACTAGTACGAGTACCAATTATTATTATTAGGAAATGCCTACTTTAGGTACAATTCGCGAATCAGGTTCTAGACATGAGTAATCATAAAGATAGGCACTTTATGGTAATATTTAAAGCAAGAGTTTAGAAATTTAATTTTATTGGAGCGCAAGTTAAAAACTTAGTACCTACCTAAAATAAGTAAGTACTTATTGCGGCCTGGCGTTCGGCTGGTTATGACTCTAAGTATATCAAAAAAAGCCTATTATATTATATAATGCATGCCTTAAATGACAGTCGGGTAAAAACCGTACTCAGTTTTTGTTTGATAAAGCTCTGTCTTTAATTTTTTATTTGGTCTGAGGTCCAGTTACAACCGAACCCCCCTACTGCGAGTTTTCATTTTTTACACCGATGGTGCCATAGAAACTACACTACTTTTTAACACCGCCTCCGACGCCGAAGGCATCTTGTTACTACCCCATACCCCTTAGCTACTACATTGCAGTCAATCGACAATCGCGCTCTCAAAGACAATGGAGTAGGTATATCTACACATATACCTAAGGTGTTCACAGTCCCCACAACTGTCCTACTTTTGAGGTTGTTTGGGGCAGACAAGGTTTTTTATTTTGTCATTTCGAAAATAATTGCTTTCCGCGGTTATATCAGTCCGCATTTACAAAATCAAGCATTTCTTCTAAAATCAAGATGGCGTACCTATCTTTTTCTTGTATGAAATTTTTTCTGTCAAATATCATAGATTTTACAACGCCAAATTTTACTTAAGTAACAACGCCTGACTGATTCATCAACGTCCCTACGTTGATGAATCAGTCAGGCGTTGAAAAAATATCGATATATCGATATATCGATATTTTGTGTTCGATATATCGATATTTTTAGCCGATATTTTTTGATCCGATATATCGATACATCGATACAAAAAAACAAATATCGAAATTCGTATCAAAATAGATATATTTTTTATTTATCATCTCATGACGATGTAACTAAATTCGCTAGAATTCAAAGCCGTAAAATATTGAAAAAAATAGTTATTGTTTTGCAGAATTCCATTAATCTAATCTGTGATAGTGAGTGCGTAACTAACTGCCCTGAAAACTGAATGGATCTAGTAACTATGGATAGAAGACTCCGAATTTTGTAATTGCTAAAAAGAACTATATTACCTTGGTAATAGAGTGTATTTCACAATGCACGTATCATAGAGGCAAATCCGAGCCGAGCGAGATAGCCAGAAGGGAGGCCGTGTGTCTCGTTCTTGCATGTTGCCAACCAGAAAAATGTTGGTATTTATAAAAAGTTACTTGAAAAGTCTTAGATAAAACGAGTGTACTTTATTATTATTTTAACAAATATTTATAACTAAGTATATTAAATTCTAATTAAAAAAGTTAGAAATAGTCATTTAATACTAAATAAAAATGCAATTTACATTAAATCCTTTTCCTTCTTTTTAATTAGATGGTATCATTCGCAAGACAATAGATACGCCATTACACATATTTTATGCTGAACACCGGGTAATATTAAAATTGAAAATAGTTTTTATTTCTTACTTTATATATCTCCGTAACTATGTTTTTATTATTTATTTGATGATCTGTTAGATCTGAATGGTTAGGTCAAAATGGTGAAAAAATGTTTACTTATGTAAATGTAAACTTCACAAATGGAAACTTGTAAACTTCTTGTCGAAGTGAAAGTTATGCTGGTTGCAATATTTCGTTTATTAGTAACATTAGTAAGTTAAATGTAATGTTAGTCTAGTTATTCTAGTATAAAAGTGTTAACATTAAAGCAACTGACGTTATTAAGAGTTATAACAGCTGTTTGTTATAAACTAGTCAGTAGCGACTCGCCTAGAATCGTAGTAAGTACTGAGAAAAAAACGTGTGTAGTCGAGTATGATAATATTATAGGTACAGTTTTTATAGATTTCTCAACAATGAGGAAATGCGACGAAAATGGCTGAATAGTGTTTAAGTAAGGCAGATAATTACATAAAAATCTGTTGCAAATTGGTCGAAAAATTTTGACCGATATATCGATATTTTTTTCGCGATATATCGAGACCGATATTGATATTTTTTCAAATATCGATGTATCGATATATCGATATTTTGTTTCATTTTCGACATCCCTACATCAACGCCGAGGCACAACTACTGAAGCTAGAAACATAAAATTTGGACCGTGGCTACCTTTTGTGACGTTTAGGTCCACTAAGAAGGGATTTTACGAAATTCATCCCCTAAAGAGGTAAAAAAGGGTATCAACGTTTGTATGTAACTTTTTTGTTTGTGGTCAGATCTCTTTGCGTTGGTTGGTTTCGTTGGTCGAAAGGGTGCTCTTTGGCGTGATTAACTAAAACTCTAATTCAATATTTTCTACAATTCGGTATTTTAAGGGGTAAAAAGGGGTACTAAACTTTGTATAGGGCAAACATATTAAATGAGCATTTCAGCTTGATACTTTGTAAATGGAGTCCCTCAAAATAAGTAACCATGTGTCGTGATTTTTCGATATTACCGGGGTCGATATGAACGGGGGTATGAATGTCATTTTTTTTATCAACGCCGAGGCAAAACTGCTGAAGATAGAAACGTAATATTTGGACTGTGGCTTCCTTTTACAACATATACTTAGGTCCACTAAGAAGGGATTTTGCGAAATTCACCTGCAAAAGGGGTAAAAAGAGGTATCAACATTTGTATGTCACTTTTCTGTTTGTGGTCTGAATCGTTTGGGATTTCTTGATATTACAAAGACTCTAATTCAAAATGTTCTAAAAGTTTAAGTTTTTAAAGAGGTAAAACGGGTTCTAAACTTTGTATGGGTATTATTTTTTAATGAGCATTTAGACTTGGAACTTTGTAAATGTAGTCCTAACAGAAAATAATAAGCACATGTTTCATGATTTTCCGATATTCAACCCCTAAAGTGATGAACGGGGGATGAATGTCCTTTTTTTCAGAGTCAGACTCATGCTTGACAATTTACTATAATATGTGTTGTAGGTACATTTTAGGAATGGTCTCTTCAAGCTCATTATTTTGATACCTTATCTGTAATTTAAGTATTTAAGTTATCTGTAATTTAAGTAGTTGTTTAGCATTAATAATTTTGTTTAAGTGTAACCTATATGCGAAAACAATGTAATTGTGAAATTTTTTAGCAATGTAGATTTTTATAGTGTCACTTAATTACCGTTTTGTTTTCCTGTAAAATAAAATAAAATAAAAAATAAAATACCAAACACCTTCTGCAGCCAGGTAATAACATAGATACATAGACAGCCAAAATCATTATCCTTCCTTTTGCCTTCGCCGTAGTCGGGTAAAAGGGATTTCGTATCCTTGTACTAATTCTACGCAAACGAAGTTGCGGGCAACAGCTAGTATACGAATAAAGACTAGGCCATTAAATGGTATAGCCAATCGTTAGTTTTGAAATCATTTGACACTGTCTACCAAAACTGTCTACACTCTACAATGTCGAATACCGGGGTAAGATTAATTTAAAACGCTGTTAAGTATGTGCTAGGTATCAGTGGCGAAGGGTTCCTATAACTCCATTCCTATCGGCTTCCCTTGTCACTTACCTTTTGCAAACCTTCATAGAAATCCCTACCTATTATACAGGCTCCGGCTTCCCTATGAAGGAGAAGCAGCATTCGCCACTGCTAGGTATGCCGTGTCGATATAGCTAGGTACCTACCTACTAGAAACACATTTTTAATCGACTTCCGAAAAGGAGGAGGTTTCGTAGTATAACTATATGGAACCCTTATAGTTTCGCTCTATCTGTCTGTTTGTCCGTCCTTTGAACTTCTGTAATCTATATTCATAGAAATAAATAAAATTGAAATGTCTGTTTGTAATTTTGCATTCACTAAATGCATAATTATATGAAAGTATATAACCTACTACTTCTTTTATATTAGGGTTCCGTAAAAAATAGAGTTCCGTTTCCGTTAGTTCTACGAAGTTAAGAATATAAATAGATGTAACTTGGCATAGTTAAAAACTGCATTTAGGTAGATTTTATTTTTGACGTTATAATCATAATAACTATTTTATCGTAGACATGTTCTGACTACTGTATTTTATTGGCATTTTGGCTACATCGTGGTAACGTTAAACGTTCTACATAATAATAATTGTTGTTAAGAACATAGTTCTATGGCTTATTATATTTATTATATTGGAAAATATTTTAGACTCGGGATTGTATTAGAGCTAATGGCTTGAGCCATTACTTGGTTGGTAAACTTGTACACTCTTTCTATGCGTCTCTAGTCACTACCGAATAAAACAAAAACATTAATCATTATGCCTCTTATGAGAAATTTACCTTTATAAGAACCTACATAGTTGCAATTTATTTATTTATAAATATGTACTTATATATCTATGAAATAGTTTTGTGTCTATTTTTTAACCACCTACCAATGCCTTGATTATAGCTCTCTACCAGATAGGAAAATATGTAACGTCAAATTTAGAAAATACTAGCTTTTGCCCGCGGCTCCACCCGCGTAAATACAGTATCCCACGAGAGCTTAGGTAGGTACCTTTTAGAGGTAAAAAGTAGCCTATGTTTTAATTCAGAGATTAAACTACTACCAAATTTTATCAAAACCCATTCTGTAGTTTATGCGTGAAAGAGTAACAAATATCCATCCATCCATCCATCCTCACAAACTTTCACATTTATAATATTAGTAGGATGACAATTAGGTATTCAATATTTATCAATACTTTGTTTCAAGCCATCCAACTTTGAACCTTTGAAACTTTGACCGAAAGTTTTGCATTGTAGAGTGAAGTAAAGTTTTGCATGAAGTAGGTACATTGTAAAGTGACTATATTTTGATAACATGTTTTAGACAGTAAATTTTCTCGACAAGTAGACCTAGAGGACTTGGTATACTTGGTATTTGTTTGGGGAACCTAGTTGAATATGAGTTTTTGCTACCTATTTGAAAATGTATGAAAATTTAATAATGAAGTTTAATAGAGTCTGCTTTTTCACCGTTTTTACATCGTTCGCGCGTACCAATTTATTTTTTTGAAAGCTAAGTACGTACAAATGTACGGATACGAGTAGGTACATAATAACACATAATAACCCTATTGCATACTCATATTTTTGTTTTTTTGTAATCTGTTTAAGTTTTCCGGAAAAATGTAGAGTTTATATTATTTGTCAAAAATCGCTTGCGAGAACTAGGTACACTAATATGAAATTACACAAAACTGATCACCCACCTGACATGAACCCTTTAACCACTTTTCACCATCACATCACCAAGTGAACATCGAGCTCATTGCACACACAGCAAAGATGGCGGACGCGAAATTTGTGACCACGGAAAGGCGCGCGAAAAGTGGCTGTGGCAAACACCCCCCGCGCGCGCGCGCGCCGACCCACCCCTCACGGAATTCGCAGCCCAAACGACGGTCGACGCCTTCAATTATTCAGGCTAGCCCCTCCCTCTCATCTCTATACACCCAAATGTGCCCGTCCCGCTCTAATATGTTGCGCATTTCTCTACACGTATCCTTGCTCCCTTTCGCTCCTGTGTTGGTTGTGTAAGTGCATCCCGCTTGCACTCATTAGGCGGGTCTCGGTGCGTACATTATGCAGACTGTTTGGCAAACGTTTTATGAGGTTTGCGCTGCGCGTAGAGCAGCTCTACATAGAGATCACTCGACGCGAACAGTATTTAAATAGATACATAAATAATAATTATAAGAAAGCAAAAGTAAAGTTTACAATAAGAATTATTGAATCATAGTTCATATTATTTTTACTACTTATAAAATTAATACTTTACAGCATGAGGATTGCAATCACGATTCAAGAGCAAAAATGAGCAAAAGTAATAAATAGTTTCCAATTCGGAGAAAAAAATCTAAAGTATGATATCTTTTCTCATGCATAATAATATTATGTTTTACATTGCGGAGTCTTGACACTCCATAAAACATTAGCCTTTTGCTGGTTGGCATATTGTGCTTATCACTAATACAGAAACAGTAAAGTAATTCGTAAAACTAGTTTGTTTGATTGTAATTCTCTTTTAATTCACAATTTATTTTTATACTAATACTTATAATAAAGAGGAAATGTTTGTTTGTTTGCATTGAAATGGCTCCGAAACTACTGGACCGATTTTGAAATTTGGCACAGATATAGAGTTTACCACGGGGAAAGACATGGGCTAAATTGTATCGCGGAAAATGTACGGTTTCCGCAAGATTAGCTTTTACGCGCATGTAGTGCGCGTAAAAGCAGGTTAAAAAAAAATCAGGTTATTTCATTCATTTGAGATACCACAGCCGAAATAGCTCAGTTGGGAGAGCGTTAGACTGAAGATCTAAAGGTCCCCGGTTCAATCCCGGGTTTCGGCAACTCATTCTTTTGTCATGTTTTAATCGTGATATTCAGAAGATGGGTTGCGTGAAACTGAGTGTGCTAAAGATCATTAGTAGTTTTAGGAAATTTTATTTAATTTTTCAACTAGGGAGCGTGCCAAGATATACCTAAGATTCTCCTCGTATTGAAGAGAGACCAGTTCCTCAATTGTGGTATTTAAAGTATACTTAATTTTATTTTGTTTAAATTGAAAGCATATTGAAAGTGAAGCGACATGTTATTGTAATTGTATTAATGCAGGTTTTATTTAGCAGAATTGCCCTCTGGCTCCATATACCTAAACGCAATAGGACGTTACGGTCAATTCATATTGTAACGAAACGATACGTGAGATGGTGCTGCTTTAACCGACTTCCAAAAAAAGCGGTTGTAAGTTTAGCTGTTATTTTTTTTTGAAATAGCTGTTCAAAATTGAACTTTATAATAAGGCGCGTAGCGTTGCGTACCGTAGCGATGTGATCTGACCCTTAGTGGTGGAAAACGATAACACTCATTCTGTTAATTATCATTAAACATTAAATTAGGTATGTATAGAGAATATTAATAAATTTGTATTTAGTTCCTGTCCATATTATCTGTCAGTATGTCTATTCTTATGTAGACAAAACATTTCTTTGGTGGTCATGCCACGCGTGCAGAATATAATTAACTTTTTTTTATTTTACTTTTATTGAATTATAAATCGGATTGATATCATAAACTGATTGTGGAGTTTGGACCGATCAAAACAAGTTTGACGTTGGTGTGACGTTTATGAGAATATGATTTTGTGGTTTAAACGTATCGGGACTGGATCGTAACTGTATTATTGCAGGATTTAATTAACAGAATCAACTTTCTGCAGTCAGGGCAAGCTACTAGAGGATAAAATATTCCATCAAAAATAATTTCATGTAAAGTGATGCAAAGACGATACCATATAACTCGCACTTTTCTGTGCTCGCACTGTAAGGTAGGCATTCACGAGCCAAATTCATGGCATTCACGAACACGAAGTAGGCGTCGACATCACCGGACGTGTTCCTAATGCTTCTTGTCTAACGGCTAAACGCAAACTAAAATCAAAATGGCGTCTTTGGCTCGCACACCATTCACGAACGAGCGAGCCGTATGGCACGCCGCACGACGGCTCAGACCGACCGGACCGTTGGTTTTCTGCATTCACGAGCGCGCTGCCTGCGTATGCGCGCCGCGCCAATTGGCTCGGCGCGATGGATTTCGGCGCAGTTGGAATTCCATCGTATCGAGCCGATCCATTTGGACCGACAGTTGAATGTTCACATTCATGGACGAATTTTGAATTGACAGCGTGCCAAATAGATCGATGGATCGCTCGTGAATGCCGGCCTTAAAAAGCTATTAGATCTCATGTCATTTCGCTACATTCGCTTAGGCGTTAGGTGAAAAATTTTCAGACTTTTTTTTTCTGTTGTAATATTCTTGTAGGAAAAAATGGCCAAGCCACATAATTTGACTAAAGTGTAGAGTTTGTGGAGTTAGGCCTGTTAATGCGTGTAGAGTTAGAAGCTATGACATTAAGTACCTTATAGTTTTGTTGATCATCAGTGAGTCAGTGACGAAATGGGTTTTAAGATATCAATAAAATCGAAATTACAAGACCTATATAATCAAAACTTTACATATTTCATTAGTCCGCTACTGGTAACAATTGAAGAAACGCTTCGAGAAAAGGTAGTCTGGTAGTGCCCTTGCGCTTCGCTCACTCGTACTGGCGGGGGCACTACCGTGCCCCCAGATCAATAGTAATATATTCTAAACCTACTAATATATCTGTCTGCCTGTCTGTCTGTAACCTCTTCACGCTTTAACCGCTGAACCGATTATGGATTTCCGCAAAGTAACGCCTGATTCCAGTAACTAAAATTTGGTATAGACATACTTTGGGTATCGGGAAAGGACATAGGATATTTTTTATCCCGACAAAGTATAGTGTTCCCGCGGGTTAATGTATTTACGTGGGTGGAGCCGCGGGCAAAATCTAGTTATAAAATATAATGTATCTACCTAAACTACGTTTAGTAGCAAAGTTTTGGCACATAAGTGCGAACTTATCGCTACTAATTTTGGTAGAGGGCAGCATATAGCCAAAGGTCAATAAACGTTTTTCCATTATTATTATTATTATGTTTTGTAACAAACTTTTAAATAGTACTACGTGGGCGTGGTGAGGTTTTTGACAATGTATGCCACAGCCGAAATAGCTCAGTTGGGAGAGCGTTAGACTGAAGATCTAAAGGTCCCCGGTTCAATCCCGGGTTTCGGCAATCGGTTTTTTTTTAATAACTTATTGTTTGGTACATTTTGTCTACTAATAAGCATTGGTGGGTATTTTATAAATAGCTTTAAAAATTATTATGTATTTAGATCAGTGGCGTAGCTATCGTAGCTCAAGGAGCCCTCTAGCCTCAGCTTTGCAAAGGAGGAGCATATAAGAAAAAAGGAAAAAAAATCTTGTGAGCAAGCTCTCGGACTCGAGGCTCAATTTTTTTTAAATGTTGTTAAATGAACACCAACAATTACAAGACTTCTGATTTAAGATTTTCAACACATGCGCTAAGCGTCCTCGATAAACATGTGCTGTTTGCTATCGTTATTTCAGTTATTTGGTATTCGATAGTTGCTAGTTGGGATGAGTACGCCCGTAGCACATTGGATCAGCGATAAGCTCACGTGCTTGACGGTCGTAAGATCAATTCGACAATTCCATACTCCACCCATATTATTAACTATAATATATAACCCATATAATATTAACTTTTTCGTCAAGTTTTCATTCCCTCTTGCCTTGAATCAGTTCTCATTTATGATATTCATTGCGATGTTTTCAACTTTCTGGGATCTGGATGCACTAATACCTAATAGTTGACGCTAGGTCGACTAGGTGTGACTGTTGCAATTCGTTTTCCCTACTACCAGCACCAGCCTTATTTCATCTTTCATTAATTATCGCCATTAACGCAAATGCTACTATTTCTATTCCGCACATTCATCCATCTGGCACCATATTCTGCTAGAACTCATTTTCGCTAAAAAAATTCCGATGACAAAACATGTATGACACAGGATACAGGTTGCAGCACAACGGTATTTGTATAATCTATAATAACTCTCAAACTTTTAACTTGATCGATAACGAAAAATAAAAACGTTTTTCTAAACTCAAGTTCAAATTGAAGAATGAGCTACTATCTCAGACCAAATAAAAAGTATAGACGGACTTCTACGAACAATCATCTGTATAATAAATATTCTATATCGTCATGTATGTGCGTCATTGTTTATTTATTCCCATTTTCCTCCATTTAACACATAGAGATTCTACCCCTCATAGAGACGACGTATGGATTTAACCTACTAGGGATAAGTTTAACTCACTGTTTCCTATTCTTATTCCTACGACTAATTTTAAAGGTCAATATAAGTTCAAGAAAGAGGGGATGAGGGGCATGAGGGGCCCTCATGCCCCTCATCCCCTCTTTCTTCATTCTTCCCTTATGCACCGGGCTCTTGTCCACCTAGCTACGCCACTGATTTAGATAAATTTTAGGTTACCATTGAAATATTGACTATTATTTTATTCTAAGCACAATATTTTAAGTTGTAAATTTGTAGGTGAATATTATACCTAGTACGGTGGTACTAGGTATAATATTCACCTACAAATTTACAACTTAAAATATTGTGCTAACGATTCATGGAGCTAGAATTATTATGAGGCACCCCTCATAATAATTTATTATCTACTCCGGAGAAGAATAATTACTCCAATCTCAGGGCTTGATTAACGTTATTAAATTGTTAACGTTACCTGTGTTTCACAGAATAACGTTAGGAATAAATATTAACGTTAGGAAAAATAAATTTATTTTTATCGGTACATGAAAGTAACGTTAAGAAAAAGTATTGTTATTAATTAACGTTATTTTATATAACGTTACGTTTTTCCCTGCCTGCGCCCCGCCTCGAAGTGACAGAACGAACATGCACTAGCTTCGTCGCGTCGGCTATTTAACCCTTAGTCGCTGTTATTATATTGTTATATTCTTAAATATTATTGTACCTACCTACCTACCTCAAACATGGATAAAACCGCTGCGCTACCGACGCTCCCTATATTATAACGTTATATATACCATAAATACTGTTATTTACAAAATAAAATAACGTTAGTGTATAACGTTAAAAATATTGTTAAGTATCAAATAACGTTAAAATTAATATCGTTACCAAAGTATTTTTATAAAATTACCGTTAATTAACGTAATTTTTTGGTGTTATTTGGTAACGTTAACAAGCCCTGTCCAATCTTTGACACAGCGCCATCTATGAATTTCCTATAGAAGCACTGAACTATGTGGTCCTCTCAGACAGCAGTGCCAGAGACTAGGGATAGGTGAGTTCCAGTGACACATCTTTACTTTGTTTTGAAAACTGAAAACAGAACAAGTTACTGCTCGATCAGGCATGTCTATTTCATTATAGTCATTGTTCTAGCTCCATGAATCGTTTGCACGCACACACATTCACGTGTAAATACGTAGTTCAACCACGCCTGCAGTCGATGCGGGGTCACTTCCTTTGTGTATAAATAATAGGTCCTTAAATATGAAATGAGTTCAAATTGGACACACAAAACGCCAATCGTTTTGTCGTACTGGCACTTGTGATATTAATTACTCTTTGGTACTGGCCACTTTGAACACATATTATATACCTACCTATCTTCTTTGGTTAGGAATTAAAATTTCAAATTAATACCGCTATTTACTCATGCATTTGTGTTTCGAAAACCGTAATTTATTTCTTTTTTTCCTCTTTTGGTTTTTTTTTCTTTGCGTCACCCTGTTTACAAAATTAATCGAAAACTTGAAATATCGTATCATTTTCGAGTACGAGTTCCACCGTGGCACCAGTGCTGCAGAAACGGCTCGAAGGATTAACGATGTGTATGGCGGCGGTGTCGTAAAAGAAAACACAGTGCATTTTGTTCCAACATGTTCGTTCTGACAATTTCGACCGGTACAGTATGTAATATGAAAATACAGTCGACTCTGGTTAATTCGAAACTCGGGGAACGAGAGAACTTGTAGAGGTAGGTAGGTACTGCGATTATTACTAGAAAAAAATAACACCGATACATATTTTAAACCAACTTTATTTTTAGCTAAAATATAATAATTCATACATCAAAGAAGTTTCCTAATTACAGTAATACCATAATAATACAAATAATAGTAATGCAAAAATAATTAGTAAATAGAAATAAGTAGCTACCCCACTTAATATTTAAAACGCCTGCATTTGTGCCAAGTAACGTCAGATCTTAAAATTAAAAACAAAAAGGACTATTGGACGGTTGTCGAGTGTTATAGATACTCAACAAAAAAAAAAACAACGATTCATACGTTTAGGCACGTTGCAACTTTAAATGACAACAAACAACATTCCTAACGCATGTCTCGATTTATAATCTGTTCTTTGCACCGCTTGACAGGTGACATGTGTCATTTTGATATCAAATGTCACTTCTTCACCTTTTGTAAAAAAATTATAGCTTAAATCTGTCCATTTACTTAACTTCGAGTATAATAATTTGACCTTATGTCTCAAACATATTTCGTGCTTTCAAAGACATTTGGCACGGTACAAAGAACTGATTATAATAACCAATTATTTTATATTAACCATGAGTTAAAAGATAAAAAAGAAATTAGTGTTTTTATAGTCCGTAATAATAAAATTTTTCAACCAAGTCAGTAAAGTATATGGGACAGGAGACACTGTTACAACGATGATTATGTCACAATTGCTTCTGTGGTCACACTACTACGCTAATATGGCAAAGTAACTTGATATGCAAACTCCAGTTTTACAGAATATTCCACAGGTCTTATTACAAGTTGACAGCACGATTAGGATGACCACACCAAAGAAATGCGTTTTGTCTAGAATACTGACAAATAATATGGACAAAATGTCAGCTGTACTTTAATAATCTGTCATTTCTACGGTGGTTAAGTTATGCGTGCAGTAGATTATTATTTTTAAATCAAGATTTTTACAAAGGTTTTACTAAAATGTGGCAACATTGGCCGTCTTCGTCTTTTTGGCGCATGCGCTGTAAAATACCAATTAAAAACCTTTATTTTTGGTTACCTGTCAATTTATTTAAAAATTTGTTTACAACTTGAAACTGGTTGACATACGCGTATCATAACTTTAACAGCGCCTGCGACAAAAACACGAATGCGGCCACTGAATTATTTTATTAGTTAGCTATGTTTGAGATGTCTTCGATTCTTAACATTTTGGAATGTCAATTATAATACTGCGGGTACAGGATACAAATGAATAATGATCTTACGATGAAATAATATGTAAAATGTTGTGAAAAAAGCCTGTGAAATATCCTTCAAGTGCCGGTACAAATAAATCTTAACTACCGCTAACACATAGCCGCTTAGTACCTAAATTGTTAGTAAAAATCTTAACGCATTCAAAATATATATATAATTATATATAGTTAGAGCTGCTCCTATTTCGCACTGTATAAGTGTATATTATAGTACATCTATATTACTTTAATAATTCTGTGCCTAATGTACATTTTAAGCCGTTTTTTTTTTTGAGAAGCTCGTAAGGGTAAAAATGGACATTTATATCTTATCAATCTTTTGTACGTTCAAAAAAATGCCTATTTTATTGTACTATTGTTTAAATGCAGAAACGAAATAGCGTTGGTACAACAAATGTACGGTTCAAGGATAGTTACAAGCGTCACTTGGTTATGGTTCATTTAGAGTAGCGGAGCGACAAACTTAGCGACAAGCTTTCGATGATAACAACTTTTGCATTATTTCATGGTGATTATCAATTTTAACCCTTATGGACTTTATTAATATGGCAAAACGTTCTTATAATAGGTATTTGATACGTGTTACTTTTAACATCATAATTGTAATACGTCCATCAACAATCGCTCCGCTACTCTCAATACACACCAATTTTTATACAATACAAATTTTCGATTGCTTAACACTAATTCCACTTATAACCGACTCCATACGAAATCACAACGACTACTGTTTGATACATAGATACAGTTGTTCTTATAGTAAATAAAGGATTCAGAGCGATCTCTATACTCATATCGCTACGTAAGCAAGCGGGATCGTGTTTACGTATAAATTTGATATGATTTTGAGACTTAACTAATAAAACGTGCACTTAGAAACAATATCCGTTACAAAATTAATCTTATTAAGATTAGAAATATTTTTTTTATTATTTTATATTTAAATACTGTTCCTAATTACACGACACTGTCGCGTCCATAAATTGTGCGATAGAAATAGAATTCTGCGTATTAATATTAGTGAAACCGATAACCGAAAACGCTATCCGCCCCGCTACTATCAATCGCAGCATTAAATTATCACGGCCTGTGATTCAAAATCAATTCCATTTAAAACAGTGTTAACTCACACTCACAAATCTTGAAACTACCCGTCATTAAAATTATTTATCTTGGCTGCAACAACTTTTATTGCAGTCAACACAAATCAGCTGCCAGTAGTAAAATGGTCAAAATCCGTCAAAGAAAAAGTCTTGGTTTCAGGTGTGTGCGGGTAGTCGGAGATAGTGCGAGCGAGGCGGCGACAGTGTGTAAGCGAGAGGGCGACAGTGGTAAGTACAGTGTGCGTGCGGCCGCGAGCGCCTTACATCGTGGTGTTGTCCCACTCCAGCTGACTGATATTCCTATATTTGTGTTGCTTGCCCGTCATCACTGAAAAAAATAACAAAAACGTTTATTTTATAAAACAATCTTAATTTTTAAATTTGTTAACATCGACTGACAACATTTTGTGGAGAATCAAGGATTGGTGAGGTTTTGGTCATGTGCTACACTTTACATCAGATAAATAACTATATCATAGATACCCGGCTATTAGTAGGAGAAGAAACATAATATCGTTCCTCATCCCACATAGATAACACTAGTTATGAGTGTCATAAATGGTGCAGCGCATGTGTAGTGTGATATCATATGAAACGTGTATCTTTTTTTTGTAGAGAATAAAGTTCAATTATGAATAGCTATTTAAAAAAAGTATCGTCTTATTAGCTAGGTATGTTTTTGAAATGTACTTGTTTTCTTATGTTTACGCGAATATTATTCACACTTCGGGGCGAGATACACCGAAATGGCAGCAGACAACCGCCGCCGCTCATGGGCGACAGTTGTCTCAAGCGAAACTGTGTTTTATACTAATTAATTAAATAAAAAAAGTTTAAAATAATATGACAGTTAGCATAACTGTCATATTATTTTAAACTTTATATTCGCCGCTTCGCTGCCATTTCGATATAAATCGGCTCTTAAACCTTGGACCTCGAACGTTTATATGTGTTCGCGACAGAAAAAACCGCACTGAAAATAGAACTTTCAAATGTTCGACAACTGAGAAGAGCGCAGAGTTCTTTGTGTCGTGATCACATAAAAACCCTCGTGGGAACGTAGCCTTACGGATTATGTCCAGAGTTCTTTTTTCGACGTATCGTCTACTTTCCAGCAGCCGTGGTTACGGGAGGACTGAGGAGAACTGTCACCTCAGTTCTCCCGTGACCACGGCTGCTGGAAAGAAGCCGAAACGTCTGAAAAAGAAAAGTGCATTGCGACACAATCCTTAAGTGATTAATATAACGTACTGAAGTTCAGGGGAGGGGTTGCGACCCTCCTAAAAGGAATGAGTGGAGAGGGATCTGCTGTAACGAGCTCTTTGTCTCGAAACAAAACACCGTTTTTTTTGTGTTATTAAAATACAGACCTTCCTCGTCGTCCTCGTCGGAGGAGTTGTTCTCGGAGTCGGAGTCCGAGCAGGAGTCGTCCGAGCTGCCCGCCGCACGTCCGCTCGTGCCGCCGGTCTGGACGCAAATACACACGTTAGTAGTTAGTACGTACGTCGTACGTGACGTGAACTATGAAGCGTCCGTCACACCGATTGGACAAAACAGTTGCCGCGATATCATAAGGGTTGACCCCGAAACGGCAGCAGTGCGGCCAACAGCATAACTGTCATATAATTTGAAACTTTTTCTTCATGACTATAAAACACAGTTTCACTTGAGACGACCATTTCATCAAGCGATAATATGTATAATAACAATGAAAATAGAGGAATTATATGACAGAAACTGCTTGCCGCTCTGCTGCCGTTTCAGTGTAATTAAATTCTTATTTGTTATATCATACTTGAATAATTCCGCTTCAATCAATCAATATCGCTTTTGCTTGGAAGACGCAAACGCCAATTAGAAGAAGCACTATTTTGATTGAATAGAGAAACTACCGACAAAAAAATCCTGAGAGACCGGACAGTTACCTCAATATTTATACTATATATATATATTTATTTATAAATAAAATAAAATAAAATAAAATACCCTTGTCATTGTTTATAATGTAATTTTGCTATATATTCATACCCCATTACTAATAAACGCTGTATAAGCTTTGAATAGTTATACAGTGTTTTGTTCCCATCACACACGTGACATTTTTAATTCGATTGAAGAAGACAAAACACTGTATAACTATTCAAAGCTTATACAGCGTTTATTAGTAAGGGGGTATAGGGTAAATTACAATTAATTATTTACCTCATCCATAGGGTTGACGGTGATGGTGAGCGCGGAGTCGTCCCACGCCATCTCGTCGTGCGGCACGCGCGCGGGCGCGGGCGTGGGACGGGAGCGCGCGCGCGCCACGCCCAGCGCCGCTAGCGCCGCGACGGCGCCCACGCACACCGCGCCGATCAGCAGCGCCACGTTGTCTGTTGAAGTACGTGGGACTATCAATAGATGGCGCTTTTACAACATTTTACACCAAGTTTAAAAATATTAATATTTTTTTATCAATAGAGCATGTTGCAATGCTATTGCAAAAACTAAAAAGTTCACAATTATTTTCTACTAGCTGTTTCCCGCGGTTCCGCCCGCGTAAATATACTATCGAGTATCCCGCGGGAACACTGTACTTTTCCGTTTAAAAGTAGCCTATGTTTTAATCCAGAGCCTAAACTACTACCATATTCCATAGCAAATTTCATCAAAAATCGTTCAGTAGTTTTTGCGTGAAAGGAGGAACAAACATCCATCCATCCATCCATCCATACATCCACACAAACTTTCACATTTATAATATTATTAGTAGGATGGTCAAATTCAAGTGTCCTTTTACAATACACTAAGAGTCGTTAAATATAAACTTAATAAAAATAACGCTTATTTCAGTAACTTTTAAAAAATTTAATTAAGTGCTTCGACTTATTTACATTTTAGGAGTACTTACTGGAGTGCGCATCGTGAGCGTGCAGCTCCCTCAGCTCGTGCAGGTCGCGCAGGCGCGCGGCGGGCATCTCAGCCGAGTGCAGCGCGTGCTGAGCGTGCGCCGCAAACGCGCGCGGGGCGTCCACTACGCGCACGTTATCTGCTGATTGCCACTGGATAGACATAGGATAAATTATTTGCAACTTATCATGGAGTACGGCTTAAAACGTTTTATATGATGCCTTAGGTTAATAACACTATGCGAATGGTTCAGCAAAATACAAACAGATCGTATAAGTGATAATACAAATTGTAATAGAGTGTCAATTTACAAAATGCCACGTCTTTAGCAAACATGACTTTAGTACTTTCGATGTAAAAGAAAATTCAACAACATTTAGAACTTTTTGCGATTATTGCACTAACTAATTTGACATTATTATATTTTTTATATGCTATCGTAAAGACATCACTTAGGCAGTGCGCACACTGGCAACAAAAATGTCTCCTTCCTCCACCACTTGCATTCCGATTATCGACTTTAGCGCACGCGAAATAGAGTCAACTTTTCCGCGAATCATGATCGTATAGGAAAACAATCACGTTTTGCGGAAAAGTTAACTCTATTTTGCGTATATTGCGTATAGTCTATAATCGGAATGCAAGTGGTGGGCGACGGAGACAATTTTATTTGTATTGCGCGCTTGCACTTACCTTGTCACGAGCGACGTCGAGTTTGTCGGCGAGCCCGCTGGGCCGCTGTGCGTGCACGTCCGCGGCGGCGCGCGGATGCTCTACTGTCAACTGTCAAGCAGATTACACAACATGCTCAAAAGTTTTCATCTATAACAACAGTTTGACGACCTCTATGGCTCAGTGGTTAGCTCGTCGGCGCTTAAGCCGGAGGTCGCGGTTTCGAGTTCCGCCGAAAGGACAAAAAGTTTTTCTTTGATCCTGTGTCTTAGATGTGTATTACATATATGTATAGGATAATAAAAATCTTAAATATGTGTATAATATTACGGAAATTACGGAAATATATTTAATATTAGTATTAAATATATTTCCGTTGTCTATGTGGTTTGTGTGAGTTTTTGTCACCAATCGCCGTGACCATGTAATGTTCTTCGAATATTCGAATGTATGTTCTTCGGTACAGAACCAGATTAAAGTGGTGTGAGAGCATCCATAGGTATTTATTTATTTTATAGAATTATTGAAGAGAGCGTGGAAACTTACGGTCTGGACGTATTCGTTGCTGGTGAAGCGTCCGTTGAGCTCGGAGCAGGTCAGTTTGAATACACGGTTCAGGTAATACGCCGGTTTCTTGTTGCTATACTCGATCTCACGGAGAACCTGGGTTATTTTATCATTGTGTTTAGAAGTGCAATATTACATTAGTGATTAGACAAGACGCTCAAATCCCGTAACTGATTCAATAAATCTCGGCTCAGTCAACGCGCCGACTGATTCACATACGCATCGAATCGTGCACACGCAAGCGGGACAGACTAAAATCCAATCGAGTTTTAACATATAATAATTACGAGAACTTCCCCCAAGGTCTTATCACTTATTTAATATTATTTTACAAAATTAAACAGCAACATTAACAAGGTTTATCTATTTATCTATATACCTATACATAAAAGGCAAAGCCGATTGACGCACAGGCCAAACCTTTAAGGCTAGAAATTTGAAATTATGCACACGTATTCCTTAATTGACGTAGGCATCCACTAAGGAAGGATTTTTCAAAATTCAACCCCTAAGGGAGTAAAATAGGGGATGAAAGTTTAAAACCTAATTTCACGCGGGCAAAGCCGCGGACAATTAATGCTAGCTATCTATAGAATTAGTAGCTGCTGTGACTCTAAATCATCTATTTCTCTTGTCGAAAAGTGCGTGCTTGTTGTTATGTATGTTTGTTGAAAAGATATTTCTATTAGTAATTTACAAATTGTCACTCACCGCCTGGTAATTAGCCACTGAGTCGGCACCGGTGAGACTGACGCCATCTCTCGTAAGCGCCGCGCGTATGCCCGAGCGGGGCAGCTCCCCCGCGCCGCGCAGCGCCAGGGCCTCGTGGTCCGGGTTCAGGGCCGGGTAGACCGATACCACACACGAGTCGAGCTTCTGGCTGTCTTCCTCTGTAAAGAATAGTTTTATTAACACTTAGCATTTATTTTTTATCACGTTCTTGATTAAAAACAGCAACACTTTAGAAATTTTTAATTGTTGAAATAACGACATTTTTTATAAAAATCTATAACCTGACTACGTAAATTAAATAGCCTATGTTACACGGGCTATTGTTACGAAACTATTGACACCTCATTTATGATAATCAGACCGGTAGTTTAGGCGGTAAGATGGAACAATCATACATGCATACATACAAATACTGGCAAAATCATTACCCTTACTTGTGGCTTAGCCTTAGCCGTAGTGTAATAATAGAGCAGAGGAATCGCCGTTGCTGTCCTTTTAAAAACACTCCTCTTTCTCAAGCCTTCGGCTATTAAAACGCAATTCAAGTATAATTTCATGCCTGTATTCTGTCAGCTCATGGTGTAATTCATTGGACATGGATCTAAGAGATTCTGCTTTTTCGTGGTCAGGCTTGGCATAAATTACTTCGAGTCGTAACTCTAGAATATTGTTCCACAGTTCCGTATTACTGTCACACTACAAACCAGGGGCGCGAGGGGCGCCGGGCGGCAGCACGCGCACGCGCAGGTCGGGGAACACACGCAGGCCGGCGCGGAAGTGCGCGTAGTCCTGCGCAGCGTCCGGCGTGCCGTTAAGCAGGATGGTGGGCGTCTGCGGCGCGAGCACCATCACGTACGACTCCGCGCCGCGGGCGTGCAGCACGCGCCCGTTGTCGCAACTGCGGAATAAAAAAGTTTACTTAAAACAAAATTTTCCAGAAAAATCTAACACCATACGTTTAACCTACAAAACTAAACTGTATGAAATGTTAGTACAATTCAATTAATGACATTTAATTTGGGTTAAAATATCCTAAGAGCACATAATGTTACGAGCGAGCTTACCGTTGGCACTTTAAATATATTACTCATTCATAGACAATAAGGACACATTTATTTTTATTTTTTATATAGATCTATCTTGTTTGGTAAGCCGTATGATAAAATCAGTTTTTGGATGTCATTAAAAATAACAAAGATACGAACGTTTAAAGTAGTCTATTAGACAGAGAGATCGGATGTGTAACGTGACGTCACATAACACGAATTTCATAGAAAGTTCATAAGTAATTTCGTTTTGCTAGAAAGAGACATTAAATTACTTTGACCACTCATATCTTGCTCATTTATCAACATTCAACATATATTGAAAATTTTCTCGCCATTGCCTATATTTTTCAGTCTAGTATCATATTATTATGTTTTAAGTTATTTTTATGTTTTATATTATTCTGTAAGTCCAACGACGGCGAAGATAAAATAATTTTATCTTATCTTAAGACGGAAATATTTTATATTAAAGTTTGTAATATGAAAATATATAATATTGTCTTCACTGTCTGTGATGGTACATAAAAAATGTATAGCGAGCCATATTGTATCTTAAAATAAAATATTATCGTATCTTCGCCGTCTATAATTGATGCCCTTAAATGTCTGCTAAATAAAGTTTATAAATGTCACTGTAAAATAGTAAAAACCTTTAGATTGTAAAATAACTAACGAGATTGTAAAAATATGTAGAAAGATTAAAAACTATATATTTATAATCTAACGAAAAATAATGTGTTAAATTAAAGGCAGCATATTCGCGTCGGAAGTCTATCAACATTTTACGATTTCACTGATTTTATTACAATCTAACGGTTTACAATTTTACGGTGACATAAAAAAGTTTAGCAATACATACGTGATAGTAGTAGCCAGATGTACGTTGCGTCGTCCGGGCGTGGGGAACGAGCGCGCGTCGCCGTACGCCACGCGCCGCACGAGAGTTTCCACTTCGCCCGCGCTGTCACCCTCTACGGACACTGACTTCAGGTCTGGAAAATATTTGAAAATACAGGGTGCTGTTTCATCTGAACGATAATATATTATTTTACCCAGTATTAGACCACAATATTATGTAAACACTAATGACCACTTGCGCAGATATGGGTTAAAGTTAATACATACATACATATAACTACGCCTTTTTCCCGTAGGGGTAGGCAGATACCACTTCTATCCACTTGATACGATCCTTACATACTTGTTTCGCTTAGTTCACTTTCATTCTGACCATCCATTCCTTCTCTTACATTCAACGTAGCGAAGCGGCTCTCCATGGTCCGCTTTTCGCCTCCGCGAGAAACGAGACGTGATGGGTGGCAAAACACATCGCTGCCATTTTGGATAGTTTAATTATTTTTATGATTATCAATTGCGTTCCCACGGATTGGTGGAGAAGGTGGGAATAGGGAAAGGAAATGATAGGTGGTGTGGAAAGGAAGATTGGTAAGTTAGAGTGGGAAATAGGAAATGTCGGATATTACGTAGAAGAGCAAGGGACAGTAATAGCTAGGGAAGCCGGGGTCGCATACCCGTATACTATACCACAACTACCGGACGGGTAAGCTGGAATGAGTATCCCATGACAGTTAATCCTGGGTTAAATATCATGTTAACTTTCTCATTCTTCGTATTTATGAAAGCAATAGCAAGATATTTTAACCCAGGGTCATAAACCCAGATCTGCGCAACTAAGCATATCACATAAATATTTTTGTAATTTAACAAGACCAGCATATCCCGAAAAAGAACCACCTTTAGTTTGAGGACAGCAGTGCGGGCAATGGCTAGTTAAACTATAACGTTAAGACGGTAATAAACTCACATAGATCTGGCGCGAGACTGAGCCCCTCCCTGCAGCGCGCGGCGCAGCGCAGACCGGTGGCGGGCTGCACGCCTCCGACCAGCACGCCCAGACCCGCCATCCATCCGTGCATGTGGTGCTTCATGTCTCCTTCAGTTCCTGTACACAAACATTTTATGTTTATTGGCATGACCACAGACATCTATTGACTAGACCACGCATGTCTCATCGTCGTATAGAAACCAGCGTGCCATTATTAAACTAATAAATACCGAACGGACGAACTAATATATAAAAGTTAAGTCTACTTACTCCTCGTAAGGGGACTTAATTTTATTTAATGTAATTGTTTTACAAACAATTACAAGTCGCAAGTTAAAGCCATTATTAGTCATGCCCACAGACGTCTATTGACTAGACCACGCAAGTGTATGTACTTCGCGTGTGAAAGAGGAGTAAAATTTACTTCCTTCAGTGCCATTTCCCCACGAATATTCTCGGTGCCAAACGTCAAACGAAAACTTAAAACGCGAGAATCGTTTACTCGAGGACGGGGAGTTATCATCATTAAATCGCTCTTGTGATGTCACAGCAGGTATAAAAATAATGGCATGCTAGGTTTCTATACAAACGATAAGACTTGCGTTATTTAGTGCTGTAATGTTCTCCGGCCTAACGGATTCCGGACAATATTGTCCAACCCTAAAGCTGGGACTATATGCACCGGAATCCGTACCACCGTAGATAATTCTGAGCATAGAAAATAGAACTCAGCACTATTACAATAGAGTTGAAAATCGAACACATGAATGTCGAGTTAAACGTCAATGTCATATGTGACACCCGATACTTCGATTTTGAACTCTATTGTATTAGCACCGAGTTCTATTTTAAATGCACATAATTTTCTACGGCCTCCCGGATTCCGGTGCATATACTCGTAGTCCCAGCCTAAGTTATGTACGTACCCTGCCAGCACGCGCCCACGACGAGGGTGGTGTTGATCCCGTGCGCGGGGTGCAACGGCCAGTCGTCGATGACCTCCGGCGCGCGGCCCTCCCCGGCGCGGTACGGCTCGCCGTCCACGTACAGCTCCACGTTCGGGAACCGCACGTTGATCGCGTAGTGATGCCACTCGTTGTCGCACACCTGCAGGAGAAAGGATCACCTTGTAAAACTTAGGCCTTTTACATCCGTTAATGGATGATTTATACAGTATTCTCCGAGCGAAGTAAACACTCTTGAAATACTAGTGCCTGGGACAGTTAGTTTTTAAATGTCGTATGGTTGCCCAAGCACATACGGCATTCTCACAACATAATCAGCCTAGTCCAGAGGAATGACTGGTCAATACGTCTGGGGCCAACCATGTGCGGGTTTCCTCACGATGTTTTCCTTCGCCGTTAGAGCGTCCGTATAATGTACTTGAGATCTGAAAAAGTCTCATTGGTACACGCCACAACCTGGAATTTGAACCTGCACTCTCTCGAGTGCGAACCAAACGGTCTACCCACTAGGCCACGGAGCTCTTGTAACCTTGTAAATCCTCAGCAACTTGATGTAGCCGATACATTCTAGAATCTACTCACTTAAAAACGTTAAAAAATGTAGCTGTCATAAAATACACAAGAAATGTACAGGCACAAATACGTATCAATCTGTAAACACGACACGCCAATGACACGTAAACAAGAAGCCAATTTGACTGTATCTAATTTTAAAAAACTAAGATTCATGACCCCCTTTCCTCCAAGAACAAATGCAGCATTAGCGTGATAACGCGATAACCGTATTTAACAGCAGCGCGCGATTTCAATTGTATGGTCGCGCTGATGCCGATTAGAGATTCAAGCACCTGATAGTCTAAGGTTACTTTTTAGTTTGAATATTTTACCTCTGGAAGCTTCCATCGCCATTCGGCCGGGCGGAAGATGTTGAGGTCGCCTTCGCCGAAGTCGCGGCGCAGCAGCAGGATCAGCCGGCAGTTGCGCACGAACAGCGCGTAGTGGTGGCGGTTCATCTCTGGAATACGCAGATAGGTTTAACAGCCTCCGTGGTCTAGTGGTTAGTCCTCCTCCAAATTTGGAGGAACCCGAGGAACGTGCACACCTTATACGTTCCTCGGGCATGTCAGCGAAGCGGGCGCTGCTCGCGCCACTCACACGCCCGAATCCCGCATTGGAACAACAAAAAATGTTGTTTCTAAGTTTGATTAGGACAATGCAGGGTGATCATGATTATCTGACAAGAAAGATGATCCATGCGTCGGAAGGGCATGTAAAAAGTCGAACCTGCGCCTGATCTCTCGCCAGTCGTGTCGGCTATCTTAAGAGACCTGCGGTTAAAGTGACTGTGCGAGTAGCACAGCATTATTAGTCACCTCTCTTTTCACCTCTGTCAATTCGTAGAGAGAGGATGATATTTTACTGATTGAGATTCAAAATCTACACGTGTTTTTTCATTAGCACCCTCTAGATAGATAAATAAATAGACAGCATTACTAGTCGCCGCGTGTTTTGTAAATATTTTTAGGGGCGACCGATGCCGTGATTACGTGATGGTAATATAAAGGTATGTGCTTACTGTGGTCATCAGCCAAACACAAGACGTGTTCCTTGCGGTGCTTGTCGTGGTCGGGCGGGGGCGCGTGCCGCAGCCACGTCGACACGGCGAACGTGCTGCCGATGGAGTGCGCTAGCACGGTCTCCGGCACAACCGCCGACGTCGAGTCGCCGTCGAACTCGAACATTTGCTCGCCGTCGCGACCTGCAAGGGTATTAAGTATACATACATATAATCACGCCTTTTTGGGCAGATACCACTTCTTTCCACCTGCTACGATCCTTACATACTTGTTTCGCTTCGTCCACTTTCATTCTTACCATCCATTCCTCCTCTTACATTCAACGTAGCGAAGCGGTCCATGGTCCGCTTTTCGCCTCCGCGAGAAACGAGACGTGATGGGTGGCGAACCACATCGCCGCCATTTTGGATAATTAAATTATTTTTATGATTATCCATTGCGTTCCCACGGATTAGTGGAGAGGGAAGAATAGGTGGTGTAGAAAGGAAGATTGGTAAGTTAGAGTGGGAAATAGGAAATGTAGGATATTAC
Source organism: Glaucopsyche alexis (assembly GCA_905404095.1). Lineage (NCBI taxonomy): Eukaryota > Metazoa > Arthropoda > Insecta > Lepidoptera > Lycaenidae > Glaucopsyche > Glaucopsyche alexis. Next base: position 9,393,389 of record FR990061.1, read on the forward strand.
CGCCCAGGAGCGCAAGGGATAGGACAGTCATAGCTAGGGAAGCTGGGGTCGTATACCCGTATACTATACCACAGTTACCAGACAGGTAAGTTGGGATGAGTATCCCATGACATACTAATATAACATAACTATGATAAATAAAATAATAAAGTATATTATTTTATTTATATAAGTTGATATTTTTATGTAAAGTATGAAAAAAAATTATGCCAAAAATCTGACATTGGTATCTTGAAGAGTCAATATAAACGTACCTGAATCTGGTTTCAAGGATTTTGCCCATTCGTTGCCAACGCCAGGACTGGGCAGGAGATCAATGGTCTTCTGGTCCAAACCTGAAAACAAAAACAAAAATATTTTGAATTTTTATTTCCATATGAAAATATGTTAAACTCAAGTACACAAAGGCGGCCTTATTACTAAACAGCAATTTCTTCAAGACAACCTTTGAAAGGTTGCCTGCTTTTTTTATGTCTTATATTTCCTAAATTGGTATGTCATTTACATGTAGTTAGTTAGGTACTTTTTGCAAGGCCCATGGGAATATTTTATCTATATCTATACTAATATAATAAAGAGGAAAAGTTTGTTTGCATTGAATAGGCTCCGAAACTACTAGACCGATTTTGATGAAATTTGGCACAGATGTAGAGTAGACTACGGGGAAGGACATAGGCTACTTTTTATAGCGAAAAAATGTGCGGTTTCTGTGGAATAAACTTTTGCGCGCACGAAGTCGCGGGCAACATCTAGTTTGCTTATAAGAGGCTTTAATTTGGATCCCAAACTGACCGCAAATAGACCGTTGCGCGTGCAGCGAGTACGTGTCCCGGTCGCAGGCCACGCCCGCGCGCGAGGCCTGTAGCGTCACCGCGGCCTGTATGCGCGTGACGCCCGGGCACCGCTCGTCGCTGGAGCAGGCCTCGAGCCGAGCCGCCGGGAATAGAGCGAGCGGGCCAGTCCCCGGCGCGTAGTCCACGCGCTCAGCGATACCTATTGAAAGAAAAAAAAATTAGCATCATTAAGGGCGTGGATCCTACATAAGAATTTGTGTAGTTTAACGGATTTCCTGATGTCGCGTGGTTAGGTTAGGGTTCATTCACATCTTATGTCACAGCGCATGTGGGGGGGGGGGGTATACTTAACGTGAGAGTACATGTTAAGTACAGGTATAGAGATACTAAAAAAGAGTGACATTCAAAAAGTTAAAAGTCGAAATTTTGCGTGACGTTATAATATGTAGGTCGACCTTATAAAAGTCTGCTTGTCCTGGGCCTCTAGTTTCTTAAAAAGAAGCCAGCGCTGTTTTGCATACGTTTTCCTTTAGGCTAAGTAAGGCTGAAAATTCCGAGCACTGAAAATAGAACTCTCCCTTATTACAATAGAGTTGAAGATCGAACAGTGTGGAGTTGTCCGATTTAACATTTGACTTGACACTCGTGTGATCCATTTTCAGCTCTATAGTATTAGCGCAGATTTCTATTTTCATCTGAATTTTCCCCGGCGTTCCGGATTCCGGATCATAAAGTTCCAGCCTTATCCATCTGTCAAGATAGTGCTCTTACGGCCCGTTTAAATAATAATAATCTATCTATAACTATTTGTTAGAAATGTCAAATTTGTATCGAGAAAAATCGGAAAATGATTGAATGACAAATAGATAGGTTATTGATACGGGCCGTTAATAGTTATATCAATTTATAGCTGTAATGTACCTTTCCAGCCGGCGCGGCAGGGCTTGTTGACCTTGATGGTGACCATGACGGGCGCGGACTGCATCATGCCGCAGTCGTACGCGACCACGGACAGGATGTGGTTGTGCGACTTCTCGTATTCCAGCATTTCGGTGTTGCGGATCACCCCTGAAAAATCAAAGGTCAAAATGAAATATTTTTTCATTTTTCTTATCAGAAAACAAAAGCAAAATTATGCAGTTCTGAAACTGTTCGGATCTGAATCCGAAGATGTCTAATTCAAACAGATTAGGGGCACTTTTATATACCTACCCCCTTACTACTAAAATATTAACACAACGGATAACTTATACACCGTTGCCTTTGTAGTTTGTGTGTCGAGCGACTTCTCCAGGTATCAGACTAAGGCAGCTGATAATAGAATACGGTTATTTAGTAGGTTAAGGTACGGTTTGTACATTGAAGGAGCATCCGATTTTTCTGGTCATTTAACGGCCATCGGACTCCATAACCACTGGATCATATAAAGGTCAAAATCCGATGTGTACAGGCGTCTGCTCCGCAATTTAAGCAATAGGGGAACATACCACCTCCGATGTATTTTCAAGAGTAGCTTTACTCCGTGCCTCTGCTCGCGTAAATACTGTCTCTCACGGGAACACTTTACATTATCGGAATTAATGCACTATGTAGCCTAAGTTTTAATCCAGAACCTAAACCACTAAACACATTTCATATAAATCTATTCAGTGGGTTTTTCGTGAAACAGTAACAGACATCCATCCATCCATCTAAGGAATAGAAAAAAGAAAGTAGGAAGGATTGCTAGACTACTTTTGGAAGCCGGTTAAAACACTCATGGCCGAATACTGAATCGCTAATCAAAATTAAGAGTCCTATTGCTGCTGTCGCTGTCCCTGCTAGCCAAAATGACAAGGACAGTATGTGACATGAGCGTCACTATTTTAACTGTCGTTCCAGTATTCGGCCGTAAGATACATCTCTGGTCTCATGTATGAGTGACTCTGCGCTCAACGCAAACTCGCCCATTTAAGGGATCGTCCATTAATCACGTGATGCCTAAAGGGGGAGGGGGGGTCCGAAAAAAATCACCAAGTATCACCAAGGGGAGGAGGGGGTATAAGGAGACATCACGTGTATTAATTTTCGAATCTAGTCTATGCATACCAAAATTATTATCGGTTGTAGATTCGTAGTGTTGTTTAAATACTTACAAAACAAATGACTCGTATAGTTTTAAATTGCTTAAATTATTCGATTAAATTGTTTTTTAAGTTAAAATTTTTCTTAAACATCACCTGCTTACTATGTAAAAAAAAATACACGTGATCTTAGGTGGGAGAGGGGGGGTATTATAAACTCTCACCAAGTATCACCAGGGGGAGGGGAGGGGTCTAAAAAGTTGTTAAAAACATCACGTGATTAATGGACGATCCCTAAAGGAAGTTTTCTGAGTATGACAATTATTTTTCTGCCTAAACGTCTATACATATGCAGCAGTGTCGTGGAGTCCGTATAACTCCATTCCTATCGGCTTCACTTGCCATTACCTTTTGAGGACCCTCATCCAAATCCCTGGCTATTATACAGGTTACGGCTTCCCTATGAAGGAGGCCTTCGCCAATAGCAGTAGATCATAATATGCCCAAAATATCCGGTAACTGATTTTACTGAACCTTATATACACGTCTATGTCTGCTGTTCTCACCTTCGTTGCTAATAGTAAACGGCTGAGCCGCGTCCCCGTCGTTCAGGATCTCGTACTTGCACACGTCGCCGAACCGCGGCGTACAGTCGCGGTCGGTGGCCTCCACTCGGACTATCTCGTCGTAGATCTTGCCCTCGTCGACGGTCCGGATGTAGGCGGCCTGGGTGAACACCGGCGGGAACTCGTTCACGTCCGTCACCGTTATGTGGACCGGGACCCTGGAAACCCGTGTCATTTTGTTTACATAGAAAATTTACAGACACGCTCGCGCTATTCCTAGGAAAACAGAGCTTTACGCTTTTCTTTCGACCTTTTTTTTTAGAAATTTTTTTTTGAATTTTGAAAATTTGAAAATCAATGAATTATTTATTTATTAAAGTAACATAGAAGCATATTAGACTCATATTGGTGAATGGCTAGTAAAACTTATAATGTATGTTAGTAATTTAAAAGTTAATAAAGAAATATGACAATAACTATTTTGTATATTACCGTTACCTGCGATAGAAAAATACTAGCAGAAGGTGTTGGTGCAACTCGAAAAAGTTTCCAGCTGTCGCCGAAAATAGCAGTGGAAAATATCGTCCACGAGCATCTCTAGCAGCGGAAAAAGCTATGTTACTTACCAATAACTAACTCTCAACTAAACTTCACTCCACCTCTATTGTTAAACTTCATTATATTATTACCATACCCTCTTCTGACTCTATCGGCGTTATGACCAATTTTTGAACTGTTATTTTCCGCTTATTAACGGACATTTTTCATATATGGACATATTCTCCTTTCCTCTACACTCCATACTAACTAAAAAGACTTATGCACTTGTTGGAGTAGTATACCCTCATATGTATAAGGCGTACAGGCGTGCGCGTTCCTCGGACGTGTCAGCGATGCAGGCGCTGCCGCGCTGCGTGTCAGCGATGCGGACGCTGCTTTAGTAAGTTTGTGGGGTAAACCTTAGTAAGGTGAGTAACTCACGTGTTGGAGTAGGAGCCGTCGCAGCCGACCGCCGCGATGTCGAACTTGTAGTTGCGCCGCTTCTCGCAGTTGAGCGGGTAGCGCACGCGCAGCCTCGCCTCGTTCTCGTCGATCACCATGATCTGACGGACAAACAGACGAACATATGTTATGCATAAAATACTAGTTATCAAACTCGAATTCGCAGAACAAGTCTCAGGTACAATTTATCCGTATCATGTGTGTGCGTGACACTTGTGTAATTACACGACGAGGCGTAGTTCAGACTGTCCCCGCTGTGTGGTTCGCCGAACTCTATCTTATCGTTTTTATTTGGTCTGAGTATCCAGAATGCAATTTTTCGCACACAAGAACAACATATTGGTATTTGGTAGATAGTGTTCGTCACCGTGAAATTTTGTTTAGTAACTCAAGACAGAGATATAAGTTTTAAATTCTTCATAAATTAGGAAGCATAGAAACCAAATTCGTTTTCAGTAGTCGATGATTGATTGAATTAGAATTAGAATTATTTATTTCCAAGAAATTGGTATTACATGGATGATACTGATGACATTGATTGACAAACTCACCGGAACAATAATCCGTCTTTGCCAAAGTTATTTTGGAGTTTACACGAGCCATAGGTAGGTTATAGCACTATCTCTTCCTTTACTCTCGTAACACAGTGAGACAGAGAACCGACACGACTGGCTCTCATCAGGCGCATGGATCATCTTTCTTATCAGACAATCAGGTGATCAGCCTGCTTTCCTAACCAAACTTGGAAAACTACATTTTTTGTTGTTCCAATGCGGGAATCGAATCCACGACGTCCGAGTCGAGAGCCAAGCCTTACCACTAGACCACGAAGGCTGTTATAGCCCGTAGGCTGTAGGTAGGTTATAGCAGTAGGTACAGAGTAGCTAGGTTTTTAGGTTCCCTCTTGTTGAATTTAAAACGTTTTATTTAAAGTTGAAACTACATAACACAGTGAAACTAAATCTTACAGTTTCTATCTAATTTTGTAATTTAGCTTCCAAAATAACTTTTTTTTTAATTTATAGTTAATAAATAAAACAATTAGGTTGATTAAAATGTTTCACAAGCCACAACCACTCAGTTCCACGACCATATTATTATATTATAACGACTGTGTCTCTACTGCCTCGCTGTTCGCAAGGGGCAGTCGGTAAGCCCAACCACATTTAAGAAGCCCAACGGCCAACTCTTCTTTATTTAAAAAAAAATACCCGCGCATTTACGAGTACAATTATTTTTACTATTTTTTAACGGAAAAAGAATTATAGTACACTATGTGCTATGTACTATTAAGGTCGCTACTAGCTAGTAAAATATGGCTGTGCCAGTGTACTATTATCCTACTATTTTACATTTTTACCACCGTTCTATGGTATCTTTGACCTTTGAAAGCTATCTGCTTATAAAAGTGTAGGTTGTATAGCATTTACCGTAGGTATCGAGTATCGACCCGTCGCGGAGTCGTGCGTTCTATTTGTGTTTGTGTTTGTGAAAGTTACCCGATTTGTTGCGTTTGACCCGCGCGGCCCTGGGGGGCAGACGGCGAAATGCATTAATAACTTTATCGACGTGAATATTAATTAACCAAGGATGTGCCGATTGTGACTATGGCCGACTAGTCGACAAGCCGATTAGTTGGTTATAAAGAGACCGATGGAAAGCCGATCACGGTTTCGGGTATTTCCATAACAGTCCGTTTAAAAGGCGCTTACTTGAGACACGTCACACGAGTCAAAATATATAATATCATGAAGGTTAGAGAATAGGAGGCCGATCGCTGTATAAAATAGTGTCCCAGAAATATGGATAAAATTAGTGAGGCGCTGCGATCGCTGTCTCAATAAAAGCGGGCCACCAATGCCACGAAGAAAATTATACTACTTAGGTACCGACGCGCGACGGCAGCGCGGCTGGTGGCTGAAAATGATTATAAATTCTACAAAATTTCAGGAACAAGCGGGCAATGCTTCAGCACGTACCGATCGATCTCCTTTTCTCTAACCTCCATGAGAGTATGAAGAAATAAAACGTCTCTCAGACAAAACTGTCTCATGGCGACAAGTCTGGCTAACGATCGTCGGCTTTCCTTTTGTGTGTATAAGAGCTCACATCAAGACAAAACAGTTTAGCGAAGTACCAAGTGTCATTATGTTATGTAGTGTTATGTTATACTTCCCGTTGTCGGTACCTGTGATACAGGTTCTTCGGATACTTAGAACGGAGCCAGATTGACGTGGTGTGAAGCGTCCATAGATATTATTATTATTAATAATAATTACGGTATATTCCCTGTATAAAATAATCCTAAACAGCAAACCTCTTCAAAATATGTATGCAAATTGCAAAGTGATAAAAAATCAATAGATATTAGACGCGACGGTTTATCCGAAGTCGTTATTTATAAAACGCTCTCCCAGATGACATTGGATTAGCTGCCGTCTACGAAACTTTCCAATCACATGGATCTGGAATCCAGACTGATATCGTTCATCATCACTATCACATCATCAGCCCTAAGAACTTAAAGCCTTCTACGGTGGGAGTGCCATGCTTCGACTCGAACTTCCATCATACTGATCTTCCATGAAGGTTTAAAATAGAGACAACAGCATAATATGCTCGTTAAAAAATATTTCATGAAGACAGGCTACTTGGATGATACATAGTAGGTATGATAATACATACTAACATAGTATGAGAAAAAATACCATGAAGGTTTAAAATAGAGTCAACAGCATAGTATGCTCGTTAAGAAATATTTCATGAAGACAGGCTACTTGGATGATACATAGTAGGTATTAGCTTACTTAGCGAGATATTATATATTAGTAATAAAATAACTCTCCACAGCGATTTCGGTGACGATGCCCGTTTTCTTTGACACCAGGCCAGTTACGCAGGAGTAATTTTGTAGTGCCCAAGTGTGTGCGCAGTGTCTTCCTTAACTCTCATAATCATAACCCAGTTGGACGGATAACCGACACGACTGGCGTGAGAGACTGCAGATCTCTGCGCCCGAGCACAGGTCCGACTTTTCACATGCCCATCCGCCGCGACGCATGGATCATCTTTCTTGTCAGACAATCTGGTGATCAGCCTGCATTGTCCTAACAAAACTTGGAAACATTTTTTTTTTGTTCCAACTTCTGGATTCACAAATATAATGGATTCACAAACACAACGCACTAAACGGCTTGATATTCAATCTTAAAATCTGATTATGCGATGAGTCGACAGTTCGACAGTCGACAAAGTGCTTTGGAACTTTATTTCCAATTTTAGCAAGACAAGGGTTGCGAGTAATTTTAAAATCCATTTCAAGCGAACGGGGCCTTAAAAACGAGGCAATCAATATGGATTAGCATTGTAGATTTGTAGGGTTCCGTTTACAATATTATGTCTGACTGTCTGTCCACAGTCGGGCAACAAAATCCGGGGACACGTTTGTGTTGGAAAAGCTACATTGTAAACTCAATCTAAAATTCAATTAAACCTCTGTTAAAGCAAATATTACGCTAATGAGGGTGTGTGATATTTTTTCTGCCGTTAGGTGGCAGACCCAACGCACACAAAGTCATCTGGTGGTAGTGGGGAATGAGGATGTGTGATATTTTTCTGGCGTTAGGGTGCAGAACTGCAGACCCAAAGCGCACAAAGCGTCATCTGGTGGTGGCCGGTGGGGGTATGAAAAACGGTCAATAAGAATTTTCGGTTCTTTTCCTGTCACCAGGCGGCGCTTGGTAGCCCGACAGTCCTTGTCGTGCCAAAAAGCTGTCAGATGTCACGAATTTAAAAACGCTCATTATGACAAAAGATTAAAACCTACTTCCAAAGTAAAAATGCACAAAAAGTATGAAATAAAACTTATTTTATAAATAATTTCCCTTTTAAATTCAGCTAAAATTTTACCTATTCTGCTCAATCTTCATAATTTTGAAGTCGGTACCAGCCCGAACAATATTGAAAAATTCAACTCACGTGAGGAACGTTAAAAAATACTCACCTACTTCAAAAATAAGGAGATTGAGTAGAGGAAAAGTTAAAACTTAGCAGAATTTAAAAAGGGAACCATTTCGACAATAAGAATTATTTCATACTTTTTAGTGATTTTTATTAATAATGTTATTATAGCTTTTACTTTGGAAGTAGTTTCATATATTTTTTAATATCTATTTATTTAAATATGTACTTTATATTTTTATTATTATTTATTACTAACAAGTTTGTAACATAATACTAGCTGATAGTAAAGTGTTTCCTTGTGGCTGTAAAAGCGTTTTCAGTATCCGGTTGCTTGATAAAATTTAATTTCACGGCACAAGAACATTCCATGACTGAAATATGAGGTCAAAGTCCTAAACAAAAAAAAATACTTAGTAATTTGAACTTGATATTTTATTCGAAAGCATTAAAATTATATTCTAAGTAAGAATTTGCATTATCAAAAACTTATCTACGATGATTGAAATCGCATATTAGTTACATAATAGGCCATAGAGTTTCGTAACGTGGCTTTGGGGAATTATGTTCAAACCCATGCCGGGTTACCCATCCAAAAACGACACAGGGGATTTTATTTATTTAGGTAAGGTAAGGGTATTTAGGTAAGAAGAAATTCTTAAAATATGCATGTCTTCAAAATTCGAATGATTGCATTCATTTATATACTTTTTTTTTTTTAATTAACTATGCACAAACAAATCCATTTATAAACTCGGGCTAGTTTTTAAAAACAATATGCAATTGGTAACCTAATTAATAGCTATGATAAAAAGACAACAGTGTTGAAAAATATAACTCCAATTTTACACCATCACTAAAACTATTTCCATCAACACGAGTGTCTCCTATCGATACACGAGAATACAATCGCTTTGCGCTAATTTTCCTATCCAATATGTGTTCAATATAAACCTTATAGCGTTCGAAATACGGGCGATATAGTATAACAATGTCGCATGATATTCGAGCCTTATAGCGATGGTAATAAGGACGACATAGTGCAGTATCTCGTTCTCGTCATATTATGATCTGTGCACGGAAAATGAAACCTTACAGCGTTCGTAATAAGATCAACACAGAGCAGTGTCGTACCCGTCAGACGGATCTGGTTGATTTTTATTCAATTTATTTTCGCTGCAGATTCGCTTCGGATGCTAGTATACTTCCGTTTTGTGTCGGGAATTTCAATCATTTTCAAGAATTTTTATATGCAATCGCATTGGCAAGAAACATACATTTTTAAAGCAGAAATCGTGTTAGACCTTGCATTGATTGCACTTTTCACTAGGGATGCCAGATCAATCAATCAATTTATTCAAACAGACATAAAAATATATACAGAACAAATATACATTATAATATAATATATATCACGTAAATCCGATCCCGTGCTAAGTTGAACTTATGTTACGGGTATCAGATAACGGATATATATTTTTATACTAAACACACACAATTCTATACTATACAATACTATACATAAATCTAATTTTCTATATTAGTCACATTCACTCTTACACACACACTGTAGTTTATCACGTATTGTCTTTTTTCGGCGACGTGATGCGCGCTTCGTTGGGGAGCCTTCCCCGAAACCTCCGGTAGACTACGTCCGTCGGCCAAAACTCCTCCACCTCGAAGGTCGGTAGAAGATGCGTCGGAGTCTCACCACAAAGGAACTGAAGTTGACCTTGTGGCGAGACTCCAGACGCTCGACCCTTAAGGTGAAAGACGTCTTCTTTCGGATGTAGTCCACAACGTCCTCGACCGTCGTCGACCAGTGCAGGCGGGACACGTACAGCGGTGTGGCGCGTACTTCGCACCGCAGGCGCTGCTCGGGTTCGCTGGGTGCGATGCCGCGGTGGTTGCGGACGGCGGGCTTCCTCTTCTTTCTCCTCTCCACCAGTGTGAAGCCCTCCTCATCGCACCTCCTGCTCTCGTCCTTGACGGTTCGAAGAGGCTCAGCCTTGCGGCGCTCTTCCACCCCTCTTGTCTTCTTCCGCGGGGGTGCAGTGGGGCCAGCGACGATACTTGCGTAATTTTTCGGAGTCGCTGGTGTCCTCGGTTTCGGCTCGACCGCAAGCGGTGAGCAGTCAGCGGCGGTTGTTGACCCGTCGGATTTTGCTGATGAGCAAATCGTGTCAGCTTGCGCGCCGCGTCGCCGCGTGTTTACGAAGTCAAACGAATGATCGGGTAACCTACATAAAGAATTATTACTTTTTATTTGCAATAATTCTTTATGCAAATCACGGATAGTGGATTCCGATCTATTCAATCGATCTCGCATCTCGTCCAGCTCCGCCTTCATGGTGTTGACATTCTTCAGCAGGCTGGAGACGTTGACGTGGTCCATGGTCACCACCGGTAGCTTGTGGAGATCCCTAGCCACGAAAGCTGGTATAGTCCCTGGACCCGTCTGCTTTAACAGGGTGATGATATCCTGCAAACATCTTTCGCCACCATCTTTGAGTCGCGATGGCATCTGCGCCTGCTTACCAAGCGCCTCGTCCAGCATCAGCTTTCCCGTACAAATCTCCTCATTGCTGAAGGTGGACATGCAGAGCTGCACGATGCTGTCTTCGTCCATGGCGTTGATGGCGTGTTGGACAAACGCCAGCAACTCGTTGACTACGAGCGCCATGGTGACGTGTAGCGGTTGACAACCGCGCGATTCGCGAAATATTAAATTATTTTCATTAATATTTTTGTCGTGTGTCGTAATGCGGAACGCGTCCAGCGCTCAACGCATGATACTGGGACGTCTTCGTTTATTTTAGCTATTATTTGGTATTATTTATGACGACCCGCCGTCTATTTACGATGTCCCGTAAATAGAGCGATCTAAACTAGCTCGGTCCTCAGAAAAATATCATAAAATAAAAGTCACTAATTTATCCGTATTTTTTGTCCCTTATAGGCTGAAAAAAAATCTGGCAACCCTACTTGTCACACTCTTTGCCTGCGGCGCCGCTGCTGTTGATCCTATCTGGTTTTTAGGGTTCTGTACTACAAGGAACCCTTAAAGTTTCACTCTGTCTCTGTGTGTTCGCTCTTCTTACTTCTTTAATCTATATCTATACTTTTATACTAATATTATAAATATGAAAGATTTGTTTGTTTGTTTGTATTGAATAGGGTCCGATGCTACTAGATCGAGTTTGATGAAATTTGGTAGAGAGATAAAGAAGACCATTTCGAATAAAAATCCTATTGGTCAGTGGGCACTGATAGTTACGAAACCCTCATTAGACATGGCATATTTTTTTCTACACAAACTCTATCCTGTCTTCAACGCATTCGGTTATCAAAGCTGTGCTTTTTTTTTTAAAATAAACTAAAAAATTCAAAGAAGTTTAAGGGGTGACCTCCAGGCACTAACTAGGCACTACACACTAGGTTACGCGTTGAAAATCTAGAAAAATATATTATATAAAATAAATAAAATATGAATATAGCCATTTTCGTATAAATAAATTCGTATACTTGAATGTAATCCGTATCCGAAGATCGATCCTAATCCTATCCGACGCGAGATCCTGTCACATTGGGGAACGGGCTCTCCATCCTCGCCTTCCTTGACATAAGCCGTGAGCCATGAGCCGTGACAGATCTAGAAAACCATCTCTCACTCCTAGATCTCTAGATGAAGGTCAAGAAATACTGTTGAGACCTAATCTAGTTTAGACATACAGTGAAAGTCTGTAATATGGACACATTTGAAGGGACTAATAAATTATGATCGTTATAGGCGATAGTTGTTTAACCGATATTAAAATGTTCATTTTGCAACATTACTGTACCTCAGAATTTCGTCGTTATAATATCGTTTTCGCAGTTATAAAAGAAATATCGAAGGAACCGTACATTTTTCTGCGATTAGAAGAAAAATGTTCGGTTGAAGAGCCCAGAGCCTAAACTACTACGATACCAAACTTCATCAAAATCCTTCAGTACTTGTTGTGTAAAGTGTAATAAGCTATTCACGTTTATAATACTATTAGCTTTTGCCCGCAGCTCCGTGTGTGTAAATACAATACGTATCCCAGGGGAACATTGTATTTTTTTGGGATTAAAAGTACCTAGCCTGTGTTAATTCAGAACCTAAACTAAACTGTCATACTAAATTTCATCAAAATACGTTCTGTAGATTTTGTGTGAAAGACTAACAAGCATCCATATATACTAACAAACTTTCAGATTTAAAATAGTAGTAGAATTAGTAAATAGGTAATATGTATGTAATATGTCATTCGTGTCGTTATACAGAGTTTCTCTACACTGTTATTGCTAAAAGCTCAGCTAAAAGTAGGTATTTTAGTCTAGCAAAATATGATAAAACAATAAATTTAAAAATTACTCGTCTAGAGTCTAGACTAAAGTTAATAGTTTTCTAACAAATTACTTACTAGTTTCAATCAAACCAATTTGGTAAGTGGTCTATAACACTACTTTATACACATAGCTTCAGTGACTTGTGTTATTTATCTAAAAATGTTTAATATCTAAATGTATAACTAAGTGTCTATTAAGTTAATTAAAATCTATTAACTGGAGTTATTTATATCTTTTGTCTGTAAAATACCTGTTAGTTCCTTTTATGGCTTAGTAGAAATGTACTGGTGAATATCATTAATAAGCTAGAAAGTTAGTAACAAACAACCTTTCAAAGTAACGGGTAGCCACATTACATAGCATGGTTAAAAAATAAAATGTAAAAACTAACCCACTGAAAGTTACAAGAAATTACAATAAAGGTAATTATTTTTCAATACATTAGCACAGGGTTTCTTAAAGTGGGGTCTACGGACCACCAAGGGGTCCGTAATATGTGTGCCAGGGGTCCGCAGCGTTCTAAGATTAATGAAAAAATTTTGCAGTAAAGTAACACAACTGATTAAAGATGACTTAATTGACATGAGATCAAAAGAAGTGTGGAGAGCTGAATTTCACGCAAAAGGTCTTGGTGAATTTTGGTGTTCTTTGAGTCAATGTCCGTTCTGATACCTTTTGCTACTACGTATCTTGGTGAGGCAGGGTTTTCGGCTCCAGTGTCAATCTCATTAGCAATTTCTATTTAGCAATTTAATTATTAAGTTAAGCATTAGTAAGTGTGAGATAAAACTCCCCCCCCCCCCCCCCAGGGGGTCCGTGGCATTCCAGAAATTCTGAAAGTGGTCCGTGACTGCACATAGTTTAAGAACCACTGCATTAGCAGTTCAGGATAATAACTAGCGGTTTAGCAGTAAGCTGATTAGCTTCATCGGCTCAGGTCGACCCGGTAAGCTTTTCCGCTTGCGTTATGAGGTTAAGCCCGCACACACCTAACGTTTTATCGTAACGATTACACGATCGATAAAACTGCACGTTTACACAGTTAAATCGTTACGATAAAACGATTGGTGTGAAGCTGGCATTAGCCGGTTTAAACGTATAACGGGTAAGCGTAAGTACAAAATTTAACTTTGTGCAAAAGAATCAATTCACAACGCGATGATACGATGAAATATGTATATTGTTGTGTAAAGAATAAAGTGTAATTTAGAATAGCTATGTTAAAAATACAGCGCTACTTCGCTTATCGTTTCGGTGTGATTTGAACCGTACGCGAGAAAATCAATTTCGTTGCGAGAGTTCGATTTTCAAGCTGCATCGGGCTGAGCAGCCCGTAGCGTCTCTTGCAACGAAACGTGTATCTTCTTGGGTATTTTTTAAACGGGCATTGGCCCACCACATATTCCCACCACTGCAACTCCCCTGTGAGCCAGGATCGACAGCGGTAACCAACCACAAAACCCTTTGATATGATCTCAGGCGTGTTCGAGGGACATGCTAAATCTATCTTGGGACCCGCAACGAAATTAATCAGAAGAAAGGTTGGAAGAGTAGAAAGAATTAATCTTTTTGTGTAGTGAATAAAGTTTATTTTGAATCACGACCTTAAAAATGTCGCGTCGAGTCGCGTCTTAGTGTGTCTGACCCTAACACCACAACACTAGCACTAAATGGTCCGTGAGCGGCGGCCGGCGGCACCAATAACAAGCGGCTATTATGTCTAGCTCAAGAGAAACGGCTAATGGCTTGATTGATCATCATCATCAGCAGGTTACACAGTGATAAACTTTACCAAGGATGATAGTGTTGTACGGAAGATAAGTTAAAGATGAATGAAAAAGCAAATCAATTCAAAATGTTGTACTTTCGTTCCCTCCAATTTTAGATCAAGATGTCCCCGAACGATGCCAGCAGATCTATCAACGTCGTCGCATCAAATTTTCATCATCATCAGCTAAAGTTATTCCCACCTACATAGATATTGGACACATTAATTTACGACAATATTTCAAAAGATTTATAAACTCATACAATACAACGCCTACTTTTAGACATAAATTAACATTCAAAACTTAAGTGCGTTTTTAGCCCATAAAATATTTATAGCTTGAGAGGGAATGCTTCGCGAAAAAAGATTAGTCTTTGTTGAAATATCTAACCCACCCACAAAATTTAGCGCGAACGACGCGCCGGCCGCCGCGAGTATTATATTGGTTGAAGTGAAATTGTTTCCTGATAGTGTAGTCCGGTAAATGGAAAACTGTGGGTAGAGGCCAGAGGGGGAATGCGAGAAGGCATGGGGTGAGAAGAGGGCACCGTTGATTGGGTTTTGATGGGGTACACGTATCCCATACACACGGGGGACTTTTGCGCGTCACCAACTTTTTATGTGTTAACTTTAACGCTTCGACGAACAGTTTGCAATTCCAAACGTGTATCCAAGCCTTAAACGTCACACATTTTCTGGAAAGTTATGATTTTTGTGAACACATTTTTAAGAGCCCTGAAGGTAATTCAGTTATACGTTAGTAATATATATTCTTTGATTCAGGCAAAATAAGATTTCTTATAAAAACCGTCAATATACTTAGTCAAACAAACTAAAATTCTATCAAAGCGGTAATCAAAAAGAAGATTCTTAACCCAGGGGTTTTTTATTCAAAAAGTATTTACATTAATAAACACAGAGCGAACTGTCGAAAAAAACCAATTCCTAAATAAACAACAAAGATTGCTTTCGCATTTCTGATACTTATGTCGAACAAGGTTTGTTGTTTACATCAATCTAGTAGCTTCATAATAAAACGGCCTGTATTTATTTGGTAAGTAGTAAGTGGTAAACAGAGTTACTGTGAAACTATTCACAGGTTTAGTTGAGAAAAATGTATTTGTGAATTGTATCACTTAAAAAGTGAAGTCTCATTATTTTTACCTACAATTGCATTCTCAATTGTCATTAATGATTCCTAAATTAAGATAGTCAATTATCTATATAGGAATTACTACAAAGCACCTACCTAAAGAAAGAAAAGTGACTGAGCAACAGGATCCAGAAACAAAATGATTGTATTCTGTTGAACAAACAGCCGTTGAGTTAACATTAGCAGGGAGGGTCTGTCTACCGTTCCGTCTAGACTATCTTTGTTCAAGTCCCTTTTCAACACGGGCACTATATTATGGGCCCTATATTTAGGGTTACCAGATGAAAAAGTCCGGAGAAAGGGCCTGATTTCCATGGAAAAGTCCTGAGATTTTCTACAGCTTGAGAATTTTCTCTCAAAAACGTATTATTATCTTGCGCACGCGTTTTACGCGACGCGTTGCAAGCTTACTAAGTTTACGAGAGTTGTCCCCATGATTAGCAAACAAATCATTTTGTTTTTCGGTGCCCCTCCGAGCCTATCTTCATGGATCCCTGCTTGTCTGGCTGTTTGCCTAGCATGTGCAGGCGCCATAAAGAAAGACTGATAGAAAGGATAAGGGTCCGTCCACATAATATTACGTCACAGCGGATGGGGGAGGGGGGTATACTTAATGTGACAGTACATGTTAAATACAGGTACAGGGATACTAAAAAGCGTGACATAGGGGGGGGGGGTGGGGCTTAAAAAGTCGAAATTTTGCGTGACGTAATATGTGGATGGCCCCTTATAATTAATCAATATATTTTGCCCGAATGGAATTTATACTTCATTGGCATGAAATCTAAATTCCAGCTATAAACTGTCCGTTTTCAAATTGTCATTAAAACCGTTAGCAGTTTTTGTTTAAAAAATTTTAACATTTATTATTCAGCATGATTTGAATCCATGACTGTCTAGTGCCAACTTGCGCGACTTTTTCGTTTAAAAATTGTAACAATTTTTTTACCGCTGGGGTATATGTCATACTCAGTTCGAGCTCTACTTTTAGTTCAATATAACTTGAAGAGTATTTAATATTTGAAGAAACTTTTTTAAGTAAGTTCTTTTCTTTGATTATTGATTTATAAAATGCCTCACAAGTTAAACTCTTCAAGTTATATTGAACTAAAAGTAGAGCTCGAACTGAGTATGACATATACCCCAGCGGTAAAAAAATTGTTACAATTTTTAAACGAAAAAGTCGCGCAAGTTGGCACTAGACAGTCATGGATTCAAATCATGCTGAATAATCACAAAACTAATTAAGTGCCTATTTGGATAAATTAGTATTGATTTTACCTGCAATAATTGTTACCAAAAGAAGATTATTTTTAGTTTGTTTCACTTTGATAAATAAGTATTGATTTTAACTGCAATTGTTACTAAAAGAAAAATATTTTTAGTAGTTTAATAAGAGAGATCTTTAAAATGTAACCTGTGTTTTATTGAAAATCCTGAGCTATCACTAGATTTGCTAAATCCGGCCGGAATCCTGAGAAGAGTCGAAAAATCCTGAAATCTCAGGACAAATCCTGAGATATGGTAAACCCTACCTATATTATGCTCCATATTCTGGCTAATCGTCACCGATTAAGCGACTCATCGGGCCGTATTACACGAATATGGGGCAATCAGTACCCGTTATGGGCGGGATAACACGGGAATCTTGGGCTTATAGTAAGTAATGAGTGTTGCGGGCCCAATAGAATTTCAAGTCGATGGCAGATCGCCAGTGAGCTTGAGAGGCTATTACGAATTTTAATCCTGTTATAGTGTGATAGAGCTCCACGGCCTAGTGGGTAGACCGTTTGATTCGTACTCGAGAGAGTGCAGGTTCGATTCTCACGCCTAGGTTGTGGCGTGTTCCAATGAGATTTTTTCAGATCTCAAGTACATTATACAGACGCTCTTACGGTGAAGGAAAACATCGTGAGGAAACCCGCACACGGTTGGCCCCAGACGTATTGACCAGTCAGTCCTCTGGACTAGGCTGACTGTGTTGTTAGAATTACGTGTGTGCTTGGGCAACCATAAGACATTTAAAACATGGAGCTAATTAAGACTGTCCTATTAATATTATAAATGTGAAAGTCTGTGAAGATGGATGGATGGATGTTTATTACTCTTTCACGCAAAAACTACTGAACGGATTTTGTTTAAATTTGGTATGTTTAGGCTCTGGATTGAAACATAGGCTACTTTTTATCCCGGAAAAGTACCGTATTCTCGCGGGATTCTCGATAGTATTTTACGCGGGCGGAGCCGCGAGGAACAGCCATAGTTTGTTATACCTCCATGTTTAAAATCGACTCTTCCAGGCACCACGCTATTTCAAAGTGGTTACTTCGCGCGGAGAATACTGTGTAAATCATCCAATTACGGATGAAAAGGCCTAAGTTATTTTTTATAGTGTGAGTTTGTATGTTATCGTTCACTATATTTAGCTTGTTTGTTTGGCTGATTATATTTGAACTGTGTCCCAACTTTACCTAGGAAATACTTATAAATTTAGCCTTTATATAATGTCAGCTCTAAACTTCTACCTCTGCCTACCCCATTGGGAAAGGCGAATGTATATGTATGTATGTATACTGTATGTTGGATATATATGGTTTAATTTTCCACCCAATTGGACACCAACAGTGTTCCTTATACGCTGGAATTTAATTAAATGTCTTAGGTACTACTAGCCAAGATGCGGCGTTTAACCGTACATGGACGTATTTTCATTGATGTCATTTAATGTTGCAAATTGCACACCTTGGGAATAAGGTGTCCCCTGCAAGGTGGTCTCTACTCTTTATGTATACTTGTGTAGTTAGACTTTTGTTGTACTATCAATTATCATAGATTAAGTCTACAATGTAAAGTATATATTGCTTTTAAAAGAATAATTTTCCATCTTTTTGCTAAAATGGCCCCATGTGATTTTATTAGGCTGGTTCTTCTCGCCGGGTTAGGGTTAAACCGGTGGTAGCTATTTCTGTTGACATTCCGAAAAAAGCTTAAGTTTTATTTGGAAATTAAATTGTTTAATTTTATTTCATTTTCGTTGGTGAATAGTGAATGTCTATAGGTTCTATGACCTACCTCGAAAGGCGCCTCCCCATGGTGCTTGTTGTTGAGTATGAGGAAGGAGCAGAGCGGTCCCCGGGCGCGGATGGCGGGGGTCACCTCCACCAGGGTCTCGTTCTCCCGGATCAGACCGTGGTAGCCCTCATCGGGCTCCGCTAGCTCCAAGTATGGAATGTCTGAAAGATAAAAAAATATTGAGTGAGCGAGAAGGACAATATAAGGAAAGAGAATAACATATAGCAAAGTTTTAAATATTATAGTTGTTATTCTCGGTTATGTAGGAAAACCTTGCACTTAAAATGATATAATGATTAGATTTCCTACAGTTCTGAACAACAGTACCGTGCCGTCGAACCAAGCATATTGCGTTTACATTCAAATCGTCCCGTTAAATATTAATTCTTCCTACTACAATTAATTTACTATTTATCCCCCACACTCCACAGAATACAGAACATCCAGAATGAGTGTTCGATCACATTACACAGCTCACTGTGTCCAAAACCTTGGCGAAACACCGACCCGCCCGCTCTTTATACTTACAAATTGCGTTATTATCTTACGACAGTTAGGTATTCAATAAAAATAAATTGAAAAAGTTGGGTAAAATATTCTGTTTTTCTATGGTAACATATTATGTGTGGATAGCCACTCCAATGTGGAGTAGTCGTGACGGCTTCACTTTCAAGCCCGTTGACGGTTTCTGGGTGATTTCTGTATTTTGTTTTGTTTTGATTCCGAAACAAAATTACAATATCCAAAGTTCCTATATTCGCAGGTAAAGTAATATGCAAAAACATTATGTAACCACCTTGTGCCAAGCTGAAATATCGCCGCATATGCGGGCCATGCAATTTGGACGGCCGCCAGAACAGGCGGTTTCGCCATGCTATAACCGAATTGCGCTAGGCCTAGTACCATCTAGTCGTTAGGGGCATACCAATGACAGTAGTACGTTGTCTAACACTAGAAAAATATTGTAAAACGGCGGCGGCTTCCTCGTTTACACAAAACAATTTCAGTAAATTAGAAATAGAGGAGAAAAAGTGTTGGTATGAAAAACATCTATACAAATAAATAAAATTTAAGGGGGCGGCTTCCTAGTTTACACAAAACAATTTCAGTAATTAGAAATAGAGGGGAAAAAGTGTTGGTATGAAAAACATCTATACGAATAAATAAAATTTAAGGGGGCGGCTTCCTAGTTTACACAAAACAATTTCAGTAATTAGAAATAGTGGGGAAAAGGTGTTGGTATGAAAAACATCTATACAAATAAATAAAATTTAAGCGGGCGGCTTCCTAGTTTAAACAAAACAATTTCAGTAATTAGAAAATGAGGGGAAAAAGTGTTGGTATGAAAAACATCTATACAAATAAATAAAATTTAAGGGGGCGGCTTCCTAGTTTACACAAAACCATTTCAGTAAATTAGAAAATGAGGGAAAAAAGTGTTGGTATGAAAAACATCTATACAAATAAATAAAATTTAAGGGGGCGGCTTCCTAGTTTACACAAAACCATTTCAGTAAATTAGAAAATGAGGGAAAAAAGTGTTGGTATGAAAAACATCTATACAAATAAATAAAATTTAAGGCTTCCTAGTTTACCAAAAACATATTCAGTAAATTAGAAATAGAGGGGAAAAAGTGTTGGTATAAAAAACATCTAAACAAATAAATAAAATTTAAGTGTCTGTTTGTAATTTTAAATTAACAGCTTTTGACTTGTCTGTCCGTCAGTTTGTTTCGGCTAGTCTCTGAATCAGTTGAACCGATCTGCACGAGACATTCACTGGCAGATAGCTGATTTTATGAGGTACTAGATGTTGCACGCGACTTCGTGCGCAGAAAAGGAAATCCCGCGGTAACTGTACATTTTGTCGCGATAAAAAGTAGCCTATGTCCTTTCTCGTGGTCTACTCTACATCTGTACCAAATTTCATCAAAATCGGTTCAGTACTTTCGGAGCCTATTCAATGCAAACAAACAAACTTTTCCTATTTATTATATTAGTATAGATAACATATGCTACTTATACTTTATCTTAGGATTCCGTTAAAAAATAGGTTTCCGTTTAGTTAGCTCTAAGCGAACAAGTTGCGGGCACTAGCTACTTCAAAATAAGATCTGTTGAAGGAATCTAGAAGAAAAAGACGAAAGTACATTCTGGAAAAGCTCGAAGGCAACTTATTTTATCCAAAAATTCATTTTAATTTATTAGCATTTATTGATGGTTTTTTTTATTGAATAACCTAATGCTAATAATAAATGCTAATGTTACTTCGAGTTATTTGATTTTTGAAAAACGTCAAATGGTCGGGGTGCCCAGAATGCAATTAGTGTACATGCTCGAACGTCGCGGTAACTTATTAGAAGTGGTAGATTAGATAATAAAAATACTAAATAACCAGATACACTGACAAAATGTATTAATCTGATGATTTGCGTGGTGAAAATAAAATAAATGAATCAGTGTGTTCAGTGAATCCTACAGATGATCCATTTTTTTATCTGATGATTTAGAAGTGCCGGAAGCTCGCAGCGAGTTTTTAAAAATGTAAAATAAATGTTATCTTGACATACTCGAGTGCGTGAGATTAGCACACTGAAAGCTTAACATTACGATCTCATACTCGCTGGGGGTACTTAACAATATTTAAGTAAGGTATCTTCGATGACTGGTGGGCTCGAGCATATCCTGAACTCCCCTCTTTGGCTCCCTAACTAAAAGGGGTTTGCTGGGGTTTGATCGTCGCCTCCACACATTTTATCTGCCATAAGAGTATTCGTGCTACCCTAGGTATCTGCTGAGGTGCTGAATTTAAGAAGCTGTTAGCTGTTAGGGCATCTTATCATTTTCCTTACACACCTGCAAGTCATTGATTTATCAATGTTTATTTTAACCAGGTATACTACTCACACATATAAATATAGCTACTAATAGCTGGCAGTGCCTAGTTTTAGTGTACAAGGTTTCGCGTTTATAACATTACACCTAGTAAGGATAAGGATATTTTGATGTCAATAAATGTGCGAATAAAAACTCATTCATAGCAAGGAACATTAAACAAGTTGGTTAGTGAAGGAGAAAAAGCAACAAAATCAACTATTCTTGGAACAGTGAGATATGACATCGGCTATTGCCCATTGGACAGCGCCCAATAGACTAATAATTGAACTTCTGAGCTAAAAGAGTGATATAGTTTATCGGGATCAAAAGATATATACATATTATCTTATCATTTTAAAGGCATATTTCCTCGCACTCCTCACAGTTAGCTTTTATGTACAGAATCTAATATGAACTACTGATTATCTTCTTTTATCGTGTAATATTTTTCATTTTTGTCTTTAATTTGTTGTCGTAAATGATTAAAAATTATTATTTAGCTAATATTTACAATTACCGATAATAAATACCGATAATGATAGTTTACTTAAATACTTGTAAATTTTAATACAATCTGTTCGGTACCTACCGAAAGTACCGAAATTCCCGGTTCTCAATTTTTGATTCCCGGTTCTCAGAGCGACTCAAAATTTCGGGAATTCCCGGGAATTTCGGGACCGGGATTTCCCGGTTCCATACCCTAGTCAACAGTTTGGGGACAAACGTAATATTATGTGAAGGACAGACGTCTCGATTAGAAGGTGTTTTGGATAACAGACAATAAAAGACGGTTTCGTTATTACACTATGAAATATTTTTAATCAGCACATTCCCTAAAGATCCTAACTACTCATAGAAATGTGAAAGTTTGTGAGGATGTATGGATGGATGGATAAATGTTTGTTACTCTTTCGTTTTTTAAAGTAGTGAACGGGTTTTGATAAAATTTGGTATGGTAGTAGTTTAAGCTCTGGATTAACACATGGCCTACTTTTATCCTGAAAAAGTACAGTGTTCCCGTGGGATACTGTATTGAAACTGTAAAAATTGTCAGAGTTACGTGGTGTATTCTCAAACGCTATTTAAAGGTAGCCTGTAGCATCCAAAAATGACAGGCTTCAGAACCTTAATTCTCGTATTTAAAGTAGACTTTGATTTTACTTTGATTGGATTGAAAGTGAAGCGACATGTTACCATGAACGGATTTTATGACGTTTTAATCAGAGCGCGTTTCACGTTGGTTTAACGTTTATTAAAACACTGTTTGAGAGTTCTAAGGCATCGGGACTTGATTGTAATTGTATTAATAATTGTAATGAAGGTTTTATATAGCACAATTGCCCCTTAGGTCTCTGCTAAGTCAAGTGACAAGTATGCAGTGGCACGGGGTTCCTATAACTGCATTCCTATTGGCGTCACTTCCCACTTGCCTTTTGAAGACCCTCATCCAAATTATTCTGGCTAGGGCTTCCCTGTGAAGGAGAACCAGCCATCGCCACTACAAGGATGTGACTTAAACACATATTAATTTAAGTAACGTTAGTATTCGGCCGTTAGCATAATAATACTCTGAATCATAAATGTAATGTATTTTATAGGTCAAACATCATTAAAAAGATTAGCACGTTACCAAATAAACCTTTTTGAGATAGGATTTAACGACATACTTTCCGTACATCCCCGGAATTAATTTTTAATTATATTCGACGCTGAAATAATTATAAAAGGGTCCCTTTATAAGCCAGGATCCATTCGAAAAGGTAATAAAACCTTACGTTTCATCTCTGCCAAGTTTCATTTGGAAAATCTGATTTAACGTATAGAGCACTCCAATAAAAGTTTAACGTCCGACCATACGATCCGTCTTGCAGTATAAGAAAAAATACTCGTGTCTTCATTATCATCGACTAATCACTAATCCTTGAGTTGACAACATTGTGTGCTGATTGCGATTTTTTGTCACGACTCGCCGTGAAGAACGTTACTACAATTTGGTAATTGTCAGTAACTAACTCGAGTTACCATTGTTTTCCACTAGGAGCGTTTTTTCATTGCCATACAAGTTAAAGTTAACTTTTTTACGTCGAGTAGTGATAAAAATTCGCACTCAACACACAGAACAAACATAAATTTTACCTTATATTTTATTATAATTTATACCTACCCTACCTATATGCGAAGATATTTAACGTACTGTCAGCCGTCAGGCGACTAGAAATTTTAATCAAGAATGCTCTTGCCCCATCAAGAACATTCTTCATTAAAATTTCTTGAAAAAAAAGTGTAACTAGTATACACACATATACACACACACAGACTTTATATAGATGCCGTTTGCTCACGATACTTCGTAACACCTAACAGCTCTCAAGATCGTCAGTGGTCTGCATATTCTTCTACTGCGCTGTCAAGATAGAGCTTATAACCGTCTTACCTGAACCCGAATCTCGTAATTAATTATACTTCACTTTCATTCACTTTTATTAAATTATAATCTAATTTTTGGAGTTCGCACTGGATCGTAACTATTGCAGGATTTAATTAGCAGAATTGACCTTCTGTATATAACTTACGAGTCCGTACTGTTTTCAGTTTAAGACTGTGTGCAGGACGCGTATAGTCGGGGAATTAAGGCTCATCCCTGATTTCGGGCGTACAATTTAATAATCTCAACAGGCGGGGACGGCCACTAGCCCCCATTACACTAACGTATAACTTAGTAGGGCTGCCAAAAATAATTACCTAGTTTGTTTTTGAGTTTTATTATTTTTGTGCACAGTTTTCGCTCAATATCTGATATACAGATACAAGATATATCTACACAGAGGTACGGTCGAGGTCAGATCCGGTGTACCACTTTTCGACCTTATTGCTAAGTAATAAGGTCGAAAAGTGGTACACCGGATCTGACCTCGTCCGTACCTGTCAGATTGTTTCAATAAATGTTTTAGATGTTTAGTTTACGAAAGGGTTAAGGGACTAAAGTAATAAAATTTTATTTATAGAGCATGGACAAGTCTGTGTCATATTTAACTAATAGGTCACTTTCTTCTTTGCAGTCAATTTAGTTATTATGAGGTAATTGACGTTAAATAGGTTATCGAAAGATATCAACAGTTCATCCGATCAACTTTACAGGCCTATTTCAGGTCAGGATATTATTTTTATATTTAAAATGATTGTGGCAACTGGCAACCCTAGTTTGGGCGCCGCGTAATGTTTTTGCGGGTTTTAATGAAACAAGTGGCTGTACAATTATTCTCCGTCCTAACACAGATTTTGTCATAATATTTTCATATACAGTCCTTCATTTTAGTTTTATATAGGATAGGGAAACGAGTAACTTTATGTTTTATGTATGTATATTATATTATTTAATTTTTATTTTAGGAAAATCCGGTGACCAAGCTTGCATAGGACGAAGGAGGAAACTAGAAAGCCTTAGACCGTGAACAACAATTTACATTTAAATGTTTATTTGGCTGAGGTTCTTATACTTCGACAGCCAAATACCGAACGAGCCGAGCAAGCGAGGGAGAGCGGAGCGCTAGGGCTGGTACGTCTACAAAGAAGATGTTGACAGTGATAATAACTCGCCACCGATCTCGGTGACGTGGCCAGTTACGCAGGAGTAATTTTATAGTGCCCAAGTGTGTGCGCAGTACACAAGAGCACTCTTTTTTCCTTTACTCTCGTAATTCAGTGGGACGGATAACCGACACGACTGACGAGAGATCGGGCGCAGGTCCGACTTTTTACATGCCCATCCGACGCATGGATCATCTTTCTTATCAGACAATCTGGTGATCAGCCTGCATTGTCCTTACCAAACAAGAAAACAACATTTTTTGTTGTTCCAATGCGGGAATCGAACCCACGACCTCCGAGTCAAAAGCCAATGCTCTAACCACTAGACCACGGAGGCCGTCGTTGACAGTGAGCAAGGGTCGCGGCACAATTAACTAAAACTTGTTAGTCTTTCAAAGCAGCGACAAGTCTTGGCGGCGTGACGCTACATGCCTATTGCTTCTGCTATTTGAGGTATCGTTATCAGCCGTGTAAATAACGCGTATGTGTGCGTACGCCGATTCAGATTTGGTCTAGTATGAACTATGAAGATGGTCTACTGTACATTATTTATATTTTGGTTTGAGTGTATCGTACTGATACGGATGCGTGTGAAAATAACTGTATGAAATTAATCAAAACATAATATCAAAGACAAATTACCTATTCAATAAATGGAAAGTCCTCTGAATTCCGAAGAGTATTCGCAATATTTTATTGGTCTCACGTAAACACTGAATAATCTAAAGATTTATAGGGTATAAATATATATCTTTGCATTGACCCTGGAAACAAACCGGTTTACTAACCTATAAATAGAAGTCTGCAGGTCCGAGATAATGGGGTACAGATAACTAAATCCAAACACAAAGGCTATAAAGTCAGACCTTATGAATCAGTCGAGAATATTCTGATTATTTTTCCCGGATAATTCCATTCTTTTTTTAAATTGAAGTAACTCGATAAATGACACTGCTAGATATAACACAATTCGATCTAGCAGTTCCTGAGATCAGCGCATTCAAACAAACAACGGAGCCCTCAAAGATGAATAATAATTTTCCCCGTTTTTTGCACATTTTCCACTGATTCTTCGTTCCTATTGGTCGCAGCGTGATGTTATATAACCTAATGCCTTACTCTATAAATGGACTATCCAACAAAAAATAATTTTTCAATTCGAACCAGTAGTTCCTGAGATTAGCGCGTTCAAACAAACAAACTCTTCAGCTTTATAATATGAAGTATAGATGTGAACGTTTGTGAGGATGGATGTATGGATGGATGGATGTTTTTACTCTTTCACACAAAAACTACTAAACGGATTTCGATGAAATTTGGTGTGATATAGTAGTTTAGGCTCTGGATTTAAACATAGGCTACTTTTTATAATGAAAAAGAACAGTATTTCCGTGGGATATTGTCTTTACGCGGGCAATAGCTAATATATTGTAAAACAGGCCCTTACCTAAATATACATAGCATTTTATTTACTCTATGCTGTGATAAAAAGAAATCCTTCCTATTATTATAAAAGCTATATGTAGTAATTTGCATGCGCCATTTAATAGTATCCTTCAAAAATGTCACAATTGTGGCCCACATTCCCGGTATTAATATCCTGGCTCGTTACGTTTTTAATTCATGCACCCCATATAGTGTGCTAGAGCTAAGTGCACGTAGTACTTTGTGGCCACGTAACTCGCATATAGCGTGTATTTGCGCGAATACTCGCTCGCTTTTGTTGCTTATCGCACTTTTAGGCTTCCGTATGCAAAGAGTAAAGAGCGAGACTTCTCTGTCTGTCCTTCGTCTGTTATCGTCTGTATGTCAGCAGGCTGTGTCTCCTTACCTAAGTACTAATCCCACCAAAAACATGTTCATGTAAAGTGATGCATAAACGTTACCACATGACTTACACTGTCAAAAAGCTATCAGATCTCATATAAAACCAAGCTTCTGACTCTACCAAATTTCTAACTCTTCATGCTTTAACTCTAGTCTCTACAAGCCTAATTATACAAACTCTACACCATAATCATAATATATGGCCCGGCCATTTAACTACATTTGCTTGGGCGTAAGGTAAAATTCACGGACTGTTTTTCTGTTACACTATTATTGTAGGAACGAAACGGTCAAGACACATGACTAAGGTGTAGAGTTTGTGAAATTAAGCTTGTAGAGTTAAGGCGCGTAGAGTTATAAGTTTGGTAGAGTCCGAAGCTTGGTTTTATATGAGATCTGATAGCTTTTTGACAGTATGAGTCATATCGTATCGCCTTGGCAGCACTTTACATGAAAATGTTTCTGGTGTGATTTAATTTCTTTTTGAAAGTTGTTATAACAACATTTTATTTTCTTTTATTATTTTATTGTATTTATTTATAAGTATTTGTTGCAGTGCTAACTCCTACAGATCGCGCATATTTTCGTATCAACCGACAAGCTACAAAAGCTTCCTGCCGCTTGCTTACTACTTTACTTGCCAATCGCAACTCGCTTCATAGTTTGCATCTGAGCGTAATCATAATGTTATATCCGTCACCGTAAAATTTAAAAAACCGTTAGATTGTAAATTGTAATATAACTAGTGAAATTGTAAAATGTTGATAGACTTCGGACGCGAATATGCTGCCTATATATATATAATATATAGTTATTAATCTTTCGACATATTTTGACAAATTTTACGGCTCACATCTATTAAATGGATCGGGCGGCTAATCGCGCGACTTATCGCCGATACCACATGTTTCGTGGCCGTACTATATTGTGGCGCAAATGTTACGAGCTTCAGGAATGTTTACGTCCGTATGTAGCGCTAATGTAATTAAGGATGGGAAATAGTAAACAGGGGTTATCGAGTTTCGAAAACATCGACTTAATTAATCGTAGATACAGTGAGCTTTTTAATTTAATGATGCCGGATGCTCGTCATGTTTGCTTAAAACTGATATTTTCGCGATCAGTGAATTTCAAAAACATCTAGGCAACCCTACTTAATTTACTGGAATTGGAAGGCAAAAAACTGAGTACACGACGAAGAAAATAAAAACTGATTTGAAAAGTTAAAACATCTTTCATATTTTACGGTCTGTTAAAAAGGTTTACTTTGAAGTTAAGGCACTTCGCCAATTTAGCAATCCGCTCGCCAACTTTAGCTTCTTTATTTGTAAATTGTAGCTAATACACGTAAGATTTATTTTATCGATAAAATGTTTACCTCACTTAAACGAGTACAATGCATAAGCCGTATGTTGTATATTATATTACGTAATATTGCGGAGAGAGTAATAAATATGAAATCACCAGGAAATTACAGAAAGAAATTTTACGATGAAACTCGACAATGCTTTCGTGGGCTATGAAGTATGACGAGTCAAGAAAGAAAAAATCCTCATACAAAAATTACAGAAGCTAGAAGCGCAGACAGACAAATAAACAGATAGACAGACGGACGGACGGACAGAGCGAAACTATAAGGGTTCCTTAAATATTACGGAACCCTAAAAAGTTACACCATCTTGATTTCAGAATATTTGTCAATTTTAAGCGGACTGATTAATCTGCGGATGACATGTCAAGATGACAAATGTCAATTTTCAACTGATGCAGAAAAACCTTTAAAGTAGGACAGTCTAAGTATGGCCCCAACGCGCCTCATCTATGTTATAAGATCCTGCCAATGGTGACAATCCACCGCAGGCTAGCGTGGTAGACTACCTACATTGAGAAAAGATATCTGCGCTTTAGAAGGGACGTCGGTTGACGATAATTTTGTACGTACGTACATACATATCCAATCACGCCTTTTTTCCGTAAAGGGGTAGGCAGAGACCACTTTTTGCCACTTGCTACGATCCTTACATACTCGTTTCGCTTCGTTCACTTTCATTCTTACCATCAATTCCTCCTCTTACATTCAACGTAGCGAAGCGGCTCTCCATGGTCCGCTTTTCACCTCCGCAAGAAACGAGACGTGATGGGTGGTGAATAGGGAATGTTATTATTCGACAAATTTTACTATTCGAATAATTCGAATAATGGCTAAACACTATTCGAATAAATTCGAATAATTCGAATAATACGAATATTGGTAATAAACTTTAAATACAAGTTATATATTAATGCGTTTATATATACCTGCATATTTAATAATATTAAAATGTGAAGTGTTTCACAAGTTACTCTAAAAAAATCAACGTCTTTTTAATAAAAAAAAATCTTCTTTTATGTTTTAAACTTAAAATACTAAATTGCAATAGCTTATTAAAACTATTAACACATGAACGGCTTAGGTCTTGAGCAGATCAAGGATTTGGTTGCTAACTAAGAGGTTTCTCCCAAAAATTAAGGAAAAGATCCTCTAGGGGAGAGAATTTTGGGGTTTGCTTTACAGGTTCCTATTTTCTGGTTTTAAATTGAGATTTATAAGTCAGACCTACGGTCTGACTCTTTAAATTAAGCTTTTGGTAGTATAATTTAATGTATAAAGAAATTACAAAGAATATTACAGAACATGTTTTTTTTTATCTATATATATAAAAGAAAGTCGTGTTAGTTACACCATTTATAACTCAAGAACGGCTGAACCGATTTGGCTGAAAATTGGTAGGGAGGTATCTTAGAACCAGGAAAAGGACATAGGATACTATTTATCGCAGGAAAATGTACGGTTCCCGTGGAATACTGTATTTACGCTTTTACGTAAAAACTACTTAACCGATCATCATGAAATTTGGCACAGATATAAAGTAGACTACGAGGAAGAACATAGGTAACTCCTTATTGCATAAAAGTGTACGGTTCCCGTGGAATACTGTATTTACACTTTTACGTAACTACTTACCCGATCATCATGAAATTTGCTATAGATACAAAGTAGACCACGAGGAAGGACATATGCTACTTTTTATTGCAAGAAAATGTACGGTTCCCGTGGAATATTGTATTTACGCTTTTACGTAAAAACTACTTAACCGATCATCATGAAATTTTGCACAGGTATAAAGTAGAGCACAGGAAAGGACATAAGCTACTTTTTATTGCAGAAAATGTGCAGTTCCCGTGGAATACTGTATTTACGCTTTTACGTAAAAACTACTTAACCGATCATCATGAAATTTGGCACAGATATAAAGTAGACTACGAGAAAGTACATAGGTAACTCTTTATTGCATAAAAATGTACGGTTCCCGTGGAATATTGTATTTACGCTTTTACGTAAAAACTACTTAACCGATCATCATGAAATTTGGCACAGATATAAAGTAGACTACGAGAAAGTACATAGGTAACTCTTTATTGCATAAAAATGTACGGTTCCCGTGGAATATTGTATTTACGCTTTTACGTAAAAACTACTCAACCGACCATCACGAAATTTAGCACAGATATAAAGTAGAGCACGGGAAAGGACATAGGCTACTTTTTATTGCAGAAAATGTACGGTTCCCGTGGAATACTGTATTTACGCTTTTACGTAAAAACTACTTAACAGATTATCATGAAATTTGGCACAGATATAAAGTAGACTACGAGGAAGTACACAGGTAACTCTTTATTGCATTAAAATGTACGGTTCCCGTGGAATACTGTATTTACGTTTTTACGTTACTACTTACCCGATCACCATGAAATTTACTATAGATACAAAGTAGACCACGGAAAAGGACATAGGCTACTTTTTATTGCAGAAAATGTACGGTTCCCGTGGAATACTGTATTTACGCTTTTACGTAAAATCTACTTAACCGATCATCATGAAATTTGGCACAGATATAAAGTAGACCACTGGGAAGGACATAGGCTACTTTTTATCGCGGGAAATGTACGGTTCCTGTGGACAACTGTATTAACGCTTTTACGTAAAACTACTTAACCGATCATCATGAAAATTGGCACAGACATAGAGTAGACTACGAGGAAGAGCATAGGCTACTATTTATCGCAGAAAAATATGTTTGGGGATTTAGTAAATAGGAGATTTAGGGATTTACAAATAATGTGATTTACGCGACGATACTCAAAGGAAAATTCGAAGGTGAGGAAGTTCTCATTCCGAAGATCCCGATGATCCCTACCGAATACCGATATGCCGTTTGAGTTCAAACGACTTCAATTTCCGATCCGTCTTGCATTCGACATGACCATTAATAAGTCACAAGGCCAATCCTTGAAAGTTTGTGGTCTGAATCTACAAAATCCATGTTTTTCACCTGGTCAATTATATGTGGCATATTCACGGATCGGAAGACAATCTGCGTTATTTATTCTTGCGCCTGATAATAAAACGAAAAATGTCGTCTATTACGAGATGCTTTACTGAAGATTGCAACCCATGCACCAAAATACATGGCCCATTTTAACAATCATATAAAATAATTGATTTCTTTTTAATTATATCTATTATCCTAATGAAAAATTGCACTTAATGAAATCCAAAATCTGCTCATTTATTGCCTCTAAGGTAGAACAAAGTTTGCCGGGTCAGCTAGTTATTTATATATCAGTTTGTTTAAGATTGGTGAGAAATATATTTGCAGAGTTGGAACACTGCACAGAAATCGGAATGCACTGTAAATAGTGCTTTGTTCTAATATAATGCAGCTGAAAACTCTAAACACACGAGTATCGTGCTGTTACAATAATGGTCTGCTCCAGACCTAATCGGTACATGTGTATATAAACCGTAGTAATAATAAGTAAACAAGATAAACCGTCAAAATAAAAAGCACTCAAAAAAGATTTTAATGTTAACATAACATTAAAATCTTAACTTATCATTAAATCATAACAAAAAACTTCATAGTTGGTAAAAAGTGGGTGGAAAATCTTTATAACAAAAATAACCTTTTTCCATTTTCATGTTAACCATGTTTTTGGGTCTCTTTATGTTTTTTCTTGAACGATGAGTCTTATTACAAAAATGAAGTTAGACAACAGTAGATTTAAAATTTATATCATAGTCTGAAGAATGTGTTGATGATTTTTCTAAAACTAGGCATCAGTAGGTACAGAAGTAGGCATCAAGCGTTGTACTGCAAGAACGGAGTGTGTCATGTTACGAACCGTTCAGAAGATGAAGCGACGGTACAAAGAGATTGAAAAACATTTGACAAGGTCGTGCAAGACTTTAATAGCAGACTCAGCGCTCGGCAAGACCGTTAAATTGTTTCCACTTGTTGAAATCAACACTTAACTGCAATTAAGTTCAGAAATAGCTTCTCCAGACCCGAAGGGACTATGTTACTGACAGCACAGCGAAATCTGAAACCCTAAAGACCGAGACGAAGAGCGAGTACTCTCACCTCAAGACCAAACTCGAAAGCCCTAGTATCGAGTAGCAACACTGTGATACGTCCGTCCGTGAACACATACAAAAGGATGAACGAGAATGGTCCAAAATTTTCGTCTCAAATGAGTGGATTTACTCACTTTAACTTCACAAGTTAAAGTGAACTTCTGAAAGGAGGCTAAGTAAACGTGCCCTGGTAGGCGATATCTTCAAGCCTACTTTTCAGATAGAGTCCAGTATGCTCAGGCAGATTACATATACAATGGGCTGGCATACCTTCAGGAATCCGCACTGAGTATGTGGCCATGACAATTGGACCTCTACCTGGAGAAAGATATGGTCAAGAAATTCTTAAAGATTATCTTTAATGTCCTCACCTCAACCCGATTAAGTTTACCCTGAGAAGAGCTTAGAAGACTAGTCAGAAGCCGCTAATTGTCACCTACAGTTAGTACCCTCAGAGCACTAAAACATGCCCTGATATAAGAATAGAAGAGAATATTGCATAATTCGGCTCCAAAACCTCGTTTTCAGTATGACAAACCTCGTCCAAGCTGTTGTCAGGCCTCGAGGAGTTAACCGCAATGTTATAATATAACATGTAAATTTAGGCTTTAATACTAAGATTAAAATGGTTAATTTTTGTTTAAAGATAAAAATAATATACTGATATATATAATTTATTACTTTTAAAGAAAGCTGATAAATCTTGTTATTATATAGTACACATCCTAACACGCTCTTGGTTAGGTAATTTTGACAAGCGTGTGAGCATGGATTTCTTTCGCTGACGCCTGTAGGAAGTATTCACCTTAAATATTTTTTTATTTAAAAACAGTTTCGTATTCTTTCACAAACAGTGTAGTAAAATTTGTTTTAGGATATTATTGACGACAATATTAATAAATAATAAAAATTATGTATTAAATAACGAAACTTTTCCGGTTTATGTACAAGTATATTACTATTATTAACATATTTTTGAAAAATAAATAAAATATTTTTACTATTCGTTTTATTCGAAATATTCGAATATTGAACCCAGTCATATTCGAATAATAAAATCGTCGAATATTCGAATAAAACGAATATTCGAATATTCGAATAATATTCCCTAGTGGTGAACCACATCACCGCCATTTTGGATAGTTGAATTATTTTTATGATTATCCGTTGCGTTTCCACGGATTGGTGGGGAGGGTAGGAATAGGGAAAGGGAAGGATAGGTGGTGTGGAAGGGAAGATTGGTAAGAGTTGAGTGAGAAATAGGAAATGTAGGATATTACCGCCCAGGAGGGTAAGGGATAGGACAGTAGTAGCTAGGGAAGCCGGGGTCGCATACCCGTATACTATACCGCAACTACCGGACAGGTAAGTTGGGATGAGTATCCCATGACATTATGTTAATTTTGTTCGTACTAGACACAAAGGGCGAGGCCACACTGCGTTGCGACGACGCATGAGTACGCATCGAGTGCGTTGTATCACTTTTGGGCCTTATTGCCAATACCTAAATATTATATTTTGAAAACCCTGTTCAGTAACAATAAGGCAAGTGAAAGCGAGCAGCGATAGTAAAATGTTCGGAGTACACCACCTGAGTCTCTTAATTTATTTTGAAGTAATTCCGAAACATAGAGCTAGTGAGAACCGTCATAAGGCCTGACGCACGTTTCATGATTTTGGTTAGTTATGTAATTATTTTAAGAAAAATTTTCAACCAGCTCGTTCTTAAGTAGATTAAAGTTTGAACTGTGTATGACGACATTACATAACCATAGCTTGCAAACGATCCTTGCAAAATATAGACCAAAATTACCTACGTATACTCCTTTAAGATCCAGTTTAATCTAATAGCAATAGCACGCTATAATCATAATATAAATAATGTGCAGTAGCGGAATTCAACCATGTCCTTGAAATTTTCACCTATGATTGAGCGTGGCCGAGCGCTGCGCTAGGACGTCTACGAAGAAAGCTTTGACAGTGCGCAAACGTCGCGCTACAACTAAACTAAAAGTCATTAGAGTATGGCTAGCGAAAGCTGTCCCAAGAAAATGGCGGCAAATTAAAAAAAATCTAGGTACATGTGGCCACATAGACTATACACCGAATTAATGGAGTTGAAAGTTGAACAGTCCTGTGGCTAGCGAAAGCTATCCATAGCAATAAAGTATCAACTCC
Organism: Glaucopsyche alexis; assembly: GCA_905404095.1. Taxonomy (NCBI): domain Eukaryota; kingdom Metazoa; phylum Arthropoda; class Insecta; order Lepidoptera; family Lycaenidae; genus Glaucopsyche; species Glaucopsyche alexis. The sequence goes on from FR990061.1 coordinate 9,428,069, forward strand.
TTTAATTCGGCGTATAGTCTATGTGGCTACGTGTAGATTTTTTAAATTTGCTGCCGTTTTCTTGGGACAGCTTTCGCTAGCCACACTATAGGCGTAGGCGTTCATTGCAGCGCCGAGTACCGCGCGCGGCGTGATACTCCATGCTTCTGCTATTTGAGGTTTCGTTAGCAGCCGTGTACATGACGCGTATACGTGCGTGCGCCGAATCGGGCCGTCTAGTATGATGATGGTCTACTTTTGGTCTACATTATTTATATTGTGCTATAATTAAATAAATTAAATGTTACTTGTTTACCGTGCCATTAAAAAATTACAATGATCCATTAATTTCGTCGAATAAATTTGCATTTGAACGAGGTGTAAAAA